>OY728136.1:137154522-138404522 GCA_963277665.1 Viscum album
AATATGAATCCACCATATTTCACCTTATATCCTTCTTATTATAAATAAAATCACCATGTGTGTGTACATATGATTTATTGTCTCTGCGTAGTGGTGTAATATGTTTTTCACCACCACATTACATGCATTAGTATAATGGTGGAAATAATAACCATATATGATTAATATAACATGATACTAATTATGATATACTATACACTATCCACTTCAATACATTTAAATAATTATGGGATGTATATCGTCGCTCATGTGTACGTATGACATACCATCTCCACGATGCGATTTGATTCGTTCCTCATAATATTAGTTAAACTATAATTTTATAAATTTATTGAGTGAAAAAATATGATATATATTTTACTAATACCATTCCATAGATTAAATGACTATGACTATAAAATTTAAATAAAAACTTATCCAAAAAAACATACTCAAGAACATTAAGAATCTAATACCTGAATAACAAGTAATAATGAAATGTTACTAACAAATAGATGAAAATTTGATCATAAATGTTAACATAAAAATGAATATGATTATATAATAAATACGTAAAATTATTAATATCAGAATACATGAGTTTCAGATACATACGAAGCGAATCAGACCTATGGTAAGTGTCATTTTTGCAATCTCATTTTTATTTGAGATAATTTATACGTAATTATTTACTAGGTTTATATTTTTTATCAATGTCCATGTTTTATAAATATGTGTTCAAAAAATGGATACAATTACTCTATGTATGTTAAAAGTCATTTTTAAACATTTTTTACTGTTACAATGTGCTATAGAAGGAATCTGACATTTGTTTACCCCACAAGGTACTTTTTGACATTTTCCTTAAAATTATGTGGAGAATGTTTGTTTGTGTTATACAACGTGATTGTGTTTTTACATATTCATGAATTCTTATTTCCATGAATATTCCCTTACAGTATTTCATGTTTATTTTCAACTGAATTCTTATCATTTAAAATTTTATGGAATTTTGAGAAAAAAACATTTTAAAGAAGAAAGAATATTTTTTCAATAACAATGTTCAAGTGGGTTTTCAAAAAAAATTCAATATAATAAGATAACCAATAAATAGTTCTATGCCTATATCCCAATTATTTATATTATTAGATTATTTTAATGATGTAATGATATTTTATATGAATTATGTTAATATTGAATAATGTCTAAGAAGCCCATTTTAATTCTTGGTTTAGGGTATGATGTATGGATTATGTTTTTGTGGAACGTGTATTAATAATTTCATTATATAATGGGTGAGACCTATATCTCCCTCCAATGCATTATGTATAGATTTATATTTCATGAGATAAACATGGATGGAATTAAAAGTAATTATGGTTCAATAATTCAGTGATGGAACATAATGTAAACCCAGTGTAGTAATAACCATTTTCATATATGAAGACCTTGGTAGCAATGCCTTGACTATTTTGGAAATCATATTATATTCCAATTAGTTTTTCACAATTACATGTTTTATTACAATACTATTATATCATGTTTTATGTTCTTTTATGATATATTCCTTACATACTTCCATGATTTATTTCATTACGCAAGATATAGATTTTTCAAAATTACATTAATTTTTCTAATGTTTTGTTTTATGTTATAAATGTTTACCCTTACATAGAATTTGATATCATCTTTTTTATATTATATATTTACCATGATATAGTGAAATTTTTTAGGAAGGAAAAAAAAGGTTGATCATTATGAGATATGTTAAATATAATTCACCATTATTAAAATATTATTTTCCTGGTTTCCAAAGACACTAATCTAATATGGTGACTGCGCATATGTTTGTGTCGTATATTAAGTATTATTAAAAATAAATCAAATTTCCATGTATGAAAATATTTTTTCCCTAAAAAAATATGATTTTTGATAATAAAATGATTGTAAATGCCCCAATTAGTTATTAATTTACCATTTATATGATTTTATCAAATGAACATAACAATGCTTTTTTAAATTTATATATGTCATTATTATGATACATTGATATTTTTATATCATATCTATAATTCCATAGGTTTTTTTCTATATTGTTTTTGAATATAATATGATTAAATATTACTGTCTTGAACGATATTTAAATATGTATTTTTTTATTCAATACTAGAATTTGGAGAAATAAAAAGGACACCAATCAAATGAGGGAAAATAAAATAGTTTTATGCTTGGAAGAGAAGAAGTGTGGAGATAAAATAGAAAATAAATAACGATTCTAGTTCAATGGTTGAAATCAAGTAAAAAAAGAGATCTTCTATAGCCCAAATCCAAATTAACTCGGATGAAATAAATATTCCCATGTCGATAGATAACATTACACACTATGATATAATTACACTTTGAGACACATGTGAATATGATCCATAAAGTCACTTGTCATGAATTCGATACATGTGTTACAAGACCTACATGTCATATAAAAAATACACACCTTGTAAAAGTTTTAAACAATTTAAGAATAGATTATTTTTATGTATATTTTGAAGGAAACCCAATGAAATAAACACAGATGACCATTTGACATCATATTTGTCATGAGGGATTCCTCATATGACACCCAATGCTATAAATAAGGGGATCCACCTGTAATAAATTAAATTACATTACATTCTTGATGTGAGAATATCGGGAGGCTTTCATAGGATTCTTGTAACATCCTTGCTATAATCAGGAAAGGACATTTTTAAATTTTGTTTTCTAATTCCTTAATGCGACCAAGGGAGCTTCTTGGCGAACGTCCCTGCGGATCTCGGACATATTTTTAAATAATTTAAATAACTGAAGTGGTTATTTAAAAAATTTTATGTCATGACTTATCATAGTTTTGGGATTAAAATAAATAATTAAGAAATGTAAATAAATAAAATTTTATTAAATGAAAATTTAAAAGAAAGAAATTTGGGATAAAATAATATTTTGAAATAAAATAAATAGAGTGTTACAAAAAAAACAAAAAATAATTAAAATCATACATTACTATATTATTATAATTTTTTTATTCTTTATATATATATTTTTTTTGGAATTTTATTTTTCATTTTATTTTTCATTATTCCTTTCTATTTTTTTCACTTATTTATATATATTTTTTGATTTCATTCATTCTATTTATCTCCTCTCTTCCTCCCCTCCTCACCCCCACGTCGCACTTCCCCCTCTCCCTTGCTAGTGCACACCCTTTCCCCTTCTTCCAAAAAACATTGTGCCTCCATTTTCCAACTGTTTACTTCTCCATCATGAGTGCTATGAAACATAATGCAAGGTTAAACATGCACATTTGGAATCATATACTTTCGTTGAGCTTCCATAACACGTTTTTCTAGGGTAATATTTTACTCATTTATAGGTTTTTTTAAAATAATCCATTTTATTGAAATTATGGAACAATAAAAGAGTTCTTTAGATCATAAGAACATATGATTCCATAAGGCAGGGTGTTTAATATCTTTCTCTTAAATTCCTTGTGATTTATAAAAATGCATTGTTGGGAAGTTCGTTGGTGCCTACTAGTATTTTTTATTTTCTCGCTATCTCTTCGGTTTAATTGTTTTCCCAAATTATTAAAATGTTATTTATCAGAAATTATTTTTTAAATTTTTTTTTAAGATGGTCCTACCCCTCCTAGGGTGTGCTGATGGGGTTGGTATTAAATTTGTTAGCCCCTGAATTTAATTTTTTTCAATTATATGTGATGCACAATGAATTTTAGTTGTGCTTAATATAAATAATTATTTTAGAATAATTATGAACATTTCATTATTAGATTTTTGGTAGTTGTGATGAATTATTTAATTATTAAAAACCTCATTTCTCTGCTTGTGTTGATACAATATCATACATCATTATGTTTTTATGCTATAATACAAAATTATTACCTGCTGTTTTATGGGTGTATCTTCATAGATTTTATGCTACAATTGAATATTCATGTTATGTAATATCTGTTGATATGAAAATTTAATTAAATTTAGGGTGGGTAGAGATGTTGTGTCATGTATTATGGGCAATACTTATATCCTACATTCCGGACTGGTTACCACTATGCATCGGGGGGGGGGGGTATCTATGGATTTTATGGACCGAGACATCCTCAGACATTCAATATACCTATCAGTGATGCTATTTCCAAAATTGGACATTGAGAATGGATCTATTGGTAATGCAGCAATGCCAGCCTCAGTTGATTCTTGACCCCTTTTTGCAATTTTGGGACGGACTTCAGTAATGACATGCCTCGATAAATACATGGTCTTTCAGAATATTTCCTTGGACAAACATGGTGGTATTGGATAATTAGAAAGATAAACCGTAGTGTTAAATTCACTAAATGATCAAACTTTGACTCTTAACATGATCATTAATAATGATTCACTAATGTTTTTTGTTAATATTTCTTGGAGTTTCTTGATAATTGTGATATTTTTCTGGTATGGAGAAACACATATGGATGAAACATGATTTAGACCCCATGTTAAATCACAATCATGGGGGTGTGCCTCTTAGTTTTTTACCTAGGTTTTCTAGGAATATATATATATATATATATATTTGCATCCTACTGATTTCAAATACTTCCTTTAGACTACCAGCTTAGGGTGATGGAGGTGATTAGGGATGGGTTTCGTTGGGAAACCTGGTCGAGTTATTTATTTTATTGTACTTATTAAATTATTTTCATTTAATATATAATAGAAAAAATATTTTTATTACTCCACGTAATGGAATGGTTTTGACACTGTGTGTGCCATCCCACTTGGATTTTTTATCACACCATGATCAAGTTTCATTGACACCTGAGTAGATTACATCCTTGAATGTATTGTCCAAGGGATGCGTGAGACATATGATGCTTTATAATTTCATGATCATTGGATGGATATTGGCGTATAGGTACGAGCCTTTCTCATGATGTAGTTGTGGCACATACTGTTTTTCTTTTAGTTGATAGTATACTCGGTATTTTGTTTTTCATGCATTCAGATTAAATAGACTTCATGGCATTAAATTATTTTGTGATCTTATGCTAGTTGTCATCCTCTGGTGACTGGGGAGATGCACATGATGTTATGTGGCTAACTCGACTTAGGGAACCCATCCAGTGGCTCCCGGGATGGGGACGCTATAGTTCTGACATACAATAAATGTCTCCATCCATCTAGATTTATTTTATCTTGTGTCTTCTACTTATATGTAACATGGAATGATTTCTATTTTTACACAAACATATTTATTTTCGTTAATTATTTTATTTTCAATCACATTAAAATGTTTTTGGGATTTTAACATCATTGGGGATCACCCCACAATAGTTGTAAAATACACACAGGTTACTGTGGAATCATATAAAGTTGATGCATTCCATTATTATTTAATTTATGTTTTCTAATAAGAATGTTTTATTAAGTGGTATCTTTTACTCTCTATATATCTATTTTATTTATCATATATCCATTGACAATATCCCATAAATTAAGAAAAAACAAAAAAAATACTAAGAAGATTTATTCATGACCACTTAATTGAATTATTCATATAAATTTGAAAATTGTAACATAAAAAATTTATCTATTTTGATTCAACCAACCATTAATAATTGTTATTAAAATGGATATTTATAGATAATTTACAATAATTATATCTATAATTTTTATAGATTCATATATGTTAGATAAAATTTATATTGATATGATGTTGAATTAATTAATTTAGAAAATCAATTCTTAGAAACTAGTACCCCTCTATACTATTTTTTTATTTGAATATAATTAATAAAATTGAAAAACTAGATCAATTAAATCAATATTAAATTATAGGAACCTGATCGTTAGTAATTTTTCACATCAATGTGTTCCCATCTCTCTATTTTTTCATAACTACCCTTCTTCAACAATTTTCAATTGAATTTAGTAAGATTTGGGAATATATAATTTTCTAAATGGATCATGTCTTGAAGATTTAATGATTCCAATTATAGAAATCCTACATTTTTTGGGTTTATATAATTAATATAATTTAATAATAAAGGAAATTTAATTTTTTAATATTTCTTTCAATGGTTATAAGAAAAAATGTAATTGAAGAAAAAATAAATGGTTTCATATAAATATACACCATCCTTGGTGTAACATCTCTTGTATGACACTAAAACCCCTATAATGTTTGGATTCAGTATACTCTAGAAATTAACTAGGTATCCAAATTGGATTTAGTTGGAGGATTTATGTAGAACATTAGATTTGTATTTTTGGTAGGGTTGGTTTTTCATTATGAGGAATATTTGTTATTTATACTTATTGAGAGAGTTATTTTTAGAATAAAATATTTAGTTAAAATATTATATAAAAATAAAAACATATAATATCGAATATATTTCAATATAAATCTTCATATAAATAAAATTGAATCATTTTTTTCTATAAAACCCATTATAATTATAATTCACATAGTTCATATAAAATAATGTGGTAAAATTTAATTGTTATTTTAAAGGAACAATTTTGACTTCAGGTTTTGAAAATCTCTTTTTAGCTTTGGAAATTAATTTTAGTCTATTTTAATTACACATTTAGTAAACTAAATATATGTTTTCAAACTAAAATCTTATGAAAATATTATACCTTTATTAAACCTTGAATGATATAATTTAAGATACAATAATTATGTGAAATAATGTTTCTTTACTATTCACATGAAAGTTGATGTATTTCATAAAATTACCAAAAAATCACTATTAAAAATTTTCGGTGATCATATTTTAAAAATGATATTAATTACATAAAAATAAATTCATATCAAAGTAATTTTTTGTTTTAATTTAAAAATTATGTTTTTAACGAATATTATAGAATATATATTACGAAAAATGTACTTTTTATATATTTTTATTCATGATAATTATATTTTTCATCATAATTTTTATATATAATCATAAAATAATAATGATAAATATTATTTATATTACATTTAATAATTTTTACATTAAATTTATATTCAAATAGGTTGATACTATTATTAATGGGTGGGTTATTATTCCCAATGGTAAGGTTCATATTCAATTTGTTACTATACTTTTCCAACCATCAATTTTCATCATATAAATACCAATAAATTGATTCATTTATTATTAAACTCGATTCTTGTAAGAGTTCTATATTTCTAATTTTTATCATATATATTATTTTATTTATATTTCTTTACTTTTCTATTTTTTTTCTCAGGAGGTATTTTTTGACAAGATTGTGGGAATCCATCTATTCCAATTATATATTTTCTATTTTATATTTGCTTCCCATTGAGAAAATTTTCATATCAATGTGTTTAATCATTGATTAATTTAAGGATTTTCAATAATGGCATAATGTATTGTTGGTTTATATATTTTTTTATGTATATAATAATTTATATTACACCAAAATACATATACATTTAAAGAAAAAATTATCATTTATAAAATTTGGATCTTTACATTCTTTTACCTATAGAAACATCATCACCAAAAGTTCACCTCATATTTGTGGTTTATAATTTGTGAGTGTACATATGTTTCATTGATTTTATTGGTTCCCATGTAGCCTTTATGTTCTTTTAGTTCTTCTATAACCATTTTACATGATGAGTTATCAAATTTCATACAACATTTTCTAAATAGATAATGATCATCATCAATTGCTATTTATATGAAAGGACAATCACTAGTTATAACAGCTCTATATTTAGTATATATGAGGGTTTATGTATGTACATTCTCAAGAGATATATATATGTATGGCATCATGATCATTATCCATACTTAACGGAAGTATGTGTTGATATGTCAATTTTCTTAAATGACAAAGGATCTCAAAGGGGAAAATTTATCCTTCGTTATGCTTCCCCTTCATTCCAGATATAAATTCTCTCATCCATGGTGTTATTCAATGGAAAAATATTTTCTCTAAATTCAATGAAAATTTCCCTCATATGGCTATTAGCATAACTATTTTTCAAAATCTGATATGGTTTGATCTTTATTTTTCATATATGGCGCAATATATGGTCCATGTATCATTATTTTGAAAAATAAATACCTACATATCTGAGATATAAATCACATCCCATATAAAGCTTCATATGAAGTAATTTTAATAAATGATTGGAATCTATTGTTTTATGATAAATCCACTAATAGAATATTTTTATCTCATCCTCCTTGTAATTTCATTAAACTGGATCATAGCAGACCCTTGAATTTCATAATGTTGCATTAATATTGGCAATTTATTTGGTGGGTATTCCATACTAAAATTAAATTAGTTATTAAAATTATGATGTATAATTATTCTGATTTTATTTGTGAAACTTGTATCATGTTCAGATATGAGTGACACTAGTACCCCATGAAGCCTCACCAGTTCTTTAAGATATATCATTTATAGTTATACCGGGGATAAATAACACCAAAGTGTGAGGATGTTGTCAGTATTTATATGTTTTAATGCCATTAACCTTTTCATATTATATCAATTGGATGTCTTCGAGATCCTAGTGGAAAAGTACATGGTGACATTATCCCATTTCAATTTGTGTATATGAAATGCATGAATTATCCATTTGGACTACTAACACTCATTTAAAACATGCTGACATACAGAAAACCTTGAGATATACTCTACAATATCCTTTATAATATTTTCCCATCTTATTTTTTATAGAATATCACGATACATCATGGTATATATTGGATGAATATATAAATATAATCATTGGGAATTATAAAAAATCTTCTTATTTATTTCATGTGTTAAAAGAACCCAAATCCAACTTCTAAACTAAATAACATTATAATAATTATTATCAAACACACATATCTTATCTTCCTTCACTTCATTCATAATCTATTAAATCTTCGGATCAACAAATTACGCCTCCATGATGTTCTCATGGATAGATGGTTGGGAAATCAATTGGGAATGGCTAGATTTATTCCCTACTGTTATTATTTAATAATCCATCTAATATATATCCATAAATTTAGGGTCATATAACTCCGCATCATGGATAGAGTTTCATGATAGTTTATTCTAATAAAATCGTCTACATTGTTTATATTTCTTGAATATTTGTTAATAAAAAAATAACATTCTATGATTAGATATGACCTCGTTTATTGACACATAATGAGCCCATTCTATGCGAAAATGTACATTAAAATCTTATCATTATTATATGTGTCACACTTATGACCATAGCGGGAATTTTCACAATATTAATTGAATAGATCATATATTCTAACTCCAAATCATGTTCTATGTATTATATCTCATAGATCTTAAACTCTTGTGACACCAAGGAAATCAGATTAACATTCATCATGTTTATACAATGAAATCCATCAATGGAATAATTTTTCAATATCAAAAATCCCTTCTCCATATGTTTTAGGGTGATAAAAAACATTGATGGGCATACACTTGAGGTCCATTATGATTTTCTCACATTCATCCATCCATACATGCATTCGCCATATCAATGTAGTAATAATTAATGTGTATGAAAACTGTCAGAAATTTCTATGAAATCATAAATATTATACTATTATTCTTGGAAAAATATCTAATTTCTTTAAAACTCGTGGTCCTAGGGAATTCATAAATTACTTTTTTCTTTAAAGGGTTCATAGAAATTCCCTTACATGTTATCATATTCTTTAATAATTTTAATTTTCCTTTATAAATGTCACACATGATAAATTATGTAAATGATTTCTTCTCCATTAATGTCAACTATATATTCCTTATAGAATCATTATATTTCTCCTTTCTATTTGCACGACTAATAATATGGTCTATAAAAACTACCAATGATTTTATAAGTTATTCTCTATTTTCTATCCATCAATCCCATGTCGATTATTGTGGAATTAGTGATTTTAAAATAATCACTATAAACTCATAGTTAAATAATCATAGATGTTTGTTTTTGAAATATCTTCAATCATCACATCCATTAGATGATGTAACACCCCGAGATTTTATGAAAAATATTCTTTTCATTAATGTCTTTTGTTGTACGCTACACCAAAAGGAGCTTTCAAAACACGCATCCTTGACTTGCCTTGCATTACCCGCAATCACGACCTTCCTCGATAGCATGTGTAGTACGCAATATCGAGTTTCAGTAAACAACGATATGCTATTAAAATATTATTAAAACTAGCCGTTATGAATAGAAATGTCCACTTTTTGAAATTTTTTAAATTTTATTTTTCAAAATGGACTTCATTTTTGGATTCGGAATATCAAAATTAGCTTAGGGTGAAATTTTGGTACTTTTCGGATAACTTTCATATTCTGATGAATAGTGAAAATTACTAAATTTTAATTAAAAATAACTTTTTTAATATAAATAATTAATAGTGATAAACTAATTATTTGAGTGGTTTTTAAGTATATTTAGAATATATTTTTACAATTTAATACAATTTTGGTCATTGGATGTAATTCTACATTTAATCCAGACATAAACAAGTGTCAATCTTTTGATGGTTATTATCTCTTAAAAACATGCTATTTGTTTTGACGGTGGGAATTAATTTTTAAATTAATTAATTCACCTAATATGTTTTGAATTTGGTAAAATAGACATCATTTTTGAGTTCATAATATCAAATATATCTTAGGGCTAATTGTTGGTATTTTTCTGGAAACATTCATTTTTTGATGAATACTGAAACCACTAAGTGGTAGTTAAAATAATGAATTTTTCATAAAACATAATTTTACCACTTCTGTGAGTGGAATTTCAAAAATCCAAGAGACACGGTTGATGTTAGTAAGTAAAATGTGGTTCAATGAGATTAAAATAATTTTTGGTGAATAGTAACTTTTTACTTTTTTGTACCACGGTTAAAAGTAAATAGGGTAATTAAGGGTAAAAATGTTATTATTATTACCCTAAAACATGTCCTAATTCTATTGGATAAGTGTAATTCGACCAAAAACAACCATATAAATAAAATATGATCATTTAGGCCCACTTGTATTAGATTAGGACATTTATTATTAATTTTTTTGAAGAAGGGTTAAAATAGTTAAAATCAATGTTTAATAAGTAAATCATTTTTAATATAGGGATATACATAATATAAATTCGACTATAAATATAAATTAGAAATATAAACATATTTCCAACATAATAGTATTTTATTTGTAATTTTTTGAAATTAAATAATTTATTTTACTTATGACACAATGATGATGCAGTAATTATCTTATAAATGAAATATTTACATAATTGATGTTATAAATTCCCCAATAAATGTAATTTGAAACTTTTTATGAATTACACTAATTTTCTAGGTTAATATATCATGTTAGTATTGATTTAATTAACTTTTTCGATCTAATCATTCTTTTATGAATTTCAAAAAAATAAATTACTAAATAGTGTCAAAATTGACATATAATTGTTTTTAAAACAAATATTATATTATTAATTATTTTTTTATTCCTAAAAATCTACGGATCGGAAAAATGACTTAGATAAGGTTATATATATTAATAATAAACATCTTGGGGTTCTTTTGGCTTCTTATAGTATGTTTATTAACCTTATAGCATAAGAACACAAAAAGACACTGTAAAATTAAAATTATCTAACTCAAAGTTAAATATAAATGATAAGGTTAAAATATGATCATAAACTTCTTTAAATTCTATTGGATGAGAGTATTTCGACCCATACCCACCTTTTCTTCGAAATAAATCAATTTGGAGTTACTTAAATCCAAATTTGACTTTATAATAAAATAATACTTTTTGTTATTCCAAAGGGGCCCCTCTCCTACCTTATAAAAGGGCACTTCCTCCCCCTCTTCCTCACACCACATTGAGCATTAAATGTCGGCAAAACCCTTCCAAATTCTCATATCCACTTCCCTAGAAACATCCTAGAGGTCCTCGTCTTCTTCAAACACCAATTTTAGTACCCTAAGAGGAGGACTCAAAGAGGCACTTCAAAGAAGAGGTAATGTCCATTACCGATTCATTTATCTTTATTTCTTCTTCCAGTTCTTATTCTTAGGTTTTTTCATTATGAAGAAATAACATCAGTATCACTCATATACTGATATGTTATTATAAGTATTAAAAAACCCAATTTCTCCATCTATCCATCCTACGGAAAACGAAATCACCGCGCGTGCGTACGTACGGAATATTGTCTCCACGCCGTGGTGAAATCTATTTTCCACCACCACCTTACTTGGATGGTTATAATGGTGTAAATAATAACTATATATGATTATTTTAAAGTGATATTGATTCAGGAATAGTATACATAAACTCCAATATAGTCCCATGATCATGAGAACGATTTTATCGCTTGTGCGTACGTACGGACTATCGTCTCCAAGAAGCGATGAGATTAATTATCCACTTTAACCCTTCATGAATGATTATAAAGTAAATATAATAAGTAATCATGAAATATATGACATAATAATGATACTGTATTTTTGTGTATATATATGTATTTCATCTACTTAATTCCATTCAACTCAATAAGGAAACAAATAGCGTTCATGTGTACGTACGGCCTACCGTCTCGATGAACGGTGTATTTCATTCCATTTACTGATTTATTATATATATGTATATTCGGAAAATATATTATGTATAAATCATGTTTTATATTCTGGAAATAAGTAATCATGATATAAGTAATCATATGAATAATTACGAGTCAAGACACGGACGACAAATGAAACAATTTTACCCAAAACTCTCTTTAACATGGAATTTACAAAATAACGGGTAATATAAAGTAATAAGTGAACCATATATGATATAATAACAATGAGTATTATTCTCGAGTAAGTCAATGACATTATTTAAATAATTATACAGGAGGTTCGGACACTTACGAAGTAAATCAGACCTAAGGAAATGGAAATATCACAATCTCATTTTTATCTGATATTTTTTATACTTTGAAATTTATTGGGGTATATTTTATCATCCACAACCATGTTTCCTCAATATATAATATTATTTCCATCCACCTACAATTGTTTAAATCCAATTTTACCCTTCGGTGAGTTTTTAGTAAAATATATGAAAGGAATCTTTTGTCATTTTTCCTACGAGGTACCTTTTTGACTTTTCCAACAAAAGTACGAGAAGAATGTTTTTTTAACTTATACGGCAAGAATTGATTTTTAAAATATTATTTCCAAGAATCATCCTTTACATGTTTTCAAGTTTATTTTTAATCAACTTCTTTTAGTTTAAAATTGTATGACATGTTAAGAAAGGGAAAGTGTTTTTGAAGTAGAAATGATATTTTCCTCAAGAATGGAGTTCAAGTGTTTTATCAAAATTATATTCCATCTAAGATAATAAAGGGTTCTGTTTCTATCCCTATTATTACATTGATTTGATTATGTTGTGATGGAATCATTTTTATGAATTCCTTTATCTTATATGAATTGTTTTATGATTTCACGATGTTTATGAATCCCATTTTTATTACGTGGGTTATGCAATGATGTATGAGTTATGATTTTGTGGCACACATAAGAATGGTATCATTATGAGATGGGTGGGACCTATATCTCCCTACAATGCATTTGTTAAAGATTTTATATCTCATGAGATAGACATGTCCGGAACAGTAGGTTATACCAGTTCAGTGAAACAGGACTGAAACGAGTAGTGAACTCGGTTCAGAAAGGGAATTTGTCCACTAAGATAGTCTTGGGAATGAGTCTTGACTAATAAGAAATGATTATCTATGATTATACGTGTATTACATAATGTTTTATGTTTTAATTTATGATTTTTGGGAATACATTTCGCTACTATGATTTATCCCATGTTATGAAATCATGATCTCTTTTGCAGGTTAAGATTTCCAAAAGATATGTTCTTATGAATATGATGTGATTGATATTTCTTTTGTTTACCATTACTACGCATTGGAGCTCACCCTTTTATGTTTTCTTTTCCCCAGGATATAAAGAATGATTTTAGGTAAAAAAAAAGGGAAGATATTTATTGGGAGATGTTGAAGATCTTTCACCATGATTAGAAGATTTTATTCTGAGTTTTCAAATACACTAAAATATTATGGTCCTTGTGTGTTTATTTTTCTTATGTAGTAAGTATTACACAAAATTAATGTAATTTTCATGTACGTCAAGCATCGGGTCTCTACAGTTGGTATCATAGGAACGGTTTAGTCAACCTTTGGAAACTAGGATGCGAGAACTTTAGTGAGATCCCTAGATATATTTCTAAGGTTTGTATAGGGATGTACCTAAAGTTAAGTATAAGTATAGGTTATAGTCCTAGAATTATGCTAACAATCATATAATTAAACCTAAGATGTTAGATATTGAAGGTACTCCCCTTTTATTATGTTGTTTTCCCTAGCATGATTTTTGCCTCTCACACTATTCTTTTTGGGGTTTAGACGATGGCTGGAACCTGAAGGAACCGTGTTGATCAATGAAATGGAAAATGCAATGATTGTCCTCCTGAACAAACAAATGTTATGGGAGATGGAGTGAAAATTATTTTTTCTATACTTACACAAGAAATGAATCATTCTGGACTTCCAAATGAGTCGAGAAGGGAACAATATTATATTGAGTCCTTCATGAGGCAATGTCCACCTTCTTTCAGTGGGTATTCTGATCCACTTTTTTCTGAACAATGGATCAGTACCACTGAAATGATATTTTCAGTTCTTCAATGTTCTGAACATGATAAAGTCATCATAGCAGTATATCATTTGGAAGTTGAAGCTGATCAATGGTGGAATCTTATCAAAAATACGAGGCAAAGAGATGAAATTGAGTCCATGGAATGGGACGAGTTCATGAACATATTTTTCAATAAGTACTTCCCTCGTATTCTTCGAAAAATGATGCAGAAGGAGTTTCTTGAACTAAAGCAAAAGGATGATGAATCTGTTGGTGTATACGAAGCGAATTTTACAAGGCATGCAAGGTATGCATCTGGCTTTATCATCCAACCTGAAAGTAAAGTTGATCAATTCTTCAGTGTCTTAAAACCAAATCTTCGAAGGGAATTAGCTATAAGAGACTTCTGTAGCTATGATGAAACTGTGCGTTGTGCTATCAAGGTAGAAATGCATGTTTGTGTTACTTATCCAACTAGTAGTTTTGACATGAAACGAAAGATGGAGTTCTTGGAGAAATATCATAATAATGGTGAAAAGAAGATGAATGTTTCCTTATTATCAATGTGTGGAATGAAGCATGGTGGAGATTGTCTTAAAGGGACATGTAAATGTTTCAAATTCGTAAAGGAAGGTCATTAGGCGTTTGAATGACGCAATGATGGGAAAAAGATGTCTAATGATGCAAACAAATGAAGGTATACACAGAATGAACCTACTACACTTCAATGTTTCAAGTGCAAGGAGATGGGACATTATGCCAATAAATACCCTAATCCAAGGGTTAGTGATGATCGACATGAGCAACTACTTAAGGCAAAGGACAAAGGGAAGTCACATGCGATCACCATTGGTGATGTTGAATATGACAAAGATGTGGTGGAGTGATTAAGTGTTTATGTAATGGGATACCAAAATAATGTTGAGTATTGGAATATTTGTGTATTGGTCCATTGTGGTTTTCAATAATTTTATGTTACCGGTAACCATAGAAAGTGATTGAGATATTTTTGGAAAAAAGATGATATGCACATAATGAAGGGAAAACGAGAAAATGAAATATTTGACAGTATTCATGAGCTCGTGATTGATATAAGGACTAAGTGATATCAAGGTTTGAGTATATAGAATTTTGAGGATTTTGGTGTTTGGAAAGTGTTAACTTTTAACTACATTAATGTTTTCACTAAGGGTCAATGGGTATTCATTTTTCAAGAGAATACATGATTAGGGCCTTAGAATGTTCGGAATGTGACCAACAAGACATATCTCATGATATATGGGGATCAATGATGGTATTAACATGCTTGTTATATGAATTCTTTGGTAATAATTTTCACTATAATATGAGATTGGATAGCAGTATTATGGATAAGCCTAATGATTGGAATGGAATATGTTGGACATAAGTTAGTATTGTTTAAGGATAAAAGTTTTTTTTCGATATTATTGATGGGATGTAATAGTAATGTAGTTTTAGAAAAAGGACAACCTGCAGGACGGGCGATAGCCCATCGCGTCGGACAAGGCTGTGGGAATCGAACCCACAACCGAAGTGCGACTGGCCTTTATCGCCTACCACTGGCCTACAGGAAGACCCTGGTTAGTAGAGACTAATTTTATTTTATTACGCGGTATGATATATGAAGTATAAGTTCATTTTTGGAATCGTATATGATTAACTTCACCATAGGTGGTCTTATGTATTTTTGATAACTTTTGTAACCTTTTGTTTGAGATAGATTGAATGACCCATCATTCTGTCACATGATCTGCTAACACTTCACGAATGTCAAATCCAACTTCATGTATTTAAGAGATGAAGTGGAAATTGTCCAAAGAATTACCAACGGTGACACAGTACCAAAATCACGAAATTATTTCTTCTAATTCCAATTTCATCAACATTAGGGAAATGATCTTGAAAACCAAAAATGTTGTCCTAGTGCACTTATATCTGATGAATTGATGTTACCTTAGATCGTCACAAATTTATGGATTTGTGATTTCTGGCTTTTCCATATCCATGATTCTCTACCACTCTCCATCAGAACATGATGGTTAGATTTCTCTTCCATATCCATATTTTCACATATGTGGAAACCCAGTGATTAGATTATTTGGGTAACTGTTACGTTTCATACAATTGTTTTTTAAATAATGGTTTTGGTATTCCTTTTTACAATGAGAGTCTCTATTAAAGAAACTTTCAAGTAGTAAACCATTTATAACCCCGCCGAATTTCGAGGGCAAAATTCATTTTAAGGGGGGTAGAATGTAACACCCCGAGATTTTATGAAAAATATTCTTCACATTAATATCTTGTGTTGTACGCTACACCAAAAGGAGCTTTCACAACATGCATCCTTGACATTCCATGCATTACACGCAATCACGACCATCCTCGATAGCGTGTGTAGTACGCAATACTGAGTTTCACTAAACAAGGATGTGCTATTAGAATATTATTAAAACTTTCCGTTATGAATAGTAATAACCAATTTTTGAAATTTTGTAAATTTTATTTTTCAAAATGGACTTCATTTTTGGATTCGGAATATCAAAATTAGCTTACGGTGAAATTTTGGTACTTTTCGGATAACTTTCATATTTTGATGAATATTGAAAATTACTAAATTTTAATTAAAAAGAACTTTTTTAATAGAAATAATTAATAGTGATAAAATATTAATTTGAGTGGTTTTAAATCATATTTAGAATATATTTTTACAATTTAATACAATTTTGGTCATTGGATGTAATTCCACATTTAAACCAGACATAAACAAGTGTCAATCTTTTGATGGTTATTATCTCTTAAAAACATGCTATTTGTTTTGACGACGGGAATTAATTTTTAAATTTATTAATTAAAATAATATGTTTTGAATTTGGTAAAATAGACATCTTTTTTGAGTTCATAATATCAAATATAGCTTAGGCCTAAATTTTGGTATTTTTCTGGAAACTTTCAATTTTTGATGAATACTGAAACCACTATGTGGTAGTTAAAAAAATAAATTTTTCATAAAACATAATTTTACCACTTTTGTGAGTGGAATTTCAAAAATCCGAGAGACACGTTTGCTGTTAGTAAGTAAAATGTGGTTCAATGAGATGAAAATAATTTTTGGTGAATAGTAACTTTTTACATTTTTTTACCACGGTTAAAAGTATATAGGGTAATTAAGGGTAAAAATGTTATTATTATTATCCTAACACATGTCCTAATTCTATTGGATAAGTGTAATTCGACAAAAAACAACATTAGAGATAAAATATGATCATTTCTGCCTACTTGGATTAGATTAGGACATTTATTATTAATTTATTTAAAGAAGGGTTAAAATATTTAAAATCAACGTTTAATAAGTAAATCATTTTTAATATAGTGTTATACATAAGATAAATTCGACTATAAATATTCATTAGAAATATAAAGATATTTCCTACATAATAGTATTTTATTTTTAATTTTTTGAAATGAAATAATTTAATTTATCTATGACACAGCGATGATGCAGTAATTATCTTATTAATGAAATATTGACATAATTGATGTTATTAATACCCCAATAAATGTAATTTGAAACTTTTTATGAATTACTGTAATTTTCTAGGTTAATATGACATGGTAGTATTGATTTAATTAACATTTTTCGAACTAATAATTCTGTTATTATTTTCGAAAAAATCAATTACTAAATAGTGTCAAAATTGACATATAATAGTTTTTAAAACAAATATTATATTATTATTTGTTATTTTATTCCTAAAAATCTACAGTTCAGCCAAATTACTTCGATAAGGTTATATATATTAATAATAAACAACTTGGGGTTCGTTTGGATTCTTATAGTATGTTTATTAACCTTATAGTGTAAGAAAACAAAAAGACACGGTAAAATTTAAATTATCTAACTTAAAGTTAAATAAAAATGATAATGTTAAAATAGGAACCTAAACTTGTCTAAATTCTACTGGATGAGAGTATTTCGACCAATAACCACCTTAGCTTTGAAATAAATCAATTTGGAGCTTTTTTAAACCGAATTTGACTTTATAATAAAATAATATTTTTTATTATTCCAAAGGTGCCCCTCTCCTCCCTTATAAAAGGGAACCTACTCCCCCTCTTCCTCACACCACATTGAGCCTTCAAGCTCGTCCAAACCCTGCCAAATTATCTTCTACACTTCCCTAGAAATATATTAGAGGTCCTGGTCTTCTTCAAAGACCAATTTTAGTACCCTAAGAGGAGGACTCAAAGAGGCACTTCAAAGAAGAGGTAATGTCCATTACCGATTCATTTATCTTTATTTCTTCTTCCACTTTTTTTTCTTAGGATGTTTCATTATGAAGTTATAACATCAGTATCACTCATATACTGATATTTTATTATAATTATTAAGCAACACTATTTCACCATCTATCAATCCTACGGAAAACGAAATCACCGCGCGTGCGTACTTACGGAATATCGTCTCCACGCCGTGGTGAAATCTATTTTCCACCACCACCTTACTTGTATGGTTATAATGGTGTAAATAATAACTATATATAATTAATATAAAGTGATATTTATTCTTCAATAGTATACATACACTCCAATACAGTCCCATGATCATGAGAACGATATCATCGCTCGTGCATACGTACGGACTACCGTCTCCACGACGCGATGAGATTCATTCTCCACTTTAACCATTCATGAATGATTATAAAGTACATATAATAAGTAATAATGAAATATATGAGATAATAATGATACTGTATTTTTTTGTATATATATGTATTTCATCTACTTAATTCCATTCAACTCAATAAGGAAACGAAAACAGCTTCCATGCGTACGTACGGCATACAGTCTCCATGAACGGTGTATTTCTTTCCATTTACTGATTTATTATATATATGTATATTCTGAATATATATTATATATAAATAATGTTTTATATTCTAGAATTAAGTAATCATGATCTATGTAATCATATGAATAATTACAAGTCAAATCACAGACGACAAATGAATCAATTTTACCCAAAATGCTTTTTAACATGGAATTTACAAAAGAACGGGTAATATAAAGTAATAAGTGAACAATATATGAAATCATAATAATGAGTTTTATTATGGAATAAGTCAAGGACATTATTTAAATCATTATACAGGAGGTTCAGACACTTACGAAGCAAATTGGACTTAAGGTAAGGGAAATATCACAATCTAATTTTAATCCGAGATTGTTTATACTTCGAAATTTGTTGGGTTATATTTTATCATCCACATCCATGTTTCCTTAGTATTTAATATTATTTCCATCCACCTACAATTGTTTAAATCCAATTTTACCCTTCGGTGAGTTTTTAGTAAAATATATGAAAGGAATCTTTTGTCGTTTTTCGTACGAGGTACCTTTTTGACTTTTCCGAAAAAAGTACGAGAAGAATGTTTTTTTAACATATACGGCAAGAATGGATTTTTAAAATATTATTTCCAAGAATCTGCCTTACATGTTTTCATGTTTATTTTTAATCAACTTCTTTTAATTTAAAATTTTATAACATGTTAAGAAAGGAAAAGTTTTTTTGAAGTAAAAAGGATATTTTCCTCAAGAATGGAGTTCAAGTGTTTTATCAAAATTATCTTCCATCTAAGATAATAAAGGGTTCTGTTTCTATCCCTATTATTACATATATTTGTTTATTTGGTGATGGAATCATTTTTATGAATTCCTTTATCTTATATGAATTGTTTTATGATGTCACGATGTTTATGAATCCCATTTTTATTACGTGGGTTATGCAATGATGTATGATTTAAGATTTTGTGGCACACATAAGAATGATATCGTTATGATATGGGTGGGACCTATATCTACCTCCAATGCATTGGGTAATGATTTTATATCTAATGAGATAGACATGGCTGGAAGGGTAGGTTATACCGGTTCAGTGAAACAGGAATGAAACGAAGAGTGAACTCGGTTCCGAAAGGGACATTGTCCACTAAGATAGTCATGACAATGAGTCTTGACTAATAAGAAATGATTCCCTATGATTATGTATGTATGCCACAAAGTTTCATGTTTTATTTTATGATTATTGGGATTACATTTCACTACTATGATTTATCCCATGTTGTGAAATCATGATCTCTTTTGCAGTTTAAGATTTCCAAAAGATATGTTGTTATGAATATGATGTGATTGATATTTATTTTGTTTACCCTTACAGAGAATTTGAGCTCATCGTTTTATGTTTTATTTTCCCCGAGATATAAAGAATGGTTTTAGTTAAGAAAAAAAGGGAAGATATTTATTATGAGATTTTGATGATCTTTCACCACGATTAGAAGATTTTATTCCGAGTTTCCAAAGACACTAAACTATTACAGTCCTTGTGTGTTTGTTTTTCTTATTTATTAAGTATTCCGCAAAAGTATTTTAATTTTCATGTACGTCAAGCTTCGGGTCTCTACATATGATATCTAAAATGAAGATATTATAATTACTGAGTTCCTCATAATTTGATAAAAAAATTCATTAATTCTTTGAAGATGATACTTTTTCTTTATTGTTATTGTGATGATATCCCATTAATAAACACAATGTCATCTGGGACTATGTTTCTTCAATAAAAAATAGAATAGGAACACAAAATAGGGATGATCTAGTGAATGAAATCAATTTCAATATATTCTCTTATAGATGCTCCATTAACTCCCATATTTTTACTGGGTATATAATGTATGTAAATTCATATATTGGATTAGATTTGATAATGAGATCTATTATGAACTCTACTTAAATATCTTGTTGAATGCAGATAAATTAAATATGAAATAAATCCCATTAGTCACCCACAATGGTAATTCACAAAATTTTGGTACCATCATTTAGGTCAATAATTTGAGTGATTTATTCTAGTTCACATGGTATTTTCACCCACGCCATTAAGGAATTTTTTCATGAAGATTGATTATCATCCTTTTATTTGTAGAGGATCATGTTACAATTTTAATTATAAGAATATATATCTTTTTCCTGATAGATGTTGTGATCTCTATATTGAAAGATCAAATCTATGACCATTTAAAACATTTAATTCCATTACTTATTTAATAATATGTATACATTATAAAAATTATATTTAATGATCCACCTTAAAAGTAGTGATAGAAAAATATATCCATTGGTCTATTTTATGTGGTGGATAATGATTCTAATAACCCTCAAGGGTTTATTGTTTAGTGCACTATCTCATATAGTTCAATTTATTCTTTATATTGGAGAATTAAACAATGGGTGGTGAATTAGGATTTTCAGTACATTTTAACTTCTTTTTATTCAAATTATTCACATCTATTAAACTTTAATTAGAATGGTGTCCTTCTCTCATACAAATGAATCATTTTAATATCCCATTGAGGTAATTTACATGATATTTCTTAATACATTTTTTATATGTCAATAGTTAGATCATCTTTCTTCCATTTTTATTTGACCTAATAGCTTGAAAATCCATTATTTTATTCTTATCCCTATATCCAATGTTTAAATATAAATACTATATATATACATGAAGATAAAAAATAACATCCTCATAAAAACCCCTGAACAGTTAGATTTCTATTGATAATAAAAGGGTTTGTTTTTCTGTACTAATGAATCTATCTATTTTTATACCATTTTTTATTATAAAAAACAAGGTGTATCCTACAGTCCTTATGAAGTTTCTATAATATGTAGTGATAGATTTACCATCCTTTTTATTAAAATATTTTAATACTCTATCAATATTTATTAGATTATTTTATGTTAAAAAAGTAATAAAAAATATATTCTATATGTATTCCCATTCAATATATTTAATTTCACCCTTTAGTTTGATAATATTTATCAATATCCACCATTAATCATCCGCTCTATCTGAAAGAATGAATGTTTGAATCATCTTAACCATATCAAAAATTTGATGAATACAAAAGATATTCCCTATTTAGTTATCCCATTATTATTATTCAAAAATTGTATTGGATAATTCAATAAATATTATTGGTCATTTCTATATAAATTACTCAATATCATTTATTATCATATTGTGTTAAGGATAATGATTAATATGGTTTAGGTTATTTATCATATCATCAAATTATAGGGTAATAATTCTAATATTTTTAGAAATCCACTTCTTATGGTATTGTATATCTTTATCAGAAAATCATATCATTGTCCATCACATGTGTTGTTGGCATGATTACTCAAGGTTCCTACATTGTTTAAAAACTATGAAATGATTAAAAATTATTATTCAAGAAAATATTTAATCAACATTTTATTCTTATACACATTTAATACTAAACCTGTATCTTATGGGATTCTTATTCTTATTATTTTTCTAAACCAAATATCCTCATATATTTTACATAAATATGGACTTATACTAAAAAAGTTTAGTTATGTTTTCAAATCCTAATTCAAAAATTAGATAACCCATACCTATGGAAATAACAAAGTTAAAATATTTTTTATTACATTTCTATTACATCATTTTAATTGTAAAAATATTAGAGTTATAAATTCAGTGATTTAAATTTTGAGTGTATTCTAAAAATCGTGATCATACATAACTTGTACATAATAAAAAATATAAATTTATTTAAAGACTTATACCATATCCAACTAGAATATCACATTATATTTTGTACATATAGTCACTTGATGATATATATCAATGAAATGGTTGATCTAATGTACACACAAGAGGATGGATTGGGTATACAAATCAATATAACCTTGGTGATAATATTAATAATCATCTAATAATACGAATATTATCATAAATATAATCATGAAGGAAATTTTTTTTATGTGAATTGATTGTTGAAATTGAAAAAAATGATACATAATTTAATAGTGGTCTTATGACACACATAGTTATGAAAAAATCTAGAATCATGTTCAGATATAAAAATTGTAAATAAATCATGAAATCCTTATTATCAACAAATATGATATAATTTTTGGGTATAATACTCACGATATTATTAGATTAATCCCATTCACTAGTTCATTGGAGATCTACAAATATATGGGCCCACCCATCACATCACAATGTTCATATTATCTTGTATTCCACATAGCACATGTTATTATTATATTCCAAATGTAACCCATGGAAAGGTAGCGGTTTCATAATAATTCAATAAATAATAATTTAATAAATAAAAATTTGTTTTCCAAAGAAATAATATAATACATAATTTTCATAAAATTCAGTTCTCATGAGTTAATGAAAAATAAATAATGTTTATGAAAATATGATTTTCAAATAGAAAATACTTTTTCGGAAATCATTTTATTAGGATCATAAATCAAGGTTGTTACAATTATAACACAGATAGAAAACTAATTATAATTAAATTATATTTAATATTCATTATATCAATATCCATATAGAAATATAAATGATATAGTGATAACACAATGATATGGAGTTGTGTTCTGGAATACCCTTTCCATATATCATGCTGAATTTTATTGCAATACTGCATCCTGAATAATAGACATATCATTATTAAAAAATAGTTCCCTATGTTATTTATGATTTTTTTTCACTGTTTTTCTATTAAAATTAGTTTATTGTAATATATTACACTATATGGTGAATTTTATTTTTTTTGATATGATGTTTAATTGTTTCTTTTTATTTTAATATCATTATTTTACAAAAAATATAATTTATTCATTAATATAATTTTTTATAGAAGCATGAAATAAATATTTTATACATTTTTATTTCATAAATAATTTACTATAATGATCCATAGTATAAGTGATCAGTAAAGTATTTTTAATTTCCTCATTAGTGAATAACTTAACATTGATGAGACTTTGTCAGAAGTGGTAGAAAAGAAGTTGGAAATTTTTATCGGTAATAATTATGATAATTTCAATTGTTTAAATTAATTAATTTAATTTTTATATACTACAAAATTAATTATAATTTTATTTTTATAAATGAATAGGAGAAAAAGAGAATAATACAAAAAATATAGAATAGTTTATAGAAACATACTTTTACTTCGGTGTAACTCTTCATGTATGACAATAAAAATACATTGATTTTTAGAGTTTTTTTACTCCATAATATCAATAAGTATTATTAAGGTTATTAATATGGAGTATTTTTGTGGAAGAATTAAATTTCTATGATATGGAGGATTCGTTTTCCTAGTAGAGGGAGATAACTAATTTAAGAAAAAAATGCAATAGTAAATGTAAAACAATAAATAATTTTTTTTTACAATATTAATCATATATAACAATAATTAAATGTATATTTTAATTAATATAATTTATAAATATAATTAACATATTTTAATAATAATGAGCGTGAAAAAAAAAATCATTATATTATGGGAACACTTTTGACATTAGGTTTTTAATTTTTTTAGATATAGAAATTAAGAATATTTTTGTTTAATAACATATTTATGATTTTTTTTTTCAAAATAATGTTTTTATGTTAAAAGGACTTTATAACATAATTAATGTTGTATTTTATAATATATGGTAGCGTCAAAAATTTTATTTATTATATTCATTTCAATATTAATGTATTTAAAAAATTAACAAAAATAATTTGTGAAAAATTACAATGTTCTGATTTCAAAAATGAAATTATATTCAGAAAAATAAATTTGTAAAATATTTAATTTCAATTTTTAATATTAATATCCATAGTTTAAATAAATAATTTAAAAAAATTTAATAAAAATACATATAAATAGTCATTGAGTCTTTTAATAATGATATTTATATTTTTATAATTATTATATTTTTATTTACCTAAGGAAGTCATGATTAATATTATATATATAACTATCTAAAACATTAAGGTAATATAACTATTCCATGAATCATGATATTATAAAAAACGGTCAGCTTAATATACCAAGAAGGTGTATTACTCTTCCAATTTTCACATTACATCCTATGAATTTCTCTAAATTATAGCATTCATTATGTAACTAAATTCCTCTCAATGATATAAATTATCTCATTCAATAATTTTTATATATGACTAATATCTTTTATCTTCAATATTGTTTTCCATGGGATGGATGATTCTAAAAAACTAAATGGATCCATATTTCATCATTATAGTTCTACTATTTTTTAATCTTTTCCCATTTAATAATTGTAATTATAATGTGTATATTATTTAATAAATTATACAATTTTAAATAATTTACTATTATTTTTATTGTTTCCCAATGTTTTGAATAAAAATATTATTGTATAACTTAATATATTTCACATTCATTCCATGAGACAAATATCAGTTATAAATTCGATGTTGTTACAATCAAATCTTTTTATAATTCACTAATTTATAGCCATAATTTAGTCATTTATGTTTATCTAAATCTTGGGGGATGGTTTCTGTAAAGGATATGGGACTAAACCACTATGAGGAACACAATATACCTAATAAGAAAAGTAATTAAAAAATATAGTTCATTTGGAAATTTATTATGGTTCTATTGAAGGACAATATCATGCATCTAAAATTCATGAATCCATGGAAAAATATTGATATAGATCATTTAATAGGTCTCTAAAATACCCTACTAAAGAAGGGATCATAGTGCACATTTTATTTATGGGAATCTTCTTCATATAGAGTGTGATGATAGATGCCTTGAATGGAACATCTCCAGCAAGGCCTACCCAAACTTCCTCATTGTGAGTGGGACACTTGGAATGATGGTGAGTTAGAGATAGGAATAAATCCCAATAAAGGGATCACATTGGAATAATCATAATCATATTATGGGTACAATAATCACTAATAACTAAGCACATTTGAGTAGTGGTGAGAGTGATAAATAAGATACAATAAGAGATTTGAAAGATAACATGATGTTAAAGATTATTAGGATTACATATTAAGGATTCCATTTGAGAGGAATAAATAATGGTCTCCTGAGAAATATTATATGGATCACATTTATTATAAGGTTTTATTAGTATCATTCTTATAATATGAATAACACTCCACACTTCCTAGTATCACCCTTATTATACTGATGTGTTTATGGTTCTCAAGGGCATTGATGTGGATTACACAATGGAGAATACCCATGTATAAAAACACATCTAATTCAAATGTAACAAGGATGGATAGTAGAATGATTGAAGAGTTAGCTTCCTATGATAAACAGTTTATGATATTTAGAGGTACATAGACCATGGTGGATTCATATTCGAAAATAGTTCATAGGAAGGCTTCAAACATATCCAGCATAAAATAGGAATATAAGTCTTATTAGTTTAGTTTAAGTCCAACTTGTTGATGGATTAGGAAATTTTATTAAATATTATGGAATTATTATTATCTTCAATGTTTATTATATTTATGGACTTTAATGCAGATAGATTCCCGTGTTTCATTTTCATATAAATCCTCTAACATGTAAAGATATACTATGAACATAAAAGCTCTTATAATTATGTTTGGTATGGCACGAATGTTTATTTAGGATAATGAGACAAATTTGGTTTAATGAGTGTGTAACCCTATCTAATTAAGTTCAGTCCCCTTGTATGTTGGTTAATCAGTCGAAGCATCATGGCTAGTGTTTTATATAGTGTATACATAAGGTTTATCTCAGATAGTGTTGACACGTCTTTGGTGTCTTCTCAATATGACTACGGTGTCTCAATTATATTTCAATGGTGTATTTCAAACATGTCTACGGTGTATTCTTAACATGTCCTATGTTTCTAGATAAAATTTATTGATTTTTTTTGAAAAATATATAGAATCTGTGTTTGACATGTCCACTGCATTATCCTAATATATCCCAATTGTTTGGTTTCCATGTCCAATGTGTCTACCTTTAATTTTAGGCGGTGATTCGCATGATCAAATTTGACATGTAAAAAGTTATTATGTTTGATTGAATGATAAATGTCCAAAATTCATTAATGTTTAATGATGACATATATAGGGCCATTCGTGTGAGTTGTTATGACATTTATAAGGTATTCACTTGATCAATTATGACATATCCAATGTCGTATGATAGAAACATGCAACCGGTGAGGAATCATGTTATTGTGTTATCTTAAGAGAGTCATGTGATGAGGTATTGATATAAATACTAGGATCAAATACAATATAATGAGTGTATGTACATGGGATTTAGTTTCATGTCCATGGGGATCATACCATGTCTTCATGGAAATATACGATAATAAATGATGAGTTCCTGGGCGAGGATTGTGTCAAGGATGCAACTCATATGCGTTTCATTAAAAAGTTATTGGATTTCCCTTAGTTTACATGTTTTCTTGAGGGATTAAAATGGAATTTCATATCAACAAAGGCATATCCTGGGTCACATGTAGACTACAAAATACAAAGGGGTTTTTATGATAATATTAGGAAAAATAGTTATATATCCATGTTTCCTGGTTTTTACTCATTATAGAGGGCTGCAATGTTCTAATGTTTTCCATTCAATCACATGATATTAAGGCGATAAAATTGTGGATTATATCAATGCAATTTAATGATGGGATCTCATCTATGGAGTCTGAGGATTTCTATTATATATTATATAATGTAATCGTCCCACTCATCCTCATCTCCAATCCTCATCATTACATTCCCCACACCTATCATATCTCATCATGAATAATTTTTCATGTAGAATAGGGATTTATATATTTTAAAGTCATATAAAGATGGTGCAAGTTTTCATAGAGAAGATGATGTGTGCACTTTCGTAAGGATTTGGGGAGATTCCTCAAAAAAATGATACATGGGGATATCATGAATTGAAGATACATTATATTATGGAAATTAATGTGATGACATTTCATCATTTTTGAGTGTAATATTTTGATCACATGACCATTACAAAATATTGTGATGGATTCATTCAATGGTTTGAGAAGATTCATATGATCATCCCATGAAATAATGAAGATTATATATAATCTAATGTTTCTTCGATATCATGAATTGAAAGACATTTTATTTGTTCAAGGATGATGTATGTTACCCTATTAAGTATACGATTCATATCTGCTGATTGTGGTTGAAATGTGATTTTACTAGTCAATATTTCATCATGTTAATGCTTTATGTGATAATATACAATGTTAATATAATGTTAATGGTCAATACCAAAATGTATGTATAAAATATTTCATCTTCCTATGATGTATTTTTAATCATTTCACGTTTATCATGTGTTCTATTTCACATGTTATGATGTGTTCCCAAGATATATTGGTTTGATTCAAGTAATGGATTATTGTCACAGATGTAATAGAATTAATTCCAAACCATGTTGGATGCATGAATTTAACAGGTCGATTAAAATTTGG
The DNA here is from genome assembly GCA_963277665.1 of Viscum album. Lineage (NCBI taxonomy): Eukaryota > Viridiplantae > Streptophyta > Magnoliopsida > Santalales > Viscaceae > Viscum > Viscum album. The sequence continues at coordinate 137,183,651 of OY728136.1, forward strand.
TTGTCTTGCACTTGATAGTTGGTCATGTTAAAGGATGATCACTAGATTCAATGTTAGGAGTCTCATGGACTTGATCTATTTGAATTTTTGGGTGAAACAGATATCTGGAGGTCAAATATGTTATGGGTGCCTTATTGGATGACATGGAACAATTTATTCATGTTTTTTGTTTTTAAATTTAATATTTTTACTAAGTAATAGTATATTTTATATATTATGACCACATTAATATTATTCATACATGGATAGTGATAACAGTATTTCATGAACAATATATTTTTCTTGTAGAACATAGGGTATGTAACCCAACTCACATGTACCCATGACCTCAATATAAATGACTTTACAATATGTATCCAGATTAATTATCCTCTACATGTGAAATGTACACTCGTTGAAATAGATATTCCCTCTCAAAAAACATGATTCTTGGTTAGATTTGTGTACTCGCTACCAGTGCATTTGAGGTGAATATTTCATGTTCCATGGTTGAGTAAGCTATCTAGTTAGATAAGACATCTAATTTTATAGCAAAGAGATAATAAAAAATATCTAGAATAATTATCAAAGAATGTTTAGTAAGATCAGAGTCATAAATATATTACCTTATAAAAAATAAAAAACCAAATCCTTTACATAATGTATCTCATTTCCATATCCCTCATGAAAAATAATAATTGAATTGAAAAGGTTTTCAACTATGTCAAATATAAAATTTAAAAATTTAGGATGTATTATGATAGGTGCCCAAAAAATCCACCCATATAATGAGAAACATTTATAATTTAGGGAATCATATTATAAGGTAAATTTATATCAATTTTTTGTGTTTAAAGATCTCATGTTGATTTATATTCATCCGTCTTTGAGGATTCATTATGAGTGTAGTGAAGAAGGGAATTTGGGTGCTATTGAGTGTCTAATAATGATATTGATTGACTCATTGACTACATGATAATGAATATCCATGAATTAGGGAACATATAACTTCAATTAATAATTTTAAAAAATTGAAATTTATGAAATGGATTGTGGTATAATGTTTTTTTTGATCGATCAAAAATAATGATCTTGGGCATCACTATGTATCCCAAATGAATGGAAATAAGGTTATTTTTTGTTCTATTATGTATGAATACTCGGTATATTATTCTCATTAATAAGGGGGAAAAAGGATCATGAATTTTTTAAAAATATGATAATACCTCTTAAATAGATCAATCTAATATTAGGGAATGTGATTTCATCACATTTTGATAAAATCGTGGATATTTCCAATTATCCAGTGGGGGTGTAGCATAAATATATGTCCCATGTAATAATTTCAGGCCCCATAGAATAGGCTAGAAGAAATAGTGTAGGAACCCATTATAATGACCATGTATCAGGTTTTTTTACATGATATTATTATTTACCCTATGACGGGTCCTAAGGAATAGAAATGCAATCTAATTTTTTCATAGGTTTACATACTACGGAGCATAGATAGATTATTATAGGGTCAAATAAAAATCACTATAAGATTTTTATCAACATTGATCTAGACAAAAAAATTTCTTAATTTTAATATGGTGACTTATTAGTGATAATAAAGATGGATATTTCTTAAGATGGCATTTATGGGTTTCATAGTAACATGTTTTATGGATTTTCAATTTCATGATGGTTCAATGTTTCCCAAATTATAAAATGTTTATTTTTATTCTGTATAGACTCAAAGTTTACCCAATTTTACCATTTCAGGCAATCAAACTAGTGAGCATTTTCTCACACTCATTTCTTAGTTTTATGGTATTTTACGATAGAATATTAATGTATCATAGGATATAATTTCTTGAACCTGTTGTTTATAGACTAAGAATTGTTTTATATAATGGTTGTGATTCATGGTCCCCACATAATGTGATCCTCATTAACATTAAGTTGTCTATATAATGTTAGAGAAAGAAATATTTCATTCATTCTCTACGAATGATTATAATACTAGTTGATGTGATGTTATGGAATTCAAATTAACATGAATAGTCTGGTTATAGGAATTGAAAGTCATTATCTATGAATACCAATGTTATTTACAAATAGAGCTATGTGGTCACAGGTCAACAAATAGAAATGGTTATTTCTATTATTTCATAGAGTTAGTTTTATTTATCACGGATTTTAGTTGTATTAATACTTTTAGTCAAAATAACATCAATGTGTAATATCATTGGCATTTTGGTATTCACCATTGTATCTAAGAAGGGTTCTTTCAGATCATCCATTCATACATCATAATACACTAAAGTAGTTAAATGTTGAAATTAAAAGAGGTTATGGTCTTTCTAGAGAAGTATTAAAACACATGTAATATGTAATGAAATATTATTTTCCTATTTAATGAATATAGTTTATATAATATGTACTATTAAAATGATTTTGGTCACACTAAGTGATGTTTTGTTTCATACAATATATTTGTCTTCATTATGGTAATTGATTAATCAATGCTAATTATTTATCCTTAACTAGAGGGGTCCATTGTAGATTGAACATCATATACATGGTGTAAAAGATTGGCGCTATGAGATTTATGCATTTTTGTATTCTCAATATTTTCAATATACTCTATTAATAAAGTGATTATCATGAAGGGGATTGAAATTTTTTCTGAACACCTTTTGAGATTTCTTATATGAAAAGCTTTATATCCCTATCACTAGATTTTTTGTGTCATTAAATACTTACAATAATAGGGGGTAGAATTATGTCTTATAACATTTCATGAAGTAAATGTATTTTACAATCATGATACAAGAGAAACTGATATTTGGGGATTGGTACACAATAATAAAATTATCATTCCTAGGGTCATGGTTACTCCAACCAGAATTTTTAGTATAAGATGATGATTTGATTAAACATAACCCATAGGACTTGGGGAATGTGTAATGGTATCAAAAAATATTGTTGTGGATGATATCTAATCAATATATCGAATAAAAACCAATTATCATGATGTCGAGATAACATAGATTTGAATAGGATGTATCGTCGAGATGAAAAACTATCTCAACTCAGTTGGGTCCTCAAAGAAGATGTATTCCCCATGATATATTTGAATAAGAAAATGATATTATAATCATTTCATGATGATGGGTACAAAGAAAGATGTGTATAATTATGGGTGTTGGAATAAACATGAATAGTTGTGTTGTTGATTGTGTAAATTATGGATATAGATTATCTTAGTAAACAGAATATGAGGACGGATGGGTACATGTTAGCCAATAAAATTTTTAAAATAAAATATTCCAAAAATTAATCACAATATCAATTGAAATTAAGGGGGACTCTCCTCTATCTCTAACACACCCATGATGTTAAATCACCAAGGAATTTTGTTATTCACCATAAAATACCAGGGGGCCTAAAAATAACCAGACCCAGTTATCAGTTTCCTATAGGGGAGAACAAATAGAAGATATCCAATGTTCTATGGGGATTCAAGAGAAGTATACTAACTCGTAGAATTTATTGTTAAGAATCTAGATATATAAGATATGATTTATATTCACATATAATCTATGAATCAATACTGGATTGTGCACCATAATTTGTGATTATTTAATTCCCCACCATTAAATAAAATGATCCATTCAATGTGATAACCACCTATCATACATTTCATTTTCTTGTGATAGATATTTTTTCATGTATTTTAATATCTTTTGAATATGACATTTTCATTTTGTTTGTTTCATGAACCTAGGATGTTTTTTTTTTGGATACATTGATCCTCAATCTTGATCATTAGATACACCATTCTAGTTCATGAATCTCATAGGAGAGATTATTTTCATGAGGAATAACAGACCAAAAAATTCTTTTGATCTATGTGATAGTGCATGATATTTAATATGTAGGGGTATTAACAAAATAATATGAACATGATTCCCCTTAAATACATTTATATAGTTCATTGAATTTGATATATGTTATTGGAACATGTGGTGGGGACAAATTGACAATACCAGCATCATTATGTATAATTTATTATAGGAAAAATTCTATGTGTTGTTCGTTTAAAGAAATATACATGTACATTTGGGGACCATGTGTAGGGGATGCGTATATTATCTTTATATTATGACCAGACATCAGATAAACAGAACATGAATAACTACGAATCATGTGGTAATAGGAACTAGGACACACATAGTTATAAAATAAATTATTTGTAGTTAAGTGTCAATATTATTGGTCGTGGAATATGAGGGCAAAAAACATTGATCCATTCATTGTGAATATTTTACAAATAATAATTCGATTAATGAAATCAGTTCATTCAGTTTCTATATCTAAATTATTGCATAACTATTTATCGGATTAATACCACACCATTTGAAGATTATATCATTGGATTAAGGTGGAACATTATTATAGGACCGTAATATCCCAAAGGAACATACTTTTAAACATTTTTATTCAATCATGAATTTTTTCATAGTGATTTCATAAATTATACCATCTACTAGGAATATGTTCTCTATCATTGTTTAATTCACTAGTGAATCCAATCCTATTTTCTTCAGGATCGGAAAGTAATTATTTCTAATATACTTTGAAATTTTAATAGAATATTTTCTCATGGTATCTGGAAATTTATAAATAAAATGATGATCATTTAGTTTGAAAATGTGGGGCCCAAATTGATTATTAATGTCAATGATTTTTTTGTCTTAATTTGGGAGACATTTAGTGAAATGAAAGTATAAAAGAATATAATGTCATAATCTGTCATTGGAAATGTATACGGTATATAGGTGGGTAACATCAATGGAATTATAATACAAAGAAATTGTTTGGTTATGTAATTTTTATGTCATAAACTAATAATATCTACTTTTATTGATGATGAGGATCAACTGGTAGGGGTTTACCATTAATAATTTAATATTTCCATATAACATGCTTTCTGGTCAATAACTCCAGATTTAAGGGGAAAATATTCTATGGGACCAAAAAAATAAATAGGTTCATTCTCTATGGTGTCGCAAAATTAAAAATACATCCTAGTGGCGTCCTATTAGATTAACTAGTCCACGTATATAAGGTAATTTCCTTAAAAAATTTCACAATCTTTAGTTAAATCAATAATTAATATTGATTATTTTTTTAGGTTAAGATATTTAGAGAATTAGTCTATAATTATTACATTACATATCAAATATTATATTGTAGGAAATTCTACTCAGTATAAATTTTTTACTAGAATAAAAAATCCTAAAAACAACCATTATTATTTTCTTAATATAAATCTTATAGAATAGTTCTTTTTCTTACCATTTCATATTTCCTATGAAAAACATTATTAAAACATTGGATGATAATAAAAATATTAGTATGCATTATAATATAATGTAAGAAAACTTTATTCCATAAATACTTAAAGAACACAAGATCCTTAACATACCACATGAGATCATATGATTTATGAATAACTCATAGAATTATTAAGTAATAAAGGTAGATGATGTAATCCATAACGTAATTACAATGTATCATTAATTAATACATAGTGAGTTATTTTTAGAATATCCATCATAGTATGTTCCCTAAATCTATTAGGAGAAACATTAACAGTACATATGTCATGTTACCCAAGGCATTAGAGAGATATCTCAAGAACACCCTCCCTAGTTTTATCACTGAACCTCCCATAAATATAATCAATATAGAAGAACCATAAAATGATCATAACACATGAAGAATAATAAAAGAAATATAACATTTCCACATTGAAATCACAAGATATATGTTCAAGATATTAGACTAATACAACCATTTTCCAAACCATTTTCAATATGAAAATATTTTATAAAAAATTATATGGTATTCGCTTTTCTTTTTAAAAAATCTATAGTTTCTAACAGAAGAAAAATATTATATAATTCTCACGGTTGTGAAAACATCGTTGACGCCATATACGTTAAAATGAAACATTCCCTTTGTCATTTATTAAAATGATACATAGAAAAAGATACCCATTGAATGAAGTTAATTTTTAAAGGGTATTATACACCATATAAATGAAGGGAATTTATAAATCAATGTATTACTCAATTAAAGGAGATTCAGATGAAGTCCCTTACGTAAATTTGGCTGCCTAACGACGTCACAATGAAATTTAGAAAATAAGTTGAGGAGAGAAAAAATGTTATCTTATCACATGGCCTAATAATGTAAAGAAATAAGGATATAAAAGAAAAAAAACTCAATATAATAAATTGGAAATTAATGTTCATAACATAAAATAATCTTTAAACTAAGAGAGGAGGGTGAATGGTTCTCTTACCTCGAGTATGACTTGTCTCGTATGACATTAGTTCTTCCTAAATAATAAAAATAAGTTAATTTTGACATTCTTCATAAATGTTGTAATGTTTATTATTCATTTTATATCACTTAATAACTTGTTAAAACAATTAGATAATTATTTTAGTTCATATCATATATTTTTTTGATGTTGGAAACTTCAGTCAAGAATAAACTTATTATTATTACAAATTGTACATGTGCTCAAAAGTCCATTATCTCTAGATTTTCAATATTGATATAAATCAAATATATATCCAATATATATTTATATTTATATCCACTATATATATTTTTTCCATACAATATGGATATATGAAAATGAAATTCATCGTTCATTGAAACAATATGATGTACGCACGCATGAAGGCTACTTTCATTTTATTTTATAAAATTTTTTAAGGAAAGAAAACTAAATAATAAATAGGTATATTATAATTAAACTATAATATCTATGTTATATATGTTTAATATGTACATTAATTCAATATTTTATATGTCCCATGTGTAGAGTGAACGAGTCTTATCACTTTGAGGGGGCGGTAGTCTACACTTCCTGAAATGAAATTATCATGTTTATATTACATGTAATGCATAAAGGTATGATATAAATGTGAATTAAAGAATCATTAACATATAATAAATATCATATATACCATATATAATTAGAGTTCTATCATATTGGTAACCCTAAGAGATGGTAGGAGAATATTAAACAATCATCGTTTCGTGATGTAGGAGTTCACCATCCAGAGAAATAGTATGTTCTAAAACCATTAGATCATTATCTATGTAAGTTTAATTTAAATAATTCTAAAAAAACAAACATATTATATTTAGGATACTATTTTTGTAATTAAATCAACGATATATAATATAATAGCATGTAAAGAAGTAGAATAATGGAAAGGAATTTTAGAGAAGACACCGCCTCTTCAGACGTGTAACTCTATTTGAGTTGAGAGAAAAACCTTTCTTGAATTGAATTATTCCAAAAGTAAAGCTGTTATAATGAATAAGGGTATGTTGGAAGAATCTCGGAGTAATTGTTTGATAATACAAGGGTCTTGAGAGGTTTGTGTAAAGGGTTAGAGGTGGTGGACTTTTATGAGAGGGAGGAGGGGAATATTAGGAAGTTTTCATTGTATAATTTCATTATAAAATGATTTTTGGTTTCAAAAGGGATAAAAAACATTCATACTAGGATTAGATATATATTTGTAGAAATAAAATCATACAATAATAATTTTATAGGTTTTGGATATTTTTTTAATAACTATATTTTTAGTTAACATTTTTTTACTATTGTTGTTTTATCAAGAATTTAACACTTAGAGAATCATTAAAGATACCCATATTTGAAAAATATCAACATAAAGTGTCATTAATAAAATTGGTGACTTATAGTACCAATTTAACAGAATCATATTGTTTTTGTAATTTTATAATTTTTAATAACATCTATTATATTATAAAATATGAATAATGTCAATTTTGACTATATTTATATCATGATTTTTTTTAAAAACGAAAATAACCAGATTGATTTGATAAAACAACATTAATAAAAATATAACAAGTATCTATAATCCAAGAATTTCAAGTATGAAATCGAAATAAAAAAATTAATTTATTTAAATATTAATAATATAATATATTTGAACCCTTTATAAATAATGCAATCACTGCATCACCATTGTTTCACATTAAAATTAATATATATAACGTATAAAAATAATAAATAAAAAAATATGATCTAGGAAATAATTTTATCCTACTAATGAAAATTTATATTTGAAAATATCACAAATATATCCCTATATAAATATTTTTTACTTAAAGATATATGTTTATGATTTATTTTCCTTAACATTAAATGAATTTTTATAAAATGTCAATGAAACTTAAAAGTTGATCCATGGGGTACCAAAATAGACCCAATAATTCCCATGGTTATACATGTATAAGAAAATTGGGTTAGGACTTGTTTTAGGGTAATTTAATATTATTATAATATTATTTTCTACCCTTATTACCAGATTTACCCTTTAACTATGGTAAATAAAATATTTACTGATTTTAATCTTCATAATGTATAAAAATAATTTTTCAATATTTAAAAAATTTAGATCTTAAGACTCCAAATATGGAATCAATTTTTTATAATTCAAAACACATAAGTTACAAAAATTAATTTAAAATTAATTCTCATCGTCAAAACCAAAATGTGAGTTTTTAAGAAGTCCAAACAACAAAAATAATGACATGTGATTATGTCCAATTTCAAAGTAAAATTACATTAAATGAATAAAATGGAAAAAAAAGTTAAAAGTATAATCTCATTAAACATTAAAACTAATTAAAATTAATGTCTAATCTTATATAAAAATTTTATTAAATTGTAGTTTTGAATTAAAATAAAATATTTTTCACTATTCATCAAAAAAAATAATATTATCAGAAAAATACCGAAATATAAACCAATGAAAATTTTGATGTCCCACTTCTAAAGAATATGTTTATTCGGTCAAATAGAACATTTAAAGTGAAAAAATTATATTTAGTAAGGTTATGCCATCAAAAGTATGTAAATCGACCTTAAAAAAATATTAAAGTCAGTCATGCTTAAAATCAGATTAATTATTATTTTAAGCCTCTAAAATTTATTGTATAATAGGAAAACATTTAACAAACATGTGTAATCATATTTTAGTTAGATCTATTTATTCCTTCTAATACAAAATCTAGTCATTTTCGACCATTTAAAATAATAATAATAATATATTATTTTTTGGTATAACTTAAAGATGTGTACAAAGTAAGATTAAAAAGAAACATGTTTTTGCGTGTTGAGTATGCTATCAGACATAGCATCCCCTTTCAATTAAAATAAAATTTTAACATAAGAATATTAAAAAATATGGAAATTTCATGTTCTATATTTACCTAGGATGTTACATCCATCCCCCTTTTTGGGAATTTCATCCTCTCAATTTTTAATTTAGGATCAGAAACACCATTAAATGTTCTGCATTAGATTAGTTTTCAATAAAACAATATTATTAAAAGAATGAAATTGAAGTACAATGGACACATGAGATAACCCATACTAGAATTCCATGTAGGAAAACCCAGATATGATAGATAAATTAAATGTCAAGTTCTGATGGATATTGATAGAAAACATGATTAGGAGAATGATAATAACTAGAAAACCCCAAACATGTGATGGTTTTAACAGTCATTATATTCCTAGTAAGAAAAGTAAACATACAACATTTTTTTTATGATCTAGTTATAAATATAGAGAATTTATTTATGATAATGACAATGGAAATTAAGAAATATAATTAATTTTCATGTATAGTTTTATCATTTAATAAGTTTTTTCTAAAAACTAATATTTTCACCAAACCAATATTATTCAGGATTACTTGGTAACACTTGATGCACAAGAATAAATTTTGAGAGATTAACATAATCTACAAAATAATAACAATATATTTTTCTTATCTTTATACATTAACCAAAATCAAAATAGATAGTACAAGTTTAGATAATCCCCAAAAAGGATAATCTTTTATAAAAATAATTACTAATATTAATCTACAAAATAGAACAAACAATACCAATAGTTGAAAAAAAATATAATAAACAATTATACATAAAATCATTCAATATAATCCAATATAATATTGAGACCGAATACTCAGATGATTTTAATCATATATTCATCCCAAATAAATCTTAACAGTTATATATAAATTACATCAACAACCATTAATGTATCATATTGTAGTGTAATTAACCAAATCACATATTTTCTATGATAGGTTAATCGATTCCATAAATAACCTAAATCTATTTATTTTAATTTTGAAAACATAGATTCATCAAAAATAAAATTTCAACCATTAATCCACAAATGAAATCTCCTAGTATTCTATTTCATTATGCATATAGTTTTTCCCCAAAAGAGAGAATGTCTTCCAAAGTAACTTTTATCACTTAATCACCAGATCATTTTCCTATACTATTGATATCCATTTGATAAAAATAATTTCCAAATATCAACTTAAACTTGACCCCTAAAATCATTTAACTAAAAATAATAAGTCTTACTAACTACAAACATCATGTAGTACCATGGTAGGTGATAAATCCCCATCACACATTGGTTGTGGGTTTGATTCTTACATCTTTGTCTGATGTAATGGTTTGTCACACGATCTGTGTGTTTTACTATCTGAAAACACAAATTAATCATACAAAATTCTCAAAAAAGAAAATTTCTTCAAAAAAACCATAACATATTTTATCATCCAAGGCTATCTATTACCATTCAATTTTCATCTCAAAATTTAATAACCAATAATTTCCTCAAATTTAAAAATCATATATACCCAAATTGGTCTTTTTAACTATATTTACAAAATAAAATATAATCATTCTTTGAATAAAATTCGTTCATATAAAGAATATAATTTACAAATAATAGAAAATGTATTCCAAAATAATCCTTCCATTTATAAATTTTATCATATAATCATCCAATGATCCAACATAACTCTTCAATTCCTAAAAGGCAGACAACATAAATATTGAACATTCATCCCTATCCTTTATCGATGTTTTTTCATCTAATTATATTATACTTATGTCACGACCCGTCCTCGGGGCCCATGTCGTGACTACCCCAAGCCCACCTTCCATAGGCCAGGGGCTGGCGACTAGCACCAAAGGTGTAAATCTGGATAACTGGTAAGGAATTGCCTTTATAGAAGAAAACAAGCACCATAGAGTATGTAAGTGGAAAAAGTAAACAATAAGTACAAGAGAAGTGATGAAAATTAAATGGCCAGAATACAAACCCAAAAGAAAGTACAACTACAACTGAACAAGTACAATAGAAAAGATAACAGCTGGAAGGACGGAAACGGCTCCTGGGTCATCCTCCTATGATCCTTCCTGAAGGGTAGGTATAGATGGCGCAACTCCTGTTCGTCCACCACGGATCCTACTTGAAGGGTAGGTACATATAGCCTCCTCCACGCTCTCGTCCGTCAACCTCCTCCGTGTACTGACTCGTCGTGTAGTCCACCTTCGGGTACTGACCCGTCGTGTAGTCCACCTCCGAGTACCGTCTAGTCCTCGAACACTCGGCCTCCATCAGCACTGCCCGTCGTCTGCAACCAACACAACGAGGTGCGGGCATAGCCCGTGCAGGGGTGAGTATAACGATACTGAGTAGAGACCCCGAGACCCTCAAGGTCTCACTAAACCAACAAGGATAACCACAAAGAAGATCTCAACAGATAACCTCTACGTAGGTATATGCCCATACATATACTTATGTTATCAAGAAACCCATCTCAATCATGAGGAAACGCAAGGATTGTGAAATCAACGGATAACAATTACCCAGGTATATACCCATACATATACCTAAGTTATCAAGTGACCCATCTCAATCATGAGTTAAACAGAAAGGTCAAAAGTCTCAGCTCAAACCAGGATTTTCATTATCGAAACTATAACTACTGAAGAGATCCGTCTCTGGAGTGTACAATGGTCCTATCACGTATTCTAGGTACTGATCACTAACCTAAGACTGCTGAAGTACTCCTCCTGTCGAGTACTGTGGGTCAGACACCCAAACACAGCAGTGCTTCCCATCGTGGTATGTCACCCAAACACAGTAGTGCACACCCCCTAGTAGCCTGCTGAGGTACTCTCCAGATGAGTACCGCGGGTCTGCAATGTCACACAGGTAGTGCTCCATCCACCATGGGTCTACACCTCACAAAGTAGTGCTCTGTCCACTAGGCTAGTGGACTCACTCCAAGTCGAGTCGGTCAAGAAGTCGTCAGGACTCAGTCGGCTAAACGGTCTCCGTACTCCGCATGCTCGTCTCTGGGAGGGTCCGCTCCACGATCTACAGGTCGATACTCCAAGTATCTCAATGTCCCATGAATAAGTATCTCAAGGACCGCCTCGTCATAGTGGTCTCAACGCAACAGACCACGCATCAATCGGACGCCTGGTCTGTGAGATTCTAGCCTTTTCATCCCAGGGGCCCTGTTGGTTTTGTGAGCAAACCAATCTCGGACATATCTCAACTGTACCCTAAACTCTCATAGGGTATACTCATTGGGACCGTTTCTCAACATGATCAACAACGCCGCTTACGGTTCGTCAAACGGACGTCCTGTCTGAAAGATATCAACTTTTCCGTTCTAGGGGCCCGGTTGGATTTCGGGTACAATCCAACCCGCCCACTATCCAACTGCATCCAAAACTCAGGCGATGTATTCCAAAAGTTCCATCTCAACAAGAGGAAAACAACGAGAGAGACGGCGCGTCAATCGGACGCCCGGTCTGTGAGTTATTGGCGTTTTCATTCCAGGGGCCCGGTTGGTTTCGTGAGCGAACCAACCCGACCACACTCCGACGGCATCCAAACCATGATCGGAGTAAGCCAAAAGATCCGTCTCACTTAGAGAATCCATCAAAGTTTAAGGCATGTCAATCAGACGTCCGAAACTCAAGTTACAAGTATTTCTGCTTCGAGGGCCCGGTTGGTTTCACGTGTGAACCAACCCGGCCGACCCCAAAGTTCTCCTAAACCGTGAGTGTAATATACCGAAACGACCATCTCGGTCTGAGGATCGCGTTGTTGTTGACGGCACGTGGTTGTTGACGGCTCGTCAATCGGAGGTCTACAGCTCATGATATGATCATTTGACTGAAAGTGGTCTGAAAATAGGGGGTCTTGGCCCGGCCCGGCCCGACCCAGTACCCCCCTGGGTCGGCAGAATCGGGTCGACCAGGCCCGGGCGGCGACCCGGCCCGACAAACCGGCCCGGCATGGCGGCGCTGCCAGCCTGCGCGGCCAGCGCGGCGGCCAGGCAGCGCGGCCAGAGCAGCGGCCATGGCGACCTTTGTGTCACGCGTGAGCCAAGGGAGGGGTGTTGCCCCTCCTATATGAAACGACGGCCCCTTTAATAGGGGCCTCTTGAATACATCCGGGGGAATTTAATTCCCCTGGTTCATCCCCTTCCGGTCGGCCCGACCTGGCCGGCCTGTTCCTGCTCAACGGGACCGGCAAAAGCTGGTCCCCTTCCGGTTCCGACGCCAGCGGCCCAGTCCGGCCGCTGGTCACCTTGCTTCGCCGCTGCCTCGAACCGGCCGCCACCCTTGTCGTCTGGCGTGGTGCGACGACACTGCGCCCCTCTGTCACAGCCCCGCTCCGGCCACGGCGTCTTCTGTTTTCTTCGACGCGGCACGACGGTGTCGTGTTCTTAAACATCTTTCCACGACGCGGAGCGACGACGTCGCGCATTTCCTTTCGCTTGATTCCATGTGGTGCGATGGCACCACACCTTCCCGAAACAAACCACAAAGGAATCAACACGAAAATTAAGGAGGAGGGTCGGCTGTGTTTGTGCGGTTCGACCCCCTCTCGTTATTCGATAACAAAAGGTTTAAATCCACAAAGATCGACAAGTTGGAAGATAACATGAACTCAATAATAAATAAATCCCCTACATCAGTTCAAGAACTGTGTTCATCAACGACCCACGGAAGACGAGCGTCGCGGAGGTCGGGCATCGCGGGGAAAGAACGTCGACGTCGCAAAGCGAGGATTCGAAGTCGTTGACGGTGATTTCACCGCAGAAAACTGTCGCGGAAGAGACGAAGTGGAAGAAGAATGTCGCGTCGTGGATACGGCGTCACTGAAGAACCATGTTCTTCGGTGGAGAAGTTCTTCGTTGTAGAACACTGTTCTTCGCGTTCTTCGTCGAGGTTGAAGAAGAAGAATACCACTTCCCCAATCCTCTCAAGGTTGAAAAACTCTAAAAATAATAAAATAAGACCATGTCTTATTTTATTAACACAACCTAACCTTTTGAATTTCAAGAGTTTGAAAATTCAAAACCCACATTTAACTCACTTAATTTATTAACTTAATATGTTATAAAATTAATGAGCTGATAAGTTAACAAAACATAAATGGGGGGTTTAGAGGGGTTAGAGAAGTGAGGCGTTAAGAGGGTTAGAGAGTTTAATGAATTTGAAAAGGTGGGGGGTTTGTGTGGGCCCCACCATTTCAAATATCCACACATGGGAAGTTGAAGGGATGTGGGCCCACCACCAACTTACCATGGGAGAAGTTAACCACATAACATGAAATAAAATTGATTCAACAATTTTATTCAATTTATTTAATTAATCCCCAAAAATTAACTTCTTCTTCCACACAAACACAACTACGGTAAAGGTTCCCTTAAGTGATTACCGGCGTTGCGATTTCATCGGTGCCATCAGATTTCAATTCCGAGCACCGGTTCAAAAGATAGGAAAACCCGCTCGTTCGTTCACTGAACGTACCCGAGCAAAACTTCGGAAATTGATTTCGGGCACTCCGGGCCTCGGAATCAGGTGCCGTCAAAAACTACGTTCTTGTAAAATTCCAAAGAAAATTAAGAAAAAAAATTCCCTTGAATTTTACGGGTTATTACATTACTCCCACCTCCGGACATTACATCCCTGTAAAGCTTCAACACAAACTAAGAATACAAAAGCGGTACTGAGCACACATCTGAGCCTCCCGCTCTCATGTGCTCACCTGGAGGTTCCCGTACTGCCAGAGAAAGTGCACCCGAGGAATCGATCATCCTCGTAGGATCCACTATTGTCGATCCATGATCCCCACTAGAACCTCCATGGAAGTAACCCCATCGCCATTGTCCTACTCCTCATGGTCGATGATATGCGAAGGGTCGAGCAAATATCTCCACAGTTGAGATACCTGGAAAACGTCATGCACCTAGTACAACTGAGGTGGATGGGTCAAGCGGTAAACCACCTCGCCTACCCAGCTGAGGACCTAGAAATGTCTGTTGAACCTCATAGTTTACTTTCCACCTTGGCCACAACTCCGTAAACTTCGCCGAGGTGAGACCCGCATAAGGACGTGATCGTCATCCTCGAACTCTAGAGGTCTCCAATTCCTGTTAGAACTGGAACTCGAAATGACTGCCGCCATGAGGGTAAGGTTGACCGACTCAAGAGTGATCGGTCGGACCCTCCTGTGAAAGAGATTATCTCGTTCTTCCTGGGGTTTCCTTTTCACCGACCAAGGAAAAACCATCCCGACGTTTACCTAAAACCGTCAATTTGAGAATGAACAATTATTTCCCATTCCATACTTAAACTAACGTCGTAAGGCCTCGACGCTGCCACCAAGAGATTCCAACCGAAACTCACGCCTCAAGGTTCTGACCACACTGTAGGCATAAGTGTGATCATCGAGTCTCCTCCCAAGGTATCTCCCGACGTGAGGGTCATGTCCATGACTTCCCGGAAACTCTAGGTCTGGAACTAGATTTGTGAAAGCAAGGAATGATTCATATCGACGTCTGTTATTACAGTAGCTAGTAGTGGACACATACTGTCTCTTGAATCATTTTTAGAGCCATTGGGTCACACTCATTGACTGCATGCATCCGCACTCTTCCTCCGCCCTCCAGATCCCTGAGCCTGGCGGAAATAACTACGGCGGGTGGTTGTACCATGTTAGGATGTACACCACCTCATGCTGCTCTCATAGCACTGCCTCCACATCTTCTTCTTCGCAGACTCGTCTCTCCTTTAAGCATCCTCTTCATTAACATTTAACACGCTCGAGTCTCTAAGACTGGATCCAGATTCCTGTTTCTAACTGCATTGTACAGTCTTCATCCGCTCCTAGATGATCTGCACCTGCTTTGCCTATGATCTGAAAGAGCTTCTAAAATTTATCCTTTGCCGAAAAGAGAAACATGGTCTCATCCCCTAGATGAACCACACCCATTTCCTAATAAAGTAAATCATAACATGAATGATGTATTCATGCCATGGATGACGTCGTAAGGCCTCGACGTATCTACTAAGAGATCCAACTGTCACTCTCGCCTCCAAGGGTCGAGTTACACTGTCAGCATCATTGTGAGGTCACTGGGTCTCCTCCAATAGAAATCTTGAAAGTGAGGTTCAAGTCAACAGTTTTAACCGGGACCAATCAGTATCAACCAAACAAAAGGACATGAAAGCAAACAAAGATAAGTGTCTTTTTAATATTGCAGCTCATAGTACAAAGACATGAATACAACAGCAACATGGAAGAAGAAGTACAAGGGACGTTTCCACTAGTTCCACTCCTTTCCACCTACTCCCGGAGCTCTACTGCCTTGGTGGCTCCTCCAACGCCTGTGGATCAACTGTACGAGGAGTCGGACAGTCACTTGCCAGGTGACCCTTCCCGCCGCATGAGTAACACTGTCTGTTTCTGGCACGCCTGGCTCTGACCCCACCCCAGGTGCCCTGCACCACCGGTCCTAAACCCCGAGATCGTCAAACTGCTGGTATGGTCCTCCTGGACCTCTACATCATCTATCTACTGCCCACAGATGACTTGGCTACTGATCGAAAAACATGCGGCAATGGCAGCAGCTCCTGAACACGCTCGGGGTGTAGAGCTACTGGCACAAACTCCACCTTGAAGAAGGTCTCGAAGTCTTCCCATGTGAAGGCCATCCCATCGCAAAACTGGAACAAGTGGCTCCACCACCTTCCCACTGCTGCCTAAAGAAGGCTAGCAGCAAAGATCACCATGAAGTCTGCCGGCATCCCCACTAGCCTGAAGACTCTCACCACAGCCTCCAGCCAATCCTCATCCGCCTGCGGGTCCATCCCTCCTTAGAACCTGGGTGGCCTCTGGCATTTGAACTCTTGAAGTTCACTCAAGCGACGTGCAGCCTCTACTACTGGGGCTGGTGGAATCGGTGTCCCAATGGGTAGTAGTACCGCTGGTGCCTCTGCTGGTGCCTCAACTGGAAAAGGGCCCTGTACTGAGGCCACATCGCTCGGCGGGCTGTCAGTACGAACCACTCTCGGGGCTCTAACTGGTCGTCCGAAAAAAGGCATCCTGAAAGAAACAATGTAACATGGTCAAACGATTATACCTGGTGAGCTGACCTGGTTTGAGCTGTATTAAGGGAAAACCTTTGAAAACACACACACAATCAGTGTTTTCGTGCACAAAGTCAGAAATCAGTTGTCAGGGTCCTGGTGTATGGATATGTCGGCCGCCTGCACCAACACTGAAATCCCTGAACTGAAGACCACACTTGGTACCCTTAACACTATTGCTTCATCAAAAGAAAATATCATAGTTATAAGTTCTGCGGTAGAAACGACTCCTCTGATACCAATTTGTTACGACCCATCCTCGGGGCATGTTCCGTGACTACCCCAAGCCCGCCTTCCATAGTCCAGGGGATGGCGACTAGCACCAAAGGCGTAAATCCCGATAACTGGGAAGGAATTTCCTTTATAAAAGAAAACAAGCACCACAGAGTAAGCAAGCGGAAAAAGTAAACACTAAGTAAAAGAGAAGTGTTGAAAAGTAAATGGGCCAAAATACAAACCCAAAAGAATGTACAACTGCAATTGAACAAGTACAACATAAAAGATAACATTTTCAAGGATGGAAGCAGCTCCTGGGTCGTCCTCCTCTGATCCTACCTGAAGGGTAGGTATAGATGGCGCAGCTCCTGGTCGTCCACCACGGATCCTACCTGAAGGGTAGGTACAGATAGCCTCCTCCACGCTCTCGTCCGTCAACCTCCTCCGTGTACTGACTCGTCATGTAGTCCACCTCCGGGTACTGACTCGTCGTGTAGTCCACCTCCGGGTACCGTCCAGTCCTCGAACACTCGGCCTCCGTCAGCACTGCCCATCGTCTGAAACCAACACAACGAGGTTCGGGCACAGCCCGTGCAGGGGTGAGTATAACGATACTCAGTAGGGACCCAGAGACCCTCAAGGTCTCACTAAACCAACAAGGATAACCACAAATAAGATCTTAACAGATAACCTCTAATTAGGTATATGCCCATACATATACCTAAGTTATCAAGTAACCCATCTCAATCATGAGGAAACACAAGGATTGTGAATTCAACGGATAACCACTACCCAGGTATATGCCAATACATATACCTAAGTTATCAAGGGACCCATCTCAATAATGAGGTAAACACAAAGGTCAAAAGTCTCAGCTCAAACCAAGATTTTCATTATCAAAACCGTAACTACTGGAGAGCTCCGTCTCTGGAGTGTAAAGTGGTCCTATCACCTCTTTGAGGTACTGCTCACTAACCTAAGACTACTGAAGTACTCATCTTGTCGAGTACTGCGGGTCAGCCACCCAAACACAGTAGTGCTTCCCGCCGGGATATGTCACCCAAACATAGTAGTGCACACCCCCTAGTAGCCTGCTGAGGTACTCTCCGGACGAGTACAACAGGTCTGCACTGTCACATAGGTAGTGATCCATCCTCCATGGGTCTGTACCTCACAAAGTAGTGCTCCGTCCACTGGGCTAGTCGACTCACTCCAAGTCGAGTCGATCAAGCAGTCGTCAGGTCTCAGTCGGCTACACAGTCTCCGTACTCCGCACGCTCATCTCTGGGAGGGTCCACTCCACGTAACCTAATCTATCTGAACCAAAATATAGTACATAAATACAATGAAAATATTTATTTTATGAATGAGAAGTTTTCTATTAGGGAAATTATTTTTATATCATATAAAACCATTCTCATTCATATACCACTTCATTGGTATTACTATCAAATTATTTTTTATTACATAGACAAAGTACCTATGTATATGTTTTAGATGGAAGTAATACACCTTGTCTTAAATTTCATCAATACCAGGATATATACATTACATACCCTATATGGTACCTTTAAATATGTTTGAATGGGAGAATGGTTGAATTTGGATATGGATACTTGGAGCACTGGTTTTTATTAATTTAGGGATGGATACGAAGAATTGGGGTTCATGGATGATGTAGATGACTCCCACTAAATTGAGGTTCCTGACATGCCTAGAGGATTTTTGAAAAATTCTAAGGATAAAAATAATTTAGAGATACCCAATTTTATGGAGGAAAATATGAAAATGAACCCTTACATGTCAGCTAGTGTGATTCAGAATAATTTATAGATTTTACTTGATGATGTAATAAATTATATAAACATTTCCCAAACTTTGGGGGATGGGGAAATTCATTATGCTTAAGACCTTAGTTTGAATGTGTTGGTGTAATTTTATATTGAAAAATTGTATTTATTATTATAATATTAATATCTACTAGTTCACCACTATGTCATTAATGTTTTTTTATCATAAAAAAAATCCATCTTTAGTGGGATTACTAGATGGTTTTTTCCGGACAACCATTCCTTTTTAAAAGGTTTTATGAGTGGATCAAGACCTAAGACTCATCATAGAACACTATTGATAAAAGTTTTTCTCCCAAATGACATATAATCCTTCAATATTTCACATTGAACTCTGTAGTGGTTGATAATACCATCTAATGATTAAGAAACAAGAGAGTACTCATCCACATGTAATGAGAAGTACTCAGATTCAGTTAATATCATATTGATATAGATATAAGTAATTTTATTTTACACATTAATGATGTATCTCATTTTATATGTATTTTCAAATGTTTTATTTGGATTTATGAAACACATTGTAGTATTTTGAGAATCAGTACCAAGATTAAATATGATCAATTGGTTAAAAGTGATAAAACATCACCCATCACTTTGGGATGGTGTTCTCCATATGATTATATAGTAACAATGAATGGTTTTGATGATGTTAAGATATCATGGATTGAGATTTCCTAAGATTAATTATTTACAAATAAAAGGATATTCTTATAGACCTCATATACATAGGTAGTATAAAGAATATATTTCTACTTTTGTGATTCATTATTTGGATACACCTATCAAGAACACCTATTGAATTCCATAATTTTTATGGTTGTTATAGTAACAACATCCTTTTATAGTTCAATATGGAATTTTGGTCATATGATTATGTTTAATAATTGAATGGATATAATCTCCCATATGAAACTCTACAGATGAAGAGTTTACATTGTAATTTTCATCATACTATTCATTATTTAGGAATGGTATTTTTTGTTGTTATCTAGTGAAAATATCCCAGATATGTTCATTTGGTTAATAATATACAACTTATATTCTACAACCTATCATGGAAAATATTACCCATGACTATTCATCCTCATGATTATTTGTTATGAAGTATCCAAATTTAGGATTGATCTTTTTAAATGGTAATAATTGACTTATATGTTCACTAACATGCATTAAAGGTATTGAGTTGATGATATTGTATGTAGTGTCCTTGGGTCCAATGGTTCAATGTTGTCTGATGTGTATGATCTATTTGTAGCTAGTTGATTATACTAGCTTGAGGGTTTTTCAGTGATTCATAAGATGAAAATATAATCATGAATCCATTGGAACCGTTAAAAATTCCATTGGATTGTAAGGAATCATAAAAACCATGTATATGAAATAGTTCACCTTATCAAGGTTGTATCAAATATAAAATTTCAGGGATGGTCAATTAATTTTACTATTAAATAATATAATGGGTGGTCCATTTTTTATAGGAATGTACTAGAAAAAATATTTTATGTCTATTTTAACATTTTCTTTTGTGGGACACATGAAATAATATATTCTCTAATGAACTAAATAATTTATCATTCTATACCTATGAATGGTTTAATGTAGTTAATGGATTTCACATCATGTTTACAATTTTTTTCTAGAAAAATTTTGATATTAGCATATGATTTTATGATTGAGTTGTGTTATGTGTCTATGTATTATTATTTTTGTCCAATTTATGTTTTTCACTTAGTTTAAACCTCCAAATTGTCCCCACATCCACAATATAGATGAAACCAACATTCCAAGGGAAGGTGACCATTTCGGTTCTGAAACACAATAATGATTTTGAACTTACATTGTTCAAGAGTGTGGGAGTTTGGTATCATCACACCCTTTGGTGCGACATTATTTTCTACTATATGAATCTCTTAATAATTTATGATATGCTTTTAATTCCATTAAAATCACTAGTATTTATATTATATCCTCTATACAGATGAAAATATCAATAACATATACTGATGCCAATGACTATATGTATTACAGAATATTTTTTTATCATATCAAATTAGGATTATCTAGTTTATAGACATGATTAATATCAATAGATATTTTCTCCATCCATTAAAGTGTTCAGTATCGATGAAATATTTTTTAAACTGTATGTGAACATCAATTTATATTGTGATAACTAGAATAAAAATCCACAAAGATAATTTTTAATTTTTAATTACTGAATAAGTAGAACAACATTGATGTTTGATTTTATAGGGTGGGGTTATAAATATAGGTCCAGATACTTGATCAAGAATTACAAGTATCTTGTAAATTTTGGAATTCATGGTCAAAATGTTCAGCTACAAGCATTTACATCAGAAACAATGCTATAATATATTCCATGAGTGGGACATATTCATGTAAAATCCCCATTAATTTCATCATCTGGAGTACAGACAATTTATTGAAGGTTGTATATAATCATACATAAGTGAATATGAATTATTCAGATTTGGGATACTAAAATGTGTTATTAGTACTCTCATTATTGATCTATGAGACCTCTAGAGGAATTTCTGGATTGGAAAATAAGAAATTTTTATAGGTTGTACACATCACATTAGTGAAAATCATTATAGGGATTACATGATAATGTTTTCTAGAGAGAGGTCCGATTTCTAACCTCCAATTTAATATGATATAGATCTCATGAATTTGGAAGATATAAAATGTTAAATATTATATTAGGAATTAGAGTCCATACATTTTAGCATATTCCATTACCCATATATGAATTTATGGTGCTTGAGGTCATGGTTGTGCAGACCCCTTTAGCGATACCTACATATAAGACCACTTTGTAACCAATAATGGTGAATTAAAAAAGGTAAAATCATACGATTGATCGAATAACATGATATATTGTGTTTAATATATTGAGGTGCATACACTACTGTGGATTTCCATTGGATAATGGAACATTGAAAGGAATCATATATGTATAACATATAAATGGAATAAGACTATTCGTAGTTCAATTTTGTCTCACCCCGCTGATGTGTTAGTTTTTTTATTACACTATAAGTGGTTATTACTTTCCCCCAATGGTTTAGGAATTTTATGAATATATACTAGGATCGATTACTATGTTTCATATTCACTCAATATACTTTAATGTATAATGAGATATAATGAATGTGAATGGACTTTAAAACTTGTTTCATACTACATAAGGGAAAAATAAAGAGCGGGACATGTTTAGTGATTGATGAGTTTTTACCTCTAACCCATTAATGGAACTCCCCTTGTAATGGGTGTACTTGAACAGACAGTCATGGTAGATGGATTACATGGTGAATGTCCTAGTGTGTCTTTGGGACATTTTGGACATGTCCTAGGGTGTCTACCTAACTTTTCTGGAATAACTTCTAGATATGTATACATTTTCATCAAGAAACATCTATTAGGACAACCTAAAATTTTATATGTGTATGACTAAAATTCATCAGGAGGTGCATAACATGTCTTTTTTGACTATAAAACATGTTATGTGTTTATTCTAGAATTGTTATAGGTATCTACTAGACACGTCCCAACATTATATGTGACATATCATGAGATTCATCCACATATATCCTATGGTAAATCACATTCTACAACAATACATTTACAATGTTATTATCATGATTTATGTTAATATGAACAATATTAATCACTAGATAAAATAATTTGTTCCTATGGCCTTCCAAGTGATTATGGACAATGTGTTCATGGTGCTTCACATGATCTACGATATCATGACTATGGCTACATGATTAAATTTCAAGACCAATTAGGTGTTATGTGATCACGCGATATTAAAAGATTCATGTGAATGGGACTAAAAATTTGTCTCCAATCACACACTTGATAAAGTGTGAAAATATAATGGTTAGAGTGTTATGTACAATGTGATCCTTCCAAGGCCATATGTATAATGATTTTCATGTTAGGAAGAGTTTAGGGATATTGATCCTAATAAAGATGACAATCATAGTGGTTTAATGGAAGATGGAGTGAATTTATGTGGGTTTATATTCATTTCCATGGGCTATGAGGGAATTTCGTGTTAATAATGTTATTTACTAGTTAACATATAGATGTGACAAAAATGATGGGATTTTATGATATTTTATATGAAAATGTGTCATATGTCCAAGCATCATGAACACATATAAAAATAGGGGTCTCGCATGAGAATTATTTTTTCTTAAAATTACATGATCTTAATGGAATAATGTTATATAGTATCAATATGAAATATTATTATTGTTTCTTGAAACATGATTCTTTTGATTACCTTCAGATTTTATCTAATGGATGTGATCGACTCCTCATCCACATTACTCATGCAAGCCTCCATTTCTCTTGCTTTCTGTCATCTCATTTGTTATATAATTTTACATGGAATCATGGGTAAATCAATTTAATGATCATATAAATATGGTTCCAGTTTTCTTTCTAATGGAATCACATATACTATCTTGACATGGTATTGAGCTTGGACTAAATATGAGATGATGGGGTTTTCACATAGGGGTGTTTTTTTTATTTTTCAAATATTGTAATATAAGTATAAAATCCTAAATAAAAATTTTATTATCACATAAACCTTATAAACACTCACAATGTATTCTTGTGATATTGTGATTAGAATCCGTTGACCATCCTTTGGTAGTTTCAAATCCTTCAGATAATCACATGTTGTCTTGTCCTCCTACACAATAAGACCTTTAAATGTCTAAGTGTGATGTTGATGTCCCTTTAAAATATTTTATAGATTGGATACCAAATTTATTAATATGTTCTCTTCAGGATCCATAGTGTATAATTTTACTATTTTATGTAATATTTATAAATATTAATATTTTATTGTGCATGATATTTTGAATTTCTCCATACAATTTTTCATTGATATATTATATATTATAAATTTATTCCCTTTTATCACTAAATCAATAGATCATTTTTTATGGATTGATACGAATTAATTTTCAACATCAATTGATGGATTAAATTCATTGACGCAATGAAATGAATGTGAAATGAATTCTCATGCATGACTTTGAGATATCAAGGACCATTCAGTTGTCTCGAGCATGATCATAATATAAAGACATATTGGAAGAATGGATAATGATGGAGTTGATGTTGGTATTATCATATCCTAAGACAAGTTTCATTGGGGGATTAGATGAATGAAATTATGTTTAATATGATGTTGGGTAATGATTATAAAGAATATATATATTTTACTATATAGTCATTTTTTCTGTATTTTTTATATAGGATGTGTGCATGACATAGATTCCTTCCCATTTCAATTTTTACATTTTTTAGTGTAGACATAATAATATTGAATTCACTATTTATTCATTGATCTATCAATGTTGTTCAAAATCCATCACACATGAACCAATTCATTCACAAAATACATGATGTTATTTCATAAACTATCTAGGAACCACCTAAATGCACCACGTTCGCTCATAGAAATCATTTTTCTCACCTTTGACATTTTTAAATAGATATATAGTTTTCTTCTTTCTTAGTTTTTGTTGAGGTGACTCCCAAATGTTACACTGTTGAGGAGGATGGATAATTATATTGGTTGAAAATATTTTTGTCAAATTAATACTAAAAAATATAAAAATTCCCTATGAAAACTGATTAAGATAATAGAAAAAATGTGTGGCATTATAGAAAATTTCCAACTCCACAATTTCTTCTTCATAGACACAATTTTATAGTCCTGCATGAATAATATGAATATTATTATTATAATATTGGCATCCTCAAAACTCTAATTTGTATGTTCTTTGTTGCCAATTTTAGGATCAATAAATCCATTTTGTTGAATGTCTTAACATATTTATTGGATTGAAAACCCTTTTTAACTTTAGAACAATTATTAATGGAGTTTTTCATCGATTATGATACTCAAAAATCATTCATGATATGTTAAGGTGTACATGGTGCACATTTAATGGAATGTCTATCATGTTTTCTTATAAACGTTATAAGGGCTTGCTGGAACATATGAAATGGTTTATCTCAAAATAAGATGTCTTTTACTTGTTTCCCATTACATTTTCATATATAATTTAATGATAATCTCATTATTATGAGATATTCCCTACGTATTAATGCCATAATGTTTTTGGGATATCTGGTGCAGCAGTATATAGGGGTGTATCATCATCATTTTATATACATCATGGGATCATATAGAATCCATTTTATATTTAGAGAACAGTTGAGACACAAAATTTTTTATTTTCCTTCGGCCAGTGGACCGTAGTGTGCATTGTTTCCTATATAAGAATTTTTTTCATTGTTATGGCTAGGTTGTGTATGAAAAAGAATTAGGACAGATTATTTTCATAATTAATACTAATATTATGATAAATTATTGTTGATATTATGTTTTATATTTTCTTTTAATGTCGTTTGAAATCTCTTCATTTTTTGACACATACTCATAAAATTTGGTATGTTTTCTTTTAATTTTTTTGTTAAATTATTGGATCTTTTTTCCTGATTACACTGATCTACTATTATTATTAATGTTTTTTGACTATTTTTTTTTGGAAATTAACATATTTCTCCTCATTTAGTTAATTTATTTTTGAAAAAATAAATACTTTATAACATACCATTCACATAATACTTTTCAAAAGACCTCTTATATCAGAACTATTTTTGGAATACTCTATCTAAAATACTATTTATTCATGATTAAATTAAAAAAAAATAAATAAAAATGATAAAAATGAGATTAATTTGTTTTGAAAGAAATCTGAAAATATAAACTGTGTATATATATATATATATTTATATATATATATATACATATTTCCCACTAAAAATAAATTGATAGATTATTTAAAGGTATTACATTTGTAACGGTTTTATTTGGAAATATTAGTTTGTCCCATACTTCTGCATATATTATCATTTCAGTTACTGTTTCATGAAGAATCATCATTTTGTCCTCATGGAGAGATATTAGTATCTTATATTGAGTTTTACCAAGGGGTTTAGTTAAATATTTGGTTGGATGTGTGGTTTTGTTTTGCGTATTTATACTTATATTTTTAATTTCTTTCTAACTAGTTTATTTTAGTTGTTTTTTGGATTATTTATCTATATTGAATTTATAATTTATTTCTATAAAACAAAAATTTAGTTCATTATGATAAATCATTCACATTATTTTTTTATTAAACCCCATAGCCCATGTTTCTACCCCAAGGGTTATTAGGAATGTTCCTTGGGATGTAATTAAACCACAATTGTAACCATTTTTAGGTCAACATGTGATAGTTCTTGACAATATGTTATAAATTATTTATTTCTTTTTAGGTCATAGGATTTCTATTAACCTTTTAAATTATCATTATAATGTCTTATAGTGTATGAATTTCAATACATGAGGTGTCAGAATTATGAAGTGTATGGGTTGCACATTTATTATAATAAATTGGTAACCATCATAAGTCCAGTTAATAGTTCATTTATATTATATTACATTAAATTATTATATAGTTTTTCATCTAATTAGTGAATCGATGTTTTTTATTAATGTTTATGTTTTTAACAATATTTATTCATTGAGGATGAAATAATCATTGAACTAAATGTACTCTGTATGTTGTTAGGACCTAGAGAACAAGGTGGTTATCCATTATCATTTCTTAACAATATATTTATAATAGTGTAATTCTTAGGAAATGGCATGTTGACAATTTAGAATGTGAATTTTTTTCACCATCCCAATTTATAATTTAATTTTTGACATGTAATATTTTATATTTTTTTTGAAAATGTTGTTCTCAATTACAAAATCATTATTCATAATTGAAATGTGTTGGTTTTCAAAAATTATAAATATGATTTTAAATTAATTTGATGGATAATTTAACAAAATAATATAGTTAAAAAATTAGTTGGGATAAAGAGTTTATTTTAGGATAACTTGTTGTCATCATATATATTTTAAATTAGTGTATTGGAAGTTTCAAAAAGATTTTTGTTTTTTTAAAATGATGAAGTGGATCTAATGGAAAATGTTGGGGTCCTAAAGGGAAATCAAGGAATTATATTGAATAAAGTGGAACAAAATAATATATGGAATCCTGGAATGGTTTTTATGGGTTTATTAGCCAGTTTTGTTATATAACATAATGATTCTTTGAATTTTACTTGGATTATTTGTGTTTTTGTTTCATTTTAATTTAGATTACACAAACACCATGATCTATAGTATTTCGAATGTGAAACTATGTGTGGTTAACCATAAGAATATAATTCAATAAATCATAATAGGAACATCCATCTAGGATTTCTTTAGCAGAATCCATTTCAGTTTTACAGTCATTCAGTACCTTATAAAGTAGAGTAATGTTTGAGAAACATTGAATTGTCCTTTAAATTTTTATGTATATTATGACTCTAAAAGATATGTTTTACATATTTATTCATAAAGTTAATATTTGAAAGATGTAGAAATTATTCCTCCTAAATATTTTTTCGGGGTCATTTTCTTATTATTTTTAAAAGAATCATTCATCCGCTAGTATTTCCCTAATGTTGTGAATGTGTTATGGGAGATGTTGTTGTATTATCTCTAGAAGGGTGATAAATTATTATTGGTATTTCACTTATATTAAAAAGATATGGTCCCCTATTTCAAATATTTGGTTGAATATTTTTTCTTCAAAATCATGCTATTTCTATAAAAGACTAATTCTGGTCTATAGTTCCTGGTTTTATTAATATCATTGACCTCATTCACTGATTTAGTTAGATAACTGGTTGGGTTTTTGGTTGTGATTTTTCTAGTGGATAAAGAAATCAATACTTCCACTATTCTTATAAAATTTGAAGGAAATTCTATAAACTAAAGGATTTATATTCTCATGTTAATCATATACTATGGTTATTGATTGTCCATCTGATATCTTCTTATCATCTTCAAGGCATATAAGCCATATGTGTAATCAATGTTGCATTTAGGTTCACAATATGTATTTTTTGTAAAATTACTCCAAAGGACTATCATTATGGTGTTTTTTGGGAAAACAAGAAATATTTTTCACGGGTGCCACAAAACAAGTTATGTTAAATGATTGAATTATTTATAGGTTTCTTATGTATATCATGTGGGGACTGATCATGATTTGACACATGTTTAAGTTATTATTTTCCTCAACAGATTTATTGTTGATTATAACTGGTTTCTAACCTCCATTATTGTGATTAACTGAGTTATTTTTGAAACTATACATTTTTTGTGTTTCAAGGGGTTATTTGTCTTCAAAAGAGACTTTTGATTGGTGGAATTAGTTTGGTGATGTGATTGAATAAACATATGTTGTGGATTCTACCTTGTTCGCTATTTTTTCATGGGTAATTTTTATTTCTATCTATTACCCATTTTCAACCTCTCTTAAATGTTTGATAGTTGTTCAAGACATGATTTAAATTTTTCATCTGATATTGATTGTTCCTTTCATTAATAACATTTCGTTCATCGAGTGGTCCCAATTTGTTTTTATGGTTTAAAGAGTCATGTTTTATGGTATTGGGCTATTGGTTCTTTGGAAAATGATGTGTGTTTAGTAGTGGTGTATTGGTTATCTTATGATGAGTTTTTATAGACTATCTAAGTTATGTTTATTGAATTTATGAGTTTTAGTAATTTATTTGGGTGAAAAGGATTGAATAGTTTCTTTCAACTTGGTCAACTGGTATCATTGACACTTTTTACGGTTATCATGTGTTATGTCTGGGAGAATATTCACACCCAAACTATTTTTTTTCTTCATATAAAAAATTAAATTTCTGGAAAATTCAATGAGAATATATTTTTTCAGGTATATATATTTAGTTACACTTGCTTTGTGGTGAATTCTATTGTAGGTTTTCATAATTTAGTGAAACCAATTAGACAACCAGATGCATGTCCTATATTGTTTTTATTTTTTTGATTAGTGGTTTTGACTCTATGAGAAGATTATTGTTATGTATGAAACCTAAAGATCATATGGATATTTTTGTGGGTAATTTGTGTCTTAGGGTCATGGATCATTGATTATGCATATTTAGGAAAAATCATGGGAATGGATAATGTATGGGTACTACAACTTGAAATATAATTTTTCAATAGTTGGTTTATAGTATCCCATATTTGTACCCAAACCATATGTGGTGTAATATTATTCGAGTAGAGGACATAATGGGGTGCATGGTTTATTTAACCATCTAACTACCTATCTATTTTTTGAAATATGTGACATAAGAAAACAAACTACACACAATTTTTCAGCAAAAAAACATGCCATTTCACATCATATTTAGTGCCCACAACCACTTGGTTCATCCTCCACCATTTAATACCCTTCCCTTAAAATTTACATGTTAATTATTCAAGGATTAATTTTCAAATCATCATGGTTCGTATCATCTTCACTCATTAGATTATTTATCATTTAAATCCTCTTATTAATCTATTATTTAATTTTTGTTTTCATGACTTCTCAAACCACAACTATGAATATGTAGTCCATAATTGATGATTTATATGTATATGGATTTATAGGAAATTATTGATGCCCACATTTCCCTCTTTTCTCAAATGAGAAAATATTCCTCGTTTTTAAGATATGTACAATTTATATTGAATTTGAAATTGAACAACCACTAATTTTTTGATTGTTTATTATATTCTTTTGATATAATTCCATAATATGGGATGGTTTAATGGATTAATTATATACAAAATGAGTAATACCTTTTGATCATAGTTCATAAACTGTTTTTTATTATATTGGAATCCAATTATTTGATTAAATTCATGTATTTAATTTATAAATGATTAATGCAGTAGAAAGTTAAATTTTTTATATTAATTTAAAATTCACCATAATGATTTTTTTGAGATTGATTATCATTAAATTAATTTTCACTATGATTTCAAAAGAATGTTGTAAGGAACAATTAATATATTTAATATAAGTTTTATCATCTAGAACTCACATTGTGATGTATCGATTGATTTTTACACACATAAATGAATTATAATGTAATTGTTATGGGAATTACAATATATATCAATATATTAAATTTAAGGTTTAATTCCATTATATAGTTTTTGAAGGTGGTACATATGTTTTGAAACTTTTAATGGATCAATATTATTTTTTATATTGATATCTATTTATTATTTCACTATCACCCTAAAATAGTATACATCACGGTAATCTATAGTAGAAATAAGGTATCTCAAGACCACATGTTACACTATATTATTATTTCTTAATTTCTAGATCCCACTACTATGGACAATGATTTACTTCTGTGTTTTACCCCAGGGATAGGATGAGTAGGGTGTGACTGAGTTTTAGATCTATATGATTAAACCAATCATCCAAATGAGGTGGATCGTGAATCTGGATAGTATGTTAAATATTTTCCCTAAAAGTCTTTGTAAATCCCAATAAATATGATTTTAACTCATTTTAGTTAGTTACTACATTTTTTAATATTATGATATTCAAATTCATTTTGTTCTTGTTGCCATTATTCCACTATATTGCTACTTTTATTTCAATATATGTTTTTTTAAATTGATGTGCTAATATTTTTTAAGTGAATATATGGAGTAAAATTATTTAATGAAAAAAATTATAACACCACATTCCCCCATCAACATTAAAAAACACCCACATCATTATAATGTTTTTAGAAATACTCTTCCTAAAATTCTAAAAAATCATTTCTAATATATGACATGATTAGAATCCTTGTTTGAAAGGGATAATGAATTCCTCAAAAACAAACACAAAATAACCCTATGTGTATAGATCATATTTCATATTATCAGGAAAGTGAACATTTAATTAATGGCAATGCACGAAGGGTGGTTTCATTTGGAAATCCTACAAAGTCTCATACTCATGATAATACTATCGATATTTATTTAGGTTTATTTTATTTACTAGGATGATCTTGATAGAGATAATTAGGTATACGGTAATAGTGTTAGACTTTTTTGGTAACATGGTTATTTTTTAGTAATTTTGGTTTATTATTATTTTTAATTATTCATGAATTTTATTATTGGTTTACTCTTTCTATTCCTTCATTTTGATAAATTTTTTGGTTTATTTTAAAAAATATTTCACAATTTAATTTCCCACCTTGTGATTATGTTTTATTGGAAATAATTATTCACAATAGTTTACTTCAGATGGCCTTTTCAAATTCTACCTCTCTATGGTGTTCAGTAATTCACCTTGTGGATGTTAGAGGATATCATGGGTGCCTAGTTTTTGGTCAATTAAAGATTCTTAGTATTATTTTAATATCATCCAACATGTCAGTTATATTTATAATTATTTAATATATTTTATTATTTACTGTTAGTGGTATAATA
This sequence comes from Viscum album, assembly GCA_963277665.1. NCBI lineage: Eukaryota > Viridiplantae > Streptophyta > Magnoliopsida > Santalales > Viscaceae > Viscum > Viscum album. The sequence goes on from OY728136.1 coordinate 137,215,547, forward strand.
ATTTTTAAAACCTATGATGGAAAACTATTCGTGTATTTTTTATTTTTATTTAATATTTGATGTCTACCACACAATGTTTTCATAAAATATGTTATATTTTATATTACATTGTACCTTTTGTATCAATAAAAGTTTTATTTTAGTTTGGTGTTTCATATGAAGTTAGATATCTAAAATATTATATATTAAAAAATATATAGATACAATAATAATGTGGTGAAAAAATTATAACCCATAAAATTTATTTAAATATTGAATATTCATTAATCAGGAGAACCAAATTATTGTATTTATTTAATTATTATATCCCTATTTTACCATATTAATTTATCAATTATATATTTCCATTATATAACATTAATTAGGTGTGTTGTATTATTTTATTATAATTCATCTGTATCTGTAATTATTTGTAGTATTTGTTCCTTATAAGGGAGAGGATATTTCAAATGTACTACATATGAGATTATCACATTTGATGGATCTGGTATGTACATCCTCATAAGTTATAATCCAAACATATCATCAATTTATAAGAGATTTCAAAATGTGAAATTTGATTGTATATCATCTTCATTTGTTCATATATTTCAAAAGAATCATGTATCACATGATCAAAATTTATTTATAATAAAATATTATAGACATCATCAATGGTGATACATTGATGAATATGTTTACCTTGACTATAAACATAAAATCTTATCATTGATAATAATCATAGATTTTTAATAAAATTTTCCATGTTTTAATGATATTTTTAATGGTGTTAATATTAATAATCATCTCTTTTTAATGATCATGTATGAGAGTTTTAAATTCCCTAATATTATTCCAATGTGTTTTAATTATATAATGCATACCATATAAAACATAATATATTATAACTTATATTATAAAATATAATTTTTCATTACATAAGAACTCCACTACGAGATGTTGTTTCTTCTTTTATGATTTTAAAGTAATTTCATTGGAGGTAAAAATATTTTAGAGAGTTTTAATGGTAATTCAAAATTAACAATCATCGTAAGGATAATATGAAGAAATAAAGAACATATTTTTATCTAGTCATTGTAGATGAAATATATAAAACATCATTATTCTCGTTGGATATAGATCTGATAAAATGGGTTTTGATACTCCGTTTTTCCTTAAAACTGACTTTATGTATATCATATTATGTTTATCAATGACGCAATCATCTCAAATAGTAATGAAATTAAATAATTTTATATTGTTTTTAACAAAATTAAAAATTGAATTTTGGATTTTAATGGTATAAATAATGGATATAAAAGAATTTATGGTGTTATTCCCCGATTACCATATAGGTATACATAATTGTTTTATAATCTCATTATACATCATCTTTTCTTCATAACATGTAGGGTCACCAATTGCTGAGATTTAAACACTAAAATTCCCTACATCAGGTTTTCCCATCCTACATGATCTATGACATACCTTTATATATGTCTCTCTCTAGGTTATATAAAGAATTTTAATCCATGTGTGTTATCTAATAGATCATTCATCAATTATTATCTTAATTGGATAAATAATATATTAAAAAACCCTATAATATAATCATTTTAAAAGATGATCTCTAGAACAACCTTTCCCTTATTTTTCTCCTCCATATCCTCCTTATTCACCTCCCTAATCAACTACTAGATACATGGTTTAGGAGTAATTTTTGAAAGATGCCATATAATTTCAAGAATATATTATTGAAATTCTTATGTACAAGGACTCTAAAAATACTGATCATAGACAAGGTTTTATAATCCTTCCATCATAGAAAAATAACCGTCATGGTTTAGATCCCATGATAGAAATGTGTTGATAAGACACAATATTAACAAAATTATAAGAATTTACATTTCTACATGTTAATCATTAGAAATGATATTATATAGATAAATCTGTTATTAATAGAAAAAATTTCATACTTTTCACCATTGATAAAATTAATCTATATCTTTAATTAAAATATTACAACTACTAGTTGAAAATATAATATCGGGTATCATTTCTAATTAACCATTTATTTAAATGAGGAAAAATGAAATAGTAATATAATTTACTATAATTCTGTTTAAATAAATATTTTATTAAATATTTTATACCAAAATTAATTTTAAGATTAAAAAAATGATTTACCATTGAAATATTATAATTAAAATTTATTATTATAGTATTTTAATTTAATTGCTTGTTATGAATAAGAATATCTATATTCTAACTTATATGTATCATAATTTCTTATTAAATATTAATTTTTACAACATCGTTACTGGTATGGAATTTTTAATTCTAAAAATAAAATCATATAACGTTCTGAACAATTAATATTAAATGTAAATATTTTTAAATATTCTAATTTTCATTGTATAATATATGATTCTTTTAAAAATATTAATTTTCATTATTTAGGGAATTAAATTTAATAAAAAAGTTATTTTAAGAAACATAGAATATGGAATTATAATTTCTATAAAAATTATATATTTTAATAAATGTATATTATATAATTTGGTATTATAATTGATTTATTTTCATAAATAAAAAAACCATAATTGAAAATGTATTTTGATTAATTTAATTTATAATAATTGCAATCCAATAAATTGACAATAATTTTATGGTGTTAATTTTAATTGAATGAGAATAATTTCATTTTATGATTCAAGAATAATTTTTTTCAAAAAAATGATTTTTAATGTTTTTGTAAACTACAATTAGATTTTTCTTAAAATATATTTTATTCAAAATAAAATAACATGTTTTTTTATTAGAGATATCATATTAATTTTTAAGGAGATGTTTTGGAATTAAACGTCAAATTTTATTTTAGGTTGAATTTTGAAATATATTATTTTCGTTGATATAATAACTTTTATTATAATATTTTCATATTAGGAAGAAAACAATATATATAAGATACATCTGTGTCGACTTAATATTTTTATAAATAGAATAGTAAATAATTTAATAGACCTAATTTTTACATCCATGCTATAATTTTGGTAGACAAAGATATATTATAATTCTATTAAAATTTGATTCATTTCATTTAATTTGGTTTTTAATTGACTATATTAATTTTTAGAAAGATAAAAATGCCATATAAATTTCTTTCAGGGTATTATAATTCAATTAACGCCATAAAATTCAATAAAATATATATCTTTATCATAAAATCACATTAGTTCTTTAAGAAGATTATTTGTTATAATTAAAATTCCTTTCATTTGGAAAACATATATTAATACATGTTTTTAGTTTTTTTAGAAATTGAATCATATAATTCAATTATATATTGGAATTATTATTAGTCAAATTTTATATCATATTCCACATATGTTTTAATCATAAATAATAATAATCACATTGAATGCATTTCTCTACGGTAGGGTAAGATGGGTTAAACGGGGTTTAAAATATAGGTTAAGATATCAAAATATCCGTAAAACATTATTTTATTTTATTAATATATTTTATTTGACCATAATCAATAAATATTTTATAACATTACAATTGTGTTCCACTTACTATTTCTTATGACCATTATATTACTTTATGCAATGAATGGGGATAAAATGTCATTATTATTCTTCTAATAACTCTAACATGAATTCATATGTCAAAAAAGATGCTATTAATGAGTATAAATTTTTATATTCAATATAAATACATTAATTTTAACATATAATTTTTTTATATTTTTTTGTTAAATGTAACTATAATTATTACAAAACATTGATGCGGTACATCTAAAACATGTACAAAAAAATGTATATTATTTTAAAATATTAATGGAAATATTATTTGGATGAAATATGGTTGTTCAAAAATTTTAGTGAAAATTAAAATGAAATTGTGTCTATTAATAAATTTATGTTCTTAATACAATGTTATTTTATATCAATTAAATTAATAATATTTTAATAGTCATGAAAATTGATGTAAATAATACAAAATGCTTGTAAATTATATTTCAATTATTTTAAAATCATTAAAGTTTTAAATTTTCCCATGTGGGTGGGAAATTTTCAATAATACATTCATGTTTCAATTATGTAACACTTTATATTTTAAAAATCAAATCCATTAACCATAATTATTGAATCATTACAAAATTAAAATAAATTTTCTTCAATAAAAATGACAAAAAATAATCATTAAAAAATAATATTAATTTTTCTAAAAAAATTATTTCCAATTAACTCTCAAAAATTATTATTCCATATTCCCAAGCCCCTATATTGGAATTTTTTTCTTCTCTATAAGTCCTTATTAAATTCATAAGAGCGAATAAATTATTCAGCACTGAAGAATAATTATTTTTGAAACAAAGCAAAGGACATAATAATATGGTTGAGAAAACCCATTAAAAGACCCATATTCCCAATGGTAATTATATACAATCAAATGAACATTATATCCTATTTTATTTGGCCAAAATTCCCATTGTTAAATGGTAATATAATTTTCTACAAACTTTATATCCTATGGGAATTAGAAAAAAAATCACTCAGGGTTATGTGTGTAATACTTGAACTATGATGTGATGTGTTTCATTTTTCATCACCACCAAACATCATTGGACATATGTATAGATTTAAGGGATGTATATGAAAAAAATTTTAAAACTATTTTTTAATACCTATAAAATATTATCTACCTTCCCACCCTCTCAATTGTTGTAAAATGATAACATCCTTCATTGGTGCATGTGGACTAACACCTCCAAAAAGTGATGTGATTGATTTTTAATTTCCAATTAATATCGATAGTTGTAATAAAATATTTAATTATTATATATGATGTTTAAAATAATTTTTTATTCTATAATTATATATTATTTATTACCATATTTATTTCATTCATTTATAAAAGAAAAACAACACTTCATGTGTGCGTATAAAAAAATATCTACTTGATTTGATATAAATCATTTTCATCAGCAATTAATTTATATACTTATAACATAATATATAATGATATGATTCATATCAGGTATTTATGTTGATATAGATTATGGGATCCTATAAAATGTAAAATTACCGGAATCATTGAAATAAATCACAGATGGAAATTAGAACTATTAACACCCTGAATGTTTATATATAAGAAACATTTTAATAAAAAGGGAAATTGAAAATTAAAATTGAATGAAATATATTATTTATTAATATTTAATGGAATATATTTGTTGAAAATATAAAATATTTATATACACAAATCATATAGTGTAAGACTACATTTAGGATGTGAGGTAAGGGTTTCTCCTTTTACTTTTTTTTAATAATCCATATCTAATATTTAACACCTATTTTATATTTTATGGTGTAGATACTACGAATGAATGAATGTTATGATGCTTTTTCATATAATTATACAATTTTATAAATCACTATAATATTTTTTATTTCATGAGGTTTTATTCCTAATCAATCAAAAATTTTAGTGGATTGTGATTATATCTCACAACTTACTAGGGTTGTTTATGTTTCAATTTATATTATGTGAAATTATATATTCCATCCTATAAAAACCCATATATATTATAATATTATAGTTATATAATAAATTAAACATATTATTACATCCATAAATATATATTTTAATAATATAAATAGGGAGTATGAATATATGGAAACGAGACATTATTTAATCAATTAGTTTATGAGTCTTATTCTTCCATATGCATGTTAATAAAAAAAATATTTATTTTCTTATCATCATTAATTATTTTGAAAATTATATTTTTATTCAAAATATAATAATTAAAAAATTATTAATTAGTAAAATCTTGTGTTTTTTCTATATGAATTTTTTATTATTTCTTAAAAAAAGTGTGAAAAGAATGTTTTATTTTTAATATACGCGGAATGAATAGATTTCCAAACCCTTCTGTCCACACATATAATAAATAATAATTTAAAAGATTCATAAATTTTATAATGAAAATAGTATTCCATTATTTCATTGATTTTTTTATTTTTATAATAAGTTTACAAATGATAACTATTTTTTTCCCTATATTTTAAAATCATAGGTAATATTCTGTGGCAATAATAATGTTCATATATGCAAAAACTACTTAGAAATATTATAATTCACTCGCTATACACAATTATAATACCATTATCATTTTTTATAAGGATGGATTACGATTTTAAATTTTTATTATAATTTTCTTATTATGTTACGTTTCCCATGGGTTAATTACACTTTGATGAAATGATGAATATTTTTCTGATCATGTGGAATAGTTATGTAAGGTATTTATAATATTATGTGTTGTCCCAGAATTGTGTATCTCATTATTTCATTTCATAAAGAATTATCCATTTATTGATATTGGTTATATGAGTCGTTCTCCCAATACAATGAGGGTGTATGTTTATTCATCAAATCCAAATTGGGAATATGAGTGTTTTTTTGAAGCCCCTGATGCCACACCAGTTATTGGTCGACGCCTGATATGGTACACATGCTGATATCCAATTCTCAAAACAAGATGAAATTCATCGTAATAAGCCTTAATATATATTTTATTTGTTTTTGTGAATGGGTAGTGAATTCAATTTATTTTGGAATCTATTAATTATAATATTATTATTATTGAGGATTTACTAACAAAATTATATTCTAATCTAATATGTACAGAAAAAACATATATATTATGTCTGTTAAATGATATGAAAAGTCCTTATTGATAATATTTTATTCCACACACTTATTACTCACATATTTTGTTATGAAATATAATTATGAAATGTATCATGATTTCTGCTTTATGAGAATTTGGGATTGGTTTTGTATTTTATGGTTGTGTATTTATAATCATATTCTTATCATATTGTCACTTATGATCATCTACCGACATTTACTATGCTTACCCTTATTGATCATTATAGATCACCCTTTCATCGCACTCAAATATATAAAATTATGAAGAATGTTATTATGTACGATATATATATAATGTTATCATGATATGAATATTTTTGGGAGATATAGATTATTTGTTTATGGAAATAAAAAATTTTATTATAATTAGTGCTATTCTTATATGAAGAGAATGGAATTTTTTTAATGTAAATTTTTACCTATTATTTGATACACCAAATCCTAAATGTAAATTGGAATATAAGTGACTCAATGTTATATATATATATATATTCATTATTTATTTAAAAAATTTGAATGCTTCACTTGGTATCGAATCTTGTTTGTATAGAATACGATATTAGTTCTAGACAAATCGGTACATGTCTCAAGATATATTGGTTAGTTTTAGAATAAAGGATTATAAAACATTATAGTTTTGTAAGTAATAAAATGATGATAATTAAAATTATTATTTACCATCACACGTTAATAATCATATGGATGAACATATTATTAATATAATAGATTTATTTTTTTTGGAAAAATGTGATGTGATCTTAAATAAATTAAGTATGTTTTCAGAGGTCATTTATTGGGATGTAAAAGAAGATATTGGAATATATAAAACTTCGGATTATCATGTGATTTAATATAATTTTATTTTAGATGGATGTTTGAGTAGAAAATAAGATGATTAAAACATATTAATATTGTGGTTAATATGTTATTTGATAATCAGGTAATTATTTTTAATTGAAATAAAGGGTGAATCATAATTTGTGAATATATATAAAGATAAAAATGAGATTGAAATATTTTTCAATGAATATTTGATTAATTATTTTTGAATATTTATACAATATTTTGATGATAATAGGAATTAAAAAATGAAAATATTTCATTTTTGGATGTTATTTTATTTGAGGTATAATGGTCGTGTTAACTTTTAGAATCATTTTTTTTATTTCTATGTTAACTCATTTTATTTACGAGAAAGGATTATTTAGTAAAATATATTATTACTGTTTGTAAAAATTTTTATATGAATTATTTATTCATTAGAGAAATTTTTGGATAAATTTAATGTTTACTATATGAAAATATCTCATCAAATAATTCTTATTTATTGTTTTTTATTTTATTGAGAAAATTGTTAATAAATTGATAATTATTTATTTCATGAATGGTTTATGATAAAAATTTGGTGATTTTGATTGAGGGATTATATATTATTTTATAATTTTTAAATATGAAAGTTTATTCATATTAAATATTATCTTGACTATTGATAACCCATTTTGATTTGGTAAAAGTCAAAGATACATATAATATCATTCAACCCATTTCTGAATCCAAATGTACATTAAAATATATTTTTAGTGTATTAAAAATGAAAAATGAATCATGTTTCTTTATAATATGATGTTAAGTTAGGAAACTACTTGAAAGAAAATTTAGGGCTGAAATAATGTGATGAATTATTGTTTGTATATTTTTTCTCATTCATTATATAAATTGTAGTTGAATTAATACAACTCAATAAATTAGAAGATAAATCTACCGATAAATATAAAGAAATATTTCATAACTATCAAGGTATGATTTTTGATGTCTTTTCAAAATTACTTGTGTTATAATACACACATTTATTAAGATATATTTATAAAATGATATATATTTATGATTAAAAATATAAATTAAGGATCTCTCCAAATTAAATGACATTTATCTAGATTGATAGTTTTTTCCACATTTTTATAATATACATTCCTATTAATTGATTTTTAAAATGTTTTAAATATTTTTTAGTGTACAAATGATATTATTTTATAGAAAAAACATCCTTAATGTGGGTAGAATTTATCACCCAAAGACATTCATCTCTATTCCCTTAACAAAATACACTTTTGTATAATATCTATATTTCAAAACACAAATCGTAAACAAACAGAAAGATAATCTATAAATAATTTTATTTAACTGTTCATATTATAACATGGTTGATTTATTGTTGCATATGAATAGTATAAACTACATTTTGAAGTATGAGTTGAAATAATTTTTTAATTACATTATATTGATTAAATGTAATGAAAAAAATTTTATTTTTTATTTTTTAATTTTTAATCTATATAAGGATAAGAATATAAAATATTTTATGGGGAACATTTCAATAAAAGAATGTTTACATTACGATTTTTTAAGATTAATTTAAAATAAAAACATACCTAATATAGAGAATTATATATATATATATTGTATATTTTACAATAGTTAACAAATTTATAATCATTGATACATTGATTTTATGTTTTCTTATTAATTAAAATAAAATCATATGATTTTAAAAAGGGATATCATACAAAAATATATTTTATCTCTGTAATATATTTTTATATTAATAAATTTAATTAACCATTATTAATTAACCATTTGGAGTAAAATAAAAAAAACTATTATATAAAATAAATTATCAATTATATAAAATTTTCACTAGTTAATGGATTATAAAATATTAATTATATTATTTAAAATTATATATGTCATTACAAATTATTTTCATATATTTTTATATAGTTGAATTATTTTTCATTTAAATTTTGATAATTTATTTATTAAAATAAAAAATATCGTTTATATAGAATATTAAATTTTTTGTACGGTTTTTGTTTAATATTTATCAAATATAAATTGAAATTTTGGGTGAATAGTGAAAAAATTAATTTATTAAAAGATATAATTTTATGAAAAAGTTATGATATAATGAGAAACAAGAAATATAATAATTATTTTCATAGAGTAAATATTTTTTATGGTGTTATATAATTAATTTAAAACAATTAATCTTCTTTATGAATTTGATGGTTTTCATTTAGAAAAATAAGTCATATTTCTATTCGAATAATAAATTATTCATGATAATTAATAGTTAATTGTTTGGTTCATTGATTCTATACAGTTTAGGAATGAAACAAATTTCAAATAAATTATTTCTGTTTCATTATAATAGGATTATATTTCTAATACTCACTAATATGCATAAATTTTGATTGAAATCAATTTTATTCTAATAATAGTATTTTATAAAAATGGTTTTTTAAGGAGGATTCCAAAATTTTATTGGAATTAAATTTTACTCATTCATGAAACCGAATTATATAAAAGTGATTAAAAATTAAAAATAAAATTATTCAAAATATTTAATAATTTCATTTTCATTTATAAAAAATTTGAAATAAAAATTAGATAAATTCTATTCCCACTATAAAGGGTAAAATTGACTAAAAAGTATAAAAACTTTGGGATAACTATGAAAAATATATCAAAAAATGATTTTATTTTTTTCAATAAGTGTATTTTAAAATAGTCATTATATCATTGAAAATATGTAAAAATTGTACCATTTTCATTTGAATATATCCATTATATTATTTTTTGTACTTATTAATTAAAAAATGCCACTCTCATTGAAATAATATATCTATTATGAATTCATATTTATTAAAAGATGTTTTTAATTGTTATATAGGGTTTTTTAAATGATCATTATATTATTTTCCTTAAAATTATTTATTTATATAATATAATGATTATAAAAATTGGTTTAATTATTATAATCCATTAACACAACACGTATTCTTGAAATAAAGACATAATGCATATGATTTAATAGATTTATAATTAATATGTTTTCTGTGAATTATGTTCTTCCAATAATTAAAATAGATATTAAAATAAATTTCATGGATAATGTAATTATATTCTTATTCCACCGAATTAATATTGGTGTTGTGGTGGTATGAGTTTGGGGGTGAGGGGCATGTTATGAGGCTAAATATCCTAGCCTATGATTTATAGAAACATTCTTCCTTCCATTATATTTCTAGGTGGTTTAGGTATTAAAAACTTATTGTATAATTTAATTACAAAATTTTTGGATGCCTTTGTGGTCAAAATATGTAAATATTTATTAAAATTACTTTAAATGATATTCAGTGATTATGATATTTTTTAATTTGTAAAAACATTAGAAATCTTACTTTTAGTAATTTTTCTGGGAAATTTTAGATAATATCATAGATTATTCATGTATGTAACTATTTTATTTTATTAAATTATTTTTATGAAACGTTTAAAATAAAAATTATTAAAATGAAACAAAATTTTTCCTATAAAAAGACAATCATTTCATACATTTCAAAATATAACTCATGTTCACTTTTATCAGATAATTGTTCCAAAATCCCAAACTAAAATTCCAGTAACATGTTTACAATCACCAATTGTAATCCATGTTCCATTCTCTAAATTCCTTATGTTTAATTTAATGGAGACTACATTATGATGTTTTAATTTTCATTATTGAATTATTTCATGTTTACTTCTTAAATAATCTCTAAAAAATTTATAACTAGAATAATTTCATTATATTTTAATCTCAAATATATCAAAATTGATTTCTATATTTTACTAAGAAGGATATTTTTTCACATTTGTTTCATGATATGTGACATAAAACATTTCAAATACTAAAATTTGGAATTCCACCTCCTTGAGGTGATGTGTTTTTTCATTACCACCTTATAATAATATATATAAAGAATGAATTAATGTGAATATATTGATTTTATATTTTCATGACCCGTCCTCGGGGCCCGTGTTGTGTCTACCACAAGATCGTCTTCCATAAAAAAGGGGCTGGCGACTAGCACCAAAGGAGTGATCGTGAATTAAAGTGAATGCATTTCTTTTTAACATGTAACATAGACACTATATGAACTCATGCAGTAGAGGCATCAAGTACTAAAATTGAAAATAACGAATGCTGATAGTAAGTGGGCAAGTATTCAAAACCAACTGAACAACAAGTACAAGTACAAGTAAAAAATGGAAAATAGCACATGGATCGTCTTCTATGGAATATTACCTGATGGGTAGATACAGAACTCGAACAAAAAATCCATGTGGAACATCCCGTCTAGTCCTTCTCCATGCAGTCTCTCATCCATCACCATCAGCATCGATTAATTTTGTCTGTCAACTAAACAGAACACAACATGGTACGGGCGAAGTACGTGCATGGGTGAGTATAACAATACGTAGTAGGGGACCCTAAGACCCTTGATGGTCTCCTAGAATCGACAAAGTATAAACCCCAATAGAATGTTAAAAACCCAATGTATCAAACAACCCTATTTAGGTATATGCCCATACATATACCTAAGTTACTAGTGACAGTCCGACTCCAACTCTCGATCCCAAACACATCCCAGTCCACAAAGGAAGTATAGTCAATCACAACAATGAAAATTATTGAAATAAAATACTCATCTCACACATGTATACATCATTCGTAGAGTGATAGAGATGATCAGATGTAGTCATTTATTCATCTATGCTATCAAACCTACAACTGATACAAGACCAGCTATGCTGTCAGACACACACAGGATACAAGACTAGCTATTCTTCATCTAAGATGTCGGACCCACATAGGATACAGGACCAGCTAAGCTGTCAGACGCACACAGGATATAGAACCATCTATTTTTTCAGACCCACAGATGATTCTAGTAAATTAGTCATTGCAATGGAACCCACATAGGATTGTGGAATAGTAGTCATCACTGTCGAACCCATGGAGGATTCATCCATCTCAGTCGCAGCAATCCCTAGGTTTCCCACACACAGCACGCTCTAATCTTGGAGGGTCCGCTCATCAAGCCAAGTGTCGATACATCAACTACCATGAATTCTAGAATTTATTTATCTTTTAATTTCATCTCATCATAATGAACCTAACGGAATAGACGATGCATCAATGGGACACCCAATCTATGAGTTATTTACATTTTGTTCTAGGGTTCAGTTGGATTCATGACAATCTCACCAGGCCATACTCCATCTCAATCCACATATCTATTGGGATATAAACAAGACACTGTCTCGCTCTGTGGATTCCAGCACCGCTGACGGATTGACATTCGTATTCCCGGTGTCAAATTTATGGAGGTTTGTGCAGGGGCGCATGGTTTTCACAAAGTTTAAACAAACCGTGCAGCCAGGATGGGTAAATTCTCTAGGTGAGACATTAACAACCGGATGATGGGCACATGGTTTGAAAAATTGTGCATCATAGTTGTGCGATGTGTCTGGGTGTGTTAGTAGAATCCGCATGGTCAGCGCACATTTTGACAAACTGTGTGGACAAGGCATGCGTTGTCCCCAAGTGGGATAGTGTCTGGTTCACGGTTGGCGCACGGCTTCCCCTACCCTATGGACAAGCTTTGTGGCCACTAAAATTTACAGTTTTACATCCCGAGCCACATGTGATTTACCATATTTCACCCGTTCATCTTCCCAGTCATGCATTTGGTTGGATTTCCGGATTTTTAGAGGTTGAGGATGCTCCTTAGCTCGTTTTGGAGGCATATCGAAGAGGATTCTTGGTGGATCAAAGGGGGTTCTCCATTCGCCACAGTAAGACAATGCCACCACCTTCCATCTTGATTAACACACCATTCAAGAAGAACTGTGGATGTGTCAGGCCATGGTATTTTGGCCTGCACCCTCTGCATTATAGCGGTAATAGGAGGATCAATAGGTAAATAAAATAATATCAACAAACCATAACCTCCCGGAAAGAGTATTCCCAACCCGTAAAAGAAAACATCCCCATTCTATGTTTTTAAATAGACTAAAATAGGAATATAATCATACTCAAAATCCAACCCCTACATCGATTTCAGTGATCAACAATGGAGTCGCAGAAGACAGACGTCATGAAAGACGGACTTCGTTCCGTCAACGCCAGAGGTCATTTCATTGATGTTGGAGACGTTCTTCATGGGAGGTGTCATCCCCACCTTGCCCTAGTTTGAATGGAAGGAGACGCGTCATTGTTCATAAGTGTAAACAGAGTTCTTCTACAGAAGAAGTCATTTCTCCAAGAGTTCATCCCAAAACTATAATGTGTCCCACCCAAACTAAAATAATTTCCCTCCCTTTTATTTTATACATACCATGCTATGTATTCTAAGTGGAATTCAAATTAATTCAAATCAAAAAAAAATTTAACTTAATTGTGGGATCTCAATTAATAAATTAATGGGTGTTGGAACTTTATTGAGATAAGGTGGAATGGATCCACCAATAATATGGAGTTCAAGAGGTAATGGGGGGTTTAAACGGGAGTTGAGGAGTGTGATAATCTTGTGCGCCCAACCACATAATATCCTCCCATGGGAGGATATGTGGAGGGTAAGACCCATCTCCAAATTCCCTTTAGAGAATTATCCACCAACTAAATAAAAATTATGTCACACATAATTTTAAATTTATTGAGAATCCCCAAAAAATTTAACTTCCACTCCAGATAAAACGCAATTGCGGCAAAGGGCTCCTCAAAACAATACATGCGCTGCGAGTTCATTGGTGCCATCAGATTTTAATTCTGAGTACTTTATTGAATGATAGAAAAACCTGCACTTAAGTTTACTGAACGTACCAGAACAAAACATTAGAAATTGATTCCTGCACACCGACCCTCAGAATCAGGCGCCGTCACAAACTACGGACTTGTAATATTCCAATATATTTAACAAAAAATTCCACAGGATTTTCGAGTGTTTACATTCTCCCCACCTCAGGGTTTAACATCCCCATAATCTACAACACACACTAAGGGAACAAATGGGGGAATAGACCACACATCTAAGCCACCCTCTCCCATGTTCCCTCCTAGAGGATCTCATGCTGCCTGTGAACACGCACTAGAGGAATCGACCGTCCATGTAGGACCTGATATTTTCAATCCTCAATCTCCACTAGAACCTCAATGAATGTCACACGGTCATTGATGTCCACCTCCCTAGGGTCGATGATGTGGGATGCGTCATGCACTTATCTCCTCAGCTGAGATACATGGGAGATGTCGTGTACCCAGTGCAACTGAGGTGGAAGGGCCAGGAGGAATGCCACCTCACCTACACTACTGAGGACCTTAAAAGGTCCAACAAATCACATATATAACTCGCCTACTTGGCCAAATATTCATATTCCTCGTAGAGGTGAGACCCATTGGAAGACGTGGTCTCCATCCTAGAACTCTAGTGGTCTCTGTATCCTATCGGCATGGAACTTCTGCCTGCTCCGTGCAGTCTTCATCTACTCCTGGATGATCTGCACCTTTTCCGTTGTATCTTGCACAAACTCTTGTCCTACAAGTGTGGACTCCCCTAGGTCAGTCCAGCACAGAGGCGATCTGCATGGTCGGTCATACAATTCCTCATAATGTGTCATCCCGATGGTGGAGTGGTAGCTGTTGTTGTAAGAAAACTCCACCAAGGGTAAGTGATCGTCTCAACTGTGACGAAAGTCAAGGTCTAATGCATAAAGCGTGTACTCAATTGTCTGAATGGTCCTCTCAGTCTGACCATTCGTCTAAGGATGGAAGACGATGCTGAAGAAAAGCTACATCCCGAAATCCTCTTGTAACCACTTCCATATCTGGGAAGTGAAATGTGCATCTCAATCGGATATGATAATCGATTACACACCATAAAGTCATACGATATCTTGTATGTATAGGTGTCCCCAGAACTATAACGATCCATGCCCTCGGATCGGTTGGAATTGGGCTGACTTGGTGAGTCGATCGATGATAAACTAGATTGAGTCGTGTCCTATGGATGTATGTGGGAGCCTCATCATGAAATCCATGTATATCCCGTCCCACTTCAACTCTAGGACCATTAAGGGATGAACGAAGCCTTCTAGAACCAGGTTCTCAGCCTTCGCATGCAGAACAGTGAGGCCTCGCAAGACAAAATCGTCTAGAACATTCTTCATACCCGGCCACCAGTGTTGTCGTATGAGGTCCTGATACATCTTCACCACCCCTGGATGTACAACTAGAGGGGAAGTGAAGAACTCCCTCAACACCTCCTCCTGTAGTAAAACTTATACCATGGTATGTCCTATAAAGAGGATGATGTGCTCCCCACCTTCAGAGAACCCATCAGGTGCTTTCCTTGAGGATATCTGAGTACGTCAGGTCTCACTACCAATGTCCCCCCACTGTGCCTCTCTGACTCGCTAAAGATGTGGATGAGTGATTGTAAGAGAATATAGAATGGATGCACCATCCCTATCCATAAAAAATATCTGCAACGCAGCTAGCTACTCTATCGCCTCTCCTAGATGTTGAATGCCCGGTATTCTGCTAAGATCATCTGATACAATGATCCAAATTCTAGGAGTATAGACTATATCAAAGTCATAGTCCTAGAGGTAGTCGATCCATCGTTGTTGTCTTAGGTTCGGGTCCATCTGCGACAAGATGTACCTGACACTCTAGTGGTCAGAGTATACTATAAAACGCTCTCCCATCAGATAGTGATGCCACATATTCGAGACAAAGAGCAAAACATTGTACTCCAGGTCATGTGTAGCGTAGTTCTGGCCGTGTTGTCTCAAATTTTGTGAACCATACGCTATCGATTCTTTCTTTGGTATAAGGACACACTTGAGTCTAGTCCCTGATGCGTCACAGTAAACAACACACCATATTCCTTCATCTGGTAGCCTCAAGATGGGTGCACTGGTCAACCTCTTCCTCAGCTACTAAAATATGTATTCGCATCTATTTGACCACACGAAGTGTTGTCCCTTCTTTTTCAATGCTGAAAGTAGTGCTACCACTCTGGAGTAGTCTAGCACAAATCTCCAATAGTTCCCATCTAGTCCCAGGAAAATCCGCACCTATTTCACACTCTTGGGTGGCTCCCAAGAAAGTACTTTCTCGATCTTCGAGGGATCCACTACAACTCTAGCCTCTGAGATGACGTGTCACATGAAATGAACCTCTCGAATCCAAGATTAGAACTTCCAGAGCTTACCATAATGTTGGGGCTCTCCGAGTGTGTCCAGTACTTCTCGCAAATGGTTTTCGTGCTCATCCTCAGTAGTCGAGTAAATCAGTATGTCATCGATGAAGACTATGATTAAATGATTGAGGTAAGGCTGGAAGATCTTTTTCATGAGACTCATGAACACTTCTAGAGCGTTGGGTATGCCGAAGGGAATATCTAAGAACTCATAGTGGCTATACCAACACCCGAAGGCCGTATTCAGCAAATCCTCATCCGAAAGTCTGAGCTAGTGATATCTTGACCTATGGTCTATATTCAGGAACCATCGTTCATTCTTGATCTGATCAAAAAGGTCATCAATCCTTTGGAGTAGGTACATGTTCTTCATTGTCACCTGATTTAGGCGATGGTAGTCAACACACAGTCACAAGGTCACTTCCACCTTCATGGTGAACAAAATTGGAGATGTCCAGGGTGAAACACTTGGTCCGATAAATCCCTTCCCCTGCAAGTTCTCCTATTATACCCGTAAGTCATGATTCTCGGTGGGAGACATAGGATTCTCTCAAGTAGATATCATAGCTGTATTGGGGTACATGTCAATGTAGAAGTCTGCCTCTCTATGAGGAGGTAGTCCTGGAACATTATTAGGGAAAACATTCTCTTTCTAATCCACCACAACAAGAAAACATGGACTCTGCACATCATCCGCTCCAAAGATGATACTAGCCAACTAATTTGTGATCTATTTCACACTCCTCTATGTAAGTACATCTTGTGCTGCATTGGCTCCCTTATTTCCATTGAAGGTGAACCTGGTCCCATCTATGCTGATACACTGCAATATGTTCCAAATATTAGCAATTTGATCATGATCTGTGGATAACCAGTCCATTACCAAAATGGCGTCGTAAGGCCTCGAGGATGCTAAAAAAAGATCGCAGCCAAAGATCACGACTCCTAGAGTTAGCTCACACTATCGACACTGGTGTGTAATCATCGACTCTGATGTCGTATGAGTCTCTAGACATATGGATCGATCCAACTGCTCCATCAGAATCCCCTAGATCTGAACGAGGGAAGTGGAAATAAAAGAATGACTCGCACATGTGTCTATAAGTACTGTATCAATGGTGGAGTAGACACAGATAGTACCTTGAATCTTCTCAGGCACATCGTGGTCATAGACCTCGACTGCCTAGAGCTGAGCCTGCCTCTGTCTGCCAGCTCCCTGTCATCAGAGTGGACCATTTGGTGGTGGTGGTAGTAAAGCCTTGAAATGTCATCCAAGACCCGTTGTTTAGCCAGCTCCTCTTCCATGTCTACCTTCTCCCGACAGACTACCATGGTCGAATCTCTACCTCTCCCAATGAGGTCCCTCTACCATCTACTTCTCATCGGTGTGGCAGGTCGATCAGTCACGAGCCATGTGGCCCTGCCCGCTGAATGCATAGCATTGTCTGCTCCTCGTATATCCAGATCTGTCTCATGTTCCCCACACAACCGAAACTGCTTCCATGGGTCACCCACCTGATTTCCTTGTCCGATTAGACCTCTACATCATCTATCTACTGCTGGATTCAGAAGACATCACTATGTGTCATCTTGTGGTGGGTCTCGCCCCTAGTGATTGCTCGGCAAGAAAACACTCCACTAGAAGGGGTTGCTCCAGCACCCCTGCCTTATTTGGAATGCTGAGGGGAATTGTCGAATCCCTAATCTCATGCCTGAGCCCCTGATCGATGGGCTGGGCCCTGAAGAATGGGCCTCATACCATATCCGTGGAGTAGCATGAGATGTTAGTGAACCTCGCTGAGTACTAACCTACTTCCATGTTGCCCTACTGGATATGAAGTAACTCTGGAATCGGCACCGCACGAAGGGTGGATGAAAACAAAATCAGAGGGAAAAAGACTCTTCAAGTCTGTCCAGAGTAATTATTCATCATTACGCAATTGGAGAATCATGATCCGCTATCTGGTTGCTGAAGAATGCATGAGACTCATATCAAGGATCACCATGAGGTCGGCTGGTGTCCCTACCAATCTGAAATCTCTCACGACATCCTCCAGCCAATCCTCATCTTCCTATAGGTATGTCTCTTCCCGGAACCTCGGTGGACTCTGGTACTGTGACTCATGCAAAACACATAGGGAGCATGCAATCTATGATACTAGAGTTGGTGGTATCAGTGACCCAGCGGGTAGTGGTACCATTGGTACCGCTACTGTGATTGAGCCTTTCACTGAGGTCTCGTCATGCAATCAGTCTTTTCATGCACTGGGTCGAAGATAAAAAGTCGAAGTCCTATTGTTTTTATACGTCGGCCACCACAGCAACACCGGTTTCCTTAAACTGATAACCACACCTAAAAACATAACATTATTTCCGTTAAAATAATCACAGTCCAAGTTTTATGGTAGAACCGACTCCTATAATTTCAAATTGTCACGACCCATACTCGGGGCCCGTGTCGTGACTAACCCAAGCCCACCTTCCATAGGTCATGGGATGGCGAATAGCACCAAAGGCTTAATACAAATAAAAAGGTAACACATTGCCTTTTAAACTGTAACACACTCACATTCTGAACAATGGAAGTAGAGGCAGCACATACTAAAATAGAAAAGTAAGGTGTGCAGAAAGTAAGTGGGCTAGTATACAAACCCAACTGATCAACAAGTACAAGTACAAAAAGATATAAGACGTCCCATATATTCCTATCTATGTAGTTTCCCGTTCATAAACCTCAGCCTTGATCACTACTATTCATCATCTTCATTGAGCGCAACAAGGTGCGGGCAAAGCTCGTGAAGGGGTTAGTATAACAATACTCAGTAGGGGACCCAAAGACCCCCGAAGGTCTCCAAGAATCCCCAAAAAATAAACCACAGTAGAATGATACAAAAATGAAGTATCATCCAACCCTACTTAGGTATATGCCTATATATATACCTAAGTTACCAGTGACAGTCTGGTTCAAACTCTCGATCCCAAACACAACCCAGTCCACAAAGGAAGTAATGTCAACCACATTGATGAAAATGATTAAAAGACAAGACTCATCTCACACATGTATATATCATCTGTAGTGTGATAGAGATGAACAAATGTAGTCACTAATTAATCTATGTAGTCAGACCCACACAGTATACAGGACCATCTAAGCTATCAGACCCAGACAGGATACATGTCCAACTAATCTTCATCTTTGTTGTCGGACCCAGACAGGATACAGGATCTGCTAAGCTGTCAGTCCCACACAAGATATAAGACCTACTATTCTTTCAGACCCATGGAGGATTCTGATATAGAAGTTATTGCAGTTGAACCCACGAAGTATTTTGGTATAGTAGTCTTCACTGTCGAAGCCATTGAAAATTACATCATCTCAATCGCAACAAGCACTATGGTTCCCGCACACAGCACGCTCGATTCCGGGAGGGTAAGCTCTTATAGAAAAGTTTTGATACATAAACTACCATTATGTCTCAATTTGATGTATCACATAGTTCCATATCATCATAATTAAGACAATGCAATAGACGGCGCGTCAATATGTTGCCCGGTCTGTGAGTTATTCCCATTTTCATTCAAGGGTTCTGTTGGATTCATGATCGATCGAACCTGGCCATGCTCCATCTCTAACGAAATATATTATGGGGTATACACAATCACATTATCTCTCCATGGATTTCATCAACGTGGAAGGTTCTTCATTCAGATTCCGGATGTCAATGTTATGAAGTTTTCTGCAGGGGCACATAGTTTGCACATGGTCTAAACAAACTGTGCGGCCAGACCGTGCGAAGTCTCTCTGTGAGACAGTAACAACTGCACTATTGGTGCATGATTTGACAAACCGTGTGGCCAAGCCGTGTGAATACTGTTGGTGTGACAATATCACCTACACAGTTGGCACACAATTTGACATACTATGAGGCCAAGCCGTGCGAAGTCCCCAAATTGGTCCGTGGCTACCCCACTGTTGGCACACAATTTCCCAAACTGTGAGGCCAAACCGTGCGGCCACATAAAATTAGGTTTTTATGTCCCATGTGACTCAATATTTCCCATCATTCCCCCGTTCATCCTCCCAATCATTCCTCATGTGGGATTTCAGGTTCTATAGGGGTTGAAGGAGCTACTTAGCTTGTATTTGTGGCACATCGAAAAGGTTTCTGGGTGGATCGAAGGGGGTTCTCCATTATTCAATGCAACCCAAAGACACCACCAACCATCACTATGAAAACTCCATTCAATAAGATCAACAGAGGGGTGGGCCTTGTTAGTTTGGCTCGTACCCTCCGCATTAGAGCGGTAACATGCAGCTCAACAGTATCATAAAATAATATCATCAAACGTTAACCTCCCACAAAGATTATTCCTAACCCATAAAAGAATACTTCCACGTTCTTTTTAAAAAAAATAAGAACTTGGTAATATAATAATACTCAAAATCCAACCCCTACATTTATTTTGGTGGTCAATGATAGGGTCGCGGAAGACCGACATCGTGAAAGAAGGTTGTCGTTCTATCAACGTCAAAGGGAATGTCATTGTTTTTGGTAACGTTCTTTACGGGAGGTGTCTTCCCTTGATTTCCCCATTTAGAAGGGAAGGATACACAAATAATTTGTTTAGAGGAAACATTGTTCTTCATTGGAAGAAGTCATTTCTGCATGAGTTCTTCGAAAAACTATAAAGTGTCCCACCAAAACTAAATTAATATCCCTACCTATAATTTTATCCATGAAATGTCATGCATTCTTAATGAAATTCAAAAGAATTCAAATCTAAAAAAATTTATCAATTAATTTTGGGATCTTAATTAATTATTTAATGTGTTTTGGCTCATTAATGAGAGATGTTGGAAAGGGTTCACCATTAATTGGGAGTTCAAGAGAAAAATGGGGGTTTAAATGGGAGTTGAGAAGTTTGATACTCACGTGGGACACACCACATAATATCCTCCAATGGGTGGTTATGTGGGGGGGTGGGCCCCTCCTCTAACTTCACTTTGGAGAAATTAACAACAACCTAAATAAAAAATATGTAACAAATAAATTTTAATTTATTGAGAATCCACCAAAAAAGTTAATTTCCACTCTCTATAAAACGCAACTGCGGTAATGGTCTCTTTATGAGAATATCGGCGATGCGAGTTCATTTGTGCCCTCATATTTCCAATCCGAGCACTGGTTAAAAATATAGAATAACCCACACTTATGTTTACAGAACCTACCCTGAACAAAACATCCGAAATTGATTCCAAGCACATCGGGCCTTGGAATTAGGCGTCGCCTGAAACTACAGACTTGTAACATTCAAATTTATTTAAAGAAAATATTTCCACATGATTTTTGAGTAATTACATATATAATAATAATTATTCTATAATTATAAAATTATATAAAATTTTAATATACCAAATTTTGGAATTTTAAATGTCACTCTTGTGTATGTTTAATCATCCAAGTCCACAAACTGATGTGATTTTTCTCATTTATGTATAAAATTATTTTTCATGAAGAAATATATAATGAATATATAGATTATATATATGATATAATTTTAATTATGTAAAGATATATTTTTTTCATATTATTTGATTCCATTCTTTGGAAATTGGAATCATCACTCATGTGTATGTACAAACTACCATATTTATGTGATGATTTAATTAATTATTCATCACAACATTATAATAATGGTCATACAAGTGTATATAATGATTAAATACTATTAAAATGATAATTTTTATTAATATTTGTAAAACATGAACAATATATATTAATTGAATTCATTAAACTAAAACAAATGTGGTAAAGAAAATCATTAAAAACTAGCATGATAATTTTAATGAATAATTATTAATAAATAGTTAATTAAAATTTATATCAGAATTAAATTGTATATGTAATGATATTTTTTTGGTATATATGATTATAAATTTAATTGATAAAATATTTTGATAATTAAATTTTTGACAAGTGTTAATAGAAGATAAGAGGGATTCTTATAAATAATTTATTAATATTAAACATGATCCACATTTTCTCTTGGTATATATAGTAAGGTGTATATACCATCCAATGTTGATTTTTATGATGATCATAATGAAAATTACGAGTATTTTGTAATTAATATAATATCCTCCCATTCAAGTGGAATTAACTCAATGGTTACCAAATCTATATTAGTTTATGTTAATATTGTACATTTTATTGGGTTTAATAATGTCTCAATTTCCATAGTGGAAATTTTTTCCATTATCTAAAGTATCAAATCTATTTTTTTAACTTTTAGTAAATTTAGGTGGATTTCAATTGTTTGTTCTGTTTTCCCTCTATTACGTAATTAAATATAAAAAAAATATTTTTTTAATAATTTACTTGTTTATTTATTTCTTTAAATCATGAATATTTCTTATCCATATCCATGTTTGTAAAAAAAATTATTTATTTTCTTTTCATATCTAAAATGTTTGATAAATGAATTTCATAATTGTTGTTTATTTATTTACAAATTATTGAAATATTTAATTTCATATTTTTCACATATGTCTCACTTAATTATTTTTACCAATTGGTGAAAAATAATATATTTTTTACATATATTAACTGAACAGATTATCCCGCCATAAATATCATTTCATAATTAGGAATATTAATTTAATGAAATCAATATATTCATAAATATATTTCCAAAAGAATAATTTATGTAAATTTAGTATAAAAATTTACCAACAAGTGAATTTTTTTCTCTTGATTTCCATTTTTATATTTACTTCATTTATAATTGTTATTTTCGTGTGTGTCAAAAATGTATACTAATTTTAAAATTTCTAGCTAAAAATTATCATATAATGACATTCAATTTCATTATATGAATGGATAATAATGAATATGTTTGATGAATAACTTTATAATAATCAATAATTTATCATGGGTTTATTGTTTTTTGGAAATATGGTGAATTTCAATATTGTGGTACACATAATTATGGTATTAAATATTTTATGGCTGGGGACAAAATTAAATACCCATACAATGAATTGTGGAATTTTTTGAGTCTTATTACATCACGGGTTAAAGGGTATTTGTCCCTTCTCCAAGAGATTATATGTCTGTTTATCATAATCCTAGAATAGAATAAATGTGGTATTTTAATGTCCAAGGGGTTTCATTGGCATATGACCCTTACGACTCACTTATTATACTCTAACCAAATAATTATTTCATGACTCTGGAATCATGGTCTATGATTGGTTTGATATATTATTCTATGATATGATCATGTTATCAAACCCTTATTCTTATCATATTATCACATGTGATCATCAATTGATATTTCACATGCTTATCATTGTTGGGAATTTTATCTCAACCTTTCCAATATTTTCAATTCCATTCATTCAGTAGAATGATATAATATAATAATTTTTTAGATGTTTATTATTGGTGGATAATCGTTTTGGATATGTTTATAAGAACATATGTAATAATCAAAATGGGACAAAAGTTAAAAAATCACATTTTAATAGAATGTTATCAGTTTTTTTAAATAATATTTTTCATCTTATTTTGAAAAACATTTAACCTTAATGTTATTTTCCATCTAAGAGAATCAATTTTTTTTACATATTATATATATATGGTTCAAATTGGTTAACATCTATTTTAACCAAAACATGTTTATAATTAAAATGTATCAATCCTAAGATCTAGTAGTATTGTTCATGGTATTTTTTACATTGGCTACCACTGGGTAATTTTTCTTGAAAAAAAATCTCAATATATTCATTAATGAATCATTTTTTATTAAAAAGTCTTCTCCACTATAGGTTAATGTGATAATTCAGACATTTAACATAATTTTTCAATGATCCAAATATAATTATTCACATTATTATTCTATATAAAATTGAATCTCTTCCATTTTAACATATTTAATAGATTCTATATTCAAGGAAATTCATTAAATATTATTTATTATATCTCCAAAATTTATGAAAAAAATGTAAATATTATTTTTGTTGATATCCTATGTTCTTTAGAATTAATATTATTTTAGGGATCTACATGTATATACTCACTCATGATTATATGTCCCATAAATGAATATATTTCTTGCTATAATGAAAAAATAAAAAATATGATACAAAATTTATAAATTCACATATTTTGTAGTAGAATACTAATATAATATTGATGTCAATATTTTGTTTTCAAATAGATTATAATATCAATATAAATATTACAACGAATAATCATGTTAATATGTAAACACAAAATACATCTCATTCTTGAAAAATAATAGGGGAGTAATTTTTTCTGAACAAAATCACAAGGAATTAAAAGAATATTTATATATTTTGTATGGTTTTATTCGATGTATATTGTATTTTTAACATTAAATGTTTATAAATAAATTATTATTAAACCATTGAGATTTATTTTTTACCACATTTTTTATTAAATGATTATACAAAAATTGATTTGTGGCAAATAATATTGACTATAACCTCATTATGTTAACAATAATCAATGAAAAGATACATTAATCTTTATTTTATTATATAAATGTGCGTTGTTTTACTAAACAATTAATCATAATGGTATATAAAAACAATTTCCATATTCTATTATTGTTTCTTATTTGATTAATAAAAATTAATCAGGTCTATCCGATATAAATTCCTTTGTTCATGGAAAATGGTATGAGTTTTTTTTAAACCTCAATATCATGATTTCATATAAGATCAAAAAAATTAGTTTAAATTCATTTATATATTCCTAAACAATAAGGGTAAATCGAATAATAATATTTCTAAAACTACTCATTCTAAATACCCATCTTGATCATGGATCATGACCAATATAATGAATGTAAACTCTATAGGGATATCATAGTTATCAGCGCACTAATAGATGATCAACAGTTGGTTTCTGGTATAGAGTGTTACTTTCATATCCCAAATAATATAATAATAAAATTATATAGAATGCAATAAATTCGAAATTTAATATAAAATTAGATACAATTTATAAAAATATGATTTTCATTAATAATATTCCGATTGAACGTCAATTTATTCAGTGCTATATATGTGAGATACCATCATCAAACCATGGATACATTTCATCAATAAGTAAGTATACATACAATATATATGTAATTAGATATAGTTAATAAAATCATCATGACGTAATGGTATGGGTAGAACCACAATCCAAAAGTATAAAAATGGTGATTGAGAAGATGATAGTTATACATTTCACTAAAAAAATTCATGGCCTATTTTAGTATTTGTGATTTCATAAGATTTTTCTTTCATAGTTGGATTTTTATGATACCAACATTGTTTGTCTTCATTAACCCTTTCTTTTGTGGACATGTTGGCATAATTACAAGACTACATCCAATTCATTCATGGGATTTTTGTTGGTGTATTAGCATGAGCTCACTAGATACCCAATTAAGTAAATGTGATTATCTAATTATCTTTGAAATTATATTATTAATTTAATTCTAATCCATAATAAATTATTTAATATTTCCATTAAATATTTTCCCCCAATATTTTATTTTTTTAATGTATAAAGATTAATTCCCTTCAATCCATAGGTTTAATTAATTTTGTTTCTGTAAAATATTTATTTTCCCTTGTTTGTTTCAAAACTATAAGAGCAATAGGAGTATCAAAATTTTTTCCCCAATTAAATCACATCAATCTATCATTTTATATCTAAAAAATACCATATATATTATACTTTTTTGGAGACTTGATGTTTACACTCTAAATAAAAAATAACGTATTCTTCTCAGAAACATTATATAATAAAAAATGCATTATATAATGTGTCTTAGGTTTTGCTTAATTGTATTCATGGATAAATCCTCCTTCTAACTCAACTCATTCAATTATCTCTTATAATTATTGTAAATATTTTAGGGAAAATATTTATTTAATATTTTTTTCATAAATATGTATAATTAAATTGATTTGATATCATTCTAATTTATCACAACATAAATGAGTATCCATTATTGAACTAATTCATCATCCAATTGTTAAATAGTACAAAATAACCTTTTCACACTCTCAGAAATATAGATTATATCATATCATTTCCAATATATACACCCCATATGTTTTCCCTACATAGTGTATCCCTAATTCAACCAGTGACATTGAGTTTACCGGACTCCAACATAGTATAGGGTGGTTGGTGGTTACAAAAAAAAGGAGTCACATTGTAAAATAAGGATGAAATGTATCTTTTGATAATAATTATGAAATAATACCCTAGTCATAAATTGATTTCTATAACATGGTATTGATTAGATATGAATGAAAAATAGTGCTGGTGTAATTCCCAAATAAAAATATATAATTTATTGGTGATTAATAGTGGATGCAAATTATGTTATTCAGATTGATAACGAGTAGTATATCACATGTCAAATTGTGTTTTAGCTTGTTATAGGATTTAGTTAATTAGGTAATGTACAGAATATGATTTCTTCCCCTATCACCATATCCTTATCTTGACCAATGACATAGACATGACTAGCCACATTCTTTATCTATGGTTTATGGTGAAAATAGGACACAATCCCATATTATGGAATAGAGATGACCATTAACAATTTATAATAGTTTTTATATCATTCCCAGGATAGGAGGCAATTTTTGTTTCGTCTATGGGATTCCATAGGAAATAAAAAACATATATGAATGATGAAAAATTAATACACCTATATTGTGTTTTTAGTGGTGGGTGTTTTCACTTGGTGTGATTTAGGTATATAACTGGGTGAAAGTATTGATATTATTTTAATTGATTATTCCATTTTGAATTTTTTTTTCTAAAATGAGGGATTAGAATAATTATAGTAAATAAGAAGATCAATTAATGAAAAAAGATACCCATGAATATTTCTTTGATGTACCCAATAGTGAATATATTTTTTAATCTGAATTTTTAAATAAACAGATATATTGACCCTATATTTTCTTATAAGAAAATTAAACAATTATATAGATAAATTATATAATAGTTATACATTCAAGGACAACAATATTTAGAATCTAGGGAAAATTACATTCATTCATCACTGATACAAAATAAAACATAAAATTTATTAAAATAAATACTCCTTATAAAATTAGAAACATATCACGTTATACTAGTTTAATTTATCCACTTGATTATAAGCATCAAATAATGTGATGAGCTCAAATCCCAGTAAGGGTATTTATAAAAACGTATAAATATAACACCCAAATCAATTGTACAAGGGTGACTAAAAACATCAAACTCTTTTCTTAATCATGGAATTAATATTATAATAACGATTGAGACAATAAAACAAAATTAGAATATATAAATGCATAAAAATTAATACCCTGTTTTAGTTTTGAAATACAATACATTGTTGTGAAACAATCTAGCATCATTTCAACACATAACAAATGTGCTTAAATCATAACAACCTAATTTTGAAATAACCTAAAAACATTTTCATGAATATTAGACATAAATTTATGGGATACATCCCATTTCTCAATTCAATAGGGGATATATATTCAAGATAACACCTGTCTTGCAATACTATTTAGATAATCAAGCATGAAACATAGAATGTATAGCAGTTATTTTAATGATATAACCCATGGAAATGATTGTGTTTCATAAGAATTTCATTAATCATATTTTAATGAATAAAAATTTAATTTATAAATGAATAATTTGAAAAAATTACATTTATCATCATTATTAAATAAATAATATGTATTAAAGTGGAGTAATTTTTTTGAAAGAATATAATTTTAGAATAATCAATTAATTTTTCCTATAAATTAATTCAGTATTATGTATGTCCAAAAAATAAAATGCATTATTAGTGATATTATATTTATGAAAAATTATATTAATATCCATACCAAAAAGTATGTCATAGAGTTATAATCCAAAAAAATTAGTTTCATTCTAATACCCCCTTACCATAAATCCCACATTATTTATTTTATATTATTCATCTATTTTTTTAATGTGTATTCTCTTGAACATCACTAAATGTCATTAATAAAGGATTATTGTTTACAATATCACATAAATAATGTTTAAAAAGAAATAATATAGAATATATATGAAAAAAATTAACTATAAAATGTGTGAGATGGGTGTTTTTTATGGGTTTAGAGTGGAGTTATTAATAATTAAGAAGGCTGGTATTTTATAATTAATTATTGAATAAAATACTATATTTATGGTAAACCATTAAATAATGAAATATTGAAAATATGGATAGTTTATTATTATAATATAATAAATATAATTAATAAACCCAATTTATATTTCGAATTCATTAGTTTATTGTGAAGGAATGTGGAAAACATTGTTATTATAATAATATTTTTTACATTTGACATTGTAAAATGATTTTTATGTATTGAAAGTATGTTAATTTATTTAAATGACTCAATTATAAAAATATATTTATTTTGAACAAAACTCGAGATCTTGATATTATTAGATAATCATTAAATCATGAATTATGTAATTTAAGAGACTCTAATTATGTTAAAAACTATTTTTTGATTCACCCTAATAATTGATTTATTTTATAAAATTAATTAAAAATACAATAGAAAATATAAATATTTTTATGTAAAAAATGCTGTATTTTTTTATTTTTAATTTATACATTATTTAATTTTAATTCTTAATATAAAAATTATAATTTTTCCAAAAAAAGTTCAAATAAATTTTATTAAAATTATTCTTATATTTTCATAGATTGTTTTAATTATGATAATTATTTTTTGACATTAAAATATTTATATTTATTTATAATAATCAGGATATATATTTTTATTCCAAATCATTCTATTTTGAGGATGATTTAATATTCCATTTCTCAGGATATTATTGCCAACATTTAAATTATTATTCCCTATGGTCAGGATAGTATTTTCGTAGTAAATTTACTATTCCAATTGTTACAATTACATTTATAAGTATGATTACATTATTTCATTAAATGGATTATACAATTCATCCCATGATTAGATAATATAATTTTTAATATTCTTATTAGTATACCAATATTTTCATTCATTTCAATAGTGTTCGACTTGGGGGGTAATTATTCTTCCATGTTGAGTAAATAAAATTTTTTCCAATTCAGGTTTTATATTATATATAATTTTCTCTAATTTTAATTTTTTGAATTTTCCGTGGTTTTATAGGTAACAAATGTAATGAAAAATTTATTGAGATAGTTTAATTTGGGTTTCTCTATATTTTATATGAATATAATATTATATTATATAATACATGGCACATTTATTTTGGAAGAACATGTTACTAAAAAAAATTCTCATTACATTAATCCCCATATTGGAAATTTCATCCCCTAAATCACTACTAATATTCAGAATTTATAATTGACTAAGGTATTTCAATAAAAAAAATTCTAGTTCCCTCATTAACTGTTCATAGAAATGGGTTTTCTATAACACATTAACAAAGGGTTTTTATTGTTTTTTGGAGCTCTGTATCTATATTCCTAGATATTCACTAACTTCACATCATATGTGTGGTAATTCACCAGTTTTTCCACCTTCATGTTCTGGACACGTGAGGGGTCTAGTTATTTGTATTTAAATTATTGATACATTAAATACATCACGAAATTGATCCATATCTTTTGGAAGTGAAATATGATTTGAAGTTGATCCCATCTGATAAATTCTCTTAAAATGGCTAATGTACATTAGGATAAAGTTTCCTTTCATTACAAACTACCTAAAACACCGACATAATGATATTTGAATGAATTCTTTTATCTAAATTTAAAATCTAATCCCCCTTAGTGGTGTTTAGTATATACATTTTCTAAATATGGGATGATTTTTAATGTCGTGAAATTCTCTGAACCTTCTCTACTATCTCTTAAAAAATATCACATCAATGTTGTTTTTTATTTTTAAATTCATTCTAATATGTTGGATTTATAAATTTATTCTTATTCAGATAATCATATTGATCTGTCATTAAATTTTACTAGATTGTGTTTCTATATGAGAAATCAACTAATGGGAGATGTTGATCTCATCCTCTCTTATCTATCGTTGAACAGACTATTATAATTTCATTGACTTTATGAATATTTCTTTATGATTGTACATTATTTTGGTTATGAGAGACCGTTAGGAAATTTTGTTAGTATTCTATGTGTATTTAAGTACCCTTTATAATTTAGAAGTAATCCATGGATTCAGATTTGAGATAATCAAAATTAGAAACCCATAAAACATCATATTTTCCAATAAATATATCATTGCAAGTCATTCATATGATTAATCATACCAAATATCAATAAAAGGGTTAGTCAAGGTGAGTGGATCCCCCAGTTCACAAATAATTGTTTTTCATTTATATGTATTTTAGGGTATTGGTGATAAATCTCATGGTGATGTTATCTTATAACAATGTGGGTATTGAAAAGGGATTCATCATCACTATGGAGTTATATATATTTACTTTAACTAGATAACATATAAAACAACTTGAGATATACTAGGAAATCTAATTCATCAATTTTCCCCACCATATGTTCTCTCAAAGATCATAGAACATATGGGTACTTGTTGGATGGGTAGAGAAAGATAATATATGTGTATTATCCATAAAGAATGTGTTTATAAATATAGATGACGGAACAAAAAACCTAGTTCCATTATGAATCCATCCTAGACATTAATATGGAAATTATAAAGCCTCTCTTACGAAATTTCATTCCTTGTATCTGGAAGACCTAGATTATTCCTTTATACCTCCTTGATTTTATCATGGATGGATGGTTGGAAAATCATTTTACCATGTTTGGACGTGTTCCCTAATATTATGATTTATAGATCAACAATTTTCCTATATATAAATATAGGATCCTTACTAATCAACATCATTGATAAATATGAATGTTTGTTTCTACTAAAACAACCAGATACCTCAACTTCTACTCATAAATGTCAGTGAATAGATTAATAATAGTTATTTATTAGATATAACAATTTCCGTTAGTTTGTGATGTGATCCTTATATTGGGGTATATAAATAATACAATTATGGTCGGAATATATATCACAATTCTCTCAATTGAGGTAACCCTATCAAATATTTAAAGAAAAGATTACATCTTATAACTCCTCATCATGCATAGTGTAAAATTTCACGTGGATTATATAATTTTTTGAGGAATTGGATATCACTTAATCAATATATATGATAATATATCCCGTTTTTATTTCAATGAATCATTTTATATATTATAAATTGTTGTCTACCAATTGGAAGAGTGAGTTCATATTTAGGGATTAACCTATTACTAAGCTGCATAAATCATTCATAACAATATTTTATACATAACTACATTACCCCTTTATATGTTATGTAATTTCTTAGGAAATTAAATAATAAGTAATTTCATATAACTATATATATCCATTTAAATGAAAAACAATATATTTCCGTGACAATCGTGGATTTCAGCCATTCTATAATTGGTTTTTTATCTGAATGGTACAAATAAATTCTATTTATTCTGATCACATTATCTAGGAAATCGATTTTATATGTCTAAATGTTCAAAAAAATTATCATATATTATTTTTTCTCATTAAATAATAAAATTATCATGTGCCCTATATATTATTCATGTTCCCTGATGATATTAGAGTAAATGTGAAAATCGTTAATAACATCTATTGAATTGTCTTTGAGGTAGTCTCTAAGGACTATACTCATTTTATCTATTAATATTACTATGGAATTAGTAATACATAAGGGATTAAATATTATCTAATAGTTTTCATACTTATTTTTAAAATAGTTTTCTAGTTATCTTTCTTCTACAGCTTCATCTGATGATATACAGAATGAAGATCCACATCTGATAAGTATTGAGATCGTTAATGTTTATCGAACAAGTAATAAATACTCAGTATATAATACATGATATATATGGTTTTCATATAGAGATCATAGTAATAGTTACAATGTTTCATTGATCGATCATTATTTTTGAAAAATTTCACAGAAAAACACCATGATGATTCAGCATGTTGTATGAACAAATTTTTTCAAATATTCATTGAATTTATTCTTTAACTCCTCCACATCTATGGGCTCCATCCTGTGGGGGATTTAGAGATACGAGTGGCTCTACGT
Source organism: Viscum album (assembly GCA_963277665.1). Taxonomy (NCBI): domain Eukaryota; kingdom Viridiplantae; phylum Streptophyta; class Magnoliopsida; order Santalales; family Viscaceae; genus Viscum; species Viscum album. The sequence goes on from OY728136.1 coordinate 137,248,569, forward strand.
ATAACATATATTAATAACTCTACCTCATGATCTGGGGGAGGTTTGGGTAACTCATTTGGTAATAAATCAATTCAATCAATAAATGTGGGAATTTACTCCAGGTTGATAACTTCCTTTGACTTAATTAACTGGGATGAAGTTATTCATCAATTTGTATCTACACCCATAACATTGATGGATTCTAAAATAATCATTACTAAACATTATTGAATTTTTCTATGCTCATGGGATGGTTAGGTATATAAAATGTTATTTATTTCTCTTGGATTTTGATATGTATAGAATATATTGAAAGACAATCTAGGGCCAATATATAATTGAATTCATCCAAAGGATATATTATGTTATTCACTTGATGAATCATACTATAAACACTAATAAAAGAAGTGATTATGACATGGGTAGTAATGATTGCAAATACACTGGTTTTTTATATATATCAATACATAATTGTATCGTCGTTTCAATTGAAATATTATACAAAACATTGAAAATATAAATAAATTAATTAAAGAAAATATATTAATACTTATTTCATTGTTTACATGATATAATATGTAACCAATCAATAATAATTTTCATGTTCCACATTAATTCTTGTGATGGTATACTAATCCAAATTATGTTTTTTTATTGTCTATTGTAGAAGGTGACTATAATCATAGTCCCATGGTTTGCAGAACTAGTTTGTATAGTTCCCTTGATCCCTACAGTTAATCATTTTACAATAGGTGGTCAATTAAGAGGATATGTCCCTTCCATAATAATATTTTACAAATACCTTATGACTCTCCTAAATTAATTAACTTGGTTTCCTTCTCTCAAACACTTAATTCATTTATATTTCCCATTTGTGACAATTATATTTGACTTTATTCCAACATTTCTGACATGTGGTTAGATGAATCCAATTACCTTCTTTATTATTTTACCAATAATATTTAATATATATTATTTTATTCTTGTCTCCATAATTATAAGAAAATTCTCTAAATTCCGTCTCTACATTGATGTCACATAAATCAACATAATTGTAACCCCAATGTATTAGATTGAAAGATCCATTCTATGGTTTAATTTTAATCTACACATGAATCTATGTATTTCTAATAAATATTTAGAACCAAAACCAATGCATATACTACATGATATATGCTGATTTCCTTATAATTCATTAGAGATTTACCTCCCATCATCGTTACAATTACGAATTATCTCTTTATATTTTTCCTAATATGTTTTATAGAAAAACTTATAATGAAATATTATCATAATGTCTTCCAACTAAATATCTTTTGTTTTATCTTTTGGATTGGTTTCCTTCATCAGAAACCACCATGGATAAGGATATCCTTCTAATAAATATAACCTTTGTATCTTTCTCATTATTAGACTAGTCGATAGTATAAAATATATTTTCCATTGAGTTATCACACATTTCTATGAAAATCAGATTGAAAGATCCATTAAATGTTAGTGGTTGAGGCCCCCATTATGTTCTGAATATATACTTTATCTTTCATAGGTCAAGGAAGAAATTATGTATGGTTTAGGTTATTTTTCATTAAATATTAAAAAAGGTTAATAATTTTTATGATGTCTGTCAATCCACCAACTATGGAACTGGGGATGTCATTTTGGGAAATAGTTTCAATGACCCTTAAATTGATAGTTGTATTGGTTTCTCCGATTTTTTATAATTTTCTAAAATATAAAATGTTTGATAATAATTTATGTCAAAAAATCATGATTAAATATTTTATTCATCCTTGAAATTGACTCAAATGTCGTATATTATAGGATCCATGTGTTTATACTATATCTAAAATGATTATTCGTGAATGTTCTACCCACACATATAATTATAAATATGGTTTTAGATATGATTTTATAAAAATTATCCCCAAATATAAGATATTGTTCCTCTGAAACAAACTATAGTTACCCTATATTTTCTTACATGATTAAAAATCATTTAAAGACATAATACATAATAGATATATATTCATGGATTTAAACATAAGAAATCATTTTGTAATTGGGATCATACATCTAATGAACATAATAAAACATAAAATTACTTAAAATACTTATTCTTTGTCCACCAAAAGTATTTCATCTTCAACTTATTAAATTTTGTACCACAAGGATATACATCAATGAAATAATTTAGAAAAAATATTAATAAGGTCAATGTTAACATATCTTAAATAACACAAATTATTAAAGAGTACATTATTGTTCATAATAATCATAATCATGGGATCATCATCATAATAATGAGTATGATATTTTAAAATAATCATTGAATATGGGGATGCATAAAAATTAATCGGTATGTCATAGTAGTCATATACCGAATATAGTTGTGATAAAGGATACATCATGTTCATGCATAAAATTTGTGTGTAAATCATAACATCTTAATTAATTAAAAATATAAAATGAATTCCACACATAATTAATAAGATCTAATGAGATACATCACATTAACCAATGAACTGATGGTTTTTATTGTTTCAGTCACACTCATCACCCTATAATATTTAAATAAACATGCATTGTGCATTGAACCTATAACAATTGTATTAATGAAATATATCATGCAAAGAGATTTTATTCATAATAATTTCATCAAACATATTTTCTTGAAAATTGTTTTGTTTATTTATTCAATAATGGAATAAATATTTGGCATGCACATCATGATTGATTATTAAATAAAAACATACTATAGAAGAGTTAACATGTATTTTAGAATGAAATTTCTTTTTTGAAAATAGTTTTAATTTTATATAAATCAAGGGGAAAAATAAATATCCTGGAATGAAAATGGATGAAGAGTGAAAGGATATTTAAGAAAAAATATAGTAATATCAATACAAAAAAATAATGTAATTTTGGGACACCAAAAAGGATACTTGCGATTAAAAATCTCATTCGCTAAAATCCTTCTTTATATTATCACTCTTATGTAAATAATTCTATGTGTGTCATCTCTTGTATGAAAATAAAATTCCATAATGAATGGAGATGGTTCACGAAATATTTTCTTTTTGGATTATATGTGAATAGTAATAATTATTTTGGAAGAACATTGGAATTTTCAACTCTGTGAGGAGTTTATATTCCAAGTTGAGGTATAAGAGTAATTTATTCTTTAGGAGAGGGTTTTTTTTAGAAAAAAAAATTAAATAAAATACATTATCAAATTTTAACCTTGAAATAGTGAAATTTTTACAATAAAATAATTTATAACTATAATATAAGGGTTGTAAGACATAAAAATAATTTATAATTGTAATTAATTATTTTATTAAAAGGGATTGGTGAAAATAAATTTTAGGTATGGTAACTTATTTTTCAGTAGGCTTTGGAAAAACTATTTGGAATTAGAAATTGTGATTATTTTATTCAAATGAATCATTTATAAAATAAAAAACATATGTACTAAAACATCATGTTCTAGAAATTATTAGTTTCTTATTACATTAAGAATAATGAAATTTAGTATTCACATGTTATTTGAGAGTAAATATTTACTATTCACATGAAAATTGATGAAAATCTGAAAATTACCAAAAAATAACACTTATAAATTTTCAATGTAATGATTTAATAATGATAATAATTATATAAAAATAAATTTCTAATGTTGGAAATTTTTATTTTTTAATATAAAAATCATGGTTATTAAAATATAACAAAAAAAATTATTAACAATGCTCTAATATTTTCTTTCATTTTTTTAATCATCATATTAATTTCTAAACAACAAGATATTTATAATTACATATTTTATTCGTAGAAAAAATTATTTATTTAAATCTATTTTATATTGAGGATAATGTAGTTTTCCAACAATCAGGAAATTATTACCAAAAGTGAGGTTACTATTTCCTATGATCAAGTTACTATTCGAAAAGTCACATTATTATTCAAATGGTAACATTACCTTCTATAAAAATAAAATGTTTCATTCATTAAATATTCACCACAATTCACCCCTAGGATATAAATTTCATTTTCTATGATCATTATTTTTTATTAAAATTTTTTGTACTTTTGTAATTATTTTCTATGGGGGTGAGGATTCTAGCAGATTGGACAGATCCATATTTCCCTTTTTATTATATATATATTATATTTTTTTTCTTAATTATAATTTTTGGCATTATCCATAGTTTGTTTTAATATTAATGTTATGATCATTTTTAGTGATTAAAAAAATAAGGTTTTCTATTTTTTCTGGTATAATGATATATACTATGAATTTATAAACATTTAATACTGAGAAAATTATTACTAAAAAATATAGTTATTAAAATACAAATCATAGATGATTAGTTCAATGTTTTTGATTAATTATTCATATAACAATTTATGAACATATTTATTTGAAATATCATGATAGAATAATTTAGTTTTAAGATAAAATGAGTTTGGATATTTTTTTCATGTAGTTGTTATAATGATAAACAATATATCACTACAATGATGATTTTTCTAAATAACGATATAGTATTTTAGGGGAATACTATTTCTTGGATAATTTCATTTGTTTAGAAAAGGGTTTTGAGGAAATTAGAAATTATTTGGATGGTACTTATTACCAATACCAAATTTATATTCATAAGGCCCTAATATACAAGTTATCATATGAGTTGATTGATTATTTGGATCAATCAGGTTATTGTATTCAGATTGGAATAGGTTAAAACTTATTTGGAGACAATTTTTCATTCTTTATTTTTGTAGCTCAAAGTATAAAACCTAGCATTTGAATGATCAGACAGTTTGTTCAAGAATATGAAGAGTTTCTTAATCCAATGTTGGGTTCAACCTGTAATTTTAATAATGATATGAATGAACATTTCATTCTAGAATACATTGTGTTTTCTATTATAATTTATTACATAAAATAGGATTTTTGTAATGGGACGAATGTAGAGCTTCCAAAATTAATATAGGGTTTATTTTGGAAAATTTGGAATTTTTGAAAAGGCATGTAACAAAAATAAAATTTTCAAGGATTATATAAAGATCACATGAAAATTACATTTAAAATTGTTTCTAGATTTTTTAAAAAAAAATTTGATATAGAATTCCACATAATTATACAAATATGTGAAGGTCTAGAATTTTGGATGAAAAGTTTCTGATTTAGAGTTCACATGTAATAGACATTATGAACATAAATTTCCAAAAAAACATTTAGAGTAATGGAATACATAGAGTATTAGTTGATATGGATTATATCCCTCATATAAATAAGTTTATATAGATTTTTTCCTTTTTATGAATGACCTTATATATATATATATAAATTTTAAATTAAATGACATAAATGAATATGGGATGTTTTTAATTTTTAATTTTGGATCAAATCAAATTTGAAGGATCATCAGAAAAAATTTGATAATACATGGTGAAATTTTATTCATGGATTATAATATCATGGGTTTTTATGCCACTAATCATGTTACTCATAAATATAATGTAAAAAATAAGAATAAAAATTATTATAATTTCCATGAAATAACAAATTTGATGACCGGATAGTAGTAATTCATGTCAAAAATAAAATTATGTTTTATCATTAGTGAAGATGATTCTATAGAAGTATATTAATTTCTGGAATGGTTTATGTCAAAATGTAGGAATATATACCCATAGTTGATTTCTACAATATTAATGCATATAAGAACTTATTATTTTAAATTCATGTCAATATAATGGATAGAATGAGATGATCTAGGTCCAATGGAAGGATTTTGAAGATTATGATTCATTTTCATGTAAGGCAATAGTTTTCTAAATTAAATAGAATATATTTTTAGTATTTTAATAGGAATATTGAGTCTTCATGTAATAAAATAAGGAATCTCAAAATTAATATTTATTTGGTCCTAGATAATGAAATGAATCAATTATTTTTAATATTTTGAGTAATCATAGATTGTGGTAAATAAACTTAATTTTTTCATAAGGTTATTCTAAATATAAATATTGACAATGTATGAAGATAATAAATTGTCACTTATTTCAATATATACATTCATATATATATATATATATATTGTGGGTTAATGAAGTTGAAATTGGGAAATATTATAGTTTGGTTTTATATACAATAATAAACAAAAATGATATGTATTATTATCAATGTTTTAAATATAAAATGGTATATAAACAATCATATAAAATATGAACATTAAAAAATTGATATATTCAATGAAGTCATAATGTACTGGCTTGAGCATTCCTCACTTTATCTAACATTAAAAAGTATTATTTATGAAATACTTTAACAATGTCCTTGTTCCTATCTTTTTCATTATAGAAAATAAAAATTATAAAGTAAATAGGTTGTCATTATTTTTTGTAACATAAGAAAAAAATTATGATATAATCTCGATTCAGTATAGATCATTAAAAAAGAATGTAAACAAGTTATTGTGTTTTATTATATAGAAACTAGATATAGAAATATTAAAAAACTAATCAATATCATAAGAATAAAATATACTAGTGAAGGTGTATTAAATTTTTACCCCTATTGATTTATTTCATAGTGTGTCATATACCTGACTGCATAAATCATGAAACTATGTTGTGAGTAATTAAAATTTTTACAATTTATAGGGAATATTGTTTAAACTATACAAGTTTTTACTATTCAGTCATGTCATTGTAAAGGAATCAATATCACTCCACGGATTATAATTTTAAAATTATAGCTGATGTATATAAATATGTGATCCATTTGTGTGTATTTGTTTTTTTATATTTTTTATTGGAATAGAGGTGAGAAGACAAAACATTAGATCTATTCAGTTAACAAATATAGGGGAATGTGAAAGGGATTATCTAAACACAAATAAAATGGAATAAAAATTAATTAATCGGGATCCCCCTACACACACTCACACTAACTGGTGAATAAATTCATTACCATCCCCATCAATTGATATTACTGATCACATCATCTATAATGTTATTTCCCATATGGATTTAGTTTTATTTTAAAAATATATTTTTTGTGTTCTATAGATTTAATGAATTGATATTCTATTGAATATTTATTTATTTGATATCAGAATCATATAAATACTCATTACACATTGACATGGAGAATATAATTGAAGAATGTATTGAAGAAGGAATCCATATCGTGGAAATAATAATTCTTAGGTTCTCTAGGTTATGAAGAAAAATTTATTTTTAATGAATAACAACAGGAGACTTATTTTATAACCAATGAAGTTGGAATCCTTAAAACATTGCGTGTCTCATGCAACACAAGTGGAAATGAGTTATTTAAAATTTATTATGATGTTTTTTCATTGGAATATCCATGGTCTTTTGGGAGTGATAATAATAAAAATTATATATTTATCATGTCCTTAAAATTCTTCTAGCATTGTTCTCTCAGTGAATTTTTTTATTGAGTTTTGATGAAATATTTAATGTTCAGAGGATTTGATAACCAATCATTAGGATAAGTTAGATATAATGAGAAATGATTTAAATGTAAACATTTTATCATTAGTAAATATATTTATAAAGAAATAGATAAAAAAATTAATGTATTAACTGAATTTAATTGATCAATGTTTCAATATTATTGGATTAATTTTATCTCTATGTTGTATGATTCCACTAAATTATATATGATTAAGATACGTGTTGTGTATGAAAATTTGAAAATAGTGTTTTTTCATTATTTAACAATTTTATGTTTAGTATACTATAATAAAGGAATTTATAACCTAATTATATGAAAAGGTCATGAAGCAAGATGATAAGGATTAATGAAAAAAATTATTATGAAGAATTATTATAAGATATTTAAAATTAAAAATTCATTTTAAATATGTTTTGTGTTTAATATAAAAATAATGTGAAAAATTTTGAGACATATCAATCCATGTCTTCACAGTTGATAGGGAGCATAATACCTGCCACAGAATACTGTGAATTGGATTTAGAGGTTAAAATTACTCTATTTTGGTGTATGGGGGAAATAAAATCATCTTATTATATTTCTCAATATACATTTATGTAGTTGATTTTTTGTATTATAATATCTAATAATAATAGTAAATCAATTTGTATACAAAAAATGTATTTTTAAATTGAAAACCTCTATAAATATGGATGTGGAAGAGTGTAGAGAATTATTCCACCCTGATTATAGTGTCTAGAATAATGATTATGTTTGTTGGTTCCCCAAAGAAATCACATCTAGTAGAATCAATGTCCAAAAATTTGAATATGAAGTATATTATAAATTCTATATTTCATTTTTTGATAGAATAAGTTTATGTTAATTGATTAATATTATTGATGAAATATGATTAATAGTAATTAGTTATATTTATTTTAAAATAATATATTCCTAGAAGATTAATTAATTACAATTTATATAGAAGTTATGATATATAAGAATAATCAACCATGAATTTAATGGAAAAATTTTTCCAAAATAAACAGATGTGAAAATATTGGAAAATTTAGTGATGTTTCAAATAGTTAATATCATAATTTTAGTTCATTCTCACTCAAAATTTTTCTGGAAGAAATTAAAAAACCTTACTACAATATTGGATAAATGAATAATAAAATACAATGTTATGGATGTTGAACAATGATGAATATAAAAATACCCTCAAGAAGATTCAACTAATAAATGAATCAGCAGAGAAAAAGAAATAATAAGTCAAATCATTCTCAATTTTTGTATAATAATTCCACGATCTGTCCTTCATATAATGGAATTCAAAATAATCTTTGTTTTATGAAAAAAAAATTGATTTTTAATATTCCAAATGAATCCTTATTTATTTATCTAATATCTTTTTAAAAAATGAAATCAAATCAATGTAATATCAAATTCATTTTTATTTTGATGAAAATAGTGTCTTCACATATACAATCTACATTTTTGATGAATTATTCGTCCAATATCATCCATTTATTCAAAATATATTTGAGTTAATAATAAAAGAATTGTGTAAATAATTCCATGGATTTCATAACCATACTATGAAGACAAGAATAAAAATTAATATGTATAAAAAAATTATTGTTCAAAGAGACTAGTGAAAAGATGGATATTCTACATGATGAAGAATAAAAATGGAATCATGTATCGTGTTATCTATTAAAACACATTTTTTATTATGCTATGTAAAATCATGAAAAATTTAAAATCATGTATAAGAATACTCTCGCAAACATTATGTCCACAATTAGGAGTAAGAATATCAACCTCATTCCCTTAACCCAATTGTGTTATATTTTTTCTTAATATATAGGGAATCGAAGGTGACTCAAGTAAAAGTAGGATACCCATAGAAGAATTTTTTTCAATCTTTAAATGATAAAAAGTGATTAATACCTCACCAATAATGATAGTTAAATATTTTCTATAACAACATATATTAAGTTAGTTCATCATTGGTGATGATTTGGAAATTGTCAAATACAGATGAAAAAAGGTAGTGGTTTTTTTTAATACTCTATATGTGACATCATTAAAATACTATATAGATGATATCTACCAAATTTATTATAAATAAGACTATCTCTTATTGGGGGATATTTTTGAATAATAACGATAACGCTTTCATAAATATCATTTGATGAAAATATGCGTATTTAGAAAAGTGACTGATCTAGTTTTATTGGGTATAGATGTATAATTCTTTTCTATATATTTTTAACAAAAAAATATTATAACATTATTAATTAATTTTTTCTCATCAATGAAATTAATTTGGAAATAGTAAATATCATTTTTATTTGTATTCTAAAATTTATGTTGCTTATCATTCTTGATTTATTATAATATTCATGTTGATTTTTTTATTGAAATTCATGTTGAAACGACTCAGGGTAAATTTATATTTCAATTGGTTCACAATAATTAGATCAATATAAATTTATTATATCAAATCCAAATATACAAAAATATTTTATTAATGAGTATCAATAATTCTTTTATATTAAAAATATTCTTATATTCCCAATAACCAATGGTTTAATTTCATTTGAGATTTTCTATATAGATAGATTATATTAAAATACTTGTAGACATTACTCTATAATTTTTCAACTCTATGATTTATCTTTTATGAAATAATAATATTTATACATTGGGTAATAGAAAAAACATAAAAAATTGGTTATCACAAATAGAAATTAAAAATAATAATGGGAAATAATAGTTAGAAAACAGAAGTAATCATAACATAATAAAATATAGTAATAGAAAATAATATTATTACTTGATAATTTATTAGTGAAGCATATAAGTAATAACATAGAATATAAAATATTCTGAAAAACCCAAAAATATAACTTGAAGTATGAAAAACAAGGGAGTTGAATCATAAATCAATGAAAATACATTTTATGATAAAAGTAAAATAGTAATTTTTGTATATCATATGAATATAAATGTCTTTTATATTCCATATAACATATCAATAAGTCATGCTATATAATTTTTTAACAAATAAAGATTTTGAGAAACTTCACCATCTTGATACACATGTTTAGACTACTTCATGAGAGAAACTAAATTTTTTACATGTTTTCATGTCACATGACAATATTATTTCATGCAATGAATTAGAGGGAAATAATGGACCAAAAACACAAACATCATTACATATAAGTGACACTTTAAAAACATTAAATTATTACATCATAAAAATCCAAGAAAAATTTTATTGGTTTTAAAAAAATTAAATTAATATAATAAACATATCATAGATAAACTAACCCATGGAAAGAAAATGGTTTTATTATCATTTTTGAATTGTATAAATTAACATCATGGATTAAATCAATTGGTACCAAATATATGGACATCAAAAATCAATCACCTAATACGTGAAAAATAAAGGGTGAAACAAAATCATATAATCAATAAATAATTGGTAAATAATAATAATAAAACATTAAAACTTATTTCTGGAATTTTTTTACAATTATCAATGTTATATTCATTGTATCATCTATTTTTCATTAATAAATTTTTTATGAAGTTGAGAAGAATGATTTTTTAAAACAGAACATTCAAAATATATACCTGTAATTAAAATAAAATTAATCTTGAATAAAATTCAACAAAAATATACATCATTATAATACAAAAAATAGTGGATAAAATTAAATCGTAATTATTTTTATGATTCATCAATTAAAAAATATATTTTAAAAATATATCAATACTTTCACTTGAAATTTCCTATGATCCCATTCTTTCTAATGATGTATCATACTCATTTTCAGTTTTTATTTCACCCTTATTTTTAACATGTCATTATTTGATATTACATTGAAGTTGTTTTGGATGAATTTGGGGAACATTGGAAGCCCATAGTGATGTGAATGGTTAGGGAAAACAATGTGGGTTTTTTCTAGGAATATACCTAACCCTATTTGGAGCCACCAGAGGTTTTGCAAGGTTTGACCAAACCATGAATCCACCAAAAAAATTGTACACCCTTAGGAGAGGGGTTTTTCAGGGGTGGATCAAATTTTTTCAAATTTTTCAACAACATATGAGTAATTATTTCACCTTGTGTAATGTAGTGAATGGTTAATAAAAATTATATAGAATATCATTTACCATGTCTGGGAAACTTTGAGTGTATAATAATAAATATCTAATTTTTTTATTTTATAATTTTTCATCCCCTAGATATTATTCACATTCAACAATTCACAACCTTACACAATTTCCCATAATTATTGAGGCTTCATAGATGATTCAACGGCTCATATATTCCATTTCATCAAGAATTCACTATATGGTTGGAGGAATATAAACCTCTTCGATATGTGATCTCTTCCTCATCTGGGTTCATCTCTCACCTATTTTTTCACTTTTTTAGAGAGTAATAATTTTTTTTTCAATTAGCATTGGTTTAGAAATAATTTTTCATAGGTCATGTTTCATTGCATATTGGTGCCATGATTATATACAAGATCTCTAAAGATATTGTGAATTTAAATTTTCAACATCAAATTAAGGGTTTCTATTTAGTGAAAATTAATTTACGATTTTGTGGTAATGTAGCAACATTATTTTTTCAATTCACTTGATTATGATAGTGTGAATTAAAATTTAAAATTTCATTACCACACTAGAAACTTTCATTAAAATTAAATTATTTAATTTATTTAATTTGGTATTTTGAGACCCTTTACAGAACCCATTGGACACATTGGAGATTTGAGGGATGATTTTATGGATTACCACGCACTATGCAAACATATTTGTAATTGAAATTTATCGATTGTCAAAATGGGAATAATGGGTAGATGGAAATTAATTAAATCCATCATCTTTGTTTATAATTTGAATTAATTGGTTTTTTATCATCATCATAAATGGTTAAATACATATGTAATCAGACATTGATAATGGATTAATCAAAATGTTATTAAATTATTCTATGTGCATTATGTAATGAATAATGGATGTGACTGGTAATTGAAATAGTTAACCATGATATGTCTAATGCCATGTATTTTTCTATGTATTATTTTTAAATACAATAAGGAATTATTGTGAGACCATAAATTTCAATGGTTCATACATTTCTATGTTTTATTTGTAAATATTATATGGAATTATTACGAATCTAATCATTTTAGGGACATTTGATTCTGAGGCCTGATGTTCCAGGAATAAATGTTAGAAATAAATTCAACTTTTAAACAGCACTTTTGAGTGGTTTTCCAGAAAAAGTGGAATAACATTTAAATTGGTGCTCAGATTAAAAATATGAGTGCACTGTTGCATTTGGATCAATGGATTTACCTAAGGCGCATCCTAACATCGACCATCGTGGGAATGCTGCAAAAGATAGTTTTGGGGAATTTTAATGGGAATAAAATAAAATAATATTTTATTTTATTTTAAATGATTCTATAAATTCAGTGACCTAATAATTCTCTATTAATACCTTCATATAGAAATTATGCATGGATAGCCACAAAACACAGAATATTAAGGATTGTTTATTAGAGCTTAAGAGTAGAACCTCTTGTCAGATGCCAACGATGTGATCGATCGACAAATCTCAGATTCAACTAATGTTGCCAATGAATGTGACATAGTGAGGTTTATTCAAATTAAAATAGTTAAGGGTTTTGTTGTTTGTTTTTCTTCTCATCCATTGGTTATAAAATGAACTCAGATCAATCCATGAATGTGGTGATCAGCAGATCATGCGTTCATGATGGATGGTTTTATTTTCTTTTTCATTAATGGTTTAATTCGAAACATTGATTATAGATGTTTGATTATAATTTTATTATTCATTTTTAATCCTTATAACAAATGTGGATCAACTTCACAATGAATGATGGTGGAGTTCTGTTCCCCAAATTTGTTTATTGGATGTCATTCTCTTTTCTTTTTGTTCTTCGTGGGGTGACGAACTGTGGATCGTTGCACATCTGTTTCACAACTCAATGATCCCGAGTAGGCGACTCAACATCACAACGAACTATCAGAGTTTTGAAAATGAAGGCATATGATAAATTGGCTCAGATCGGTAGAGGTCATCCTTTGATTGTTCTTCACGCGGCTGGATTGATATGGTTTTTGAGTGCCAATTGGAGGAATGAATATAATAGAGATGACATCACAAAATTGGAGAGACCATAACATTTGAGTGTCCTAGAAAATAGATTGTCAGATCGAAGATCATATCATCATCGATGGTCGTCAATCATGTTCTCATTTTTGGAAACATCCTGAACACACGGCGTATTTTCCGAAGAACTCGTTGTGTGGTCCCGGTGGTTGTAGATAGGGTTTGTGTGCTGCACGTGACGAAGAACAAGGTCGGCCTCCATGAATAAATGGCATCTGAGCCCCACCCAGAAGTGGATGGAGTTCTGGGTGATGATAGGCATAGGCACATCATGTGACCATTGTCACATGGTTTGTAGGCCCTTAAACAGACTCAAATTGTATCTTGGAGGATACACAAACATGGGGTTGGTGCACGATCTTATGCTTCACCACATGGCTAGATCATGTGGGTTTTACGAACTAAACCATGTACCGGTTACATGGGATTGCACACAATGGTTGAAACCATGTACGGCCACACGACCGCGTACACGAATGGTTCCCCGGATAATCAGACTCGAAGGGTTGTCTATTCTACACACTGTGTACTTAATTTTCTACACAATATGTTCATCCTACCAAGGATGTTTTACATGTGTAGTACCCAGAGTCGGGTGACATAGAGTGTAACACTTCTACATGTCGTGTATATAATGAAACATGGGTTGATATTATTTTCCATCATTTATTGGGAACGTTTTGTATGTGATAGTGCCCTTTTTTATTCACTCCCCTGAAGGTTAGGTATCATTTCCATCTAATAGAGTATGATCCCTTCTGTAGTAAATTCATAGATAGAGTTAGGTATCCCTTCGAGATACCCATAGCGAGATCATCTATTCATTCTGATCCCTATGTAGAGTCATGTATTGACATGAATATTCCAATAGGACACAGATCTTTAACATAGTAGGTGAACCTAGATGATTTGTGGTATCCTCCAAGGACCAAGTAGTTATCCTCATCTGTGTATCATGATCATTTCCCACATAGGAGTTTATTCTCCCAGAATTAGTGTAGCTATCTCTAATGACCTTTCCTGATGAACAATACATCTCAAATAGATGTCATTAGGACCATCAGACTCATAGATTGAGTTCTCCCAGACAAGTGCTACATGGAACCATCGAACTGAATCGCTAGTGGCAGTATGCGGTTGTGTGACTTGTCATTAGACTATGGGTCTGTGTTTTGTGAATATCTGGATTGTGTTTCTATTTTTATATGTTCAGTTAAAATTTACAATTTAGAGATACTTGTACCTTTAATTTTTGTATTTTTTTTTGTTTTGGGGGTCTTATACTAGGTATTGATATACTCAACCCTACACGGTCTTTGACTGCATGTGTCGTGTCTTATGCAGACAAGATGACTTTTGATGGAGTCCATGGATGACGATGGTCATACTAAGATTTTGGAGTTCCCTATAGGCTATGGTGTTTCTATGGATATGAGCAGTAGTCACAGTACCTATTTGTGATTATTGGTTGGACTTTTTAGTTTGCAGACTCCTATTTTTTGGGCTTGTATTCTATCCCAGTTTTACATCATGAACATTACATACGTTGTACTCCATTTTTTTGGGTTTAGTTTCTTGAATGCATTTTGTTCCTTAGTGGTTTTAATATTTAAGCATTTGTAGTCTTGTAGAAGTATTCCTTTGTAATGGTACATAGGCAATGCATCAAATGTTAGTCATATGCCTACATGGTGCTAGTGACCACCCCCAACCCTATTGGATGTGGGCTTAGGGAGTTGCATCACATGCCCCACTAGGATGATTCAGGATAGAATGATATAATATGAGGTTATCAGGACTATCGTATGACCAAGTGTCTATGAGTTTGGATTGGGTAAAATGTGTTATGTGTTTAGATCACATCATTCAAGATATAGACTCAAATATTTGTGAGGGTGGCTGAGGAATCCATACACTGAGACTCTGATAACCGGAATTTGGACTCATTACATGAAAACACTAGTTGTGGGGAAGTAAATGAATGGTACCTGAATCATATAGATGTAGGTTTTGTTTTCTATGTCTATTGTTTTGGCTATCTAGATATACCAATTGAACACTGTATGTCTTGTTTCCTTACAGGATTCCTCTGGGATGAATAACCTCATGGATTTAGCATCGTGATCATGGGGATATCCCCCTCAATGAAGTGGCTTTGCTAAAAGGACCAGTTACCCAAGATTTATCTCTAGGTGGTGCACCTATTATCCCACAACCAGTTGAGTAGCCCGTGGTACCTATAGTATACACCAACGAGGTGTGTAGGATGTGTGTGATACATGCATTCTAGAGAATGAGATCTATCAGGTTATGTGGATATCCTAACCCTCAGGCTGCTGAGGAAAAGCTTGAGGTAGTGGCCAATGTATTATATCTAGTAAGGACACCAGCAGACCGAATGGTGATCCTAGTAGTAAACCTTCATCAGGGTTCAATTTGACAATGGTGGAGTCTTACCAACCAGCCCCACAATGAGTTGACTCATTCATAGATGGTGTTTTAGAAAAATTTTATAGAGGATTTATCTCTAGTTACACTAAGATAATTACATATCCATGAGCTTCTTCAACACTAGTAGGGTAATCTGATGGTATTTGAATTTTCATTGTGATTCACCAACCTCTCTAGGTACTCGATGGATATGTCCAGGGATCAGTACTTCAGAGCATGGACCGTAGAGTGAGGTCTATGAAGGGAAATATGAAATAGTGACATGCCTCTATGAATTTCAAATAACGTCGTAGTGCACATTTTGCATGGTGATTGATATATTCTTTATGGAGCAGATATATCCAATGACAACTAGCAATAGGTAGACAGGTGTGAAGTCCTCAGCGGTAGGTAGATGATGTCATTCATTAGGATAAGGACGTGGGAGACGTCACAGAAGGACCCATGATAGGGGATTGATAGTCCAAGGCACTCATGTGGGATTTAGTATGCCTAAATAGATTTTATGTTACTCGTACGATGGTAGGGGACATCTCGCTAGAGACTGTCTACTCCTTCGAGATGCTGACAAAGAGGCGGTGGATGGAACACTGAGGAAAAGGATGATAGTGGAAAAGAATGACCCACCAGTTGGAAGACATAAAAGATGAGCTGGGAGAGCTACATGATATGGGTGATGCTTTGCTCTACATACACCACCACTCATAAGTAGTCCGCACCAGGCTTAGGGAGCTGGGGGGAAGGGGCAGTGACAACTGCATGCGATCGAGTCACACAACCGAAGAACTCCATGGATGATCCGAACAATAATCTATTTCTTTAAGAATTTAGTTTCCATTCTTATAGACACATGTTACCAAAATTCCTTCCTCACCACATGTATTTTGTGAAACCTTGGGATTTTTGAAGAGTCATAGACTCGACCGTCACGCTTGGAGAAACATAAAAGATGAGACTCGAAAATCATGTAACTCTGAAGATAGTGTGGTCATACCCTTGGAGGTGAGAGTTTTGGTTTGAACATCTTAGTGATAACATCGATTAATTACGACTTCATTCTCAGTTTGGACTGGCTATCGTTGGCCCATCCCATCATTGACACCTTTATGCGATGAGTGAGATGTGTCTGCATCGATGTGACAATAGTTTAAATTTTTTTGAAAAGCAGACCTAGGAACTACTGAATGGAATCATGCATAAAATGGTGCGATAGATCACTCATGAGTTGGCTAGCCTTACACTCAAAGAAACAGATGTGGTGTGATTCTAGTTCCTAGAAGTAGTGGCAGAGTACAAGGCAGTCTTTTCCAAAGAAGTTCCAAAACTACCTCCCTGCTGAGAGATCAACTTATGCATTGATAGGCATCCTAGTATGACACAGATATGCTCACCAGAATATCAGATGGAACCCGCAGAGCTTCATTATATGAGGGTGTAGATAAAGGATTTTCTTAGATAGGGGTCTATGATACCCATCATTTCACCTTGGGTGGCCCCAGTTGTCTTTCCCAAGAAGGAAGATGGGGGTTTGAGGTATTTTGTGGGTTACCTATAAATGAATCAGGAAATAGTGAAGAATAAGTATCCACTACCGATGATCGAAGACCTATTTTATAAACTAATAGGTGTACAATGGTTCTCAAACACTGACCTTCTGTTAGGTTACCACAAGTTATGTACCTGGTGAGGATATATGGATGATGATTTTCAGATGCCGGTATGGTCACTATTAGTACATAGTTATGTCTTTTGGCATGATGAATACCATCACAGTGTTTGTGGGACATATAAACAGGATCTTCCATTAATTCATGGTCCAGTTTGTAGTGGTCTTCATTAAATAAATCTTTGTGCACTTGGTGTCTTTAGAGTATCATGCGAGACACTTGCAGATGGTTTCAGATTCACTCAGAGAGATATAGCTTTATTGGAAGCTGTTGAAGATTTAATTCTAGATTCAAGAGGTCCACATTCTGGGACATGACATCATAGTAGATGGAGTAGCTTTGGACATAGCTTAGGTTGAGGTAGAGTAAGAATGGGATACACCTCGGAGCGTAATGGAAGTTGGAAGCTTCCTTGGGTTTGCGGGACATTACCAAGGATTCATTCCTGATTTCTCCTAGATATCATCACTGATGATATCCATTAACTTGAAGGGGAATCCCTTCCTATAGATAAATAAGTTCAATCCGAATTCTGAAAAATTCAAACAGAGTTTGAATAGAACCTCGTTCTATAGATTGCTATAGTAGGGTGTCAGGTACATAGTTTTCTATGATGCATCAGGTACCGTGCAAGGTTGTGACTTGATTCGTGTACATGCAGTGATTGTTTATGGTTCACGCAATCTATAACCACATGAGCAGAACAATGATACCCATGATCTCGAGGTTGTAGTAGTATTCTTCACATTTATGATGTGTGGACACTTCCTTATGGGTGTACGGTTTACCATCTACTCTGACTATAAGTGTCTCAAATACATCTTCTCACAGAAGGATATGAATCTGAGGTAGAGGACATGGATAGATTTTTTATTTGATTATTATTTTGAGGTCATATATACTCGGGGTATGGGGAAGAATGTGGCATATTTTCATTGCCCGATATCATGCTCGCAGCTGTTGTGTTAGGTGACAGATCAATTGGTTTCTTTGCAGTTATCTTTTTAGGACAAATAGAATGTAGCTTTCCTTTTATCGATGGTTGTAACCCCTTCACTATTATAGAAAGTTAATGAGGTATAGCATGGGGATGTCTACTGTGAGACTATACATTATCAGTTATCCATAGGATATGCCCCATATTGATATTACCAAGGTGGGGAGCACATTGTTTTTTTCAGAGGACTCACTGTTATACCGGTGGAGTTGTGGAAGGATGTCCTAAGAGAGTTTTATACAACCCATATTGCGGTAAAACATTTTGTGGTAATGATGTACAAGGATCTCCAATGGCAGTTCTTGTGATTATGCATGAAGAAGGTAGTAGCGAAGATCTTTTCTCGATTCCTATCATGCCAGTAGGTGATGGTTGGGAACTATGTTCCAGAAGGGATAACACTCCCATTGGAGGTGCATGAGTGGATGTGGTATGGGATATCCATTTACATTATTATGGTCATACAACTAAACATCCAATGGACATGATTTCATCTGGGTGATCATTTTCCAACTCACCTAGTCGGCCAACTTCATAGATATCATGAATCAGAGTTCCATGGAAACCATGGGACACCCCTACGTGCAGGAGATAGTATAGATTCATGTAATCACTTAAAAAATAGTCTTATTTTGAAATGATCTATTAACATATAAATTTGTGGCGATATTGTAAGAGGATTTTGGGACTCAACTACTCTTGAGCACAATGTTCCATCCTCATAAAGATGTTGATATGGAGAAGACCATTCAGGATCTTGAGAATAGTTTGCAAGCCTATATCATTGACATTGGTCATCGGTGGGAGGACCACTTACAATTTGTGGAGTTTTCTTAAAATAACATCTACCACTCCACCATTTTTATGAACCATTCGAGGCCTTATACGGGCCACCCTACTTTTCACCGATTTTTGGACTGACCCCGGAGAGTCAGCGTTCATGGGTCCAATGTTTGTGCGAGTTATCACCGAGAAGGTGAAGATCAAACAATAGTAGATGAAGACTTAATGAATCTAAAATAAGTCACATTAATTCATGTTATGTAGTCCATTGGAGCTCAATGTGAGAGAAAATGTCTTCCATCGGGAATCACCTCTATGAGGGTTACAGTGAATTGACTAGGGTGGAAGATATCTCTGAGATTCATCAGACATTTCTAGATAATATGAGAAGATTTTGAGGTGACATACTGCTTAGATCTACCACCATAGATGAACAAGGTACATCATGTCTTCCATGTGTCGCATCTGAGGAGGTATGTGCATGACCCATTGCATGTCATCGACTAGTGCGAGCTAGACATCGAGGATGGAGAGGCCTTTGCTGACTACCTGATGGAGATCATGGGATGGAAGGAGAGGATCATTCTTGGGATATTAATTCCCTTGGTGCATGTCTTGTGGTAGCCCAAGAATCATTTGGATAGAACCTGGGAGTGGGAGTCTATGTTCTGTGCCTAGTACCCACATATTTTTGAGAGATCTTTTTTTGGCTTTTCGAGGATGAAAATACCTAAGTTTGGAGTAATGTAATATCTCTTATTTTTCCCTTTATAATTTATAAATATTTTAATGAATAGTTATGAGGATAGACTTTTAGATGGCTCAGATTTTTTGATGTATTATTTTTAATTATTATATATAATTATTATGTGACCACACTTGTCAACGACGTTCGACTACGAGGACCAGAGTTCCTGAAATGAATGTTTGAAATAAATTAAATTTTTAAATAGAAATAATGATTGGTTTTACAGAAAATGTTAAGAAACATTTAAATATGTTCTCGGATTAAAAATCCAATGGAATTTATGCGTTTAGAGCTGCGACCATACCTTTAAAAGGTCCAAACAACGACTAGTGTGTGTCAAATAAAAATCTTGTTTTTGGACATTTTAATGGGAATAAAATTAATTAATATTTTTTAAATGTTTTCATTAAATGTAGAGACCTAGTCCAACCATACTAATTGCTTCTTGTGGAATATTTGTTGGGTTATCACCATTACCCTGCAAACTGATGATTTTCCACCGGATCCTTGGAGGAGAACCTATTGGTGGACGATGACGACACAATCGAACGATGCATCTCAGATTCAATGAACCTCACCAATGGATGTGATGCAATGATCATTATTCAAAATAATCATGGTATGGTTTATTTTCTTTTTTTGGGTTTCTCATTCTTTGATTAAATGACGAAAATAGATCAACCAATGAATGAGTTGATCAGGAGATCATGCATTCTCATTGGAGGGTTTTATTTTCCGTTTTATTCATGGATTGATTATAGAAATTTATTATAGTTGTTTGATTATCCTTTAATTCACCCTATTTAATATTTATAATGGGAGGGGATCAATGATGTGATGAACAATGGTGGACATTCTTACATACAATTAGTTTATTGGATTTATTCCTCTTTCCTTCGAGTTATTACCATTCTCTGAGGGGAATGAACAATGGATTGTTTCATGTTATTTTCACAATGAAATGATCCCAAATTAGATATTAAACATCACAATGAACTAGAAGAGGTGTGATGGTAATAGAGGGTGACGAATATGATCAAATTAGGAGAAACTGTTATTTGAATGTTCTTTACAAGGGAGGATCAATACATGTATTCAAGGCTGATCAGAGGCCCGAAAACTATATAGAATACAGTGTGACATTGGGGAGATGAAAAAAATTGAGTTTTGTAGAATATACATTGTCGGATCAAATATCAGAGCACCACCAAGGCTTAGTGGAGTAGTTTCATGTTTATGCAAATTTCAAGAACACAAAGCAAGTATCACGAAGAAAACGACATGTGGTACCGGTGGTTGTGGGTAGGGTCTGTGCGCTACAAGTGATAATGAACATGGAATTCCTCTTGGAAGTCATAGAGTGTGGGCCCCACCAAGTTACAAGTAGAGTTTTGTGTGACGGGAGGCACTAACATGTCGTGTGAGCAATGTCACATGGTTAATAGGTCCTTACGTGGACCCGATATCGGTCATTGAAGATACACCGGAATGGGGTGGGTACACATCTGTGTGCTCCACCACATGGACATATCATGCTGGTTTCATGTACTATCCCGTGAACCGGTTACATAGGATGTCACACATGGTTTGAAACCATTTACGGGGACACAAACACAAACAAAAATGGAACACCGGTTACTTATACACAGCTTGTGGATTTTATGGCATGCCATGAACTTACATTTTTAGATGGCATTATCATCTAACTCGAGTCATTTTATAAGGGTATTACCCAGAGTCAATAGACATGGAATTTAACCCTTTTAATCACCATGTATATTCTAAAACATGGATTGATCTTTTCTTCCACCATTTCTAGGGTAGGTTTCATTTGGTTTAGTGCCCATTTTATCTCATTCCCCTGATGGTCATGTATTATTTCCATCAAAAGCATTGTGATCCCTTCATCATGAAATTCCATGATAGAGGTAGGTATCCCTCTGAGAGGCCTAGAGCAAGATTTTATATCCATTATTGACCATAGGTAGATTCAGGTATTAAAGTGACTATTCCCACAAGACACTGATCTTCAATAGTGCTGGCGAATTAGGATGAGTCGCGGTATATTCCAAGGACTTGGTAGTGAACCTCTTCTATGAATCGTGATCTTTTATCACCCATTAGTGTGTTATCATAGAATGAGTGTATCTATATCTCTTGACCATTCCCGATGAACAATACTTCTCAGATAGTAGTCAACTGGACCATCAGACTCATGGGGTGATTTCTCCCAAATGAGTTATTTATAGAATCATCAAACTAAATACCTAGTGGAAATATGTGGTTGATTGAATCGTCTCTAGAATATGGGTCTGAGTTTTGAGTACATCATTATTGGGTTTCACTTCTTATATGTACAGTAGACATATAATGTGTAGTGCTAACTGTACATATATTTGTGTATTGTTTTTTGGTTTTTTGTGTCCTCTACGGAGTGTTGTTATACTCAACCACTACAAGAGTTATTTCATGCATGTTTCATGTCATGTACAAATTAAAATCCTTTTGATAGAGTCTAGGTTTCACCAGGACCAGACCAGGCGTTCTATGTTCTTTACAAGCCGAGGTGATCCAACGACTATGAGTATAAGTCCCAATACCTTTATGTTCATACAAGTTGAACATTATAGTTTTGAGACTCTTGTTTTTGTGGGATTATATTTTAGACCAGTTTTACTTCCTACACATTACATTCCTTGTACTATGTTGGTTGGTTTTATTTGTATTCATGAATTTGGTTCTTTAGTGGTTTTTACATTTCAGGATTTTTGGGCTTGGATATGTGTGCATGTGTATAGGTACAGAGGAAATGAATCCCATGTTAGTGATATTCCTACTCGGCGATAGTCACCATCCACTAGCCTAATGGATGTGGTCTTTGGGATTCATGTAACGGGCCCCACTAGGATGGTTCATGGAAATATGAATGATTAATATGAAGGTAAATGTTGATTAAAAATAATATTAATGGGATATGCGACTTATTTTAATTATTGGTCTATGAATGTTTGGGTGATAGACTATTGATCCAAATTTTCATGGGGTTATAGACTACTTCTCTACTCACCATATATATATATATATATATATATATTATTTTCATGTGATCACTAGTTTTTGGGTAAGGTATTGTATCTATAAATACAATTTTTGTTCAAGAATAATATTCAACTACCCTAATATATGAATGTGAAATTGGAACTAAAAGGATAAGATAATCCCATTAAATAATGAATTTATGATATTCTATTTTTTAGGAATTATAATATAGCATGGGTCAATGAAGGTATGATGGGTCTAAATAATTAATATTAATTGCTTAACCAGTTTAATTTTTTATTTTGATCATTATTCATTATAGTAATACATACACTATAATAAATTTATATTGTTTTAGACACAAAATTATGTGGCCAACTGCTTTTACTCTCACACTAATCTAGATACCTGATCGTTTTCCAAATAGAAATCATGTTTTCTAGATATGAAAAGGGAAATAGCACACTGTTAAATGGATGATTTGTTATTTCGGAAGGAGAATAGATGTGTGAAGATATCATAATTTCGGGACCATCATGGGATTTGTAAATTAGTCATTATATTGGGTTATCTGGAGACAATTGATTTTTCAATTGAATAACATATTTATTTATTTGGTTATTTTTATTTCCATGTTTGGATTCCTCAAGATATATTTTTATCTATCATTTTATTTTCTGTTATTTTTTATTATCATTTGTCTATTATCTAGTCATGTTAATTTGTATATTTATTTTTAGGGTTCTGATTATTATATTAAGAGGGTATAGTATCCATAAATTACAAAAAAAATGATTATATCTAGTCTTAATAAAATACCATTTAGGGATGCACTCCGGATGTCATGTAACAGATGATCTCAGGGCACTAAAATGTGTCACCATGTTTGGGATGTTACAAGGTGGTTTAAATGTTGGTTTTATTTTATTTTGGATTTAGTATCATGTATTTGGGAATAGAATATAGTATTATTTAATGAGTTGGGACTTTTATTAACCATTCCATGGTAGTAGTGGACCCAGGTTTTGGGGGAAACCCAAGTACCTAGGGACGAATTGTTGTTTTTTATTTAAATAAAAGTGGAATTTTACTTCATCATGGGTGACACACTTATGGAAATATGTTAATAATTTTCAATAATATTTATAATGGATTCGAATGAAATAAAATTTAATTATACATTCTTTATTCTAGGAACTCGGGATTTTATGTGATATGCATAATTTTAATAATATATAGAAAAAATGTTTTGGGTGAGTTTTTAAAGTGAAAATGATTTTATTTTCTTGCATAACATAAATGCAATGATGTGAAATGATGAATTTATATCATAAAATGATATTAAAGTGGAAATATGAAATAGATAAAGGTGGTTGTATAATGAGAAACGTATACTTACGAAAGTTTTTTTCGCTATGATATTGATGAACTAGATGAGGGATGTTTAAGGGTACTGATTGTGATGTGGTTATGACAGTGTTTAAGAATATAAGGGTTGAATTGCTATAAATTTAATTGAATACTCCTTATAAAATGTGTTAATGAGGATTTATATTTATTGTGAAATGTTTTGGATTCATAGATACATACATATATAATGACATTTGTTGATAGGATGATAGGTGGAAAAGGCTATAAATTGTCCTTTGGTAGTGGAAAAAGTTACAATGATCGTTCTATGTGAAATAGTGAGTGAGTAGTTTCATGATAAATTAGCTCGCATTATGTATTTTATAAAGTGATACTCAAGACGTGTTGTGTGGAAGTTGTCAAAATTGACATGAGATTGATAGTTACATCCACCTCTATCATTTACTAGTGAGGGTGCACAAGAGGTATCTGATTTCTAGATCGTAACTATGTTATCAATTATTGACTATTTAGAGACACCTGCTAAGCAAAGAGTGCATTTAGATTGTAACATGTTGTGAAGAATAGTTATGTGATGGTGGTTCATTTAGGTTTGTGATATTCAATTTGATGTTCTCGAATGAAAGGAAATCTAATAGATAATTTATGGATATTTTACCTCGGGAAGCTATGAATTAGAGGGAAGAAGAATTGTTTATGCTGACAATGGGGAGTATATCCATGATAGACTATGTTTATCATATAAAAAACATAAAATGATTAATACATGATATAGAAGGGGTGAGGAACTATAGTAATACATTTTTATGGTTGACATAATGGTTATATTAAGTCTTAGGTGGACATCGTTCTCATGAAGATGTTTTTTGAGGGTGTAAATCAGAATCTCTTTTCATAAGAGATCCTAAATGATGATTTTAGTGCATGATATTTGGATTCTTCTAGATGACCATGAAATTAATATTCTTATATTAAGAAAAATATATAATATAATATAGACTATCAAAATAGAGGACTATGTATCCAAAGATAAGGATTTGTTAATCATAAGAGTAATTGAGTATATATCAAAAACATTCTGTGGTTTTCATATTAATATCTAGTATCAATGACCCCCTATGATTTATCGAACATGTTGTCGGATGGGTATCATATAGAGGTATTACAGAAACCATCAACTAATGTGTAGTAATGTGGGAGATTAGAAAAATTAGTGTACTAGAAGGGGGAATTAAACCCAATACCATTATGATCATTATATTTCTACTAGACATGGTGTATGAGGTGATGAATGTCGTAATTCGGTGAAATTGAACTTCTGCATTCAAAATATTAAATCTCAAGGTACTCTTGTTGAAATAAAAGAAAGAGGAATATGATAGTTTCATGCAGTTTAACCATTACTAATTAATAGAAAGGCATTCCATCAAATATAAGTGGTAATATTCTTCTAGACATTATGATTTCTAGTGTTTTAGTTTATAAATAATCCTCCATGTCATTTATATATTCTCAACATATGAAAATTTTGAGTTTGATGTTGTAGTTCATGAGTGATGATTTAACTGTTGAAAATCATTGTGTGTATTGTTGAAAGACATATATTTTTATAAGAGATGCACTTACCAGGTTTGGGTGTGTTTCTTTTACTTCGGGGTATCTACATACATGACTTGATAAGATTGGACATGATTTTTACAATGTAATTGTTGGTATCATATGAATACCATAACTATTGATAATGCATGAGAGTTAAATTTCTATCTTATGAGGGTAATAGTGACATTCATCATGGTGAGTGGGATATCAAAGATGGTAATGCATGTCTATATTAAAAGAAATATCATGAGATTCCAACTAAATTTGAAATTATTTTGATGGATATTGGTGTGTAATGAATTATACATTTATACCTATAGTAAATTAGTTGTAGGATATTTTTTAGGATGACATCTCATGTTTTCCAACTATATAATTGAGATAATTATTAGATCTAAACAGTACTCTATTCAACCTTATAAAATTGAAAAAATATAGATTTAATAACATAATCCTCATATTAAAGAATTGATGAAAATTGGATTTATCTATCCAAGTATGTCTCCTTGGTGTTCTCTTATTTTGTTTTATAAGAATGATGAATAGACATTATATTAAAGTTTTGATTACAGAATGTTCAACGTGATGAAATTTAAGAACATTTATCCTATTCCAAATATAAAATTAATCTCCTTGACCTGTTGATTGTTTCATGTGTGCTCTCTGAGAATAAATTGAGTTTGGGATATCATCATGTAAGAGTTAAACCATATAATATATCATGGACTCCTTTTGTGTGATTTTGTTGTTAAGGACATCAAGGTGTACTCCATGATTTATGATGATCAGAAACATTATATTGAAATCATTCTAAGTACATTGTGAGGGTATCATTTATACATCAATATTTACATAACTAAAATTTGGATCTATATGGTATATTTCATAGGTCATATCATCATTGAGGAATGTGTGTTAGTGGATCCTCATAATGTTAATATAGTGGTTTGTTGGTAGTATTTAAATAATGCTTTTGATATCTATAGTTATACAGGTTTGGAGGGTAATTATCGGAGGCTCATCTTAGAATTTTCCCAATTTAATGCACTAGTTTTTAGCTTGACCAATAATGGTATCATTTATGACTGGTTTTATGATATGATAATTCAATTTTGGAATTTAATAATCATTTGGCTACCACATATTTTTGATCCTATTGAAGCAGGTTGAAGAGTCTACAATGATTTGTGATGCATATGAGATTAAAAAAGTATAATTGTTTATGATGTTGTATTAAGTTATATTATATGTGTTACAAAATTTGGATCCCTATGAATGGAATTACCCTATTCATGATCACATGTTATTAGTGGTGGTGTATTCCATAATGTGTTGGTTTTATTACATGTGGGATAAATAGATTACATTGTATACCAATCATATTATTGAAATATATTTTCTCTACATTTTTTTTATATCCAAAAACAATATTGGGTTGAGTATATGTAGTTATTTATTTTTGAGTTAACCCAAATATTTGTAAAGGAAAAGAGTGTTTCAAACATTTTTATCTATTTGACAAAAACTCTATTAGTACAGGTTTGTAGTACTTAGTTGAAGATGATAACATTTAGGGTGAGGTAAATATCAATGATTGGGAGGGATAATAGCAGATGAACCTCATATCAATATCAGTGGTGTCCATGAAACTATTTTAGATAAGGGAGAATAATTGTCACAGTCTAGAGTGTTTGGACTTAAGTTAAAACCAGGAAGGTGGAGTCACCTAATAATTGTACAATGGATAAGGATGTGTTTTTCTATGTCATGTGATATTTCATTGAGCTTATGTGTATGTGTGAGGAGCTAGTGCCTGAGTTTCATTACATTAAGTGGGAAGTGCATCCTAAGTTTGACCAAAATGCATCGTTACCTATATCAATAGTATTGGTTGTATATAATAAAAATTGTTATCGAATGTTTCATTAATTGACCTTATACATGTCAGCAGGTGAGGGCCATGAATTAACAACCTGGTGATTTACCACATCCATTTAAATTATGGAATTACAAAGGGATGGAATCATAATTTTATTTATGGTGGTAATTCTTATGATCATATATAATAATGATATGATTTTTATGATTTTTCATGGGTTGATAAATGCATCCCATTTCCATCCAATTTGGTAAATGTTCAAAATTTATCAATTGGGTGAATTATATGTTTGATAGAAATTATATTTTCACATTTATTTATAGATTATAGTTTCAAATCTTGACTCTCATTATAATTTAAAATTCATCAAAGGCTTAAAGAAGAATATTGTTCGTAATTTTTTCTGAATTCAGATTTCTACCCAATCACAAACAAGAAATCAGAGTTTACTATCCAGGTCATAGGGTACATGTTGAGATCATGCTCTATTTCTTATGGTGGTTCATGGTATAATCACTTATCACTCATTGATTATACCTATAACAATATTAATCATGTCACTTGTTAGTTTTCACTATATGAAGAACTCTATCGTATAATATTCGGATCACAATTTTTTAGATGGAGGAAGGTGATTCTAAAATGTTGGGTAACCATCTTGTGATGTAGACATTATATTAGGATTAAATAATATTATAAATATATATGTATATAATGATAATTATATAAAAGTAATAAGATTATTGAAATCATAAAAAATCTGATATTTTAGTGTGAGATCATGTATTAACTCATTTTCCCCAATGTTGTGTCACTGCTCAATTTCAATGTAGGTAATGTTGGAACCTTGGATTTTTAGACCTTTTGATATTTTAGATAGGACAACCCCAGTGTTGTATCTATTGTTCTAATTTAGAGGTATTTTTATATGCATGTTGATTTTTCACATGTACATGCTTTGTCAATATCCCTCTATCCCTTCTCATGCGATATATATTTATGATGTTCAACATTTGACTAATGGATCATATGATGAGAAGTATATTTTTTTTGTGGATCTTAGCAAAAAATTATTGCATGGAAAAACCATTCTGAATGTTATGCTTTTATGGTAGCATGAAAATTATTAAGAGGAAATAAGGGTGATGTAAGAATATAGGTGGACTGAGTGGATTGACCTTTTAAAATTATAAGTTTAGTGTTTCATGGGAGTAATATTCATGGGTGACTTGTTATATGTTGGGTAAATTTTCATATCATTCCCATTATAGATAGGTTTCATGCTCTTTTTCAGGTATTATTTTACCATTATTTATTTTTTTTTCTTTTTGGGATTTACTTCTATGATCTTCTATGTCTGTTTGAGTAAATTGAGAATCCATAGTTTTGTGCAGTGTAGAATAATGGATGGGGAAAATCATTCAATTTTTCACATAAAATGATGTGCAATATTTTGGATCCACATGACGGGGTACACAGTTTATCCATACCATGAACCCTCCTAAAAAGGTGTCTTCAATGTTCGCAAATGTTTTTTCAAACAGTACACCCAAAAATAACTAATTGTAAACCCCATGATTAGGGTATCAAATTTAAAGAACATGGTTTTGAAAACCATGTGCATTTCTCCAAACACCATGTATGTCAAATTTTAAACACCCTAATTTTTTTTTAAATTTCACGAACCCCCTATTTCTATTCACATTCACATACACTCAACCAAAATAAATTTACCTCAAATTTTGAGGCTCTGTAGATTATTTGATGACTCCTCTAAAAACATTATTAGGTAAATTTAATATTTAGTGGAATCAGTAATCTCCTCTTGGGTATAAAATCTATATCTCTTGATGGTTTCACTATCTCAGTCCATTCCTCCCCTTTGAAGAGGGGTAATTTTACATTATTTTCATAGTATTAAATATTGGTTTTTATTGATCTTATTCATTTACCAGTAGTATATGTTATGATATATTTTATATAATTTTGATGTTGTTATTCCAAATTGGGAATATAAATTTATTTAAAAAATAGTCAATTGATTTTCCAACATATTGGGATCCCCTTCACTAATCTCACTAGACCTAATGAATATTTGAGAAAATGTATGATGGGAACCCATGGGGTGTTCAAATATATTTGAAGTAATGATTTATGTATTATGGAATGTGGAATAATGGGTAGCCTGAATTTCACTAAATCCTTATTTTATGTTGACAATGAGAATTATAGGGTGTGTTGTCTTATCCTATAAGGGAAAATTAGATCTATAATTAACAATTTATAAATACATTAAAGGTTAATATTAAATAATATTCATTATTATTTATGTAATTAATCATTGTTGACAATGATAATTGAATTATTGAACTGTGATATAAAGGCTTGATAATAAGTTTAATAATGATGAACCTTGATATGAATATGATAGTTGATATTTGAAAATTATTGAACAATTTTTCTCACTAGGGAATACATATCTAAATAAAAAAGGGTGATAGAATGTTAATCTAGGAACTTGAGGAAGATTTTTTTATATTCATGTGATAATTGTGTTTCTGGTCAAGGAATTATGCTATAAATACCCATGGGTTACCCTAATGATGCACTTGTCCCATGATATACAAATGTGATCATTGAAATAAATTATTATTGAAAATTTGTGAATAAATTAATATAAATATTCTAATGTGTAAGGTAAAAATTTATATCTATGTTTCAATATTTAAAAGGGGGTAAATTTCATGTTTAAAAATAATCATTTTTATCCATATGAAAATCTAAGTTCAACCATGATAAAACAATATGAATTCAAAAGCCCTCATTATTTATTAATAAGGAAACTAAAATTCTTATGACCAGAAAAAATTAAACCCATATAGAAACATTAGATATGATATCATATGGAACAATTTTAACTTAATGCATTTAGAATCTAATATATCAGATTTTTTACAATGATAAGAATGTGTAAGAAAATTACAACTTCTAAATAAAATAAAATGAAGCAGCATTAAAACATTTAACAATACTGAACAGTTATATTAAATCTATTATCCTAAAGAGCGGGGTATCCAAAAAATTTGGATAATGGTCCACTAATTAATACTTACAAGAATGTCTATCTTACCCCCACCAGGGTAATCCCTCAATACAAAGATTGATATCCATTTTCCTCTAATTACATGCCCTCGATTAAATATGGTAATTGGAACAAATAGTTTCCTATCACTAGATGGATTCGATTGATAATAGTAACAATCATATTCTTTATATGTAGGCTGAACATGTTGATCCTATCTTGAAAAATTTCTTTATACCATTCACACAAGGTATATTTTAGAAGATCTCATGTAGAATGTTACTTGACCTGATTGGCCCGAAGGCCTTCATTTTTATTGATTTTTGATAACCCTTCTTTCAATGGAGTAGGCATAGAAAAGGATTCAGAGAAGGTGCACTAACCAGAGAAGAGAAAAATTTATTTTTCAGAATGAGAGGATATGGCTATGCCATCGGGACCATCATGTGCTTCCACGGGAATCCTAGTCAGACATCCAAACAATGGTGGAGAGATACTATCATGCAGAGATGCTAGAGAGGGGCAATTCCTTGTAGATAGTCTTATAGAATCTCCTAAGTCCTTCAGGTCATGTAATCTCTTGTATATTATTATTATATTATAGATTTAAACTCTTAATATCTCAATCCAATGGATGAGTATTTATAGGAAAAATATCCAACGGTTATCTTCACCTCCAATGGTTATATTTACCTTTAATATTTGAAGGAACTATATATGCGGAATTCATAAAATTTCTTTTTCAAATAGATTGGATGACATTGTTTTATATAACTAACTATGAGAATCATTACAATTCTTATGAAACATTATCACATTTAGGAACTGATTAAACGAAATTTTACAGTAACAGAATTTGGAAATAATAAGAAAATAAATGAATCAAAATTTTAATAAAATAATAAATTGAGTCTATAAATATTGATAATCAGATTCTAAAATAATAGAGACATACATTTTTAATGTAAAAGAATTTAGATTATAAATTTTTATGAATTTGGATTCTGATTTTAGAAGATATTGTAGAATTATATTAGAAGAAAACAATGATTTATTTCAGAAGCAATTATTATTGGATTTTAGGGGAAAAAAGATTCTAATCTATCAAGATAATGAAGCCTAATTTCTTGAAGAATCAGAGTCTTATTTCAGAAAAAATCGAGTCAACATTCAGTAGAAATCATAATATGAATTTAGATGAAATCAGAGTACGATATTATGGAAAATCAGAGTCTGATTTCAAATGTAATTAGAGTCTTATTTTAGGATAAATTATATAATGATTTCATATGAAATCATAGTATTATTTTTGAAGAAATAAGAATCTAATTTTAAGAGAAAATAGATTCTCAAGAACTTTATGTTTTTGAGTTATAATTAAGAATTTTATTTTTTTCTAAATAAAAGTATTGGTATACATGGTTTTTGAAATCATTAGATATGACATTGATAATTATTTTTAATTTCCA
The DNA here is from genome assembly GCA_963277665.1 of Viscum album. Taxonomy (NCBI): domain Eukaryota; kingdom Viridiplantae; phylum Streptophyta; class Magnoliopsida; order Santalales; family Viscaceae; genus Viscum; species Viscum album. The sequence continues at coordinate 137,281,336 of OY728136.1, forward strand.
ATCAATTTTAAATAATTTAAATTTTCCTTAAGAAAATTATTATTAGAAAAAGAATTTTTCTTATGAAAATGTGTTGCTGATTTTCATCACAAAAAATAATAAGAAGGTCACAAGGAAACTTAATGACATAATAACCTCCCCATTTTTGGAATGCCTAAAAAAATTTAATAAAAGGAATATAAAGTACTCTGGTTTTCATTTATTTATCTGTATAAAAAATTCTTATCTCCCTTTTGGTTTATGGATCATGATAAATATGAATAACCCCCCTTTAGGTTGTGAACACCCTATTTAATAGTGAAATAAATCTTCCTTAAATATGTATTTATTAATAATGTAATGCACTCTTAACTGGTATTTTATTTGATTAATTTTTTTATCATTATTTTTTTCTCCAACGTTTTGATTTTCAAAAAGTAATGGGGAGAAAATTTAACTGTAATTTTCGAAAAAACCATAATGAAAAAATGCAAGGAAAAAAATCTTTAAGATAAATAAAATTTCACAACAGAATTTACAAAACCGATCATATTTGAAAACAACATTATTCAACCTTAATTTTCACCATGATCCTATACTTTTTCTTGGTTTCCTCCAACATCATCAATTTTTTATGTTCATCTTCAAACATCAGGAGAAACTCCACATGATTATGATTTTTTTCATTCAAGAAATGATATTCTCTATTTCAAAGAATTAACATTTTGTCATTTATATTTGAAAAATTAATCAGGGTATTGGGGTTTTTAGCCATATCTTCACTGATTTCCCCTTCCCTTCTTAGGTTAAGATAAAAAAAATCATCTTTCAATTCAGATTGTTTTCTTCTTATTGGTGGCTATATTGCTCTTCTTTTAGTTTCTATGATTTTTTAACAAATTCATGATCTTATCAATGGAAATTAAAAATAATATGTGGTTGAGTCAATGAAATCTTAAAATATATTAATATCACCTAGGTATGACCTCAACCACATTTTTAGTTCTTTTAAAGATATTAAATAATTATTTAAAATGATCTGAAATGTTTTGAACTCTAATTCATGTTTGATGACCTTTTCTATAATAATTATTTTTTCATATTATTTATAATTTACTGATTATTAAATCTATTGAAATATTGAATTAATGGTGGGAATGAAATAGTTGGACATTACAATTTAATTCAAGGACTAAACCACCTAATCAAACCTAAAGAGGGTGATGATTACAAAATATATTCTTTTGTTTGATAAGAAAATTATTTTTTATCATCATCATTCCTCATATTTATAAAAGAAACATCCTTCTTCTATTTTTCACTAACAACTTTCTTAGGTTTGTTGACATGAATTTCTTTTGTTTTCAATTTCATAGATATTTTTTCTCAGTGATCTGAGTTTCATGCTCTTCATCATAAATATGGATTAATATATCATAATAATCATCATCTACATCATTATCATCACCTTTATCAGCAGGATTTTCATATTTTTTACATAATCATCTTTATCATCATTCTCGTCAAAAAGATGAAGAATAACATCATTACAAATTTCATCATATAAAGGAAGTTTATTGAGCCCATCCGTGGAAACATGATTATTCTAAATAGATTATTTTTCTGAAATAATTTATTAATAGTTATCTTGCTATGTTATTATTTATTAAATTTTATAAGGGTAGTAATTCTATTCTTATTATTTTAAAATTCATATCACATCATCAGTTTCTTCCACTTATCATTATTCTTCTTATTCTAGTTTAACTATTAGTTTTTGAAAAAAAATATTCTTATTTCCCTTAATTGGTACCAAAGTATTGGTTACAACTTGTTTATGTTAGAATGATTTTTTACCTAAAATTTTTTAGAATAATTCTCAGTTTCTCATAGCAAAGCATGAATAATCTAAACATCACGAATATATTCTTGACCTTATTTTCTTTAGTTTTTTTCAAAGATCATAAGAATCAAGGAATTTTATATCCTTATCCACATTATGCTATATTAAAAATACTAAATCACCTTTCTTCTTCATATTTTTTAGTTCACTGTACTTTTCTATAACCTATTTAAGAAAAAAAATTACTTCTTCGGCATAGGTGGAGCAGATACCAGTTCAGTGGATTATTCTTGTCATACAGTTTTCACTCATTGAATTATAATTTTTTAGGTTTTGGATTGTATATTTCACTATCTTCTATTTTCTTAATGGTAGCTTAGTTATCCTTATCAGTTTGAAAAAAAACTAAATCCCCAAACATGACAATAAAACTGATTTTCTTCATTATCAAGTTATCATTAAATTAAAACATGATTTTTATTGTTTTTTTTAATCTATTGCATATGATTTTGAAAGAGTGTAAGAACATGACGATGAGATTAGAAAATATCTCTTGTTACATAATGATTTTGGATTTGATAGTGCCTGTCTAAATGTGTATGATGGTAAATATAATGTACATAATATGGGTTATATATCCTATATTCACCAAATATTCCATCATAATGATATCACATATTTTTAAATAATCCTTATCGTCCTTCCTTTGAATCATTAACAATTCATCCAAGGAAAAATAATTTGTTTTTTTTAAAAGAATTTATATCTTTGATTTATTCACTCCCTTATTCACATTGCATTCAATAGCCTTAAAATTATGAAAAGAACATTCTTTATCTGGAAATATATGCAACAAAATTATTTCCTATACTTCGTAGGGAATATACAATATAATTGTAGAATTATTGTAAGATAGAGTGTAATTATTTCCACAACTCTTATATGAGGACATTTCCTTTCCCACTTCTTCATAAAACTGAATGGTATCATGAAACTCTATAAAAAATTATCATAAAAAATATCCTAATTCTATTTCTTTTTCTATGCATAGGCATTCCAATCCTTTAACCATGATGATCAATATAATAAACAAAGTTATACATATGAATTAAAATTATGTCCACTGACATTAACATAATGATTAACCAATTTTTCAGTTCCTTGTTTGCCACAATCTATGTTTTCATGGAGTTCTCATGGGGAAACTAGTGTTTAAGGAGAAGGGGAAAATGAATTGAATATTTTAAGGCATGTTGGGCATCAGTGCAAAAAAATTAAGAAAATATACGTGTGATGTGTATACAGAGTACCTTTATAATGGATTCATAGTAATAGATGAAATTCAAGGATTAATACTGCATTTGATATTTTCATGATATGGTTTGATGGTTGATATCAAATTGAATAAGGATTTATATGTTATGATAATTTGTGGTATTAAATAAATAAAAATATTTTACATAATGTAAATCAGATAATGTTTTTCTTAAAATATGATTGATATTCCACAATGAAAAATTAAATTACGATGATATAGGTATGTAAATGTACATAAAGATTGCTCAAAAAGATATATAATTATTTATATAGTTTCTCTTATAAAACATTTCTTCCAATAAGAGTTATTAGGGAATGAAAACGTTTCAGCTTCCAAAAAATTTTGGTTATGAATTTATTTTTAATAGGATATATAAAATAATAAACTTATGTACTACCGTTCTAAAATGGTGTGTCTTATTTCTACGAGATGTGTTTCAAAAAGAAGTAAATATTGATGATTACCATACGGTTATAATTAATTTTTTTTAAAGTATTCAAATTCATCTGATGGTAATGTTTTCTAAATATGTCAGCAGTGTGATCTTACATTATGATAAATTGAGGTATAATATATTCTTTTAGTGTGTGATACCTAAGAAAGTGATGTCTTAGGTCAATGAATGTTTAATTAGAGTGATGTGAGCAATTTTTTAGGGAAATGGAACAAGTATTGTAACACATTATATTTGTTTTGGAAAAACACATGTCATAGTCTATGAGATTGTTTTGTATCCACAAGACTTGATCACAATAACATCCAGCTAATATATTTTTAGTATCACAAGATGAAATTTCTACTTAGTTTTGTTTCGTTAATGGCCAAGAAACTAATGAATCAATTAAGAAATAACATTTTCCAGATATACATTTTTTGATTCTACACACACCATTGTGATTAGTCAAAAATCATTTTAAAACAATATAATTTCAATAAGAATATAAATATCCTAAATATTTGGTTCCATTTCAACAGTAAAAAGTTATTTTCAATACATTTAAATGGGATTATTTGGAATTAGATAAATATCATGCACATAAAGATACCGAAAACCATATTTTTGGATGATTAGTAGTTATGTATAATATAATTATCAACATACATCTAAATGAAGTTCATCTACTTTTTCCCAGATTTATCAATATCAAGGGTGTGTGAGGTAAAAATTGGAGTACATATACTTTTAGTGTAAACTTATCCATCCACATTAAAAAGAAATTCAATATACTTATGATGATATATTAATGTTTTTTCTTGTTTTTGAGAAATTTGAAATCAAAGAAAAAATGTTAACTCACCCATCATAATCATTTCAGAATCAGATTTCATATAATTTAAAAATGACCCAGTTAAGGATTGTTGAGTTGATCTAAATATAATTTCATTAACATAACTTTGATAAATAAAATCATCTTTCATATCATACTTTATAAAAAGGGTTGGATCAACAGTTCCCATAAAATAATTTTTTATAACAAAAATATTGTTAGTCTGTCATACCAAGATATAGTGGAATGTTTATGTCCATATAAAGCATTGGTATATTTATAAACATGTTTAGTATGACTTTTTTATACAAAACCTTATGTTTTTTATACATAAATTTCCTCTTGAATATATCCATTAATGAATGTAGACTTCATCTCCATTTGAATATTTTTCAAATATTAAATTGATGCAAAGATAGTAAAATACAAATGGATTCATGTCATATTACTACAGAATAGCATAATTCATTTTATATTATTTCTTTTTGATTATATAATTTAGAAACTGCTGAATAATTATTTCATACAATGAATCCATTTTCATCACATTTATTTCTGAAGACCCACATTATGCAAACCTTAAAATTTTCGTTACTATATTTAGAAAGGTTCATAAATTATTCCATTAAAATACATTTATATCATATTTAAAATATTTAATCCAATAATCATCACCTAAAGAATAATAAGTACATTTATTTTCTAATTTGGAGTGAACTATAAGATTCGAAACCTCATTTCATAGTAAACTTCTAGTCCCTATAGGATGAATTTAATCACTAATGACACTACCACTGGGATGATTTTGATGCAACAAGTGATTTGGATTTGGTAAAACATGTTCATCAACATAAGGTAAAAAATAAGTTAGGTTATGTTTTTTAGAAAAAATTTATTGACTAGTTTCTTGATTAGAATAATATTCCATCAATGGTGGATAATCAGTTTTTTAAAGAACAACTGAAGATGTAGTTGGTTTTGTTTTAAAATAAACAGATCAGTTTCACAAATTTAACATGAACTATTTCTTCAATATTATATGAATTTTTGTTAAAAAAAATCTATAAGCCTTGGAAGAAGAGGAGTATCCTATAAAAGTTACTTCATCAGATTTCTGTTCAAATTTTGGTAAGTTATCATTAGTATTCAAGATGAATAATTTGCATCAAAATAATTTGATATAAGAAAAATTAGTATTTCAACATGTTGATACCTTATATAATGTTATATTAAGAAAAGGACTTATTAAAAAATTATTTATAGTACGGAAAGTAGTACAAACTACTTAATACTAAATGTGATATGCAATATAATTGTCAGTAAACATTGTTCATTATATTTATTAAAGAATATTGTTTCGTCTGTCATAAATTCCATTTTTCATGGAGTTCATGGAGATGAATAGTTTTGAGTAATTTACTTCATATACAGATATATTCAATTATTTAATTTTTAAATTCATCACTATGATCACTATAAATAGTTATAAATTGAAGTTTTTTCTTATTTTTAACATTGGTTGAAAATGATTTTCAAAAAATAATAGTCCTTATATTAAATTTTTAGAAAATATACCCATGTAAATATTCTGTAATAATAAAATAAAAAAATACATTGTATTTTCATACAACAATTAATTTTTTATTAGATGGATAGGATACATATGCACTTATTATAATTTATTAGAAGATGAGATTTCCGAAAATGACATAAATCCTTACCTATGTCGCTTTCCATATTGAAAAGGATCACGAAATCATGAAAAATTTAATCTAAGGTCTAGTAGATCCATAACAATTCATTTAAATGAGAGTATACATAGGTTTCTAAGGTTATTATGTCCTATTATTCTTGTTCATAACCATGATTTATCTTCATTAGCACAAAGGAAAGGTAGATAATGGCTCGTAATGTCTTCTATGTTGTGTGTAAAAACATTATCATACCTATGGACAAAGACAATAAACATATCCCTAAATTTTTTTACTTTGCATTTTATATTCCTAATATTCACAAGGTAACCTTCATCAAATTATTTTCTTATGTATATAAGGATTCAGTGAAGACCATTAACGAATAAAACATTTGAAATTTAATATTTTCCATGTCGATTAATATTACATACACCAAAAATTTATCCATGGGATTTATCCCTAAATTTAACTTTTCCATCATTAATCTTAATAATATTTTCGAGGATGTTTTTGTTACCATTCATGTGTAGGGAACATCCACTATCCATGTATGATAATTTTTGTTGTCACATACATTGTTTTATTAATAATAAAACCTTTAGTCTTCTATAATCCAAACATTGTTTGTTACATAAGTGTTTGAAAATAAATTCATAGGAATCCATATTTTATTAGAAAATGGTATTTTTGAAGACCTAAAGATTTGTTTTTATTCAATGAAATACTTTTCTCCCAATTTACACTGCATTTACAATTTGTTAAAAAAAGGATCACTTTAAGGTACAAAATATTTGAGACTAAAAATTGGGTTAGAATGACAATAACCAAATCTATAAATTTTATTTTGATGATGATTTTGTTAATAAATTTTATCAAAACCTTCATTTCCAAGAGTAATAGTAGAAAATGTTTTCATTAAAGTAAATATTTTTGATTTTAGGATGATGACTAAATTGTTGTACTCATAGTAATTATTTTTAGAATTTGTGATTGTGTATAAATCGTTTTTCATGGAAATAATTTTTTCAAGACCCTGACAAAGTTTATCCTTCAATAAATGTACTTCATTATGTTTTTTGAAAATTTTTTACAAATCAAGGATTTACTGATCTATAACTTTTAATGTTATGATACTTCTTTTGTTAAAATATAGATTCTATAATGTTACTTATCATGTTTTATATTAATTTTATTATTTTAATTCTCATGTAACATGGAAAACCATGATACTTATTCAAAATTAGGTAATTTATTGTATTCTGTAAATAAGAATTCTTTATCCATAGATTAAAAATATTCATCATTTGGATAATTTTCTTTAAAATAAATATGGGTTAAATATTCAGAAGTAATAAATTTATCCCTGATAAATTTATCCTTAGTAGTAATTATGGTAATAATACCAATATTCATTTGTCCAAAACATTTAATATCTGAAGAGTCATCAAAAGATTTTCCACTAATAGCACACTAGGTTTCATTATCATTATGTAATTTTATAGAACTATAATTTTATTATATATTATTGATAGTTTCTTATTTCATATCCTTTCATTATTTCCTTTTGATCAATGTATAGTCTAGCCTTATATGACCTTCCCTCTTTAATTCATATCAAGTTACATATGAATATTCTTTATTATTTTTATGTTTCTTATTGTATCTGTATTGGAAATATTTCATCCCCATATGTTTGTTCCTTCTTCGAGAAATATTTTCGAGTTCATTATTAGAATGATCACTGTCACTTGATTTTTATATAACAGTAACATTCTTGGATTTTGATATAGTAACTCATTCAGGTGTCTTGGATTTTATAGGATTTTATGTTTTTGTGAATGTAACAGTACAATTAACATTCTTTTTCTTATTGATCTATGAATGTCAATTCATTATAATTTCATTAAATAGAGGAGTCTCAATTAACTCATCCAGAGTGTTGTTTAAAACATTTTAATTCTCATCAATCATTGTTCTTTTGTACTCTCACTCATTTTACATGATATATATTGTCTTATCCAGATGAATATCATCATAAATTCTATAATCACCCATAGACTTATGGTTGTGGAAAATATACATAAGAATTTGTTACAAATTTCATATAGGTTTTCCATAAAAAAACATTAATCCATGTTATTCAACTATAATCATTTTTTCAATAACCATGGATGTGAGAAAATGTGTAACATCTAATTTCATCCATATCATATTAGCAGCTTCACGTGGTGATACTATTTTTTTATTTATTATTGAATTGTCTGATTTAATTTTCTATAATCTCATAGACTCCTGTAAACATTACAAGGCTATCCACACTGGTATTGATAATTAATGTCTTCATCAGGTCTATCTAGTATTCATAGTCATTTCCATCAAAAATTAATGTTCTAGTAAGATTTAATTTAATTATTGATCCAATATTCATTCATTTAATTAATAAAATAATATTATTCCCATAGAAATGATTAGTAATAAACGCTTATAAACAAATGTATTATGAGGAAATAATTATTAAAAAATTAAACAAGTAATATTATGTTAGAAAAGTTGAGTATCAAAATTTATATATAATTATATGTATTTTAGAGACCTTATCTAGTTGTAGTTTTATGATAGAAATATACATGTAGAGTTCTTAATTATAAGAGGGGGTGAATTATAGGTATAAAAAATTAATTTTTATCTTAATGAAAACTATGATTAACAATGTTGAAACAAGATGAATTCACAGGCCCTCATTAGTTATTAATAACGAAACAATCATAATTAGGATCCAATAAATTCGATCTGATAAATAATCATTAGACAAGATTATGGTTGAAATTAGTCTACCTTAATGAATATGGAATCTAATAAATCAGAGTTATTAGAAGTATAAGAAAGAAAAACAATGTTACACTTTCTAACATTAACAAAATTTAACAGAATTAAAACTTCTAAAAAATGATACAAATAAGAAATATTTTCACCCAATGGAAAGGGTATCCAAACAACCACAGATATAGGTACATTGATATAAACTTTCAATAAATATAATCTTACTAAAACTAGGGTATGTCCTCGAAATGTGATCAGTATCTGTCATTCTGTCCACAAAACCACTCAATTATGTATGCAATAAGTAACTCTAACTCAATATCCCTAGAAGCCATTTATTGATAATATACATCATCAAATTCTCACTAGAAAGGTTTAAAAGTATTTCTAATCCTTAAAAAGTTGGTCACATCATTCACACAAGGAGTATTTTAGTAGATCATCCAAAGTGTATGACTTCATTATAGAATATAACTCATTAAATCATGTTTAAAAGGATTTGTATTTATAAGAAAAATTATCAATGGTTGGATTGTCCTCCAAAGGTAATATTTATCTCAAATATTGGAGGAACCTATACATGTGGAATTCATGTGATTGATAATCTTAATGTGATTATAAAAAATTTTATTATATTAATAACTATGAGAAACATTATTATTCATAATAAAAATTATCACATTTAGGATAAGATAAAATGAAACATTACATTTAAAAAATCTGATAACTGTAAGATATGAATTACATAATATTAATATGATAATGAAAATCATTGTCTAGAAATATTTAATATAAAATTATGAATGATTAGTGAAATGAATTTTGGATTCTAAAGAAATCAAACTATGAATTATGAGGAATTCATAGTCTGTTTTTAAAGAAATTATTAGATGATTTTATGAAAATTCAATTCCTGAATTCAAAAGAAATTAGAGACTGATATTAGGTGAAATAAAGGTCTATTTTTAGAAGTAATGGGAGTCTGATTTTAGTAGGAATTTTAGTATGATTTTAGACGAAATAAGAGTATCATTTTCATAGAAATCATATTCTTATTTGAGAAAAAGATAGATTTTCATTCCTAGAGAAATCAATGTCTAATATTACATGAAATTAGTTACTAAATTTAAGAGATGTCAGATTTTAATTTTATAATAATTTATTTATTGATATAAAGAGAAATTAGAGTTCGTGTTTAGAAGATATCCGTGCTTAATTTCAGTAGAGATTGGCGTCTTATTGGAAGACAATTCTTATTCTCAGGAATTGTACTATTCCGTTTTATTGATAATGATCCAATTATTATATTAAAATGATCATTATACTTGGATTGAGAAAACATTACATAATAAATTTGAAACCATATGTATCGTCTAAATCATTTTTAGAGACATTGAAATTCAAATTAGAAAATGATTCTTAGAGAAAGTGAATTTTCATTAAGAAAATGTATGTGTGATTTTCAAATAAAAAAGAATAAAAAAGTAATCGGGAATATTATAGACCTAACAAAATGATATGTGGTACATACTTCGACATGGACCAAATATATTATTATGTTGTTCGTTAAATTATAATTAACTTTTTACCTGATCAATTTTTCGTCGAATATTTCTGCATAATACAACTGTGTACGCAATTATAGGGTGATTATTTTGTAATATAACATTGGTATTGGTTAAATGAGTTGTACTCAAAACCTAAATGGGTTCCCTACTCAGCAGTTGAATAAAAATAATCTTTTATATATAGGATAACGGAACCATCACTACGCCATATGGATGAGTTGTGATTTGGGATGGGGAATAGATGAGGGAACTGAACATGATGACAGAGCTAACATGAGATATGTTTGGGTGTCATTATTACAGTTTTTCATTATCAAATTACAATTATATGATATAACATATCTACTACATATGTTATCTCCATTTCCGCTATTTAAATTCATCATGAGGTATTATTATTAATTTGATTATTGTTTGATATTATTTATTGTCATTTGGATACTCTGTTTTCTTTAGTAGTTATTAAATTTATCTCCATTTTTATCTCCTTTGATAAAAGGGTATAGAATACTTTCATTAAAAATTGACCCTCCTTTTTTATTGGATTCATTTATCACACGAGGTGGTACTCTTATGTTCATGTAATGAACATGATTAGGGAACCAGCCTGTGGAACCTATATCGGAATGCTGCAAAACAATTTTATAGAAGTACGACTACCACAATAATAAATCTTTATGTTTTTCAAAAGAAAATAAAAACCTGTGAAAAATTAAAAATATTTATATCCAATTAAAATAAATATTAAAATAATTGGAATAATTCTTATTGAAATTAAAATTTTATTAAACATGTTATTTATCATTTGAATTGAAATTTTTTAAAATTGAAATTCCCATTGTGAAAAGGTGAAATATTACACATCACTATAATATAAAAAGAATATATAAATCATTAAGTTTCATAGATAGATTGGACTGTTCGTGGCAAAAGGAAATGATTTGAAAACAGAAAAAAAAAATTATTTTTCTTGATTAGTCAAATACAATCGATTGAGATGTATATCAAAATAAATTTCTAGGTATCTATTTTACAATGTAATTAATTTCTATAAATAATAATAAAATCAATTATAATCATTTATTACATAAATATTTTTTATGTATACAATAAATTGTCCTTAGATATTATTTGTTTTGATATTGTATTTAGTACTATATTTTTAATCACAATGTAAATTATTGATTATAGATAGAAATTTAATCATTTAGAGATATTTATATGTTTTTAATAGATTTATAAATCTAATTTATTAATCACATATTTGATTTTTTTAGTATTTTTCTTATGATTCAGGACAACAATGTCAATGAAGAGCATGTTTTGTAAATATTTAGGAACAAGGGGTTGTTAATAAATTAGAGGCTAGATATTCCCATCGCCATTGTAGTAGAAAAAAAATATACATATTATTTTCCAATATCACTAGTAAATAAATTTCCCTAGTTTTACTGGATATAAATTTTTCTTATTGTCCATGTTGGGGGTTAATCCTATCAAAATAAGAACATAATGTAATCAATGGGAGAGTGTTATTAAAAAGTGATTATTTTTTCATAAAATCAATATTATATTCAAATAATGATCTAATTTTGATGTTAATAAGGTTGTGAACTATATTTATAAATATTTTTACACACATGAAATTATTAGAGGGGATCAATATACTATATCACATTCATAGAGGTTGTATGTTTCACATACACTAGTATAACATATTGATTTATCATAGATAATAGGAAGAATGATTATTATTTATAATTTATGAATATAAATAATGTTATAATTATAATATAATGTCATTAAAAGGAATTTGAAAACATAATATTTTAAGAGGCAATGTAAAATTAGTAGCTTTTTTCATTAAGGTTGTAGTCTACACATACGCATGATAGAGCATTCATTTTTAAAATGGTTTTGTAGGACAGTAAGAAAGTGATAACCCATTATTATAACAAAATTTTAATTTATTATCAATATTAATTTCATAATACATTCATAGATATACTTATTCTGATGGGTTAGATGAGTAAATTATTTAAGACTATTCAGTTGACAATACCAATATTCTCTTTGAATTTTATCCATAGTGTATCAACTTATCAGAACTATCATTGATCTTATAAATGGGAAAATTCTTTTAAAGAAATGGATAAGAAGTTTAGTAGAGTTTTATATTTTTATGGTTCAACTATATTTTTTATTTTATTTATAGATGGGGATTAAGTTCACTTTATTAATTACGATGAATATTAAATTTCTGTAATTACCCATTACATGTTCGATGATTTCATGAAACTATTCTTCAGTAAATGGATCTAAATTTATGAAATAATGAATTATGGTGAGATTTACTATTTATAAGGCATACACAAATAATTTTTAAACATGTTTCAGAAAAGTTTCATATTAATAAATAATATAATTTTTACATTTACCCTTTTGGTTCTGTATATTGGTAACTAGTTTGTTCCAAAATAAATTAAATTTTATTAAATATATTAGTTATTCGAACTAAATAAAATTTGATTTCAGAATATAAAATTAAAATCCATGTAGAATAATTAAATTTCTAAATAACCTAAAAATTAATATTAAAATGAATCATTTAATATATAAAAAACTTTTTTTATAGAAATTGTGTTTGGGCATTTAACTAGTTTTAATATAACGTACTGTTGAACATAAACTAAATAAGTTGTAATATAATTATATATAAGTTTAAAATTAATATTGTGGTCAATTTTTATAAAAAATTAATTTATTTTACTAGAATAAAATAACAAATTCTTATAAAACTATTCTTTTAAATAACTATTTTTCTAATATCAAATTAATTATATTTAACCCTACATTATTATTTTATGTACTAAAAATAAATAGGTCTAATTAGATTTATCTCCATAATAATTCTTTACATAAAATCCATTTTTTTGAAATATAATTTTTATTGGGAGAGATAAAATAATTTTTAAATTTGGACACTTAATATATAGAAAGGATTTTTTTATAAAAACTGAATTTTATAGGGAACCATATCAATTAATGTCATATATATTTTTTAAATAAATTTAATAATTTTTATCTCAATTAAATCTAATAAATTTAATTTCAATAAAATATCATGGATATTTAATAATTTTACATTTTAATATTATCATTCAATTGGTTTTTTTGGTGTTGAATATAAGGGCAGCTACTGGACATATATTTTTTTAGGTATAGTGGAAATATTTATTAATATTCTGGCTACTTATATTCTAAACTACTAAAAAACTATTTTTCCAAAAAAAAATTAGTAATAAAAATAAAATAAGTTTTGTTACATTTCTCTCATTGCATCCATGATATCACAAATATGTTATTATAAATAACTAGTTTCCTATGGAACTTTTACTACATTAGTGCTCTTGTTTAGTAGTATCTTATCTCTTTGATCTTAGATCTCTAGTAGTTGTTCCCCATATGATATATTATGTTCCCATTAAACATCGTGCGAGTTTAGAACATGTGATGTGTTTTTTATGATTATAATCAACAAAAATACATGAACACATGATGTAATTTTTATATTAATAGATTTAGTTTAAATCATAATGTTATAGTACAAGAAAAATAGAGGATATAAACGGACTAAAAATCATAGTAATATATTTCTCTTCATAAAAATAATGTAACCTCCTTCTAGGGATTAATCCAGAAGAACACCATATCCCAACATCAGAATTAATATCTCATTGATTTTCATTATAAAACCCTTATATAGACATTTTCCCTATTTTATTTTCAACAATATTATTCAATCCATATATATGATTTATTGAAATAATAAAGAATCTATCATCTTACCCTTTAAATCATAACACATCATTTTAGAATACTAAAACACATATAAAATTTGACTCATCTAACAACATCAAAGTTATAGACTGACAACTACTAATATATTAGATTTCTACTAGTGAGTGGTATTAGTCGCAATAACATTATAGTAATATGATATAATATCAATTCCTATCCTCTAGATTTTAAATTATCCTCTAAAACTAGATAAATATTTTTTATGACAACAAGTACTAAAACACAGCTTTTTGTTGACAATTCTTGATAAATGATTATCCATAATCATTTGGTAGACCTCAAATATCAATTAGAAATAATGGAGAGTTGCAATCTATATATCCTTATCATATCTCTTATATATATTAGTAAGTTCGTCAGGTGATAAATCATTATTGATTTGCAATATGTGTTGCAGAATTCAACTAGATATAATCAAAATAAAAAATAGGTTCATATCCTTTTGGTTTCCTCCAATGCCTCACATAAAAATACCTGGTATCATTTTCCCATTTCGGAAACATTATGGGTAATTATTTAAACACCCTATTAAACATCAATCCTTTAGCCTTAAATATCATGCATACAATGAATCATGATATATTCTATAAAATATCTCTCTTCATATTATCCCTAGAAAGGTTTTTCTTTGGATATTTATATATATTAGTGAAATCTATGTTACATGTGATGAATAAGCTATGAAAATCATCTAAGAGTATATTTTTCCAAATAAATTTATTATATGAAAAATATTTCTATTAAAAAACAAAAAAAACCCATATTAATCAAATTATAACACTATAGTAATTTCTACATTTTTTATAGCTCCAAGCCTACCTCTTGGGATTCATTGATACTCACAGTAATGGATAGTTGAGAATCCATTTGGAGATATATGATGTCTCCCATTCCATTTTCATTTCATGATTTATATACTCTAAATAAAATATAATTTATCTGTTTTCTTTCATAATCATGGATATTCGACAATGATCTTTTTTACGAAGAGTATTATCTGTAGAATTATCATTCTTATGTTGGTAATGTATTAAACAATTATAAACATTTATCTATTACATCCATCTCCTCCAATGTATATTCAACTAATTAAATGTTAATATATATTTAATGATAATTTCATTTGTATATATATATCCGAATTTATACTATTGAAATAATGCTTCAACATATTTAATTCAAATACAACTTTTGAGATATCATATAAGGAGTCAATTAATTTTTTTCACGAGAGTCATAAATAATTTCCTTATCATTCTATATAAATAAAAAACCAAATTACAATTTTTAGCATCATATTATATTACATACCTTTAATAAAATATGTTAATGTATATATAATAGTAGTAACCATACTCATTTTTAGTTCCATAAAATTTTCAATGAACTCCTTAATTAATTAGAACATTTTTCGTTTAATGTAAATTTGAATTATTTTATTTATTACTATGAAAAATTTCTCACAATGATGTAATAATATTAATAAAAACTATCAAAATGAAATATTATATTTATAATGGTCTATATTGGATATTACTCAATATATATTATCATTTTGGATCTATTAATATTTAATTTTTTTTTAATACATTTCATATTTATGATAATTTAAGTATCCAAAATTCCAAAATTCTAAATATTTCATATTTTTCCTCATTTATATGGACATTAACACAATCCTAAAATAAAAATCATGCTCATCCATTCTCATTCAATATATAAGAATATAATTGATAAATACAACCATGAATTATCCACTTTTTCCTAAAAATAATCAATTACTTAAATCCCTAATCAAGGTGGGATAATTCATAATTTCAAAGAGAAATAATAATAAATACATAGTTTTAACACAATACATGGAAATATTTCTTTTAAATATCCTCCTTTTGATCCTTAACGGATAATATCAATATCAATGGTGATTCATCAAGAATTATTGAACTCATATATATTGATTGAATAGATCATAGACATGTGGTATGTGATACTTTTTATTTAAGATGATATTATTATGATCCTAATAATCAACCCATCAGTACATTAATAAATCCATATTTTTTATAAAGTGGACTAGTTCACCCCACAGTAATGAAAAATTGTGTTTAAAACATATTTCTAGATTCTCCACTATATAAATAATTTATTTATCCAACTAGAATAGAATTATTTACTATAGACTATTTGATATAGGAAATGATCCATTTATGAGTTTGATTTTAAAATCATCCATGAAATCTATGGAAAGATAAAGAAGTTTAACTATAAATACATCAACATATTTATCTATCGTTTCCATGTCCAAAATGTTAATGTATTCCAAGAACATTTGAGATATAAATCTTCCATTGCTAGGAATCAAGATACATTATTTTTTTTTTTCTAGAGAGAGAAAAAAATTATCATTTTATATATATTTGATCGTAAACGTTTTTTAGAAATGATCCCCTTATCTTGACTATAGATATGTTGTATATTTATGTAAATTCATTGAATACCATATATTATATGAACTTCATCAATGGATGGAATAATTAGATTTTAATGACATACCATCCCACAAATAATGATTGGATAATATTAATAAATCAAAATTGAAATCATTATTCATATAGGGTTATTCTAATATAGTTAAATGTCTAATTATTTTCATAGTAAATCAGCTTCTTTAAAAAACTAAGTGATATGAATGACAATGAAAAACTAGAATAAAATATTCTATTTCCTGTTCTATATTTTATAATTATTGTTTTGTTAATATATAATTATCTTGATACATATATGTGGTAGTTATATAATATGGTTTCTTATTATCCAATTGTTTCAGATGGTTTCAGTTATATACTTTTTATTGGATACGTGTTTATGTAATTAATTTTCATAATCCTCAAACTAATTCTATTTTAGGTATTGATGTTTATATTATGTATTGGAAAAGGTCATATTCTATTTTATGGTTTTATTCCACCTTAATAAATTCATATTATTTGGGTAATCATTTTTTCTAGGTTTAAAATATTTAAAACACTTACCAAAACCCATGAGTAAACAACCGTTGATATGTTCCCAAATTTCCTACAAGTAGTCATATTAGAATTCTTTCTCCCTTATGGATTATCATCATAGATTCTATGATTATACAAGTTTCATTTTATGTACCCTTAAAAATTTTATTCATTTATTTCTATCTCATTCAGAAGAAAACGTCAATAAATATCTTCATACATTATAATATCTCAAATAGGAAATCACATCTAATATCATGGTTTTTAGCACCAAAATAAATTTTCTTGTCATTCATTCTGAGTAATTAATATTACTATATTCAAACATGATGCTTTTGGTGGTGTTTTATTTATAGATATAAATGTATTAAACCAATATTTCTGTATATTGTATGAATTATCAACCCACTTTCATACAAATAGTTTTTGGAAATTTACTTGTGATACATGCATTCTTGAATTCCTCCTACTTCATAGATTTATCTTATAGTTGAATCATTAGGGATTCAATAATGTACATTCATCATGATCACCATAATGTATAGAAAAACAATCAATATTTACCAATAATTTTTTTATAAAAAAATTGATAGATGAAAAATATACAAAATGAATTTTTTTTACATCAATAATCCAGTTATCAAAAAAATTTAAGCAAATGCTCATGAATAGAAGGATTAGTATCATGGGTGATCAGATACATGAAAATTTATTGTTATCAAAGTCATGAACACTTCCCTATATTTATAATTATCTAAATATACATCTAAATATTTTACAAGAAATACTCATCTTCATAAACAAAAGCATAAAAACCTAATAAAAGGGTGATCTCTAATGATTAGTAATTAGTGATCATTGTATATAGAAAGTTGGTTACATAATATAGTACAATATGAGAAAAAATGGTATTAGAAAATTATTAAAATATATTATAATAAATAAAATAATCAGAACATGAAAATATTAACTCAAAATAGATGAATGGTATAATACATTCCCATAACAAGAATATGAATGACAAGGTTGTAGAACTGAAATCCAAATATCATGGGTCTTAAGAAAAAGAATAAAAATGGAATGTGGAATTAAATAGAAATATATAAATATATATAATTCATGTTAATTTCACATATTATAGAAAAAGTCATGATGGATTATATTTTCAAAATTATAGGTATATGAAAACATAACATTCATGAGACGCACACATTAAAAAATTCATCTAATAAATTTTATTCTACTGAATTTTACATGTATCTTACAATAAAAAATTTTAAATAATTTATTGGAGGGTGATATAAGACCTTATACATCATTAAAATATACATAAATGTTCAAATATAAAATAAATTACTTATCACATTAGAAACAGAACATTTAAATGAAATGGGTTTCATAAATATTCAATTGAAAATAATTCAATTTTTAAAATATAAAGAATCCATGGAATTAAAATTTGGTCTATAATATTTATGTTCTATATAAAAAAGCATAATGTGAAAAATTGGTCCTCTCTAGGAACATTAGAAAACAAAATAGATCAATTCATATAGAAAAATATATGGTGAAACATGATACATTACTCCATTATATATATAGAGGGAAAATATAAAATTGAGTCAAGAAAATAACATTATAGAAAATCATTTTCTAATCATCACTATAAAATTTATTGTTGTGTGTCACAATTATAGAATTTATTTTTTAATAATTTCTAACGCGTACTTCATAAAATGAAAAATTTAAAATATTTTTTGTTAATAAAAACCATTTAAAAATGTAAATTATTCAATAAATTTACAATTATAGAGAATAAAATAATATAAAAATTAATGGTTTTATATTATTTTGAAATTTACACATATATGAATCAAATAGATAATAAAATATGCATAATTTTTTTTAATAAAAATTGATCTTCAAAATTTAAAAATATATATTTATCATTCAAAAATAATAAAGTCGAAAAGTTATAAATATTAAATAAATGAATATGGAATATAATGAACCTTCACAAGGATGTAAATCCTTATTAGTTAAATTACATTTAATTGAATAATATATTTATCAAGGGTATGTATTATATGTAAAATATAAATTAACTAAGATATATATTTGGAATATATAATAAAAATTCTATATTGTATAATATATCTATATTGAGATATCATAGTAAAAGAGGAATATTTATGGTTTAAAGAATACTATTTGATTTATGAAAACTACTTATCATTATTCCTTCTCGATCAAATGTATTATATGTTTATGTATGTAAAACTAAAATTTTATTAACTAATATTGGAACCAATCTAAAAGAAGTCATTTATGATATTTCATTATGATCACTTTTAAAAAATAATAGTTAGTCATACCATATTTTTACAATCAAATGTTTTTATTTTTTAATGATCATTTTATACTATATTTGTAATGATATTGAAAATTAATGTTTATAAATTCAAATTTAATCACTAATGGGTCATTATATGTAATTTTAAACCTTCATTATAGTGATTTATAATGGTAAAATATTATATCAAAATTATTTTATTTATGATTAATGTTGACAATTTCAGTAACTGGATAATTTTGAAAAATATTTACAAACAAGGATTTGTAATATTAATAACTACTTTAATTTTTACATTACTACTACAAAACAAAAAAAAAATTATAAAGGTATTATTTTTCGTTATCAAAATTAATATCAGTTACATATTTATGAATTTAATAAATCTATACAACTTTTCATATATGTTGTAAATCGACCCAAACACGATGATGCTAAATTTAATGGGTGAGTATGGCTATGAGATTTATTATATTGGAATAATATCATTATTAAATTAAAATAATTATATATTTTTTATTTTTTTATGTTTTTAATAAATATTATAATATATTTGGACACATAAGATAATACTATTTAGGGAGAAATTACATCAGAGTCATGGGGGTGGTGGTCCACATGTACACAAGTACACCATATTAATTTTCCATAGAAATGGAGGAATATTGTTAATGGATTATATTTTAAGTATATTAATAATGTTATATATATAATATTAATTTGGGAAATATAATTATATATCCATTAATGTATTGATGACTAAAAATTAAGAATTCTATTTAAGGAGGTGGTAACATGAATGTACGCCTAATGACATCTAAATTTTTCAAGTGGCATTGGAGGATGATAGAAATGTTATAATACTATGTTATAAAACATTTAAATATATTAAAATCATTTTTTTTCGCATGATCCAAAATATTAATATTTTTAGTGGGTAGAGGATGTGAATAATTCACATAGGTTGGTTGAGAACATTACCTCTAAAATTGGATTTGTTCCCTTGGTAAATAACCTATATTAACATACCTTGGACATTTGGAATGAAAAAGAATTTGCGGATGTTTTGAAAGATAATAGGATATATTTGGAATTATTTTTGTTGTATTTTTAAATTTTCAATGGGTGTTTAAATTTGGTGGAAGTGAAATCCATTTAAAAGTGAAAAATGATACTATCATAATCACCCATTATATTATCAATGATAACATAACAATATTCAATGTTGAATTGATCAAATGTGTGAAATAATGAATATATTGGTGATATAATATTTTTATATCTCTAAATTTATTTTTCACACATTTTTTAAACATGTTTCATGACATTTACTACCATAATCTTACTTTATACTATTATGGATAACCTTGGTAACATGTTTTAAAACAAATATTTTTTATTTAATAAATAATTAAACTAAAATATATTAAATTATTTTTAAATTAAGAAGTATATTTAAGATACATATAATTTAATTGAATTTTTATTAATTGAAAATCAACTTTCATATAAACGATTTTTTATATATGAAATCTATTTTAAATAAAAATATTGTTTCAGTTGTGAATTATTAGATATCTTATTAAAATTTATTTATAATCTATTGAGTTTTACTATATTTATATATGAGTTCCGAAATATTATTATTGTAACATTTTAAAATAGATTAATATATTTTATTAGATAAAAATTTACATTTCTAATAAAACCAATCTATAAAAATAACGGTTTTCAATTACACATTAATTTAATATTTTTCCATGAATGTATTCTTCAAAATAATATTAGTATATTTATATCATTTGTGAGAAATAAATAAATTTATACTATCAATTTTACCTAAAAAATTTAAAATTATGAAGGATATTAATTTTTGTATTATTGATGTTAATGTGTAAATGAAATTCTTTAGAAATCATAAATTTTCATTAAATAAATTACAATTTTTTTAAAAAATTTACATATTTTTTGTAAGGTTTATCATTTATTGGTACCCAAAAAAAAATTAATGCAATAATATATGAATTATATTTAACAAACTCATTTGAATAACATATCATGGTATTCAATTTATTTTTGGGTTATATAAAAGACAAGATACTCAATATTATATATATTTATGAAAAAAATTTATTCACATTAAATGTTGGTAATTACATGATCTAATTTGATAGATCCTATGAAGTGTATAACCATTGTATTTTTAAATATTATAAAATGAATTTTATAATTGATTTTCTTATAATATTTTGTAACCCTCTTGTTTCCTAGACCTGAAAATGTGTCATTTATAATTAGAGTGGAATTGTTTAGAAATGGTTTTTAATAATGAATTCATTCAATTATACATTTAGAAAAATGTGAATCTTTTCAATAAGGCTAAAGTGTAAACTAAAATGAATATCATTTGTTCATGTATGTAGAGAAAAAATGATTTCAGAGAACATATTGACATATCATTTTTTTATATTTCCAATAAATATAACATTACAGACTGTTATTCAGCCATTGAGTGAATTTTATGTTTTAAATTATTATTGAATATATATGAATATTAACATACATATATTTTAGAAGAATAATTAATTTTTAGTTGAAGGGATTTTTTATGAAATAGACACAATCTTGCTGAGAAGATGTGACCTAAAATCTAAAAACATGTATTCGATGCTTATTTTCATGTTATTATGTAATAATTCATATAAAATGTAATAATAATTTTCATCCTAGATATTTTTAAATAACATTTATATTTATTGAATATGTTTTAATGGATTTTAGTTCCATTGAGGATTAATAACTGTACATTATATATCTTTATAATGAATCTGTTTTAGTATATCAATCTATGATTCATAAATGAATACATTTCACTAATTGATGTTCCAAAAAAAAGATCCTGGTATGTGGATATATTATTATTTTGTTAGTTATTATTAATAATATATAGATAATAATTAAAATATCAATGAACAATAATTATCATTTTAATTTTATGTAGTATGTATGATTCACGGTGAAATGATTTGGATTAAAATAGTGTGGATCATATTTTGAACGATTTTTTATTTAATTTACATTTTAATATTTTTATGATAAAAAATTGAATATGAAATGAATGTATAATTTATTCTAAATTATTTATATTTTATCTAGACAAAACAGAGTTCAAAAAATATATCCAAAAAATTAGAACACAAATAGTTTATTTCATATTATTTATAATTTTTGGTATAATGTATATTCTAGAATATTAACTTGGAAAAATAAATAAATGTAGTGTTTTCCTTCTAAATATACAGTTCATTCCATAGCGGGAATAACTTTTCTAAAGCATGGTATGAATATACAGTTTCTATAGCTCAAATAGATTTGACATTAACTCTTTATCGACTAGTATGTATACCATATCCTTGAATAATGTGTTTATATATAGTTCACATAATCACTTTTTTTATTTAATAATTTGAAATTTTTGTAATTGAATGATCCACATTTATCTCTACTAATATCTAAATCAAATATGTAGATTTCTTGAGATTGATATTAACTTTATTTTAACATATATTTGAGGATAATATAGAGGCTTGCTCTATGTAGAGTGGTTTCCAAGGATTTAGAAAGTTTTAGGAATCCATGGTTTATTATAGTTAAAAATTTAATTTTCGATTAGTTTGTATGATAAACATGATTTTTTCTTTCATGATTACAAATTATTTGAATGTTAATCAAATAAAATAATATAAAACTTGTTTGTGATTTTATAATGTATTTAAATATTTTATTTATTTAATATAAAATTCAACTAATTGATATATATTATTGAAATATAATAATAATCATGAGTTTTACACCATCTAAATAAATTATATTATTATATGAGAGAAATAATTTATGGAAATAAATATAACAATTTTTTATCATACTTCAAGTTGATTATAAATAATTAGAATTTTTTATTTGTGATTTATTCCCCAAATGAGTAATGAACAAATATATGTGTCTCATATATGATTAATGTATATATTAAAAAATCGTAAATTATTATCATTTTTTATGTATGGAGATGATGTAATTTTGATGGAAGAAAAATCAAGACTCTATCAATTTTTTTATATGGGCATAGAATAGTAATAATGAATAGATTTATACATAAATTATTGAATAAATTTCTGTTTATAATTCAAATATTAATGAGTATTGAAATTCAAACATTTATCTATCTAGTAAATGAAAGGATTGTACACAAATTTTAATTTAAGGTACCTAAAATCATCGGTATTTAATTTTTTTTTCTCTGTTCGAAGGAATAAAAACATTAATAAGAAAACAATAATATGAAATTTAAATTTTGTTTATTATAAATATATATTTTGTGTTATTGAAGTTTATCATTTGAAATATTAGAGATTTCTATATAATCCAATAAAAAAATAAATATAATTTTTCTTGTAATAAATGATTACATTAGAATCCCAAATATTATAATTCACATATAATTATAGGTTTAGAAGATAAAGATATTTTGTATAGTCATGTGATACAAAAATGACGATTTTTCACTACATAAAATGTGAAGATGTCTTGTGTGTGGAAATAAGTAAATAAAAAATTTACACTTGTACTAGTAATAAATATTAATATTGAAAAATAGTAGAGTTTTCATATATTTATACCTAATAGGAATAAAAAAGAAAAAGTAACTACAAAAAATTCATTATTGTGAAGAATAAGAAGAATGTCTGTGGAAAACCATGCATACAAAACAATAGGAGCGATTTTCATACATTTTTTACAAGTAAGAGTGGTATAAAAAGAGTATAAGGCATGACATCAATAACATGATTATATCTACACTATTGAAGGTATATTAAATTTTGACCAGTATAGTTTTACTATATGGTATTGGATGTAACTATTTGTGGGATATAAAAAACAGAGCTGTGTGGGTTGGATTATCATATTCTACCATAATATAATGGTTTAAATATATGAGACTATTACTATTTATCCATGTTATTTTAGAGGAGTCAATAAAATTCCATAAAATATCCCTCTCATATTGAGAGGTGATCATTTTAAATAATTCTTCATTTTTTGTGTATGTTTTGGATGTGTGTCATCTATGAACGCAGTTGTGAAAAGAAAAAATGATAAATATTCACATAATAGCGACAAAGGAAAAGTATTAATTGAAATTGCAAAAAAATTTAAACTATTTTAAAAGGTCAAGATCATTGACTACCAACCCCAATTTTTTAATAAATCTATAAATATTCCCATCAAAATCCTCATAATTTATTGGAATGTAATACTCACTAATGGAATGTTATCATTTATACAATAAGGAGTCAATTTATTATTGTCCATCTATTGAATATTTTAGTGATAAGTATGATTTTTTTATTTCTTTATAATAAGAATGACTTTCAGGAGTATTTCCATGAGATTATTAAATTTAACATTAATCTTATTTTTTCATATCAATAGTAAAATAATTCCATAGTCCATCATACCCTTTGATTTCTCAATTCCAAATAGTCACAAAAATTTATTAAAAACATAATTGTTAATTTCACTATTAAGAAATAATTACTAGAGAAAAAAATCATTTGATAATTAAAATATGTTGTATAATATCCTAAATTATGACAAAAATATTTTATTCATTGTTATTTTTTTCTATACATCATAAATATTGGTTCAACATAAGTTGATTTATGTTTTATCCCATTATTCATCAAACCATAAACCATAAAATTAAATACCCCTCATTGATACATATTTTGGTTTCCCAAGAATATCATACAAACATATTACATTAAAATAAAATAATTTTCATTTCTCCTTGAATTAAATAACACCCTAGATCCTCAATGATTAATAATTTAATAAATTATGTATATAAAAAAATATTACAAATATTATCAATATCTCTCATTAATTTTCTTTAAACATTAATCCCTTCAATATATATCATGAAATGTATTCTTCATCAAAACATAGAGAAAGTAAAATTATGAAAGTGTGAGATCAGTTGTGAGGTAAGGGTAAATATAAGATATTATAATCGAATATCATAATTCAACAAAACATGAAAATGTAGAAATGATAATCTAATAAAATATATATGTTGAATATATAACGAAAGCATACCTGCTAAATCTTATATCATAAAACATGATTCATGTAATAATGTTTTTGGTCAAAAAATTATGTAATAGTCTTGGAAATTCAAAAACATGAGTCAATAGTCATCTAACATTGTATGATGACATATGTCTGATTAATATCATTAAAATATATCATCAATACATTTATAGAATCAAATTCCCATTAAAATTATAGTTACAAGACATTTTTTACCTAATTCATGTGGATGACTTCCCGCCCATTACATAAATATTTAGGATATACCCCCTTTTCATATAACCATTTTAGACTAATTATTACTCAATATGTATCTTCCTGATATCTTTAGAAAAATAATATACATAAAATGTTTGCGATAGTCAATATTTACATAATTATTAACCTTATAGATTTGTTCCATGATAGTATGTTGACATCCTTAATCTCGTTATAATTTTTTTAAGACATGAGAAACTACTGGGTTTCATAGATATTTTATCATAACATTGTCATAAAGATTCCTTGAAAATGATGTAAAAAGGTTTCATAGATTATATCCATGGTGATGAGTAAAACATATTCATGGATATTGATATATATGATGATAGATACATATTATGAGAATTAAAATTACATTAGACAATAATAAGAAATAGACATTATATTTTTTATGACATTAATTTTAGAAAATATTATATAAAACAACGTGAATATATAGATGATGATAAAATCCTGAAAACTTGTAATGAAATATTGGTAATGAAAAATGATTATAACGGTTGGAAAATTATTTATTATAAAAATTTGTTAAAATTTATTCATATCACAAATATTTTATTAATGGAAAATGAAATTGAAAATGACATGTTTGGGATAAAATAAAAGTATATTGCTTTAATTTATTCATAATGAATGTTAGGAAAATAGGAAATTTGTATATGAAATCATGTATGTAACGATAATTTTGTTTTAAAAATTAATGACAATGGATATGGATGATAAATATTATTTACTAAAAATAAAATATAATGTCATATTCACTTACAATAATCCATTGAAGTTAATTATAAAAAAAATATAGGACTAATAGTAATAAGACATGTAAACACCAATGATTATTAGGATAGAATAAAATTTTTAGTTTTATAGGGAGAAAGAAAATATAATTTCTCAAAATGCATATTTAAACATAATCATTATCAATTTTGAAATACATATTGAAAAATAAATGGATACCTTTAGTCCTCACAACGATGAATTTGATTTACGTCCATTTATAAAGAACAGAAACCGATTAATGAATATTTTTCACAACATATTAATATCAATAAAACTCTATAATATTCATGTATAATCATTCATTATGAGTATATTAGTTTTTTGTTACCTATATTCATCATTAAAAGTGATTAATTTTGATTATATCTAACATGTTTTATATTATTTATTCCCATTCATTTTATTTTATTACATGTTCATCCATCCATGATTATTGTAGGTGATAGAATAATTGAGATACATGTATTATTATATTGCTATTTTTATTTTATGAATGAGATTTGTATGGATAAGATGAATTAATCCCATGAAAAACATGTTCTTTATACTTTATTTATAAAAAAATCTACTATAAATTATCATTTTATATATCACACATGGATCTGAATAATCATACAAAAAATTACACATTAATTCTAAATATTGTTTCATGATTTTTTTAACACTCATTCATGTTTGAAATAGTGAATAGAGTATACCATAATTCGTTTATGTGTTTTATCTAACCAAAATCATCAAATATAATAATAATGAATAATTATTAGTGTGGTATCATAGTATAGTAATATAAACTTATTCTATAAATTACGATGTTATCATAAAATCATTACAATATTTAATGAGATTTAAAAATAGTGCAGATGATAAGTTAGTGGAAAAATATAGTGAAATGTCTTTATTTTTCTTTGATTAATTATGTCATTTAAACAATGGTTACCATAAGAATGAAGGTATAAAGATACCCTAACTATATTTTAAGGGACCTGTCACCTACTAAATTAGTATGAGAAGAAATTTTAAAAAACACCAATATGATTATATATGTCAAATAGTTGTTTGGTATGGATAGAGTATGTCACTTTTTATGTGAATTTTGAGTGGAATTTCCACAAATAAAAATTCAATAATGTAAATGGATGTGAA
Organism: Viscum album; assembly: GCA_963277665.1. NCBI lineage: Eukaryota > Viridiplantae > Streptophyta > Magnoliopsida > Santalales > Viscaceae > Viscum > Viscum album. The sequence goes on from OY728136.1 coordinate 137,309,379, forward strand.
TTTAAAAAAATGTGGATAAAAATTGTAACATAAACTGGTAAGGGATGAGGTATGTACAATATTATCTCATTCCATAATTAAAATATAAGTTTTTATGGTATTTTATGTTATTACACAAAATTTTATCCACATGTATAATAACATAGTTATTCAATTATTATTATTGTGTCTTCTTTATAGAACTAATATGTAAGTAGAATATATTACCTAATTTTTAAGTTTTAAATAAATAATGACTTAATTCAATGAAATTATATTTCTAAATATGAGATAATTTATATTTTCAAATAAAACCTATTAAAAATGTAACAAACATATTTATGGGAATTTTTTTTCACAATGACTTTTATTATTCACATTTTATTATAATAACTAATTGAACAATGGTTTGGAATTTACATTATAAAATTAATTCTAAAATTACATTCATCTTTTAAATGATATATACTTATTCTATTTATAATAATTATACAATAATAAAAAATAGTTCTTTGATAAATAACCATGTATAATATTAGTGGATTTTAACAGAAATATTTTACAATTGATTATTAATATTATAAATATTAAATTTTATCAAACCATTTGTGTAAAAATATCTATTTTAATTTTATAAACAAATCATGAAAAAAATCTATAAAAAATAATATATAAAAAAATAAAAGGGAAAAATTTTATAATAGAATATATAATTAAATATTATCTTATTTTCTAATTCTGAAATTATATATTTTTCAAAATTATATTTTCAAAAAGATAAAACCTCAATTGATATATATTAAATATTTTATTTTTAAAAATTCCATAAATCAAATTTTAATATATACAATATCTATTTATTAATTGTCCAAATGTGTAACAAAAATATTTATTCTTGCATATTTTGTAATTTATATCCATAAAATATCAATCCAATCGTTTTAATTCTCTCCGATAAATTATATTTTATTTAAAATATATTAAATTATTTCCATTGTTATAATTAACGCAATAATCAATTTTAAATCCCAAATTCATAAAAATCCCATGTTTGGGGAATTTTATTTTACATGTGGTCTGGTTCCTATTATTTTTTTAATTATACTTCTTATAATATATTAATAATGATGTATTCATCATCAGTGACTATAATATTTAATTATTTTAAATGTATCACATGAAGTTCATGTTATATATGAAATGCGAATTTGGTTATTAAATAAGTTATATATTCAATGGAAAATACGAACTAAAATATTGGGATTTTACTAAGAGATAATGATAAAGAGTTTCGAAAATCTATAGAAGAATATATTAACATCATAAATTAAAATGTGTATTCATTATTCTCCGAAAATATGAATAGTTAAGGAAAATATAAAATAAGATAAAAAGTAGTAAAATGTGTCACTGATTTTTCTCATTGACATTGTATCATCATAAATATTTAATGTAATTAAAAATCCTTCATTATCAAAAAATTATGATTACTTGGATACATTTTCATATGTTTTTAAACCCATTTAACTAATTGTATTATTATATTTAATATTTTCCTATTTGAGTGCTAAGATATCACTAGATTACAGTTCCCTTAGAGCCACATTGTAGAATGAATAAAAATATAAAATATATTATATTTTGAGTTCATGTTGTTTTCCATATTAATTTTATATCTCTGAAACAGTTCACATTATTGTTACATCCGATATGGGATTTTACCCTATGTTTGAAAAAACAATTGTGTGTGGTATGAATTTAATTACCTCTTAATAGTGAATGCAATTTTAATATTTATTTATATATTTATTTTGATTTTAATTAATTACAATCATTTATTATTTATATTTGTGATATTAACAACAATTTAGAAAATATTCTATTTCTATTTCATTAGAATATCATTTTTTTATCCCATTTTAATGAATTTGAGTTATAAAACCCATAATGAGATGATAATTATGACTGAAACATCAAACTCAAATGAATGAATAGATTATATTTGGATTTATGATTTTGGATGATAGAATAAAATGTTTATTATTATAAATATTCGAACCAATCAGTGTTATTTGTTTTTTTATTTCCATTGATTCCATGGTATAACAAAACAAATTTCATGTGATTGATTAAGGCTTCAATGAATAGTTTTCCTCCCTTGTGTGTGACCCTTTTTATTCACGATGAATTATTCTTTTCACCATGGTTTTTTTCAAGGTTGAATAAATGTAAATTTAAATTTATTTGATCACAATTATTTCATCCAACATTTTTATTTTTCATAAATAAAAAAAATTTAGTTTTTTTAATTAGAAAAATAGTAATTAAATTAAATGATTTTTATAAATTATTAATGAACGATATTAATTATAAATAACAAATGCTAATTTTTTGAATTATCAAATTATGTGTAAATAAGTATAAAAATAATAGTTTAATTTAATCATCAAAATAAATATATGAATGATTATAAAAAAATAATTACTATATTATGAAAAGATAATTAATAAAATGGGATATGGTATGATCTATTATCAAAAGGATAATATTGGAAATTATAAAAAAATACATGATATTTTCAAATAAAATTATAATAAATTATTAAATAATAATTTTCATGAAATATATAAATGATAATTTCAAAAAATTATATAAGGATAGATACATAACAAATTGAAAATATTTATTAATTTATAATTTTAATAAATTATCAGTTAATAATTTTTTCCAATTATTATAAAAATATATCTATGAAATTATAATTTTAAAAGAAAACTTTTATAATATTATTATACATCTTATCCAAATCTAAATTTAATGGAATTATCATATAAGAAAAGATATCAAATTATCATAGGCGAAATATTTGTTTTTGAAGCATAATTATATAGGTTTATTAAATAATAATTATAATTCTTACAACATGATTTCTTGTAATTATATAATTATATAAATTATCAAGAATGGTGTTATAATTATTCTTATGGATAATATTTATAGATCATGTGATTTTTTAAAATTATATGTAGAATATTATAGAGGTGAGGAAAAATATCCTCACATTAATTTTTTAAAATATTAATAAAACATTTATCTAGGATATATAACATATCATCAAATGTTATTATCTAAATGAAAATATCTAAATTTTTGACAAGAGATAATGTATCACCACATGTAATTTTTTATATATTATTGAAATAAAATAAAGTCTTTTGGTTATAGGAATCGATAAAAAACCTAGAGACTTGACGTATCAAAATTAATGATAATAAGGTCATGAAGGGTTGTTCATAACTATTGAGGTTTCCAATCCATCTATCAAATCACATAGGATTGTTTTTCTTTCTTGTTAACATCAATATATTTTTTTTCTATGAATGTTATTACTTTATTGGTCTCTCTATTACACCTGTTCTATGATGATTATGTTTGTTTGTATTTTGCATAACCATTTTTGAATTAGAGCACTTGTGGGTGTGTCTGTATCTCATAATACCAATTGTGGTTCCATGAGTGATCACGGTGTTTCTTTAATCTATATCTGGTTATGTTCACATGTTTTTTTATGTCGATATAAACATAGGTTATTTGTTCAGACGTCTTCTGAACACAGATGAATATGTGTTACAATGACATCACCAGGTATAAGTGGAAATTTTGATGGGTGGACCTTCTTGACATATTTATAAAACAGGGGTGGAAATTTCTAGTTTACGTTGATAGCGATGATGGACCTGATCATTGGCTTGTGGTACAAGGTATACTTAGTGACATGTTGAGGGTGTGATCAATTTTTCTTTTATTATCATAGTTCCATTCACCATGTGATTGGATGAAAAAATATGAATACTATATATTATAATCCGATGGATAAGTATTACATGGTTATATTCATGGATATATGACATCTAGTATCATTTCTATGGCACCGTGAGGATTCCATAAAAGGGAGTGTTTCTTCTTCCAACTAATCTGGGTATCTATCATTATTGAGGAAAGGAATGTATAATCAGGTTTTCTGGAAGGTAGTTTAGCACAATGTCACATGATTTTATATTATATCATTACAGTGTTTCATTTTTAATATTATTATGGAAAACACATTCATATATGAGAACACTGAGTTAAAGACGCATTGGTGGTGTCTTATCATGTCCTGAAATCACACCCTGCGAAGGAATTACAATGTTATTTTGTATTTCATTAAAGTCCAAATATATGGAAAGGACCTTCCGGTGGGTGGCTGAGTAGTGGAACATAGAGCATTATTCAAATGAGACATACAATAGAGGACCCCACAATCCTTTTTTAATAATGTATTTTATTTAATATGGAGAAGTGTTCCATATTGTGAGATAATTTTATTTTCCTGACATGAATTCCATTTAATTTTCAAATTGACTTCTATGAATATTTATTATATTTCAGATTTAACCAATGGATTGGGTTGGGTTGTAAAAAGTAGTAATGAGGAATTATTATTATGTAAAATTTAATATATATTTTTTCATGTGATGGGACAGAATAGAAAATATATAGTATGGTTGGGCCTTAGGCATAAAAATCATTACACTATTTTTAAATCACAGTACACTGGACCTCAATGATTCTATATAGTAGGGAAATTAGGTTTTATTTTAATTATTGTTTTTAACTCACCATGGGTAATGCACATGATGTTGATAAGTAATTAATGGGATTCAAGGTGTGTTCATACATCCTGACTATTCATGTAGGATCACATTCCATGTATAATCATTTTTTTCAACATATTATTTCATTACTAAATGCATTGATTAGTACTATCTCTTCTATATAGTTTCTCTATTTGTTGGGAGATATTTGTGTGTGTCTATTATTATGTTATATATTTAGTTGAATTTATTATTTGACCTTTGCATGATTTTTTATTAATATATATATTAAATCATTGACTAATAGGAAAGTATATATACATGGGTTAATGCTAGGATGGGTATACCAAGGGTAATGTGTATAATCCTTAGAAAACACATTTGTGATAAATTTGACTGATCAAAAAATTACTTATTCTTAATGTGGAAACTATTTCATTAGATTCTACAACAATGATTTTTTGTGGGGTTGCCTACTAAGTAGTATCATATATAGCACGTCCATGCTCATGCTCCAGTTGTGTATGTAGTAGTTCCTCCCTAACTGCCACCATTATCCATGGTTTACTATAATTGGAGTTTTTATCTCCCGCATCAACCAGAATATTAAGGCACTGGTATGCCACATGATGTTGAAGATTTTGTGGATTTAAAGTAAGATATCTTATACCTCATAGTTATTCCATTTGAATGGATTGTGAATTTGGAATAATTTTTTATATGGACATTTTAGGTGTCAGTGGGGATATATGAGATAGGCTACATGATGTGAGGGTCCCACCAAAGATTCAATAATGGACATGATATTTTCTTAGTTTTCGTATAAGCTGAATATAGATCATGAACATAATATAGTGGATCTATGTTAGGTATCTATGATTGTATCTACATAATATGTTTGATTTATTGATCTCATATTTTTTAAAACACGTTTTGTTACTAATTATTCTCATATGATGAGGATGTTTTTAATCGGACAATGAATCGACCATAGATAGTATTTCTATTGAATTTACATACAATTGTACCATTGTATTTTTAAGAAATACATTTACATTGAATGTATAATGTATGGTGGCTGAGTATCTATAATTTTTTAACCCTTCTCATAAAAAACAAGTGGACCTCCCTATACTAATAGAAGTACCTCTTTTGATGTGTATAAGATAAAGGCTACAAACATGTGGTAGGGCGGTGGAATGAATGTTAAGTAGATATCATTATATTTTGTTCCTTTTATATGTGACCCTTATACATTTAAATAAGGGGATTTATACAATATATTAATGTGTTCATAGTACCCCAGATCCAGTGTAAACAATTCCTTAGGGAAAGTCACCACAATCAGTTTTATGCTAGAGCATCAGCTGGGAGAGGAAGATAGTCAGAAAAAGGGAGCCAATGATATGGTAAGGGAACTTAGTAGAGGATATAGATGTCTAAAATGAAATATAAATAAGGACCGGTCTATAGAGATGATGATGTTAGGTTTTTGTAGTGTATTTGATTCTGATAGATGTTGGGGAGGGTCAATCCATTATTCTAGGTGTGGTTTTGATCACATCAACCAATCATCGTCATTATTTGATATAGATGATACATAATCAACTATATCTGTTTTTTTACTGCACATAACATGGTTGTCATGTTACAATATATATTAATATATCATCATATACTATTGAGAATTATTGTGTAAAATCATCACTAATTCATATAGTTTCCACAAGTTGTATTTTTTGATATGGTCATCTATGGGAATTCATTATTATGTATATGAAAACATTCAATGTGATTCTATGTATGGAGTAGATTAAAAAATTCATATATTACAATTATTATTATAATTGATAGATATATTTTACCACACATATGGGGGAGAATCACATGATGACTACGTAGTGGGAACTTGGAGCTCGTATAGCTGAACTACACTTGACTCTTATCAGGATGATTAAATCAAGATGAAAGGTTTGACACTTTCATCAATATCATTGTCTACTCTCTAATCTATTCATCTAATCATGGATATTTATAAGGACATATTTATAGCTGACTCCATATGTAATGCCCCAACCCCATTTACCCTGAATCAGTGCAGTATTAAATAACATTGGCATGATTCAAGGAATCATGTCCCAAAAGACCGATTAGTTTAACATATGTTTTACATTACATCATGAATGGAGAAAACAACATTTTTTCCCCTATTAACACTCTTATATCTCTAATTCTATTCTAGTAGGTTAATTGTAATATACTTCTTTGCATCATTGGAAAAATAAAATATAAAAAATGGGTCATCTCAGAGGATCAGTAAGGATTACAATATAGCAGAAATTGTGACAAATACTGACAAAAATTTTAAGAAATGTATAAGACTATAACAAAATCCTTTTTAACATAAACATGAACATAAGAAAGAAAATAAAAATCAATTAATTATATTTAGTTATTCACATGGATATTTTACTAGTCTAATAATCACATTTAATATCAATATCCAATTTCATAATGATGAAATGCATAATTCCAGACATCATAACCACTTAATTAATGCATTGTTCCAAGACTACAAATAATAATTTTTCTAGGCCTTATTCCAAGACACTGGTTTGTCTCAAGAAACATACCAATTTATTGATAAGGTATAGCAAGATCCATCCATAACATACTAATTCCAATACATTTTACATATGAAAATGTTGATGCATAACATAAAAATTCGTATTAAACTAGAATAAGAAATTTCAATTCATTAACCATAAAACATGAATGGTATAAAAAAACACATACATATTAAAACATAACTCATTCAAAAAATATGGATGATTTTATTATAATAAATTAACCTCAATCGAGAATAATGAAGGATATTGACATAGATGATAATAATCATCAAAAGTATTTGACATAAATATCCCCCCTTTTCTTGAAAACATTTAAAAGTACCTTTATTTATCATAAATCTATTCAAAATAGATTTGTCAACCAATGTTTCCCATACCACATTGAAACGTTTAAAACTAATTATTATTTTAAAACATTACTGTCCATATAAAATATCCTTAAAACCATTTTTAAAACATGGACACTAATGAAAAATATTTTGATGAATAAATTTTTAAAAACATTTAAAATGATATTTAAGTTAGAGTTCTAATCCAAATGACAAACGCTTGAATATAAATTATTGAGGAAATAAAAACATAGTAATATCATTAGAATAATGGGATTCATGATATATTATGTCAAGGTACAATATATACACCAAATTAATGTGAATTGGTGAAAAACAACAAAAAAGTCTCAATGGAATGTAAGTCGAGAATAAATCACTTCAAAAGATAGTGTCCTTAGGTTAAGGATAATTAAATGAAATAATTATGAGTTAGAAATATAAATACACAAAATATGATTGGATATTTATTGTAAAACAATCATAGGACATTCACACATATTATTGTAACAATAACACCAATGACATAGATGTTTAACTCAATGAATGAAAATTGAGTTAAGATTAATCTTATCAAGTTCATATTGATGACTTGAAAATTTATCAATGGATTGATTATGTGTGTCAAAAGAATATCCAAAAACAATGGGGAGTGGAAATTACTACATAAATAAATAAATAGTGATTTCACACATAATATTATATTAAAATAATCAATAATGTTTGTGTAAATCCAAATCAGTATAAATCAAAATTTGAAATTATTTTACCAATTTGGTGACTTTTGAATCATACACCCCATGAATTAAGCATTATAAAATGAAGATGTAAATACCCATAAATTAAAGTATATTACTTAAGGAATAACCCCCAAATTAATGATAGAATACGATGAATATAAATAGATTCATGATAATATATATCAAATGTCAGTACAAAATTCACCACACGCAATAAATAAGTAGCGAACAATGGAAATCACATAGAAATAAAAGTGAGATAAGAAACCCCTCAACATTGTCATTTAGCTTCGTATATGGTAAAATAACCATCTATATAATTTTAAAATCATATTTATAATATCATACAAGAAAAATATATAAATATGATATCATATATGATCTTCTAATATTAATTTGTTAATAGTATTCGGTAGTATCATCATTTTGGGTGTTTACTGATTCAATTTTCTTTATATGCTTGGTTACGTAAGATGTATTTTTTTATGGATATTATGTATTTGATTCATATAAATAATTATATTATTTTCATAAAAAATAATTTTAATCATAAAATGAAATTTATTCTTGAATGATTACGATAGGGATTGAATCCCATTATGTTCGTGGAGACGTAATTTTGTACTTACATACGCGCTACAATATGATTATTTTGATGGTGAAATCATATATAATTGGATGGTATAATCATATATAGAGAATAGTAATCATGTTATATTAAATATTTACATTAGTTATACTCGTTATTATACCGATTGAAATAATTTAGTGTTTGTATAACATACTACACCATGACGTGGAGATGTTAAGACATGTGTACACACGTATAGTGAATTTTTCATTTAATGGATGGATAGAATGAAGACTATGATTGTACCATATTTATAATAACATCATATTAAGTATATTCTACTGTAGTAATTTTTTTGGTAATGAATAAAAAACAAAAACCGAAGTGTATGAAGAAATTATCTTGAAAGAGGGTGGTGAAATTATTTCCTCTTCCTCGGGTGTTTCCTTTTCAGTTGATCAAAATGGCTCCATAGGATGGCTTTGTTTTCAAATTAACGAATATAGTGTGATGTGATGGAAGACATAGGATATTTGGGTAGGTATTGGAAGATCCAAATGGATTTTTAGGTATGACATTAAGAGAAGGGGAAGTTCTCTTTTATAAGAGAGGTGAAGGTCACGTTAGGAAAACATTGAAATATTATTTTTTATTATCACAATTTTTTATTTTTAATGGCAGAAAAATGATTAATTTGGATTCTATGGTTGGTATGGGTCGAAAAAATCTAATCCAATAGGTTTTATACAAGCTTACATTAATATTTTAACCTATTTTTAGATTTAACTCATAGTTAAATAGTTTTACTTTTACCATGTCTTCTTGTATACAATCTCTATGTATTTAATAATCAGAATTAAAAATTCTAAGAGAACCTCATGTGGTTCATTAATTTCATATATATTATTTTTAAATCCATTTGGAAAATCATTATATTTTTATGAATATTATGTTGACCAATAATATAGTATTTGTTTTAAAAAGTTATGTAGGACAATTCTGACATTATTTAGTATTTGGATTTTTTGAAAATCATATCAACATGGTTACTTTGAAAAAAATTATTTAATCAACCCTAATATGTAATATTAACCTATAAAATTAGTGAAATTCAATAAAAGTCTCATATTAATTTTTTTTGGATATTTATAATATAAATTATTTTAATCATTCATTAATAAGGTAATTACTACATCATCATTGTGTCATAAATAAATTTAATTATTTAATGCTTAATATTTTTAAATAAAATAACATTATTTATAATATCAGTTTATCTTTTTAATTAATACTTATTGTCTAATTTATCATATGTATTACCTTATATTAAAAAAGTTTTCGTTATTAAACATTGAATTTAGCTCTTTTAACTCTTCATTAAATAAAATAAAAATAAATTTTATAATCTAATCAAAGTGGAGAAAAAAAGATCATATTAAATTCATTCGTTTTTTTTCTATTTATACTTATCCAATAGAATTAGGACACGTGTTAGGGTAATTATGATATCATTTTTACCCTTAATTACCCTTTGTACTTTTAACAATGGTAAATAAAATTAAAAGATACTATTCAACATAAATTATTTTCATCTTATTAAAAAACATTTTATATACTAGTGTAAAATGTGTCTCTTTGATTTTTTAAATTCAACTCACAGATGCTGTAAAATTAACTGTTATGAAAATTTTCAAATTCTTCTAAAAGGTGGGTAAATGGGGGTAAATGTTCAACATAATTATATAAATATTTTTTTTTATAAAATGACTCTAATTAATTACATTGAAAATATATATGAATTATATATCTATTTTGAGATAAAATAAATTCAAATATAATAAATAATGATTTAAATAAAAAGTCAGTTTTAAACTATAACAAAGTGTTTTTCAATATTCATAAAAATTTAATGGTTTCAGAAAAATACCAAAAAAATAGACCTAAGATAATTTTGATATTTAAAATAAAAAAAATTATATTTTACCAAATTCAAAACATACAAGTTTCATTAATGAATATTAAAATTAATTTTCATTGTCAAAACTGTAAAGCGGGATTTTAGAAAGAAAAAAATATCAATAGTTTTACACTTATTTATATCAAATTGAAAATTTAAATTACTTATAATGACCAATGTTGTATTAAATGATAATTATATAATCTAATTATATATCAAAAATAGTCAAATGCATAATTTTACCCTATAAATTTTTTTTATTAAAAAAGTTGTTTTCAATTAATATTTAGTACTTTTCAAAATTCACCAAAATATGAATGTTATCAGAAAAGTAAAATAAAATTATTCAAAATAAATTTTTATGTCCCAATTATAACGAATATTTTAATTAAATTTAATTTAATATATAAAATTGTCAAATATTGGTTATAAAAAGGGTTTTCCATTAAAAGGTGGTAAAATTTCATTTTTTTAAATACTTCTTTGATATGAATAAAATGATTTTTTTCGTATATTATTACATATAAACACATAATATGGATTATAAATTTATATATATTATATATAATTTAGAATTTAGTTAATATTACTAATAAACACTTTTGATCTTGGTAAGACGCGGTGTGCTCAAACTCAGTGTTGGGTGTAGCGCAAGCTATTGAATTACTTTAAAAAATAACAAATTATGAACTCGTGGAGTGTTACATCATAAGACTAACTAATTATAGATGGGTTGAATTTGAGTTAGGTCTTTCAACATGTGTAAAACCAATATCGATACCCCCATATCGAATAGATCCAACTGAGATGATGGACCACAAGTTACAGATAAACACCTCGGAGAGGAAGTGTTTTACCAGACCTAGTAATTCATCCTGGGGTGAACATATTTTATCACACCAGAATGTGCATGGTAGTATTTGACTATGAAATGATTAACAGAATCTAAAATAGTTGAATGTGAAGAACTGATATCAATTTCCAAGGATGGATGATTTTCTTTTTCATCGAATGGTATCTTGGTTGTTCTCTAAAACTGATCTTCGGTAGAGCTATGAGCAATTCCACGTTAAATAGGAAAACAATATGTTGATGGAATTCTAGAGGCGTATGTACTATATGAGTATATAGTGATTCTGTTTGTATGGATGAATTTATATACAATGTTCGTAGACCTCATCAACATGATCATCAATCCACATTTTTTCACATTCATCATAGTGTTCGTCAATGAAATAACCATGTGACCCTATACACCAGAACACCATTATATAAAACTACATATATTCATTAGTATTATTCTATCACATAAATTTTATTGCAATCTATTAATGTATGACATATTAATTTGAGTGTTGATGTTCCTAGGACCTATGTCCTATGAGGCCAACATATTTATCAACACAGATAAGGTTGAAGAAGTCATTCCATATATACATCCTATTAAAGTGTTTGAGATTCAGAGATTTATTTGCTTAGAAATATATTAATGATTATTAATACAATACATCTCATGATAATAATTACTATGGACAAAACTATAAAAGAATACAGTGATGTTACAATGGTCAGACCAATGTGTAATTGTTTTCCTATATTTATATATATGGTTGATGAAAACTCCAGTACTAAAACTCTCCATACAAGTGATTAGTTATATATTTTTAAGGAATCAATAATTATTCAGGTATAGGTACATCCATGATTTTATTTTGTGAATCATTATATAATATATTTAAACCGTTCAAAAACATATTTGGTACATAATCCTGTGCTTAAACTAAATCCGAAATATTATTATTTTAACAATATCAATATGACATAGCTATTAAAATGGTTGCAGTAAATAATATTAATCACAATATGAAAAATATTACTTTCCAATTAACTGTAATTTTTTAAATTTATTTTTATTAAATAAACACATAATTTTTATTAAAAACAATTTCTTCATCTAAATTATATTTTTGTTGGAAATGTGATTTTTTTTTCTATGAGAAAATAAATATATTATTGTTTTGAAACGTTTAGATTTTTTAAAAAATGTGAAATTAATTTTTTGATTCATTATTTAACAAATTTCATATGATTAATTTTTATGAATCATTTAGAAACAATAATTTTGTAATAAGTAGTGAAAAATACGGATTTTTATAAAGAAGGCATTTATTTTTGATAATTTATGAAATTAAAAAGCCACATTATGGTCCATTTCAAGATAATGGAAATCAATGAGTGCATCCCGCCAACATTGGTAATTGAGATCCTTAGTTTTTTGCGGGTATCTAGGTATTACAAATTAATTGTAAACAACATATCATGAGTATTAGAACCAATAAACAAGTTGACTTGGATGGGAGTCTAGTTTTTTTTATTTGAAAATATGAATAAATGTTTAAATAGTTTAAAAAGATTCTTATCATGACACCAATACACACATTAACAACTTGCGGGGAACTATTTATAGTATTTTGTAATGATTCAGATAAGGGATTAGGATATGTACTATTGAAAATGATAACGTGATATATTATGCCTCCATGAAGATGAAAATTCTTGTGAAAAACTATCCTACATGTGATATGGAGTTGGTAGCTGTGATCTTCATCATGAATATCTGACATTATAATAATTATATAGAGAAGAGAGATATATATACATATCATAAGACCAAAAAATATATATTCACAATGAATAAGCTTTATATTCAAAAATAATATAGTTAGATATCATCAAATATTATGACTATTGTATTCACTACAATCATTGTAAACAAAATAATGTGGAATATTGTATATGTATAGAGTATCCTGTATCATTATAAATTAAATTAATTGAAATGGATCCAAGATACATTGATTTTAAAAATATAAAAATTGTAGTAATTAATGGTGGAACATCATAAATTATTTTTCATCCATACATCATGGAGAAAATAAATGATACTCAATGAAAAAATGTTGAAATTTTGAAAATGGAAGAATTTATTAGAAATTATAAATCCTTAGATATCAGAATGGTTGAGGAAGGATTCAAGTTATTTTGGTTAAGACTATGTCTATTATACAATCAATATATAAAGAAATATCTTTTGAATAGTACATATATCTCATCCTTCTCTATTCACTCATTGTTAACCATTATGTAATAAGATCTCCAAGATATATATTAGTGGGAAAATATGATTAAATAAATCATTCAATATACATCAATGTTATCTGTAGGAAATAAATAAAGGATGAATAGAAATACATAAGGTAATGATGAAACCATTTCCCATTCTATAATGGAAATTGAAAGCATCACCATTGACTTTGTTACAAGACATTCAAAGACATCTAGAGGAAACAATGTTGTATGGGTTGTTGGGGATCGTCTTACAATAACATAACACTTTTTTGGAAATTTAAGAGGACTTCTCAATTGATATCCATTGACAAGTATACATCAATGGTGTGCGTGGAGAAATGGAGTACTACCATTAGTTATATCTGATCAATATCAATGATCCAAAACAATTCACTTGAAAATCATTCAACATGATTTAATCATTATTCTAAACATAAGAACATATTATCACCCTAAAACCGATTGAAAATTTAAATGAACTATTAATACCCTAGATTACATGTTGGTATGATCATATATGGATTACAATGGTGTATGGGACAAACATCTACATTTTGTAATGTTCTCCTAAGATAATATTTTCATCTTTGGCGTCTTAATGGATCCAAATGAATCAGTGTATAAGAAATAATTTAGAACACCGACATGTAAGGTTGAAGTTAGTGAACATAAGATGGTTGGACCTAAAATGAGCAAACATATTATAAAAAGGGGAAACACATTTATTATAAAATCATGGCTGCTCGATGTCAATAAAGGAGTTATAAATGCCACCATCGATGAAACAAGTAGTATATGGATAGAGATATGGTATCCCACTATATATCTCTATAACATAGGGTAATGAGACATGCTATGAAAGAAAATCTATGTCCCTGGATCATCGCCCCATTCAATATTACTTATCCTGGTTGATTATAAGCCTATAAATATTATATTACAACTACTATGTCACATGTACATAATCTATTGAATATATCCCTCTTATGGAAGTTCATATCGGATCCCTCACATGTTCTGAATTAAAATATGGTACAATTAAAAAATTATTTCACTTATGAGGATCAACTAGTGAATATCATGACTATTGAAATAATGTTATAACCATACATGACCACTAACATGGTCAATGTACTATAGTGGAACCCTACATTTCAAGATAAAGCTTGGGAATCAAATGAATTAATGAAATATAAGTACCTTCACCAGTTTTATCCATAGATTATAATAACAATTTCTTGTGGTGAAATTTCATATGGGTGGATAATATAATGAAAATGAAATTTATCAATCTAAATTCTATTCTTATAATAAATATGTATATTATAACTAGCATAAAATAACATAAATATCACAATACAAATATTATAAATGAATAATGAATTAACTGAGTGGTATTTATTAAAATTACAGGTCCTAATCAAATGGAATAGTTACATAACCTTTGGAATTGTAATGTTATATTATTAATAGTAATGTGGAAAATTAAATATAAATTCATATATTCATGTATAAATAAAATATAGGAATCTTATAAATGAAAATGTAACATATTTTTATCTTCATATATTTTTATAAATATTTCTAATTCATAATAATATTATAGTTATTTTTTTGAAATAGAAAAGATAATTCAAAATTTCATATTTATAAAAAATATAAAAATACAAAAAAAATTAATATAATATAATCTTAATTTAAAATTTCCCATTGTGACTATTAAATAATTTTTTTAGACCTTAATTAAATTTTCTAAGAGTCATAAATTTTAAAATTGGTATTTTTGAAATAAATTATTATATATATTAAAAACTAAATTTATCATATTTTGAAAAACATTCACATATAATAGTGTTCATTTTTTAATTTTACATGTAATAATATATTTAGGGTTAATTTTATGGGAATTTTTTATAATAGTTACCTATTGGTGAATATTAAAATAATTTAATTTATAGTATATATAAAATATAAGGTATATAAACTACACATTGATTCATATATGATGAATGAATTATACTATATATATATATAAATATTTATTTATAGTATGTATTCATATAACTGTCATTATTTCTTGGATAGTGTAAAAATAATAAACTGATGAAAACTATTATAAAAAAACACCCCTCTCCTTCACTATATATACAACCCATCACAATCTCTTCTCACGATGCCACATAATCCATGAATCATTAAAAATGTTTTAAAAATACTCATCACAAGACTCTACCCCTTTACCAGGTGATTTAGTTTTAAATATAAGAAAAACAATTTCCTATGCTGGTTTTGAAAGAGAGGAATTTAAGAGGTAAAAACATTATTCTTTTTCATTTAATTTCATTACCTTTTATTTTCATTTATTTTCCTCTCATATCCCCCTTATAATTTTTAATTTTAAATAAAATATATATGATATAACGTATTATTTAATGGAATAAACCATAATCATATCTCATCCCATATCATTTAATTTTAAAAATGAATACATCGTATGTGAGGGTCCCTTTTTTGCTTCTCTATGGATGACATACATTCATTTTTCAACTTATCCTTTATAGATGGTCAATAAAAGTTATGTATGTTTTAAAAAAATTATAATATATCTATTAAAAATTTAATAAATATCCTGATATACTATATGTGCATAATATTAATTAATAAAAAAATTTGGTTTGGGTTGATAAAATAATCATATAAATAATCTAATAGATTATCAGATACATTTTTTGATTGATTAATCCTCAGCCAAAGTAACCAGAATTGTTATATAACCATTTTATGTTCATCAAATTCAATAATAATAAATAATTAGAATTCTATAAAACTATTTTCATTTGAAATGATCTTCTATACACATATTTATTTTAATCGGTCATTAAACCCAAATAAACAAATGCTCTCGATGG
The DNA here is from genome assembly GCA_963277665.1 of Viscum album. Lineage (NCBI taxonomy): Eukaryota > Viridiplantae > Streptophyta > Magnoliopsida > Santalales > Viscaceae > Viscum > Viscum album. The sequence goes on from OY728136.1 coordinate 137,326,260, forward strand.
ATGAAATTTTATATTATAAATCATCAAAAAGTAAATTAATAGAATTTATATAATTGTAATATATATTATACATGTATAAATAGTAATAAATTATTTAATTATGTTTTTTTATTATCCAGGACATTATGTTCAATTACAGAGTACTTCCAAACCTAAGGTAAGGGATTCATTCTGAACATCCATTATTCCTTTGGGTTACGCTTTCTTGATCATTATCAAAATGGAATTTTTAGTTTTTTATTTAAAAATAATAATTTATATTATTAAATTTCAAAATCATGTATCCATATCTTATAATCCATATTTAATGTGGAAAATCATGTTTTAAAATGATTTTATTCTCAATTCATCATGATAATAATGAAAGATTAATGGAAAGTCCCTAATTTATTATCCATTTTAAAGGACACTCCATTAGATATTTTAAACCACAATTATTTTCCTAAAATAAAATTTTTATCAAGATAAATCATTCTTCATTTATTTAATTTTTTATAAAAATTATTATGCCATTTTCATTTTTAATAAATCATTATCATTTTCACATAATCCGCAGAAATGTGAATCACTTCTAAGGATTATTAAACAGTCTATTAAAATGTTTTCCATTTAGTTTGAAATTAATTATCATGTTCTATTTCAATGATACCGTATTAAATGACATGTATTTTATAATACACTCATTCTTGGTCACTTTTATACATTCATTTTTTATATTTTATGATATGATTATAATACCTATTAATTTCTCTTGGTAAAAATCATTTTTTGGTCTGAATATTAAATGGGAAGAAATATTCATTAATAAGTTTTGATTGGTACATATAGATATAATTCCTTTTAATTGGTACGTTTTTTCCATCATGAAATTTCATGATGGGATATGGAGTGAACCTACTAACATTATGTGAATTTGTCACCCATGTGCATTAGTCTCTGTAGTTATCAATGAATCATGCTTATGTTATGTTGTGCATTGATACAAAATTCCAATGATTCCTTTATTACATGTTCTCATGTTCTAAATGCAATTTTTTTTATATTATTTTATTTTCCATGCTTTTTTATATCATCATAATATTCATTCAATGTCATGATCTTTTCTTTTTCATATTTGTATACCCTTACTAGGTTTTTAGCTCGTGCCTTTAATTCATGTATTCCCCAAGATATACTATTGTGATATAGGAGATCAATGGAATATATGATCTCATTATGATTGATTAGAATAATATTGTTTTATTCTAAACTTATTTTTTTATATTATGTACATAATATTCCAATTAAAATAGAATTTATGTTCCATGGATTGTAAGTTGATAGTTATTTATTCTTAAAATAATTTATTAATAGATGTAAAAGGATAGTTTTTTTATTTGAGTGGTGGAACTTGATGAGATTATTTGATGAGTTACAGTTCAATGATTTGGAGGTTCACAAATCACTTATTTTCTTCATTTTGTTGTTTACATATTCTATTGTCTACAAGGTGAGGACTACTCATGAGTTTAATCCAATGAGATTTTTGGTGTGAGAGAAGCTAGATGGGGGTGAGCTGATTCCCAAATATAATTTGGGTGGAAATCCAGATAATAGTACATTGGAGAGTTGTTGTAGTATATTACATTAGATATTAGATGATGAGGGTTTATTAAACCTTCAGATGGGTGGTGCATCCTAGTGTGACCAACATGTGTCACATCATTAAGAGGATGTTATAGTATATGGGGATTACAATATTCCATTATTTTTTTGTATCCTTATATGTTACCTTTCATAGAGTACCCTTTATAATTGGTTTAGATAGTGTTTTATATTTTATATCATGATTATCAATGGGACATAAAAAATACATAGGTTATCAACTGATATTTAGCATGAAATACCATCCAAAAATCATTGGATAGTTCAACAAGTCTATGTGAATATATGTGGATATGCTTCATGTATTCCTTCTTGACCTCATGGGAGGATGTGATGATCACCAAACATTGATTTTATTCTCTTAAAATAGCATTTACTAGGATTTGAGTATGATGTAACCTTTTGAGGATTATTTTGTGAAGTTGTTTAAATAACCAATATATTTTCATGATAAGTCTACGTTAATGGTAAACGTTTGTTTAATATTTTATTATACCACTAGGAGAAAGTGAAACTAATTTAGATTTTGTTGGTTATCACCTATATAAGACAGAGATATTTTGTCGGCAGTTGGACGAGACACTTTGAGTTATGTGTGGGAGATGAATTTTTTTCACAGTGAATCCTTGATATAAGGATTAGATTCTTGGGGATGTGGGTATATTTAGAACAATGATTTTTTGTACCCTTTTTTATCATCGAGATGATAGGGTTAGTAGAGTGTATAACATATATCCCTTCACACTATCGAGGAATTCATGATGTGTTCCATGGTTCTCTACCTTACTGGTAGAAACCTGACATTGTGCATGTTCTTATTACTATGACAATGAGATTGATATATATTCATCTTATAAGGAGAATCTGGGTAGTATCATCGACTGAATATAGAATCAACGATGTCAAAATATAGTACCAGAAATCAAGATTTGTTGGAAGCATGGATGGATCGAAGAGGATACATGGGATCACAAATATGATGTTCATGCATAGTGGGTTTATTTTTTCAGAAAAAATATGAGAGATTCATCTCATGGATGTGAGGTTAATAAAGGGATATAACTATAATATCCCTAATTTTCTATGATAATAAAAACCGTCATTAAGAAAAGTGCTTTTATAGTGTATTGTATAAGAAAAAATGTTTATTCAACACCTTGAAATATTTTTGGAGTTAGGTGATGTGATATAATAGTATTCCATATCCCTTTTGACCCTAGAAAACTATATAAAATATTAAATATATTATTATTTTTACATTTGATTTCAAAATAATGGAATATATCTAACATGGTGTGTCATTTGAGGAATCCATTACCATCATTGAGTTTTGGATTATGGGCTCATTCTAATAATGAATCAACTTTTATATGATTATGTAGTATGATAAGATCACATGACAGAATGACTTATATAGTTTTCTTATTTTTTTCTCAAAAAATTTAATATCTCTTAAAATTTGAATCTTATGAGAAATCTTAATCCACTTTTATTTCTAGGATATAGGGTTTATCCAAGGTGGAACATAACCTTTGTGCATGTGGTATATTTTTTCACATCACACATTGTTATAAATTTAAATTTTGATTTAAATATTAATTTTTTATTTAATTATTTAAAATTAGTTTTAATTAAATTATTCAACTTCCTCTATGTTGAAAACATCATTATAATACTATATTATCAAAAAATATTTGATTGTAACTCTTTTTAACAAAATGGAAACATATTAATGTGATGAAAAAAGGTCTCAAATATAAAACGAAAATGAATTGGGCTATTTTATTGGGATTATGATTATGCATGGATGAATATGTGGTTTAGGGTTTTAAAGAGTTGAAGTAATGAGTGATGTGGTTTCTCCAATTTTCATTGAGACATAGAGACCCTGAGACAACTTAAATGTGTTTGTTTAAAAGATCCACCAGTTAGTTTCACTCCCTTATCAGTGAATCTGTTTCTTCGTTAAATATTCTTAATTTCCACCTAGTAGTTTTCATAGTTTAATAAATGTATTTTTTATTTATTTACATTATTTAAATTATATCTATAATTTTTTATTTTCAAAATTCAAGAAAATATTATTATTAATTGAATGATTTAAAATTAAATGAATTGATTAAATTAAATTATCAATGGATTATTTCAATAAAAAATATTAAATAATAATTTCATGAATTAACAAATAATTAGTAAGGAATTATAAAAACATTATTTATTAAAATTTTGAATTGATAATAAAAATATTTATCAATCAATAATTATGAGTTTATCAAAAAAAAGTTTGGATATTAAAAAAATGATAAAATATTATTTAAATTATAATTTAATGATATATAAAAAATATATTTTCATTAAATTATCAATGATACTTATAATTAATTATCAAGTGATAATTATTTTCAAAATAAAATATTGATATTTACTTGAAATTATAAATGGGAAATTTTATTATTTATATAAAATAATAAACAAATTATAGTTACATAATATTTTTCAAGGATAATTCTTCAAAACATATTATCATAGTATAATTGTAAATAGTTAATGTGTATGAAAAAAAATTAGAATATAAGTATAAATAATGTCAAAGGGAAATTATATAGTAATTATCCTCTGACATAGATGAAATATTATGAAAGGATAATTACTAAATTTTCATTGATAATTATATTATTTAATTAACAAATACTTATAAGTTATACAACATGTGTTGTTGAGTTAATTTTGATATGTATATTCTTCTTCATGGTTTTATAATTATTTTTGAGGTGAATATTTCAAGGGAATGTGATAGAAAAATATTATTATTTGAAAAGTATCACAAAGAGATAAAATAACATCTCATGTATCATTGTAAATGATAATTTTAAAATTATTCATGAGATATTAAATATCATCACATGAGTTTATTGAATGATACATTAATAAATATCCAAGTGAAAAAAATATAACAACATAAGAGATATTTTATTTTATTTTAATTGAAAGAACTTGTTTTGGATCAATGAACCCTTAATGATCCATGATATTTTAGGAGTCAGATTATGATATTAAGGACACAGATATGTGTTCATGACAACTAATTTCACCGATCTATATATTGAACCACATGTGATGGTTTATCAATGACATTTACATCATTTTTTTAGTTTTGATGTTCCTTACATTCTTCAGATCACATTTTGAAGTTTTTCATTAATTAATGGGTTTATTGGAATTTTGATTAAAAATTTACAATTATGCATGCATTTGGGTGTCTATGAAGGTCATCAGACCCATTCATTTTCAATAAGTGATATTATTTTAAATTTTATCCCTATTGGGTTATGGTCACATGTTATTGCGTATGGTGTTATATTCTCATGTTGATATGATATGTATACTTGTGATCCCCCATTTATATGTTTTTCTATTATATGATGTGTTTATGTGGTATTTGAGATAGGTGCAACATCATAAAATATTAATCTCATATTGAGGAAGTGTGGTTGATTAAGATGATATTGATGATGGACCTGATCACAATGTGAATGTATGATGTAGCCATGGTGTCCTATCCAGGGTGTTCCTGACGTAGCACTGAACGTAGATGTTCCATTCACAATGTGTTATCATGGTATAAGTTATTAAAATATATTCTAATCAAGTTTTTTTGAGTGACATATTTCACTTCAGGGATATATGATGTTGAGCATCATCTTCACCACACTGTTGTGGTGTTATACAAGGGGTAGTTTATTATTTATTCTCACTCATTTTAATTCCATCATAGTTCCAATGAAGGTATCATCATGGGTTGTAACAAATTTTCTATAACATGATTGCTTAGTTTTAGAGATAATTTATATGCCTTCTCCCATTTATTATTGTAACAACATACACATGTATACAAGAACACATTAGTTTAAGGACACATTGGGGTTCACATACTATATATTTTACATACAAATAGCTCTAGAATTTTGATGCACTAAAATATGTAATTATATTCCCGATGACGTTTAATAAACCTATGGTGGATATATGAGACAGTGGATAATGGAGTAAGAATTTTTTGCGGTAGAAATCGAAGGACACCATAGTATATTATTTATCATCTATTTTATTTATAATAAAAAGGATTTAATCATTAGAAGATTCATTAAGATTCATGACATGTTTGTGATTTTATTTTCAAAATTATTACTCTAATTATATATTATATTCTAATTTTTAATTACAGATCATATAAGGGGATTCTTAGGGTATACTCTACCAATTGAAGAACAAAGACACTCACAGCTAGTCGGTAGTCTATTATGTATATGGATGTGTGCCAATGGTTATGTGGAAATCAAGATGAGTACTAAGTGTTTTGGTAGGTATATTAAATATAACAAAGCTTCTATTTATTACACATATAAACACTATTTATTTTATAAACATGCACTTTGGAAAACATTGAGGATCGAGATGTCTACTGTATTTGGAAAATTATGAACATGAAATAAATCTATATAACATAAAACACAACATCTTTATTGAAATCGTATTTTACATGGAAACAACATTCCTTAATACTTATCATTGTATAGGATAACCATATGACATCCATAAGAAAATGGTGAGCTACAAATCCATCTAAGAGAGTAAATAAGGAATAACTTGAATAATATAGAACCTGTTAGTATGTAGGCATATAAATGGAGAACAAGAGAAACATGAATTGGAAGGTATGGTATATCATTATTATCATCACATGGAAATGTGGATACAACATTTAACATGATATTTTCATGAACCAAGGCTCATTTCACATGGATCATGAGTAAACACTCATTGCAATTTAATTAGCATGGGTAATACCTCATTGAACTTGAATTAGAATGAGAAAAACCATATTAAACATGAATAATCTCTATTAAACCCCCATTGCACATAGACTACCATGATATTATTCTTTATATTATGCATTAGAGAGATATCATGGTGCAACCTTTATAAACATTTCATTTCATGGATAAGTGTGACACGTTTATCATATAACATGGAATCATATAAAATCATAATTTATTCCAGGATGAAGGAATATGGAATACATACGTGAAATAATATAATCAATTTGTATTAATGTATAAAGTTTAATACCCTTTATAGATAAACGGGTATGGTATTCACATACATGATGTTTTTGGCATGGGAAATTTTGGTAGCATAAGGGCATAAAATAGAAATCATAAAATGGGATGATGAGAGACAATGGGGTCTCTAATCATATATATGTGAATTTTAATGAATGGGGATCATATAACATAATATCCCAACCAATGCAATGTAATTTAATTGCATAATTTCAAAATTTTCATGAATATAAATGAGAAGAGGGAAATTCCTTATGGAATTTTGATATGGTTACATTTGTAGATGGGCTACATTAATGAGAGAGAAATAGGCTATCATAATTTATATATAATGAGGGAAGTATGGGTGAGGTGATAAATCTGACCCAATCATTTGTAATTGAAAAGAAAATTTTATAACAACATAATAAAATTAGAAAAAAATGAGAATGTAATAAATCAATTACTTGGATGTGTGATCTCAATGGATTTGGAGAGGCCTGAGAGAGGTTTCATGGGAGATTGGGGAGCCTAGTAAGGATTACAGAGATGGGGGGAAGAGTTTGGTCGAGATCCAATGTTTTTTAGATAATATAAATTGGATATTGAGTTGGTTTTTCTCGAAAAGTATAAGGAATTCATTATTATTTAGGTTTTTGACACTGCATATTAATCCAATCGAAACCACAAACCACCCCTGGGTTTTTTCCAATTGTGTTAGCCAAATTTTATTGGAAAAAATTATTTTATATGGTAAATTGAAGAACTTATAAAAATTTTAGGCTTTCTTTTATGTAGGTGAGTCCCACCATCAAGGATATCATTTTAAAATGATAAAATATTTTTTATGTCATGGACGGTCCACAAAGGCATGATAAAATTAATCAAAAAAATATAAAATCACATTAATGTAAATATAAAACATATATTGGAGGGAGAAAAATATTATTATTTTATTACATAAATATTTTGTAATTATGATGTGATAAAACACATTATATATTTAAATATTATTTTATTTTTACCTAAAAATTAGACTGTTTTATTAAATTATGAAATTATCACCATTAGATAATTTCAACTTTATGATTTCAAAAATGATATTAATTTTATCTAATTATTTTTTTAAAATATATCAATTATTTATTTTAATATAAAAAACATACATTTATTGAAAATTAATGGGTTTTCCCATAAACTGTTTTCAAACCATATTTAATTTTTTTAAATTATTGTTAAACATTATACGGTAATTTTTATTTAATAAAAAGTAATTTGGAAATAATATTTTCTAAAAATGTTATTTTATTTAAAAATTATATAATACATCAAAATATATTTCTTAATTTAAAAATAACTAAAAATACCATTTGTGCATAAAAAATATTTACAATGTAACAATAACAATATTAATGTATATTCATTATACCGAAAATGAATCACATAATCATAGTGATTGGGTCTTGTTACATAACCCTTATAATGCCCACATAAGTCCTAAGGGAAAGATTTTCTATAGTGACATACACTTGGGCAGCTCGGTTAACATCACTAAGGAGGTAGTCTCTATTAACTTCAACTTCTACAGTAGGATGTTCCTTTCAAGCATAACATGTTGAAAATCGGTTTGGGATTATTCCGGAGTGAATCTAGAGTGTTTGTATGGAGACATTCGATAGGATAAGGCCACTTATTACTTTTTCCAAGTATATTGGATTAGTTAAATCCCTATATTTATACTAATCATGTGATCATTGTTCAACAGGTATATTAGAAACAGAAAAAATTCATAACAAAATTTTAAAATCCATAAACATAAACCAAGGAAGTGAATATTTTTTATATATCTATTTTACATAATATGACATTAAATCAGATCATGAGGAATTTTAGTTTATCAAATTTTGGCTTGTTATAATCATTCCCCCATAAGAAATTTCTATATTGAAATTTTCTTTTCCCAAACTAAAAAATGATGTGAACTCTTCTTCATCAATTCTTCAAATTCCAATGTTTCTTGTTCATTTTTATGGTTTCCATACAACACCTTAATAAAAGAATTGACTTATTTTGTAATGCCCCGACCCCAGTTACCCTGAGTCGGTGCATTATTGTGTAACATTGGTATGATTACAAAATATCATGTCTCGGATGACCGATTAGTATAGTAGCCTTGGAAACAAAAGATACATTCATAAAGGTTACATCACCTCATAAAGTAAAAAACTACAATAAAAAAGTCTCCATAGTCCACACTCATATCCTCTTATGACTATCCCTTCAGGTCATTCATAAAATACTTCTTCACATCCTGGAATATATTAAAACATTGAAAGGGGTGATCTCAGATGCTCAGTAAGGATAACAATATTGCGTATGATTTCATAAATATAAATTAACATTTAAGGAAATGTATAACTAAAACAAAAGCCTTTTTAAACATGAACTTCAGAATAATATGGAAAAAATTAAATTAAATAATGTCATTTACTTATTCACATGGATATTCTACTAGTCGAATAATCACATGCAATGTCAATAACCACTTTCATAATGATGGAATGCATAATTCCAGACTATCATAACCACGTAGCCGAGTCCTCTTGCCCAGACTACAAATATGATTTTGTCAAGGCCTCGTTCCAAGAAACTAGTTTGTCTCATGAGACCTACCGATGCATCGAGGAGCTATTGCGGGCTCCTACCATCATTTAGTACGTCTAATTCATTCCTCATATAAATAGGTTTAAACATATTTTAAACCATAACATAATTGTATCACATAAAACATGCATAAAGGAAACATAAGATTTTCATACATCAATCACAAGATATCAATGCAACACATTGATTTGATAAAAACATTACCAAAACCATTATCAATACCAAAATAAAATAAAAGTAAAACATGGTATTTATTTTTCTTTTAAAAAACATTTATGGCTTATAGAGGAAGTTGAAACTCAAATAATAGTCACGATGGAGGAGAAGTCGTTGTCGCCGCATACGTAAAAAAAACATTGTTTTTGTCGTTTAGTAAAAACGCATAATATAAAAATATTACTTTTGAATAAAAGTAAAAGTCAAAGGGGGTTTATTCATCGTATAAATGAAAGTTGTCTATAGAACCAAATATGCCTCAATGAAAGGATATTGAGACGAATTCCTTACAAAGATAATTCTTAAAATAAAATAGATCTATTATGTGTATTTACTAAAATTACACATAAATAATGTACAAATACATGATAGGACATAATAATATCACGACATAATTTGAATTTAGGAGATTAACCCAACGAACGAAAATTGGGTTAAAAAGTTCCCTTACCTCGTGTCCGACATGACTAGACTTTTCTTTAACCTCATGAATAATAAAATAGAGTTAATCTCTACTTTATTAAGAACCTCTTTCATGTTCATTAATAACGGTCATTTTGTCGATCTTAAGAACATGAGTCAAAAATAAACTTCCTATAATTAAACATTGTTCATGAGGTAAAATATCAATTATATCCAAAATTATATTCATGTTTTATATATAATATACATCATATATATCCAGTATATACATTCATTTATAATATTACCTAACATTCAGAGGTAATAAATGAAATGCACCGTTCATGGAGAAGGTAAGCCGTACGTACACATGAATGATACTTTCATTTATATTTTTTATTTAATGGAATGAAGTTATAATTATATAATGGTATAATATAATTCCATTATAATATAATGTATAATACCATTTACACCATCCTTTATACATTCCACATATGGAATTAACGATTCAAATCGTTTTGAGGGGGTGGTATTCCGCACATCGTAAAATGAAATTATCGCGTTTACCCATAATGGAAATCGTAAAGGTATGCCATAAATGAAAAATACAGAATCATAAGGAAAAAAATAATATATATCATATATAAAAATATTGTCATCATAATGGCCACCTTTGAAGTTGTTATATGAGTGTTGAACAATCATCGTTTCGTGAGGCAGAAATTTTCCATCCACAGAAACAGTATGTTCTTTAACCATTAGATGTAGGTGTGTGTAAGTATAGCTCGAATACGTATTATAAAAAGATACTAGTATATTGAAGATACTGGTTTTGTTACAAAATAATGGAATAAAAATATTTTAAGGGGTTGGAGAAGCAAATTAAAACAAAATAACATAAGAGGAGACATTACCTTAAAATCTCGTAACTCTTTTTTGATTTGATCCAAAGGCTTCATTGGGTAGAATTATGCCCAAAGTGAGGCCTCTAGTAGTAAGAGATAGAAGTTGAGAGAGCATTTGGGCAGTGGTTGGCCGCGCCAAAAGGCTTTTATGGTGTGAGTAAGGTGGTAGTGGTGGGTTCCTTTTATAAGAGGAGAGGAGGGCACACTTGGAAAGTTATAAAAGGTTACTTTATTATATAAAGAGTTTCAGATTTTAAAGGTAACACACTTATATATTTCTGGTATAAGGTGATAAGGGTTCGAAATATACTCATACAATAGGTTTCTGACAAGTGTAAGTCTTATATTAATCATTATCTTTTTATTTTATTTTAATCGTTAATTAATGAGGTAATCGCTGCATCATCATAGTGTCATAAATAATTTAATATATTTAATGACTAAAAATTATAAAAAAAATTATCATGATGTAGGAAATATTTTTAAATTTATAATGAATATTTATAGTCAAAACTATGACTTGTATAACTCCATTTAAAAATTGTCTTAGAAAAATAACTCATGTTTGTGACATTTTTATTTTAACATTAAATAAAAAGTTTTTAATGACATTTCCCTACCTAAGTGGATCCATGGGGTCCCCAAGTTGACTCATGGATTTTCATGGTCGTCCATGACTCATCCAATAGGGGTAGGACAAGTGAAAAGGTATTTTTGTATTTTTATAATATCATTTTTACCTTAAATTTCACTAATTACCTTTAATCGCGATTAATTAAACATAACAGTTACTATTCACCAAAAAATTATTTTAATCCCATTGAACCACATTTTACATCCTAATGACAACTATGTATGTTGGATTTTTTAAAATCAAATCACAGAAGTGGTAATATTTCATTTAAATGAAAAATCAGTTTTTTAACTACCACTTAGTTGTTTCACTATTCATCAAAAATTGAAGTTTTTCATAACAATGCAAAAATTTCACCCTAAGCTATAATTGATATTCCGAATTCAAAAATTATGTATATTTTAAAAAATACGAAACATATAATTTTCATTAATTAATTTTATAACTAATTTCCACAGTCAGAACAAATAGCGTGTTTTTAAGAAACAATATATATCAGAAGATTGACAATGGATTATGTCAAATTTCAAAGTGAAATTAATTCTAATGAACACCATTGGATAAAATGGTAAAAATATATTATAATTATAATTTAAAAGAACTCAATATTATAATTTATCAATATAAATTTTTTTGATTAAAAAAGTTGTTTTATGTATTTTTCACTATTCATAAAAAATGGAAGTTCTCAGAAAATTACAAAAAATTAAACTTAGGATAATTTCGATATTATGAATACAAAAATAAAGTCCATTTTGAAATATAAAATATTTTAATTTTAAAATGTGGGTATTACTATTCATAACTGCAACTTTGATTAGTCGCGGTGTGTTAGAAGTCGAACTTGCGTTCAATGCAATCTATTGCATTATTGAAAGAGAAGCGTATCGTGGATTCCCGGGGAGTTACATTCTCACCTCCTTCAAAAAATTTCATCATCTAAATTTCATATAATATCACTGTATAAAAATAATCGGGTGATTCTTCATCATAAGTTCCTCGGGTTCCCACGTTGCATCCTCCATCTTTTGGTTTCTCCATAGAACTTTTACCAGACGTGTCGTCCGGTTTCTCAGCACTTGTTCTCCTGTATCAAGAATCCTAATAGTCTCTTCGCAATAAGACAGACCGGGTTCCAGTTCTAATTCCTCATAGTTGAGTAAATGCGTTGGTTCAGGCATGTATTTTCTAAACAGTGATACGTGGAATACATCATGAACTTTGGAGAGACTTGGCGGCATTGACAAACGGAAAGCTATAGCCCCAATTAGTTCTAGAATTTCAAAGGGTCCAATGTACTTGGGACACAATTTACACTACTTACCGAAACGTATAACCCCCTCCCATGGAGATATCTTCAAGAAAACATGATCTCCTACCTGAAATTCCAAATCCTTCCTTTGTTTGTCGGCATAGCTCTTCTGCCAACTTTGAGCTGCTTTGATGTGGTTTTGGATTACATTCACCTTTTCCATTGTTTCCTCCACCAGTTCTGGTCCTATAAGTTTTCTTTCACCAATGTCATCCCAACTGGTTGGTGTGCGACATCTCTTTCCGTATAACGCTTCATATGGTGCCATATGAATACTTGAATGGAAGCTATTGTCATAGTAAAATTCTACCAGAGGTAAATATTGATCCCACAGTCCTTTAAGGTCATGTGAGAATGATCTCAACGTGTCTTCTATGGTTTGAATAGTTCTTTATGATTGTCCATCTGTTTGAGGGTGGAAAGCAGTGCTCAAATGAAGTTCAGTATCCAAGGCCTTCTGAAGACATTTCCGGAATCATTATGTAAAACAGGGATCACGATCTGAGACAATCAACATGGGTACTCCATGAAGTCTCACAACATCATTAATATATAGTCTTACTAGACGTTCAAGTGGTAGATCTTCCCTTATAGCAAGAAAATGTGCTGACTTCGTGAGAGGATCAACAATGATCCATATTGTTTCATTCCATCTAGGAGTATTCTGTAGTCCCATGACAAAATCCATCGTAATATTATCCCATTTCCATTATGGTATGGGAAGAGGTTGCAATACTCTATCAGGAAGTTTCCTTCCAGTTTTAACTTATTGACAAACCATTCATCTGGACACAAAATCAGCAATATCCCTCTTCATGTTGTCCCACCAAAAATGTCCCTATAAATCTCTATACATTTTGGTGCTCCCAGGGTGTATAGAGAAATTGGAACTATGGTAATCATCCAACAATTTCCTCTTTAAATCATGTATATCAAGAACACAAAGTCTCCTCCCAAATTCCAAAAATCCATCTTCATACACAATGTCAGTCAATCGCCCATCATTCACATCTTTAATATTCATTTTCAACTCTTCATCATTGGCCTGAGAACACTTTATCCTTTCTAGTAAAGATGGTTTGGCAACCAATTGAATTTTTTTTGATGTTTCACCCTCCATGGTGATTCTCGTATCCATCTTTACTAGATCCATGAAAATAGGATCCCTTTCCACTCTCATCATGTTCAAAACTCCATGATCTTTTCTACTCAAAGCATCTGCAACCTTATTTTCCTTCCTTGGGTGGTAGTGTATCGTGCAATCATAATCTTTGAGTAGTTAAAGCCATCGCCTCTGCCTAATGTTGAGTTCTTTTTGTGAGAAAATATATTTCAAACTCTTGTTATCGGTATATATCTCATAATATTCACCATAGAGATAATGTCTCCATATCTTCAAGGAAAAGATTACAGCAGCTAACTCGAGATCATGAGTAGGATTGTTCTTCTCATGAATTTTTACCAATCGTGATGCATATGCAATAACCCTATCATTCTGCATAAGGACACAACCAAGTCCTTTCATTGAAGCATCACTATAAATTAAAAACCCATCATTCCCTGATGGTAGAGTCAATATAGGAGTGTTGACTAATCTTCTATTCAGTTCTTCAAAACATTCTTCACACTAATTTTTCCAGACAAATTTAACCCCTTTACGTGTGAGCTTCATTAATGGGTTAGCCAATAGGGTAAAATTCTGGACAAAACGTCGATAATAACCTGCCAAACCAATAAAGCTGTGTACCTCAGTTATACTCGTCGGTGCTGGCCATTCTTGGATTGCCTTGGTCTTATAAGGATCAACGAAAAATCCATTCTTAAAGATAATATATCCAAGAAATGAAATATTCGGAAGCTAGAATTCACACTTGCTAAACTTCCCATATAATTAATGCCTTCTAAGAGTCTTCAAGATAATGCACAAGTGATTTTATTGAACTTCGTATCTTTTGGAGTATACCAAAATATCATCAATAAATACCACCACAAAATCATCAAGATATTCCTTGAAAACCCTATTCATTAGATCCATGAATACATATGGTGCATTAGTCAATCCAAAATGCATTATTGTAAACTCGTAATGCCTGTACCTTGTCTGAAATGCTGTCTTCAGAATGTCTTCCTTCTTCACACACAACTGATGGTATCCAGATCAATGGTCAATCTTTGAAACATAGTGAGCTCCATGCAATTGGTCAAATAAATCACCAATGTGAGGTAGGGGATACTTGTTCTTTATTGTTATAGCATTTATCTCCCTGTAGTCAATGCACAACCTCATAGATCCATCTTTCTTCTTATCAAAAAGGATAGGGGCTCCCCATGGAGAAACACTAGGTTGAAAAAAACCCTTACTAATCAGTTCCTCTAGTAGTTTCTTTAGTTCAACTAATTCCACGGTGGCCATTCTATAAGGGGTCTTCGATATATGCCTTGATCTAGGAATTAAATCAATGGAAAACTCAACTTATCTTTCTAGAGGATGTCCAGGTAAATATTCTGGAAAAACATCTACATATTCTTTCACAATATGTACATCCTCTATTTGAACATTCCTTTCCCCAACCTTAGTCCCTTCATTATCTTCCTCCCCAATAACTAAATTTAGTTGAGCAACTGGGGGTGGATCTAAATAAGAATTAGGTTATGATGATTCTGCTCTAAAAATAAGGTGTTCCTTATCATCATCATAAAAAATCTTAACCTCCTTCTTACAATAAATCTTTGCATCATAGTCCAAAAGACAATCCCTACCATGGATTATATCAAACTCAATCATAGGTATAACAATGACATCAATGGATAAAGAACAGTTATGTGCTCTAATAGGGACTGATTCACAAAACATTTTTGCAATAATACTTCCCTTAGGATTTTTGACTGACAATTCTCTTGTTAAATCAAATTAGAAATATCTAATTTTCTTAACAAACTGGGAAGATATGAAACAATGAGATGATCCCGAATCAAATAATGCATTTGCTAAACATGAGGAAACCATTAAATTACCTTCCACCACATCTCTCAGATCTTCAACCTCAGCAGTATTGATAGCATAAGCTTGGCCTTGATCCCTTGGCCTCTTCTTAGTTATGTTCCCCTGACTCTTAGGTCATTCATTTTCATAATTTCCCATATCTCTACAAATATAGCTTTCCACATTGACAACAACTTTCTTTCCCTTCCAGTCACGAGCTTGGTGGCCTTTTTCACCACACTTGTAACAGACTCTCATTCCCTTCAAGCAAGTACCAGGGTGATTCTTTCCACATTTACTGAAATACTGATATTCAACTCTTACCTTCTTCCCATTATTTCCATTTCCAGATTGATCATAAGATCTCTTTTTTTCTTGCTTCTATTTAATGTCATAAGACTTATAAAATTCATTTTCCATATTGATATCACACGAGACAATATCTTCGTACGATGAGAAGGTTTGTGAGAATAATGCTTGATGGAGAAATTGTTTTAACCCATCAAAGAAATGATCAATCATACTTCTTGGGTTATGTATATAATATGCATCATGCCTCGCAAACCTTTTAAAGTTAGCCTCATACTTTGCAACATTCTCATCCTCCTTCTGCCTCCGACTCAGAAATTTCCTTTCCATATCTGCTCGATGGTCATGTGGAAATTATTTTTCTATGAAAATTTCCTTAAACTCCCTCCATTCCATACTTGATACTTATTTATCTTCCTTTGTGTTTTGAATCAGCGACCACCGTTGATCGACATCTCCGGTGAGGTGGTAGACTTCCATGACAACCTTCTTTCTTTCGCTACTCCCCAAGGCATGGAATATTTTCTATAAGGAGTTTATCCATTTCTCAGCTATTAATGGATTTGTACCCCCATTAAATGTTGGTGGTGGTTTCCCCATGAAGCGGTCTGACATTGATCATCCACGTTGCGGATCAGGGTGCTCCATATGAGTAAAGTTATTATTCATAACCTTAGTGAGTTTTCCCAGTATGGTAATAAGTTTATCAGCACCAGTTGTATCTCTATATCCACAATAATTTTCTTGAGCATGAGGGAAATCAATACACAGAGTGCGTGAATTGATACGGTTTCCATTCTTTCCACTAGGCACCACTTCTAAACAATGGCATAAACTAGATTACTTTATGAATCAAAATAAAAAATTCCATACTTGTGAAATACTTAACATAAATTGAACTATTTATTGATATAATCCATTATCATAAAAATGATTTCTTTGAGGAATTATATAATTATAACCCTTCATAGTGGTTTTTAAAGAAAATGAGAATTATCCTAAGCATATCCCTCGGGAGTGTTGTAACCATGAGTACAGAAAGGCACGTTGTCATGCACCAGTTCCCGTTTGAGTCTAGCTCAAAGCGGTGTTTTCGGGTTTTACCCCTAGGTACATTTGTGCCAGAGTTTCCCCTACCTTCTCATATCCAGACAGGGATGTATTGCTCGAAAAACACATGAAATCTCTATAATACAGAAATTCTAGGATGTTTTTCTATACTAATACTAAATGTCTATCTTTGGGCTGTGTTATCTAATCAGATTTTATCATAATCTAGCTTCCAAGGATAGTACAAAAGTTCCACTGATACTAACTGTAACGCCCCGACCCCAGTTACCTAGAGTTAGTACATTAATGCGTAACATTGGCATGATCACAAAAGATCATGTCTCGAAAGACTGATTATTTTATTAGCCTTAGAAACACTAGATACATTCATAAATGTTACATTACATAATAAATTGAAAAACTACAATAAAAAAGTCTCCATAGTCCACACTCATATCCTCTTCTGACTATCCCTGTAAGTCATTCATAAAATACTTCTTCACATCCTGGAAAATATTAAAACATTGGAAAGGGTGAGCTCAGATGCTCAGTAAGGATAACAATATTGTAGATGCTTTCATAAATAAACATTAACATTTAAGGCAATGTATAACTAAAACAAAAGCCTTTTTAAACATGAACTTCATCATAATATGTAAATAATAAAATTATTTAATGACATTTACTTATTCACATTGATATTCTTCTATTCTAATCATCACATGCAATGTTAATAACCACTTTCATAATGATGGAATGCATAAAGCCAGACTATCATAACCCCGTAGCCAAGGCATCGTGCAAAGAATACCAATAAGTTTTTGTCAAGTCCTCGTGCCAAGACACTAGATTGTCTTATGAGACCTACCGATGCATCGAGGAGCTATAGTGGGCTCCACCCGTCACTTATAAAGTACAATACATTCCTCATATGAACAGGTTTAAACATATCATAAACCTTAACATAATTGTATCACATAAAACATGCATAAAGGAAATATAAGATTTCCACACTTCAATCACAAGATATCAATATAACACATTGATATAATAAAAACTTTAAAAAAACCATTTTCAATAACAAAATAAAAGAAAAGTAAAACAGGGTATTTATTTTTCTTTAAAAAATGTTATGGTTTATAGAGGAAGCTGAAACTCAAATAATAGTCACGGTGACGGAGAAGTCATTGTCGCCGCATATGTAAGAAAAAACATTCCTTTTTTCTTTTAGTAAAAATGCTTTGTATAAAAATATTCCTTTTGAATAAAAGGAAAAGTCAAAGGGGGTTTATAAACCGTATAAATGAAAGTTGTGTATAAAATCAAATATTCCTCAATGAAAGGAGATTGAGACGAAGCCCTTACAATGATCATTTTCAAAATAAAATAGATCTATTTTGTGTATTTACTATATTTACACATAAATAATGTAAAAATACAATATATGAAATAATAATTTCATGACATAATTTGAAAGTAGGAGATGAACCCAAAGAATGAAAATTGAGTTATGATGTTCCCTTACCTTGTGTCTGACTTGACTCGTCCGTTCTATAACCTCCTAAATAATAAACTAGAGTTAATATATACTTGCTTAAGAACCCTTTTCAATTTCATTATTCCTTTTATATAACTTATTACAATGTTATGAACATTATGTAATTATTTATGTTAATGACGGTCATTTTGTCGATCTTAGGTACTTAAGTCAAATATAAACTTCTTATAATTACACTTTGTTCATGTGGTAAAATATACATTATATCCATAATTATATTCATGATGTTGATATCATATTCATCATATATATCAATTATATACTTTCTTTTATAATATTACATAATTTTTAGAGGTAAGAAATGAAATGCACAGTTCACGGAGACAGTAAGCCGTACGTACGCATGCATGCTAATTTCATTTCTATTTCATATTAAATGGAATTAAGTTATAATTATATAAAGCTATAATATAATTACAGTATAATATAATGTATAATACCATTTACTTCATCCTTTATACATCCCACATATGGAATTAGCGATTAAAATCACTTTGAGGGGGCGGTAGTCCGCACGTCCTAAAATGAAATTATCTCATTTACCCATAATGGAAATTGTAAAAGTATGCCATAAATGAAAAATAAAGAATCATAAGGAAAAAAATAACATAATATCTATCATACATAAAAATATTGTCATCATAATGGCCACCTTTGAAGGTGTTATATGAGTGTTGAACAATCATCGTTTTGTGAGGCAGAAATTTTCCATCCACAGAAATAGTATGTTCTTTAACCATTATATGTAGGTGTGTGTAAGTGTAGATATAATAATTCATATTAGAACATACTAGTATAATTAATATACTAGTTTTGTTTCAAAATAAAGTAATAAAAACAGTTCAAGGGGTTGGAGAAGCAAAATAATACAAAATAAGATAATAGGAGACATTACCTTAAAATCGTGTGACACTTTTTTTATTTGAGCCAAAGGATTACTTGGGAAGAATTATACCCAAATTGAGGATTCTAGGAGTAATATAGGGACTTTTAGAGAGTATTTGGGCAGAGGTTGTCCGTACCAAAAGCCTTTGAAGGTGTGAGTAATGTGGTAGTGGTGGGTGCCTTTTATAAGAGGATAGGAGGGCACTCTTGGAAAGTTATAAAAGGTTACTTTATTATATAATTAGTTTCGGATTTTAAAGTCACACACTTATATATATATATAATAAGGTGATAAGGGTTCTAAATATACTCATCCAATAGGTTTTTGACAAGTTTAAGTCTTCGATTTTACATTATATTTTTATTTTATTTTAATCGTTAATTAATGAGGTAATCGCTGCATCGTCATGGTGTCAAAAATAATTTAATTTATATAATGTCTAAAAATTATAAAAAATTTATCATGATGTAGGAAATCTTTTTATCTATCTAATGAATATTTATAGTAAAAAATATTACTTGTATGACACCATTTAAATTTTTTTTAGTAAAACAACTAATTTTTGTGACATTTTTATTTTAACATTAAGTAAAAAGTTTTTAATGTCATTTTCCTACCAAAGTGCTCCATGGGGTCTCCATGTTTACCCATGGATTTTATTGGTCTTCCATGACTCATACAATATTTTTAGTACAATTGTAATGGTATTTTCATATTTTTGTAATATCATTTTTACCTTAAATTTCACTAATTACCTTTAATCGCGATTAATAAAACATAAAAGTTACTATTCACCAAAAAATTATTTTAATCCCCTTGAACAACATTTTACTTACTAATGAAAAACTTGTATGTCGGATTTTTGAAAATCAAATCATATAAGTGGTAATGTATCATTTAAATGAAAAATCTGTTTTTTAACTACCACTTAGTGGTTTCACTATTCATCAAAATTTGATGTCTTTCAGAACAATGCCAAAGTTTCACCGTATGATATAATTGATATTCCAAAATCTAAAATGATGTCCATTTTACAAAATTCCAAACACATAAGATTCATTAATTAATTTTATAAATAAATCCCGCTGTCACAACAAATAGTGTGTTTTTAAGATACAATATATATCAAAATATTGACAATTATTTATATCCAATTTCAAAGTGAAATTAATTACAATGAACACCATTGGATAAAATGGTAAAAATATATTCTAATTATAATTTAAAACAACTCATTATTATAATTTATCACTATAAATTATTTTGATTAAAAATGTTATTTTAAGTATGTTTCCAATATTCATAAAAAATTGGAAGTTCTGTGAAAATTAAAAAAATAAACTTAGGATAATTTCGATATTACGAATACAAAAATGAAGTCCATTTTGTAATATAAAATTTCTATAATTTTAAAAAGTTTGTATTACTATTAATAATGGATACATTGATTAGTCTCGGTGTGTTAGAACTCGAACTTGCATTCAATGCAAGATATTGCATTATTGCAAGAGAAGCGTATTGTGGATGCTCAGGGTGTTACATATTTCTTAGAAAATTTTCCCTATAATCAAATATAATCACTTTTATCTCTTCATAGGATAGTACATTCTCTTATGGTATAACCTCTGGGTTGAGTACATGTGATGTGTCTAGTATGTACATTATAAAGAGTAGTATATGGAATATATATTGTATTTGAGATAGGTCCAGGGAAGTACTAGACAATAGGACTCTACTACAATGAGACCAAAAATCATAAAAGGCTCAAAGTACCTAAGAATAATCATTCCCTTTTTTAAAAAATCTCATAACAATCTTTTATGGTGATATGTAGCAGAATACCAAGTCCCCACCATCAATATCAAGTTCATATTGATGATTTTCAGTATTGCACATTGGTCAACTCTTAGCTACTTTAATGTGCTGCCAGGTCGTCTTAACATTCTCCTCCATTTTATCATCCATTTCAAGACCTAGGAGTTTTCTCTTCCCAATATCATCCAAACATGTTGGTGTTCTTCACTTCATCCCATAAAGGGATTCATGAAGATCCATTAAGAAGATTGAGTGGGAATTTTTATTTTAAGAGAACATATCTAGGTAAAGTTTCTGATCTCATCCTTTTTTGATAACAATTAATCCTTCCCACAACATGTCCTCAAGTGTATGGATAGTCCCCTCAGATTGGGAATTAGTTTGTGGATGATTAGTCGTACTGATGTTCAGCTTAGTATTCCAAACATGTAAGATACTCTTCTAGAACATAAAGTTGAATCTTGGATATCGATCGAATAAAAAATATTGTGGTACTTCATATATCATTACCACTTATTTGATGTATATCTGTTCTATTTGAACAAATGATAAATCCTCTTGAACTGCAATAATGTGTGCATTCTTTTTAAGATGGTTCATAGTAACCCATATAGCGTTGTTTCCTTTGGATGTCTTCTAATGTAATGTAAAAAATTCCATGGTGATGTTTTCCCTTTTCCATAGTGTTGTGGTTATTGGTTACATCATCCCATTACACTTCTACCATTCATCCTTCACTTATTGACACTCCAGGAACTTTGATGATTATATATCAATCTCATTCGTCATGATATCCCCCCAATAAGACTATTAGAGGTCTCAATAAATCATTTTGTTTCTTAGGTGAATGTATAAATTTAAATTATGTACATTATCCAAAATATCATTCTTCAAAAACAAATTATTTGGAAAATAAATTCTTGACCCAAATTCCTCAATTCCTTCTTCATTAACATTGATCTCAAAATATTAAACTTTTTTGTAGTTTCCACATTCTTGTGAATTCCCCCATAATCCTCTTGAGCATCTGTTAACCTTTACAAAATAAATGGTTGATAAATTTCTTGTGAAATCATTTATGGTGATCCCTTATTTATGAATCCCATATCCATAATAATAATTTGTGTAAGGATTTTATCCTTTTCAAATCATATAAATGAAAGAGATGTTGGTTTATTTAAACATATAGAATCTACCAATTTGTTCTCTTTCCTATGGTGGTAATGGATTGAGTAGTCACAGTCTTTTATCAGCTCTAAATATCTTCATTGGAGGAAGTTCAACTATTTTTTTGTGAATATATACTTTTGGATTTTTTGATCCATGTATATTTCAAACATCTCCCCAAAAAATCAATGTTTCAATAATTAAAATGAGAAGAATATTATAGCCACCTCCATATAATGTGTTGGATATTTTTTTCTCATGAACATTAAATTTCCTTTATGTATATTCAATGACATTGAAATTTTGAATCAAAATACATCCTTTTCCATTATTCAAAGAAGGAAAAAATACCACAAAAAGTTATCCACCTGTGGGTAGTGTGAGAACGGTCATTGTGATAAGCCTCCTTTTATACTCCTTAAATCAATATTAAAATTCATCACTTCATGTAAGCGTGAATCCTTCTGGGTTAGCATGATAAGAGGGTTGTAAATTCATGAGATCTTTCTCGCAAATCAGATATAATATCTAGCTAAACCCATGATGCTAGAGATATCCCATACCTTGATAGCCTCATTCACCCCTCAATTGTAACTTTGTTGGAGGTATCCAACGATATCCCATTGCTTTTGATGATATGGACCAATAATTAGATGTAAATCAACCGTAACTAAATCATTCTATAATTGTACAGAAAGTTTCATTTTGAAATGTCTTTAGTACAATGCTTAGATTCACCTCATTCCCCTACTTGGTTTTGGAGTATATATGAATACCTTCTAAAAACACTATGAAAAATTAGTCAAGGTAGTATCTAAGGACCCTATTCATAAATTCTATTACTATTGTAGATCATTAATGAGTATTGACGGCATTACTATGAATTCATAGTGCCTATACCTTGTATGGAATGATGTATTGGGGATATCCTACATCTTCACTATTAATTGGTAATATACCAAACTAAAATCCACTTATAAGACGTATTGTACTACACATACCTGTCACCACATCATTTTCACGGATCATACTAGATTTATTAATGGAAAAATATATCCCTTTCTTCCATGGAGATTGTTGGTTGCCTCAAAAAAACCTTATCTTAGGAAATTAGTTTGCAATGTTATCTGGTTCATTATTGCTGATGCAATAAAAAATTTATTGAGGGTCAAATCGAATGATCTTATCATCTATAACCACATCTGGTTATTCATTTCAGATGTAAATGGAATTGTTCCCTTCTCTTCCACACCTAAATAATTTCCTCATCCTATTCATAAACTTTTTGAGGTACATTGTTTTGCACCATTGCTAAGTGGGGCGTTAGAATTTCGTAGCACTATTGGAATAATCCATCATACCAACAGAATTAATGGAACATGTCTGCTTGTTATCCCAATGATAACCCTGAGATTATACGATCTCTATTTTGACTTATATGTATCATTATACAATTTCCTTATAGTTATTGAAGTCATGGATCCCGAGGACTTTTTGTAGGTTAGGTTTTAACCCTGAAAGAATTGATCAACCATGAATTTGGGAGTACTGACAATGCTAGACACATATTGTGAATTCCATGAGATGATTCCATCATATACTTTGGTGGATTTGATGTCTTTTTCTAGAGGTAAAGGAATTCCCCTTCCATATTACGTTGTGTGGTCATGGAAAATATGTACCGATTTTTTTTTCCAGAAATCCTTTAATTACAACATCTTGATTTCATTTGTATGATTCTGTTTATTGATCAATGTCCACCATTGGTCAGCTTCACCATCTATATAATAATAATCCAGAAGAAAAATCAACTACTAATAACATTGAAGGATGGATAAAATTTTCTCAATGTAGTCGATCCATTGTTTGGAAATTCAGGGATCAGATGACCCATTAAAAATATGAGGCATTTTTCTAATGAAGATCTCAATTGTGGATTGTTAATTATTATGGGGTGTGGACATTCCTCTTGGCCCATGTTTTTAATAAATAAATATGGTAACTGATATTGTATCATAAAAATTTTTACAATTAATTCTCTCTTCATATTCGGAATTTCATTTGAACTGTCACCAAATCAATCTTCACATCGATTGTCAGCCTAAGTCCTCCTATTACTGGACATTGTATGGAATAAAATAATTGTTAGAGGTAAAAAATAATGAAGAACCCAAATAAAAAATAGATAACATATAAATTAAATTTATTTTCTAAATATTTGAATTTATATGATTCAATATATGTTATCCTAAATCAATATACCATCATATATTATTAAAGGGGATTTTTTATTCCCTTGATAAAGGTTCATACTATGCTTATGAATATACCAATACATATCCCATAGGTGTATCAAAACATGATTTTGTTAAGGCCCATTGGTGTGCACTGATTCTAATTCATGACTAGGTTATATTAGTGTATTTGGTTTTTACACATACAAACATTTATGCCGGAACCACAACTACATGTTCTTATATATATAGGGATATATTATATTATAAAATGACTTACTCTATACCCAAAAAAATTTGTGGATGTTTTATTTTATTTAGTATTATCCAAAAATATTTCAATAGGGTTTTATAACACTAGTCCCAAAAATTTATAATCAAATCCATTGATACCAACTATAATAACGCAACTATTTATTACACACAGAAACATTATTTTTTGAATAAAATTACACTTAAGAAAAATAAGAGGATAGAGAGGCCTTGTGTCTTGGAAGAATATTGAACATTACCTAAAAAAATTTAACATGAATAAAAATATATTTATTCAAAACTTCTTTTACAAGACCGCAATATTTACTCATACTATGCATTTAATAGGATAACCTGGGGACATTAATATGAAAATGGTGAGTTATAAGTCATAGTAAGGGAGTAAAACAGGAATATTGTGAAAAATATAGTACATGTTAGGAAATATTCATATCAATGGAGCATAAGTAAAACATGAACATAAAGGAATGATATAGAATAATTATTAATAAAGGGAAATCTGGCAACAACATTTAACATGATAATAGAATGAGCCATGGCGCATTGCACATGTTGAATGAGTAAACCCTCATTTCACTATAATTAAAATGATTAAAACTTATATGTTAATAAATTATATTGATTAAACAATCAATTAACTTGAATTACCATGATTAAACACTAATTACACATGGTGTATCATGTTAATATTATTTCCCAATGTGTTCGAGCACTATTAGGCTGTACCCTTTATAAACATTACATTTCATGAATGAGTGTGCCTCATGGACAATATAACATGGAATAATTCAAAATAATAGTTAATTACAAGATATAGGAATGTGGATTACATAAATATATGGTTAAATTCAATAATTATATATTCATAAGGGTGAATTCCCTTGATAGAGAAATTTTTATGGTATTCACTTAAGGATGATTTTGGCATTGGAAATTTTGGCAGCATTATGAGGTGACCTAAAAGTCATAAAATATGATTATGATACAGAAATGGGTATCTAATTATTTATATATGAAATTTACAATAATGGAGTAAAGGAAAATAATATTCCAATGTATTTAATGGAATTTATATTCAAAATATAAAAGAATTTATTGAATTTAATTTAGAAGAGAGAAGTTCCATACAAAATTTTAGCATGGTTAATGATGTAAATGGGAGGAATTAATATAAGATAAAAAAGTATCTAATAATTTTATTATAAGGAGAGATGTATGGAATCAGTGAAAAATAATACCCTAGAATAATTAAATGTAAAGAAAATGTTGTAATAACATAAATACTTTTGGATATAATGAGAATGAAAAAAATCCCTTACTTGAAAGTGTGATCCCAAATGATTGGTAGATGCATTAGAGAGGAATGTAGAGAGCTTGGGAAACCATGGGATGATTATATAGAGAGGGTTATAGAGGTTGGTAGAGCTCTAATGGTTTTGAGTAAAATGGACTAAGAAGTTTAGTGGGTTTATATAGTGAAAAATATGAAATTATTTATTATTTAGATTTTATATACTACATATTAAACTAATCAAAACCACAAACCACCCCATGGTTTATGCACATGGTTTTTGAAAACGTGTAGTGGAAAAAATTTAATTTATAAGAAAAAATTGCGAATATATTAAAATATTTTTCTTGATTGTGTGGAGGTGAGTCAAACTCTCAAAATAATCATTTTAAAAATATAAAATATTTTACAAGTCTTGAATTGTCTACTAAGGCCCCATAATATTAATAAAAATATATTTATTAAATCAAATTATTTTAATGATAAAAAATATATTGTAAAAATAATTTTTATATTATTTTATTACATCACTATTAGTCCATTATGATGTCAGAAAACACATTATATATTTGAATGGTATTTAATTTTTACCCAAAAATTTGACGATTTCAGAAAATTATTAAAAATTAACTGTTTGATAATTTAGACATCTTGAATTCAAAAAATGTATTCATTTTATCTAAATAATTTTATAAATAAGTGAATTTTAAATTTTAAAATAAAAATCATCATTCGTTGTAAATTCATGGAATTTGACAAAAACGGGTTTCAAACCATTATAAAATTTTCAATTTTATTCATAAAAAATTATTAGATCATTTATATGTAATAAATAGAAATTTAGTAACAAAATTTACATAAAATATCATTTATTTAAAAAATACATTAATTCATAATAATATATTTCTTAATTTAGTATTAAGTTAAAAATATTATTTGTTCGTTAAAAAACATTAACAAAATTAATAATAACATAATGAATGTATGTTCTTTATAAAAAAATAAAACACATAATAGAATTTCTATATTATTGTTATATAACCCATAATAACACCCATATAAGACCTAATGTTATGATGTGTTGTGGTGATATAATCTTGGGGTTTCTTAGATGACTCCGCTTAGGTGATAATCTCAATTAACATCTTCTTCATTTGTTGGTGGTTATGTTCAATATTAACGTGTTGAATCTCAGCTTGGTCATGGTCAAGAGTGAATCCCAGTGATGCTATCTCCTTTACAATATCCTAAAAAGGTTCTTCATAAAGAGAAATTATACATAATAAGTCCATATAATTGTTTTTCTGAGTAAATTGGATTTATTAAAGCCCTGTATTTTTACTAATCATGTGATCACAGTTCAACGTATTTATTCAAAATGATAAGAATTATTAAAAGAGTTTTGGAAAATATATATATAAAACCAAATATGTGCATAAGTCTTATATATCCATTATAGATTGTAATTTATTTAATTAGGTCAATTATACTTTTCATTAAAAAAATATTGGTTCAATAAAGTAAATAAATTTTAAGTATTTGGTTTCAAAAAGAGGAGGAGAATGATATTATAGGGAATATAAATTAAAATGTGTCATGAGATAAGTGTCTTTATTACATATTGAATTATATATCATCCATGTAAATGAATTTTTATCCCTTATATTTAAACCTTTTTCTAATTTTTATATCATTTAACTCTATATTTTATCCAAATAACAACAATTTTAATAATTTTTTTATTTATGTGGTTTAATTTGTAAATATAACATTGATAAAGAATTGAACATTATATATATATTGAATACTATTTAGGTTTTTCCTAATCCAATGCTTTGTTATCTTGAGTGATGATTTTTTCCCCAAAATGGTAAATATGTGGATGGGTGTGAATATTATTTGAAATATATAAATATTAAAATTAATATTGGTATATATTATGAATTCAATTCAATTATGATTCATGGATGTATAACTCTTTTTTTGAAATGATTATAATTATGACGAATTTATGATGCAACATCGCTATTTAAGAATAAATGATATCAAAATTCTCTTTTTGAATGGATTATTTTCATAGATAACAATTTTTTGATTTATTTTCATAGTTATAATAAAATTGTTATGCATTTTATAATTTGAAACATGGTTTTTATTATTATTTGATCATTATATTATTTATGATGATTATTGTGAAACTTTCATGGTTTTATTTGTTTCATATTGAATGAACATATCATTATTGAAAGATGAATATTATTTGAGAATAATGATGAACAAAACAATGAAGCCATGTTGTGGTGATTGGTATGAAATTTTATGATTGGTATTTTTAAATCTAAAATTTTGAATATTGAATCATTAATCTATATAAAAGAAAATATTCCTTTACATTTTTTTTATTTGGAAAATAATCACTAATAGTATTTTTTGGTCATGGTGGAATATATTCAAGGAATTTTACTAGGATATGATGTAGAACAAGATAATAATAAATCATAAATTTCATTATAAAATAATGAAAATTTATAATTCATAATTATAAAAAATAATTACTTTTTAAGAGTCAGGTTTTGAATATAAAAGGTAAATATCCATGGTTATTTGAAATATTTTTCCATAGAGATTGTGAAAATATTTTTAAACATAGAATATATAGAATACCATTCCATAAAATTATTATCATTGATTATATTGTAGAGAATATTTCACAATTTTTTAGATCCCATGATAAAAATATAAATGCTATAGACTTAGAATTTTTTTTTATTTCTATATAATAATCAATTTTATAGACTAATTAGTTTTGTAAAAGATTTTGTTTCAAATATTTATAGAAAAAATTTATATTTCTTATGATTTATATAATTTTTTGATATTAATTTAAAGTCATGTAAGAGCACATTCATTAAATAATTTTAATTTTAAAAAAATATTCTATCATATTATTATGATTTTTTATGAATTCATATCTCATAGGTCATAATAATTCATTTACAATATATTTTTTATATTTTATATTTTGTTATTAATAATTAATGTCAATTCGTAATGGTATTAACATAAATATTATGTAAAAATACCCTTATGTTGAAGTGAATTAGGGTAATAATAAATAATTCATAACAATCATTTAAATTAATTGATTAAAATATAATGATTATTAATTTTACTAATATTTCACTCGAACATGAATATTATCTTATACATTTTAAAAAAAACTTAAATATGGATTTTGATGATAACAAATAGTATTAAACATTTATATTAATTTTGTATTAGTCATGTTATTTTTAAGGATAAGGATAATTCACATTTTTTAATTATTTTCATTCAAAAAAAATTCTATATTAGAGTAACTATAATTGATGCATTTAACCAGAATAAAGACGTTTACCATTGAAAACCAATAAATACAATCAAAAAAAATTTATTTATGAATTAATTATATTTATTTTTAGGCATAAATTTCCTTTAAAAAATTTCCCTTAAAACCTGTCTTTTCATTGATATTTTTCACCACTGTGGTTTTTTTTCAGTTATTTTAATCATTAATATGCCTAATTTTGAGTATTTATAATAGGATAAAAACCCCTACTAATGTGTACTTATCTTGAATTTTATTAAAATTATTTTTCATAAAATGTTAATTATATTTTATTTTTTGTTGATTAATGACCAAAATTCATTTTTATAACATTTTTCTACCTTAGGAATTAATTAAACTAATCAATATTCCATATTCAAAATATATGTTGTATAGGGAATTTATTTTAAGGATCCACTCTTGAATTCTACTCAGAATAAATATATCATAACCATGTGTAATTATGTGTCCATGTAGGTTTCATAAGATTAATCCATTAATATAAAATATCACTTATTAATTCACATTCACAAAAAAACATATTTTTTTTATTATTTTGAGTGTGTTGGAATTTTTTATTCAAAATTATCACTAATTGTTAATCCAATATTCTATAATTCAATTGATAAAAACCCACCTAAATGAAAAAATAATTACATGTCTTACCTTCCCATTACGAGTAGTAAAACTATTGTTTCATTACTGGAAATATTATTATACTAATCGTTATAATCAAATTATATATTCTTCGAATATATAGGTGTATCATATTATAATAGTTTTCCAAACTACTAGTATTATCCCATTTGGTAGAATTATTCACCAACATTATCCACACAATCATTGCAATTGATATGTTAGAAATAGAATTATACCAATAGTTTATAAAAACTTTTGGTTTAAGGGTTCATTTTTGATTCCCTAAATCGATCAAAAAACTTCCACATAGAAATATCTATTTCATACAGCCTTAACCCCCAACAAGAATCCTAATATATAAATTTCAACAAATAGAATAGAATATTATAAATATTTTAATTCCTATCATAATATGAATTCACCACAAGAAAAATATTATATATTTTATATCGGACATTTAATTACATAATAAATTATATTACAAATATATAATATGCTACAATTATAAAACACAATATATAAGGATCGAAGTTCATAAATAATTATGTAATAAATACAGTTGATTAATATCATAACTAATATAATACTATTCTAGATCACTAATACCATGTTATTCATCACTATTATAATTTGTATCCAAAACATCATCAATAGAATCATCATCCCCAACAATATCTTCACCATTATGACTTGAAAGGAAATTATCTTGATCAACGTAATTATTGTCATTTGAATCATACAAATAACCACACATTGATTGAATCATTGACATAAATATATATATATATATATATATATCAAAAATCATATATTTTTAGTTTAACTGTTGATTAGTTGTAGATCATTGATTTCATTAAGAGCATGATGATTTTTAACACATTTACATTAATAATCTAAATTTTTATTTCCTGTATTTATTTTAAATTAAAAAATTTCTTATTTCTTGTTTATGAGTTTTTACCTCATAAAATGGAAAATTACTATATAGAATTAATCAATTACCTTCTATGCAATGGACCCTCCCATGGTTTTCCTCTCATAACAACAATAATGAATGACGGTTTCAGAAAAATATGTCAACTCTTTTCTCATCAACATAACATAGATAATGTCCATGATACTAAGATATGTATAAATATTATAGGTAAAAATATTGAATATTAATATAAAATCTCTCAATTTATTTTATTACATGATTTAATTAAAATTACTTCATTATCTATTCTTTCTATATTGGAACAATATTTCGGATCAAGGTACATGGCCTTTAATTTTTGTAACCACCCTATAAAAAATAATTAATGCATGAAAATAATATTATAAAATATATATTAGTGATTAATACATAAAAAAGAAACAGTTATTGTCATTTATGATGATCCATATCAATATGATTTAATAAATATAATAATTCTCAATTTATTTGAACAATACATTGTTTCGATCATTTTATGTAATGAATTTTCATCCAAAAGTGTTTTCACATTTCATTACTATATTATTTCTTATTACATTTAGAATAAAAATATAAACGAAAATTATTAGATTCGTAATAAATGTGTTAATATAAATAAAATTATTTTCAATAAGAACCACCAAATTACTAGAATACCATGAACTGTACACTTTTCTAATTAAAATTAATTCCTCACACATTTTGGAAATAAAATCATTATGGTATGTAATAAAGTTAATATCATGGAAAACTCCAACTATATTGACATTATATATTTTATTTTCAAATTTTATCCATAATTTACATAATTACACTAATTTAAAATCCTCATAACTTGAATAATTATAAAATTGTATTAATGATACAAAAAAAAAATTATTACATTTATATAAAATAACAATAGAAAATTTTATTTAATAAATTTCCATACCCATAATTAATCCCATACAATATCTTGGATTCCATATCATGTGCCTATAAGATAATCTTTTTATGTTGTTGAGATCGATATATTTCAAAAAAAATTATATAAAATAAATTATTGTTTACCATATTTATCAATCATTTGGCTTTCCTTGTATAACACCCCCATTTCATGTGTAAAGTGGTTTCATGAATCACACATGTGAGTATACACCCATATCTTCATAGTAATTTGTTGAAAAAAGAATAAAATAAAATATACATGTCATACAAGATTAAAAAAATCATATTTATATAATTTAAAATCATTTTATAAATATTGGATATATTATATTATTTGTGGCGTTTTATGGATCCCTTGTCTATGATGGATCAGTATCAAATATCCTTTGAGGGGAATATAATGTAGGCTCAGGGGTATTAGTATTCTATGGAAAAGCAAAATCCAATATAGGATAAATATATGGGAAATTATACTAAAATCATAAATATATTTAAGATGTGGAAAGAGATACCAAAAATATGTTGGTGGAATATGATAATAGGGATAAAAATATTGATTCATCTTTATATGTGTAGTGGATATATGATAATAATGTCCAAGTGAAAATAATATAGACATTATAGGAGATACAAATTCCTCTAATAACATAAGTGGAACTATAAGGTGAGAAATTATTCATGAGATATATGTGGGGAAGGATGGGGGATTTATTATGCCAGATTAGTTCATTTTGTGTCTCTATTACCCCCCCCCCCCAAATCACTCAGACTATCAGGTGAATCACTATTTTAAGTTATCTATCCATAAAATAAATATATTATATATAGTTTATTTTAATCATTATTTATATTTGAATAGTTATTTAAATAATATGTTTTGTAACGGAGTTATATATATATATATATATATTAAATATTATTCTCATAATTCGAAATAGAATAATAATTTCCATCTCTATCACAAACCAATATTGTTAACAAATTCATGTCATATGTATCTATTTTTTATTATTTTGTTGATATATAAGAAAATATTCCATGAATAAATTTTTAAATATTCTACTAATATGTATATCAAAGAAAACATAATATGTTACAAAAAAATGATGGAATACAAATTTAAAATCCAAAACAACTTATATGTAATAAAATAACAAAATCATCTCAAATTTTATGGATTGAAAAAATCACATATATTAGAAGCAAATAAAAAATTAATACTAATTATCAGGTTAAAATATAATAATATATGTAATAACCTATTAAGGGGATACATTTATTCATGTCAATTTTCGAAAATATAATTTTTTTATCCAAGGTTCATTAAAAGTTATATATTTAAACACACACATATATATATAGTATTTATAAAATTAAATAATTTAGTATTTGTTGAATGATTATTATAATTTTTTAAAACTAACAATTTTTTCATATTATCAATTTTTTTTATATTACTTATTTTTTATTTTATTTTTATGGATATACTAATGTATCCCAATATTATGTGAAAAAACAAAAATGTTTAATGTAAATATATTATTTTCTAATTTTTTTTGATTATGTTGTGTTGAAGTTTTAACTATATCTAGATAAGGAAATAATAAAATTTAGTTGTAAATATATCATAATAAAGTATGGAAAGTCATTAACCAGCCATTAATTGACACCCAATCCGATATTGATTATTAAGGTATTCACAATTCTCATTTTAGTAATAGCATTTTTTTTGGAAAATATTATTTTTCAAAATGATTTTTGAATAGTTTTTCTTATGTATTCATCAATAAAGATTTTATTTTGGTTTTATTTATCTCATAAAAAATTTATAGAAATAATATAATAGTATAATAATTTGATAAAAGTTTGGTCCTAAAGTTCTGATATTAAAAATGTGGAAGGAAGCTACTGCCAAACTAGTATGTTGTCAGTGTGTAGGTTGGATATAGATTATGAACTCATATCATGAGTTATAAAATATTATTAGGAATTCCCTTTTATGATTTAATTTAATATTTTACTAAATTATTTATTCAATTATTTAATTTGACATTGTATTGATAATATGTTGTTTCACCTAAAACTAATTACATGAATAATTCATATTCAATAATATATAAAATTGAATCTATAAATTTCTGAACACAAAATTACGTAATCAAAAAAATTGAACAATTTATTTATATGAATTATCATTTGAAAAATTATGATCAAGGACAATAGGTGGGTTAATAATGTCATTTTCAACACCCACCATCAGAAATATATCATTGGGATTACTCAAATAATTCTAGTAAAATAATGATTTGATGGAACCCTTACATATAACACTTGTTTGAACACTAATTCCATAAAATATGTATCAAAAGTGGATTAAAATCAAAATTAAAATTAATTCAAAAAAATATATTTAATGGTTCCTTTTCATTTTAGTCAGTAAAAAAACATAAATATCA
Source organism: Viscum album (assembly GCA_963277665.1). NCBI lineage: Eukaryota > Viridiplantae > Streptophyta > Magnoliopsida > Santalales > Viscaceae > Viscum > Viscum album. The sequence continues at coordinate 137,361,052 of OY728136.1, forward strand.
TCATTATGACTTCAAATAAGAGTAATAATACTAAACATTTATTTTTTATATGACTCCATTATATGATAAACTTTCATACCAAATTTATCTACCTATTGAATAGATATATCAATATAAAATTATTGTTAACAAAAAATTTTCATTTTATGTTATCATGTACACTACATAACTCGTTTTTTCCAATTTACACCCATTAACCACCACAAATTTTCTTTATTAAAGGCACATTTTGAGGATAAAATGATATTCCATTATTTATTGACATACTAAATCGTATAGAAAAAAATATATATTAAAATATAATATGAAAATAATTACATAACTATTATAAATATAAATATATAACATTATATAATTTACATTTTATTAAAACTAATATACAAACTCATTACAATGAAAAGTCTCCCCTTCTCAAAGGTATTAGGTGATGACTTATATTGACTATTATTTTTTCCCTATATAATATTTTAGTAATTTTTTATGATATTCATAAAAATATATATATAATAACATATTGTCATTAAAATTTAATGTATTATATCTTAATTATAAAAATAATTGTTGGAAAACCTTGTTACGTGAAATAATATATATTTCCATGCTCTGTATATTATTAATTTAATTTGGTCGAGGAGTTTCTATATTTGGAAAAGTGATGTAAATGTGGAAACTATTTTCCCATCTATTCAATTTTCATTTCTTATTGTTAAGTTACATCACATTCATACATATCTGAAAAAATTGAATAATTATTAAAACGTTCATGAGATAAATATCATTAAAATAGAAATCATTGTTTTAATTATTTTTCCATGTATATTATTTAATTATTAAAACGTTTCTTTTTTAAGGATACCTCCAAAAATATCCTACTTGTACCCCAAGAAAATCATCAATAGTGAGTTATACTTTGATATTTGAAATTCCTTAAAAAACATGGATGAAATATTTTCTCTAACCTATATAGAAATAACATAATATCATTCCACCCTTTTTTTAATACTTTATAAAATTTTTATCGCAAATTTATCTATAATAATATCTCATTATAATCAGATATAATAATAAATTTCTTGACAATAATTGTCATATTTTTCTAATTTAATCATTTATAAAGGATAGGTTAATAATTAATTTTTGAAATTTTTAATTCAATAACACTTATATTAACCAATTTCAATACATTTCATAATTAAACACAAATCTTATAAATAGTCAAGTACGTATATAATTTTTTTATATTAATTTTAAATCAGGTACTAAGATAAAAAATGTTTCTCCTTATTTTGACTGACAATCTTATGTTCTAGTTTTGTTCTAATTACAATTCAATATGATCAGTAAGATTTATTAATGCTTATTTATCTTTCCCAATAATATTTGGAATCATTGTAAGAATAAAATTTAATTTTTTATTCCTTATTAATTATTTCAGAAATGAAATATAGATTAGGTTTTCGTTTAATTAGAATTAATGATGATAATTTTATTCTATGATATGTAATTAGATTCAATAGAAAATTCATTCTATTTTTAGATTCTAGCAGGTATTATTTGAACCAAATCTGATATCTTTCAATTCATTATGTACATTAGTACCTCAAATACATTGAGGTGTCAAGCCGGTCTCAATGGTATTGAAGAAATTTTAATGATTATTTCATGTATAGTTGATTATTGGAATGAATCATTAATGTCCATTGAATATGAATATTTTAAATATATTATTCCTTCATAATGACGTATTATTCATAAAAATGACATATTTAATTACAATTAATCATTCAACCAATAATTATTTCGAAATATGGAAAATAATTTATCATATACATAAATATATAACACATTGGAAGTGTGTCTTTTGAATATGCAATGTTGTTTTCATAACATCATTACATATATATTGTAACTATTTTATTAAAGGTTGTATTTAAATTTATATATGAAATATGCGGTAAGAACGTCCTGATAAAAGTATAATCATGGAATAAAAGAATTTTTCATGCACATCCCTAGATTACAGTTCTAAATTTAAATGAAAAATATCTAAGTACAATGTAATGAATATGACCCGATGGATTAAAACCATTACATGATATAACAACATTGAAATTATGTACATCTCCTACAAAATAATGATTTCAATGATAAAATGTATTCCATGTTTAATAAATTTTTATGGTGATCCAATTAATCAGTAAACATACTAATTTAAACATTATTCAGTCACATATTTTTTTGAATAAAATAAAATAGATATGATTTTAAACCAATATAATTTTTAGAAAGAAAAACATTAAATTTTATATTACATGATATGATTTCCCATATTTATTGGTATTCCATTGGGATGTACCATTTTTTTCAATTTATTCAAGAATTTGACCCCCAAATAGATTAAATTAGTCAACACATTTTAAATTCAATAAATGGGATTTTTATTATACTATCACATATTTAATTCCAACTTCATAATTTTTCAACATACCATATATATTAGATTGATAGAATCATGCTTCAATTTTTTTTACTCTCTCAACAGAATCTTACACATTAAGTTTTAAATAAATAAACATACTATTCTCATATTACATTTTTATACTATATTATTCACAATGATAAATATAAAAAAAATGAACAAATATCAAATTCCCAATTACAATATATTAATTTCAATTATCCACACAATTGAAATTATATTTATCTCTGTTATGATACCAAACATTATTGATTTTTTAAAAAAAACACTATAACTCACTTCATCCAGAATTAACTATTGATCTATAATAATATAATATAATTTCTATAAAATTATTCATCTATATGAATTTTTATAAAATAATATAATTTAAAATATTTCTATCTCATTCTAAAAACAAATATATATCAAATTAATAACATATATAAATGAGATAACCAATCAAATAAAAAATTAACTTATAAAAAAAATACACAAAGTACACCATAATTATAATGCTAACACCAATATATCAATTGGAAAAAATGAAATGTTTGATTTTTATTTAACATGTCAAAATAAATATTTTAATATTTTACTCCTAAAAAAATATCCTAATATGATAATTTTTTTAGAAAATTGTTATTAATTTTTAGACTATATTTATAATTAAAATTTTTAATATAATAATTTTAAAATAAATTATGTACTAAAATATAATTAATTTTTTTATAAATTAATAAAAATGTGTTTTTATCTGATATTTGTTTTTGGTGTGCTATAAATATTTATTATGGTTCGTTATACACAGCAAAATATTTAACAAATATAGTATTCCCTAAATTTACCTATATCAATTGACACAAATATTTTAGTTGAATTTTTTTTATATTTTAGTTAATATAGATAAACTTTGTAATTTTTTTATTTATGTTGAGTTGGAACTATAAGAGTTGGAAATAAAATTTTATATTTAGTTTAGAAATGATGGTTTTATTCAATGAATGGTTCTCTAAATGATGTTATTCATTAGAATATTTTCAACGTGCTTATATTAATCATTAAAATTCGTTATCATTATGCTAAATAAAAATAAATATGATCAAAAATTAAATTAAGAAAAAAATATATTCATTTTTTAATTTAACATATACTTATTTAAATTTTTATTTACAAATAAAAACTATCATATTCAAAAAGTCTATGACTCATTATATTGAATTTCACTATTCTAAACATTCAAGTAATTCATTATTTAAAAATACCATAATTAAATTAATACATATGTAAAATCATTATTCATTATGAATATAATATAACACAATAACTATTAATTCAATAAAACCTAAATAAATATCAACTAAAATATGAAATCCTCTAAATGACGACTAACAAAATTTAATGATAAAAAAAATAATGTTGTTGAAATGACTAATAATCTAAATAAATAGAAAATAAATATATCAAAATATTATCTAAAAAAACCTTTATTTACTCAATAATATTGAAAATATAACATAACCATATCTACCATATTAAATAAAAAAATATAAAAGATATGTCTTAAATTTATTTATTCTAGAGTGTCACTATATATATCACTATTAAAAAAATATTGATTTAATTATAATATAGTTACTATTCATATATAAAATCACTAAGAGAGTATAATAAAATTTACATCTCCCTGCAATAAAAACAATACGTTAAATAAACAATGGTTATATAAATTGAGACAAAATATGAACTAACAGGATCATTTCTATCATATGATTCCAATAATAAAATAAAACTCATTCCCACAAATTGGGGGAGATAATTCATGTTTTTATTTATAGATAATGATTGAAGGTTGACCATCTAGGATAATAGGAATTATAAATCGAGGGATAGTAATTTATGGGGGGGACAATAACAATAGTTTTAAAAAATTCCTTGATATAGGGGTCATGTACAAAAGATTTTTTTAAAATATATGTGTTTACATATTTCAATTAAAATTGTTTCTCTAAAATGTTAATTTAGATCAACATGTACCAATTCATTGGTTATAGTGTTGTTACAGGAATATGATAATAACCGTGGTTTGTATAAGTTTTTCAAAAAGTTGTTAATTCCAAAGTAGAAAATACTAATATATATATAATATTTCATAAATTAGATGATTTATTATTTGGTTACAGTACATCATACATTCCACTTATAGAAATATCAAATTAAATATTTATTTTCTAGAAGAGTTTCTTATTAATAATATAGGTTGAAAAAATATGTAATACTATGAATGAATAAAATTTGAATTTCAATAGTATCAGGGAAACAAGGTTTTTAATATTACATTACATTGTGGAAATTTAAATATATCAATAATTTTTTTTTTGAAAACTCAAATAGAGAAACAAATAAAGATCGTCACAAGAAAAATTCTGTTTTAAATGATTCTTCAATATTATTCTTTTTCAATTCATGATTAATAATAAATATAATGATTCTGAAATCCATAAGGTATTGTCCATATTAGATATTAAAGGAAAAACCTTATAGTTTTTTATAATTTTAACCCCAATAGAATTATTATCAATTAAAATTTATAATTGGATAAAAAAATAAATTTAATATAAAATATAATAGAAAAAATCAATTCAACAATGGATGTATTAACAAATCATTTTGATTGATGATGATAAAAAACATAGCTATCTTAAAATTCCACCCAACATTAGGAATTTTGTTTTTTTACCTGTTTTTATTTATTATACTATCCAATTTATCCATAGATCAATTAATCCTATTTTTAAAATAAAAAAATCAATGTGGGGCTATAATGGAATGAAATAAAACACAATACATTTGATGTAATTTCATATATAGAGGGGTGTAATCAATTTTTTTTGATAATTTTTATATGATTCATGATTTCATAAGTAATTTCTTTAATAAATGCCTATTTTTGAAATATATATATATATAAATATATAATATGAGATATGTTTTGGGTTTACTTTTTGGCTGAAAAATAAGTTTTAAATTTTTTATTTTGTATGAATTTAATGTGGTAACGAAAATTTGATTGAGATAGTTAGAATTTTTATTAAGTATCATATTTTAAATTCCACTATAAACATATACAAATTCTATTGAAATATAATTTCGTGAATTATGATATTACTTGTTCATGATTTCAAATGTCTTGACTATAGATAATTCATATGTTTATGTAATTAAAATAATAATTTTTTTTACAAATATTCATGACAACATATTTTCACAAACAAGAAAAAATTTGAAATATGTAGAGAAAATTATCTAGGAGAATATGTAAATATAACATGAATAAAATAATAAGAAGTTCAATTTTTTTCATAAATAATATTTTATTTGATATACATTCCATAACTATCACAAATAATTCACAGGTAACTATTTTTATTAAATTCTTTTGTTCCTCAATATTAAACTCATATGATATAGATTGAATAAAAATAATGATAACATAAATAATGTTCATTCACTATGAAACCTATTCCTCGAGGTTATATTTTATGCGAACATTGTTCTTAAATATTTTGACTCCATTATATATAAAAAATGATAAATGTGTTAAAAAAATGTAGACTATTTATTGGGTCCACCAATAAACATCATGAAGTAAAAATAGTGAAATAAATATTATGAAAACATAGGTAATGTTTATAATAATAATATTTTTATATTATTATTATTATTGATCAAAGTTTATTGATGCATATTCACTATATAGATATTAAAAAAATCATTTAAAAAATAAATATTTATTTTTAATTAAAATGAAATTAATGATATAAATAGTTTATTTGTAAATATAAATATATATTTTTTAGTATTTTAATTTGAATATTTTGACTTGATTGTTAATGTCAACATATCAAAAATACCTTCTAATGAATTAAAATAAAAGATATATCAGTGAAAAAAAATAATCAATTAATGATTAATAAAAAATTATTATATTCATACCATGTAATATTAATATATAATTTTGTTTTGTATTATTTTATTATATGTAAAATTCCTTTTATAAAACATAATCATGTTAATTTTTGTATTAATAATCATTTTATTTGATTTTTGTATAAGTTATTTATTATTATTAAAACACATTTTTTCTAAAATTTATTTATCATTGCATTATACCATCTAACATTAATTATAATTTATGAGACATCTATAATATTAATGATTTGAAATGTATATAAGATTTGGAATCGTGATTTCAAAATAAAAAATGTCTGAAATTTCATTTTTTGGACATTATGAACATTATCCTTGGTAAAAACATTGTGTCCATATTAAAATGATGAAATAAATTAATTACAGTTTAAACTATGTTTTTTTCATATTGTTTCTATATTTCATGATTTTTTATCTATTATCTTTGACCATTTTTTATTAGATATTTTTAATGGTAATTTAAATATATTTTTTAAATTTCCAGTACCTTTACAAGGGAATGTGTGATGGATGAGAGGTGGTGTAGTACAATGAATCAGGATTTTTCACACATGAGACAATAGTATCAAAGTCTGTTTTGTCTTCATTGGTAATTCAGTATGGTTTTTGTAATTGATGAGATGAATTTTGAATTTATACATGGGGTTATTCCTCATCGTTATTCAAAAATACTAAATTGATTGAATATTAGTTTTGTGGAGGATCATGGTCTAGTTTTGGATCCTCATAAAATTTATTTATTGATAATGTTTAGAGGAGAGTTACATTGTTGAGGTGGGTGTGTTGTATCTAATTTTTTAGCAATAGTTATGGTATAATATCTGATATTTTAATTAGTCATAAATAATGAAAAAAATATATGTGTTAGGATACAATATTAATTATATATTCCATTTGGGATAGTAGTGATAGATATGTAGTATCCTCCACTATGTCGGCCTCTTCTCCCTTTTTCCCATTTTCCATGTCTTGAAGATGTGGTTGCACCTTCGTAACATGTTTTTAGTATTAATAATCTCAAAACCCCATTTAAATTCCACAATCCTCCTTATAAAATATTATTCAACCGTTTTGAATTTAGCGGCTCTAAATCGGTGATTCGGATCCCACTACATCACTTATTATGGTATTGAAGTGCAATTCAATAAGATTGATCTCTTATCAGTACATAAAATATTCATGTTCTTTATTTACAATTTTTCTATCACCACTCATTCTATAAGAGTGTTAATTTGTCTTGTTCATGATGGATTTGATCCTTCGTTGGGTTATGTTCCTATATATTTTTCTCCGATCTTATTCGCCTTTTATTTTCAGCCATTCAGTCCAATTTTGGGTAATTTATTGATCATTCAATTAATTTAGGTGGTTCTGTAAGAATTTTCCTATAGTTTTAAACTTTTTTTCATAATTTATTTTAAATTTATTTCCAATTTAAATCCATGAATTGAATAATTATTGGATCACTACATAAGGCATGTGTTTTTGAATTAAACCCATTCTCAACGGATTTGATAAATTGATCACATTTTTACAATGATGGATAGAAATTAAAAATGATTTGATGATTAATATTTTATAAAGATTATTTTAATGTATAATTATTTTGAAAGGAATGAATTTTACAAATACATATGATTTTATTGAAATTTAAATTGATCGTTGAAACTTTCTTTTGAGGATTTGAATTATGAATGATGATTGAAATTGAAATGATATCACCTGTTTGATTTATAGAATTATTGAATGAAAATGTGATCCTCATTAGATTTTAGATGACTTGAACAATAATTATTAGATTAATTTTTTGTATTGATTTTATCATAATGTTACAAAATATTAGAATTTTCAGACACACATTGAGCTATGATGATTTAGTATGTAGTGTGAGGATCCTATTTCCATGATCTAACTAATCTCAAGTAATATGATCAAGGTACATGTTATGTTATTATTACATACTAGAGGTTAAACAACCATTTCCATCATTCCCTTTTATATTATTAGAATTTTCATTTTTATAATTATTGATATACCTTTCATAATATTACATTTAATTCACTTTTGACCTATAAATGTAAAAATGATTCAATGTTACATATTTTATTTATATTCAATAATAATTATTTCTTATGATATAAAATTTTGTGGGGGGATATTTGGGGAAATCATCATTGTATTTTTCTATTATACCATACCTTTTATATCACGTGTTTATAGATTATGTCATTATAGGTTCCAAGAAAATGGTATGTACAATATGGAGGAGGTGAGTGTTCCTGATTCCTAGATCCTTATGTAATGGTTGTAGATTGTGGAGGTATGATTTTTTCATTAGAGTGAGTTTTGATATATTTTCATGACTTATAATGACTAATTTATATTAAAGATGTATTAAAATTTTATATCAATCTAATTATTGCATTATTTTATCTTAAAGGAGTGTTGGTAAAACAAAATATTTAGTGCTCGTTGATTTTTCATAAATTGTTATGTTTTGATCATTTATCATGGGGTCAAATAATTCCTCTATCTTCTTGATATTATTTAGAAACTATTTATTATTCCACATGTTTTTGGAATTCCATTTAGGTCATGTCAATTCTAGATTAGGTATCGTTGGACCAGTGTATATGGTTTTGTGCTATAAAAATTTGTATCAATTATGTTTAAGAATATTTAATTGATATTGGTATCTATCATTTATTACCTTTTATAAAAGTGTTATTATTATGGGTAAATAAGTGTTAAATTACATTTGAATACCAATAAATCGGAAATAACATTACACCTTCAGTAACCATGTGTGATTGGGAAAATCGTCCTTGAGGAATAATTGATCTTTTTATAGTATATTCCAAACATAATTTGAGTTTTCTAAATGCTATATTATTTAATTACCATAAATAAACTTATTATATTCATATTTCTATTGATATTATCATGTTTATGTTTGGTTATTTATAGTACCCTTCCACCAACAATACATTTGAACATATATTAAGAGGGATCTACTAATGAACCATGAAAAGTAAAGTTACAACTTGATTAAAAGCTAGTTAATATTTTATCTTTTGTTCTCCAAAGTATTTATAGGTAGATTCCCTAATACCAATTTAATATACAATATTTGATTGATTCCAGAACTACAAATAATCATCTAGTTGATGCACCTAATGATTTAAATAATTATCTAAGAGTGTAGATCTTTACACAAGATATAATCTGACCGGTCATAATTCCTAAATAGAGTTACAAAGTAGATGTTGTGTCCTTTTCAAATTTAATTTCATTAATAGATTATTGATATCCAATTCAATATTCTACCATTTTTTTCCATTCTCAATACAACCATTTATGGAGGTATGGGTTTTAGTGGTTTAATTCGTGGAGATACCTTTTCCAACATGTAAATATGTGATGGTATACACCAAGAAAGAAACAATCAGACTTGTGAAGCCCATCCATTTTGTGATAATTATATATCATTTCCAAGACCTCGATTATTCATGATCATAATCCCTATAAATACACCATCATTCATTTATTATATAAGAGGAGATGATGCCTCATTGAGGAATCACACTATCAATCCACAAAGATGTTGAGCTTCCAGGGATAATCTTTTCTGAAGATACTAGGAATCATGAAACCTCCTTCGATTGGTTTTTGATAGCCTTTACCACTTATGGAGATTTCATTCATGATCTTCTATGTTCTATGAGAAGGAATATTAACCTGTGTGTGTTTTTACATTTCAAGAATTGTTAATCCATCGTGACGATTTCAAACCTTGAATCAAACCAAAAGAATTTTAAAATCCTTCAATTAACTCAAATCTTAACAAATACTCATCCTTGATTAGATCATAATATCCACAGAGACCCTTCATGACACCACATTGCGATGATCTTACCTCATTAACCACCTGTACAATCCATGGAGGTTGTGCCCTCATATGACTACTTAGGATCATTGTCGGGGTAATGTAATGTGCCTTTGATAATATATCATTTCTATACTCACTGAGTCCAAGGAATAAAATGTATAGTCGTATCATATAAATTTTTATCCCCCATTAATGAATTTTTTTCCTTATAGAACCCTAATATCCAACCCTGGAATAACATGATTCATGAAACTCTTCTACACTCATATAAATTCCATGAGTTGACCAACTCCCCATGTTTCCTTTCTAATGTTGTAATTTGATATTCTCATCATGGATTCCCCAAGTACACTGATTTGAACCATTCTTCAAGAAACTCTGAACCCCCTTCACCCTTACTACCCATGATATCATGAATCCTAAGGGACACTCTTGCGTAAGTCCCACACCAGCTATATCAAGTAATTTTTTTCTCACAACTCCTTAATAAATTAATATAAACAATATAATACCTTATCTTTCTTGGATGGGATTCCTTTATGTCATGCATTAGAGGCGTCATGCCATAATCCAAGGAATTCATTATATTGTCCTCTATATATGAATTTAAACATTATCATACAATATATGTCAATAATATGAAGCCTTTTTTCTATCATAAAATTCTTCATGCCACAATCATGATAAGAAATTCAGTAGTCATCACTACATGAAATTAAACTGTTGCATACCCTAACATTACAGAATATGATTCCTTAATTTCGTGAATATGATTCCTCATCAAATCTATCATGAGAATAAATTCGGTAGTTTTAATTTTGTTACATTAAAATATAGCCTACAAAATATAAAAATCCTTGCATTCCTCATATAAACAGAATATGATTACTTATGTATCCTTAATAATATTTCTCATATATTAATTATTAGAGGACCCCTAAAAATCCACTATTTGAAACTTCATATGGTGTAATCCCTATTTATATTAATTGAACCATCAATGGGATGGTATGTCCTCATGTTCTCACACGATGAATATTGAATGTGTATCTTCCATTCATAATTCCAATACACCTCATATATTTAGTTTATTTTTATCATTAATATTTTTCCATGGAACAAAAATTGTACTCCCTCACAATTTGGAATCATGAATCATGAATGGGAAGCTTATCAACAAAATAATTATATACATTATCCACTGACATGAAATTAAAATTTTATCATAAACTATTAAATGGATATGGGATTCATTCATGACCTAACATGAGTATTTTTGAATGGGAATCTCCTATTCATAACCAATAAACACATCCTCACTACTTACAGTCGAATATATGTAGCTCACATGCATAATCCCCAACTATATCTTCTCAAATGGGCCACCTCGTTATGTATAATCCCAAACCATCCCAAAATAAATTGGATTTTATTTCTAACTAATTAGGGGATGTAGGACTCCTCCTTGAGTTCAAAACCCATAAATCTAACACACTCCCTTGTTCTTCAGTCCACATCACCAGAAAGATCATTACCCTCACCTAGGAGGTGACATCTCTTATAGGTCCCACAAAATGATAAACGTGATTGATGGAAACCAACTCAATCAATGAAAAATCCCCCATACAAGGGAAGCATGACAACATAATTTGCACACCATCACTCATCAGCACTCCCTTCATGATGCCATTTCAATTTCCAAAAGACGTTAAACTATATAAATATATACTTCCATAAAAATCTTAATTGGGGGCTCAAAATACATGTATATTGGTCCATGTATTCTAAAAATGGTATGAAGGAAGATATTTTGAGTATAAATGCCAACCAGTGGTAAGTTTATGTGCTCCCTCCAAGGAACACACATCCTAGGTCCATCTGAAGTGATGTTTTGATCAATATCCCTTTTTCGCACCCATAGGGCGTTCCCATGAATCATTATGGAATCTTCCCACCTGAAAAAAAACCTTCCTGATCATCCTCAATGGGAATTATGATCAACCACCATGACTCTATCTCAATGGACGTTTTATTCCATATCCATAGTTTACCTCCATGAGGAATTGATGTATTTTGATATGAACTAATCCCTCGCAGGGACTTACGTCCACGATCCACCTCAAGGGGTGATGTGGTTAACCATCTAGATAAATATAAATTAATTTTATGATCAATAAATGGGGATTAAATCAACGTGTAATTACCACTATGTATAAAATAGTTGTGTGTGACATATTTTATTTTATTAACACACCTTCTTAATTCAATTCAATGGGAACTCTGATCAACCATCATGACACTTTAAAGTGATTCCCATAAAGTCCCAAAATAAAATTAACCCTATCCCAATATCCATAAAAAGTTATCCTCATCCCCATATCTATGATATAGGTACATTCAGATCATTTTGTTGTAGTTGTACTCACAGGGACACACCTTCTTGATCTACCTCCATATGGCATTCTAAATAACCTTTTCCTATATCGATAAGATTTAAAAATAATTAAAAAATCCAAAGTAAAAACCTTATAAAGAAACATGTAATTCCCATGGTGAATTTCTTGGAAGATATACACCAATTGAATCATATACCAAATCTAAAACATGAGATGCTTGAGTTGAAAAGACATGGAGGAATCACATCACTCGTGTTGTTATCTCGTGATATCCATGGGATAACATAGTTTCCATGCTAATGATTCATCATATAATATTCCTTCCAAATTTGAAGAATACAGATGAACAATGCTCCCTACATCATGAAATTACAAGACATTCTCAATGATCAATGTACTCCGATAGAAGGTTGTTGCCAGTCCAGAAAAAATCATTTAAAATAATAGGTGTCCACAAGGATATAAAACAATGAATGAGTTTCAAATCCTCAACTTAAATCTATGAGGGTGTCATGATCTAGGAGATTATATCTAAGAAGGAATCCATTGATGGAGAAATTGGTTCCAATCATATCATTTTGATCAAGGATCTAACATCACTATCCCATTGAGGTTGAGACTTCCTGCCTTTGGAAATTAGGAACACGTGAAAAAATATTATGTTGCTACGTTGATGTGTTCCAGAGTAATGAATGAATCAGAAATAAAAATGAATGGATGAATTTAGTGATAATTTTAAGGATATTATTCCTCAAAAACCACGATTCCTTCAATGATTGAATGATACTGAAAATACATATATTTGTTTTGAAATTTATTTGGATTATTTTTTATTTCAAGAAAATTATAGATTTTATAAAAGTGAAATATGTTGCATTCATTATTTGATGTCTCATAGAATGGTGATATTATTCTTTTTATATGGTTAAGAAATTAGAATTATTATATTAGAAATATATAAGTGAAATTTTTTTAGATCAACACTCTCTAGATTTTATAGCCTTGTCACTTTCAATTGAGTTTCATAACATTAAACATTGTGATAAAAACATGACTAGATATGTGAAATATCTAAATGAATGTGTTAATTTATCTATTGAAATGGTATCAAATATGATATTTAAGGATCTAAGTTCAATGATGAGTTTTTTTATCTAATATTAAATATAATAATATTAGGATTAGATACACATATTATTCATAAATTCAAATTATAATGTTGACAGAAATACATAAACTATTCCATTTTTAGGGTTTATACAAGTTGGTTTCACTCATTATGGAATTTATATTAGTTCCACTAATGGAAATAAGAAGAATTATATGAATAGTTGTGTATCTAGATGATAATAATCATTTATAAATTTTATGATTTATTGAAATGAATTAATTACATTTTCTAGTAATTAATGTTCAAGAATATGAAACATGTTTTTTACGAGACACCATTGAAATTTGATATTTATGGACATTGTGAACACCAATAGTATTTCATTCTGGTCTTCATATACCTATGAAGTGGATCATTCTAAAAATAATCTGAAATCACTATGTTAGTTTCACATGTTCTTTGAATTAATGAGGTCTTAACATATGCATCCATAATTAAGAGTTAGCAAAAAATGAAATAGTCTAAATTGGAAGAAGATGTGGGTACAGTTATAATTATATGTAACATACATATAACTCTATATTTACTGAATAAATTATTTTATATTTTTTCATATCATTCATTTATGTTGACATATATTTATAATTATCAAAAAATTATTAATGATCATTTGTATTTAAGTCATAGATATGGTTATGATCATCATAATGAAGAAAGTGTAGGGCAATTGATTCCATTAATGTTCCATCATTAAGATAGTGATTAATATCAACTAGTATTTTATGATTCTCAAAATGAAACCATTTTTATTTCATTATCATGGTGGATTGGTTTATTTGTTAATGTTAGTATTAGATGTTATCTATTTCATCTCTTATTTAATTCATTTAATGGATTGTGACATTTATTACAGGAAAATTGGAGATGATATCATGTACATATCGAACAAAAAAATCTAGATTTTGGTAATGGGGTATCATTATTTTCTTTTAATACGTATAAATTACTATTTTTTATGTTCTTCATCCATTAGTCATCGAGTTTTACAAAGTATTCCATCTAACTATTATGGATTTCTACCACTATGAATTTTAGAGTTTTATATTGACTTGTTATCTGTTATTTAGCCTATAACAATGAGATATCAATATATTTCTTCGAGGGAATTGAATGATTTGAAGTCCCAGTTGGATAATCTATTGGATAAATAATTATATGATATATTGTATCATCTTATATTAAGAACGTAATTTTCACAAGGAATAATAATTGGAATCCTCGCCTATGTTTTTATTACATGAAACATAAACATTTTATAGAGATGCACAACTATATATTTCCTTGCCTGGATGATTTTTATAACATATTGAAAGGGGTGAAATGGTTATTTATTCATGATATTCTTCCTTGTTACAACTAGTAGAGAATAAAATCTATATATGAAATTTTTATAACTCCCTTAATGAGTAGATTTGTCCAATATGATTAATATTTTATTCATTTTTATCTACAAGTTCCCAATATTTTATAAAATATTTTTGGAATAAATATAATTTCCTTAATATCATATGAAACACCAAAGAATGAGTTCTAATGAGCCAAAATATATTATTTATATGACTATTTCAAATAGTCATTATTAACAAGATGTTACACATAGCAGTATGAATAGTAATAAAATAAATATATCATATAAATTCTTATGTTTCCATAAATTTAATAAATAAATATGTTGTTCATGTGTAATGATGATTACAACCTCATGAATCAATGTTATTCGTTTTTCAATATGAAATTACATGTAAAGAAACAAGAGATAGATTTAATGAATATATGTCATATATATGACACCAACACGAATTATTAATGGTTATATAATATTTTACATCCTTCATTTTAGTCAACTGAAAATATAGAATCATTATTCATATTTATTTATTTATTACCACCTCCATGTACAATGTAATTATTTTTCAATAAATAATTTTTTAGATTACTCAAAAAACATCTATAATGAATATATATGATATTAAAATCATATTTAACATTTTGAAGATGATAGAACATTGATCAATTTACAAGTATCAAAAGTAACAAAATAAAAACTACATGAAAACGTAGTTATTAACCAAATGGTGATTTTATAAAGGAATTTTCGATAAATGTGTAAAACAAATTAATGGGTAAATAATATATTCTTTTATTAATATGAGTATTATTGATTAAATAATTTATAAAAATACTAATATTTTTTATGTGGTATGTTCAATGGGGTACAATGGAATTCAAGACATTTAGTATGATTTTTTTCCTCAAATTTCATTATTTGGTATATATGATATATTATACAACTGTATTCTTTTATAAGGTGCTAATAATTCCCTTAAAAATAGTATTTCATCAATATACATATTTTAATTAAATTTAATGTTTCTTTTTGTTTTTACATTAATTGTTCTTATAAGTAATAATATACTAGTCATATATATTTATGATAAAAGCCATCTATTTTTGGGGGTTTTTTATGATTTTGTTTCTAATGATGCACATTTGTGACCAATATCTCATGGAAGTCCTATATATTTTTTTAAATTTTTATTGATTGAGAAATTATTTATTTAATTAACTTTACTTTTTTTTAACTCATGGAATTGAAAACGTTTACTATTTATACGAATCAATTCAATTTTTTTCTTCGATCGAAAATGATTTTCATACCATATCATATTTGTAAAAAATATTTCATTAATGATATTAAAAATAATTTAATATTTTTTAAATTCATTTATAAAATATGATTTCATTTTTAAAAAATAAAATGATAAGTTTTGTAATTTTTTATACATGTTGGATTTAATTTTTATCAAAAAATGTAAAAGGAATAAATGTTTTAAAGATTATGGAAGGAATGAAATTTTCTGTCACAATGATATGTCAATGATTTCAAGATACAATTACATGTTTCCAATATTATTTTAAAATAATAATTTTAATATTTCAGATTTATTTATATTTATAAGAAGTGTTTTAAAAATGGTTATGTTGTATTTTATCAAGATTGTTTTATTAATTATTTTATAGAATTTAAATTCGTCAATGTGAACTACCTATGGTGTTTATTATATTTTATTATTGATATGATCTAGTTATAACATTTTTATTTCAATATGTATATGGTTTATGATTATGATAATGATATGATTATGAAACCCATATCAATTTCATGGGTTATGCTATAAAAAATATATATATGAAAACCAATTCGTTTTAACGTCTTATGATGTGATGTAATTATTTTGAAACACTATTTCATTTTATGGGTTCATATAAAATGAATGATTTATGATCTTATTTTACACAATTGCATGAATTTAATTATGTTATTGTTTTGACCTATGTATCCCTCTAATTAATTTGGTAAATATTTAAATATCATGATACAAATAGGATTGGAATGTGGATTGAAACCATTTTAGTAATGGACATTGTCCTCTATGATATTACATAGTGTGAACCTCAACTACTATAATGTTTTAGATACTTAAACCATTCCACAATTAAACCCTTGAAAATAATCTTTGCCTGCTATGGAAATTATTTTAAATACTTTTGTGTGTGTAAAAATTCTATGGATAATGTCAATGTAATGCTCTAATAGAGCTTGTTCATTGATTGAATTATGATTTACATCTTACAAATATCAAATATTTAATTAATGAAATCTCTTTTTGAACTCTGATATTGAAAGTATGATTTTAATATGTTATTATCATGTTATCATACCCTTATACTAATGTTAATTTTATATTTTAACACTTTTACCCTTGTGGACCATCTAATTTCACTATTCAATTTTATTCAATTCGACATGTTTGATGATAGGTATTACATGTGGAGTGTATAATGAGGGTTCTAGTAATGAGAAATTTAGTTGAATATGATGTATAACTTTTTGAATCAGTTTTTATGTTTTTATTTTTCCAATAGCGTTATACATTTTCAATATTTTGGACTGTGTTTCTGTAATATAATGAATGTTATAAAAACTATAATTACTAGGTATGAAAAATCCTTGTTTGTTATAGTTAGTATCTATAGATTGTTTTGGTAAACCATTAGAAATAGGAATATGAGAATATTACTAATAACCCTTAGGATAATCCTATGTATAGGGTAACATAGTAATGTTTTTGTAAGACATATATTTTATTGATTACCTTGTAATACATTATTGTCTACACACTACATGTGGACTTGGTAATACAACATAAGTACATCAAATTAATAACTAAAAAAAAATTCATCGTGATTTAGTCATGCATTACATGTATCATGATAAATGGGCTGTACAATTAAACAACCATGACACTCCTGGATGAAATTCATTTTCTAATTTACATTTTTTAAACCATCATGAAATATTTGAATAAGTGATTGTAAATACTTGGATATTTCAATGATTTTTTTTTTCATAATTTCTTTTGGATTTTACAAGAAGGCAGTTTCTGACGACATCTGATTTCGAGGCCCAGTGTGGCCGGAATCAATTTCTGAAGTTTATCTCGGGTACGTTCAGTAAATGAATGAGCGGGTTTTCTTACATTTGAAATAGTTCTCGGAATCAAAATCTGAGGGCACCGATAAAACCGCAGCGCCAGTAATTGCTTAGGAACACCTATTCTGGAGTTGCGTTTTCTCGGGTGTGGTTATTAAAATAATGGGTTAAGTAATGAATAAAAATAAAATTCATGCAACCAATTTTATTTTTATTTTTATGATAGTTTAAACCTATGCTAGAAGGATGGCGCGGAACCCACTAATTCCTAACTACCCTAGGTAGGATATTAGTGATGTGGGGCCCACACGAGCCCCACCACATTAAATTCCATTTTACCTCCCACGTGAATTTATTTCGGTAACTCACCCACAACCCAATTAATTTGTAAGTAAACTCTCTTATTAATTAACTATTTACGTTGTTCAATATAATTAATTGGAGAATTCAATTTTGGATTTTGAATTGATTGGTGGCTTGTGTGAGTTAATTAAATAAGACAAGACTTATTTCATTAATGGTGTTTTGGTTGTGCGAGAAGGATTGGAGAGGATTTGTTGAAGTCTTGAACATCATCTTCCTCCTTGAAGAACGTGAATACACATTGTCGCCGACGATGAATGATGACCTCCAACGAGGGACGGGGAATAACGCTGATTCCTCAGAGATCGACACTATGACGCCATGTACCGCGGCACCGATGATCCTCCATCCACGACGCCGTCTTCTGCGACGTCCCTTTCCCGTGACAAACCTTGTTCGACGAATTTATCGAGATAGGGGTCTATTTTTGGTTCATGAATATTTTTTTGACCGTCCAAACATCGTTTTCTTAGCCGCTTGATATCGGATTTACGGGAGGGGTTCGGACCTCACGAACACGGCCAACCCTCCTCCCCCTTTTGATGGTGTGTTTTCCGCGGCACCAAAAAAGGTAGTGTGGTGCAATGACACTGTGCAGAATCAATGAAGAACGAGCGAAGAACCGTGGCTCCGTCGCGCCATACCGTTGAGGCCGAACGAAACCACGACAAGATTCGTGTCCACAGAGGCAATTCGAAGACTCCACAAATTCTTTTATTACATGCAGATTGACGGGTGGAGATGGAAGGGGCCGCAGAGGAGTTTTGAAGACTTTGCAGTGAAGAGCAGGTCCCAGGAGGACCGCTGGTGAAGTCGGCAGGCCAAACAGACCACCGGAGCACATCCGGTGGTCCAGGGATGAACCTACCGATGTGCCTTGCCGGCACGGAGGCACCAGCGGCCGGAGGCAGCGGCCGGCACCGGCCGACTACCAGGATTCGGATGCGCCTGACACGCCATTAGGAGGAACCACTGCGGCTGAAGCCGCGTCGACAGGTGGATGGATCCCACGGCCGCGTCGGATCTGGAGGAGGAGGACGCGGCAGGCGCGCCGCATACATGGGGCGAGAAAGGGGGGAACGGTTCCCCCCTTCTCATCCGCTGGCTGAGCCAGCGCACCCCCCCCCCCCCCCCCCCCACCCGGGTCGAGGCAGGTCGCGTGGACCGGGTCGGGGCGGGGCGGGTCGTGCGGACCGGGCTAGGATGCGCCCAGCCGGGTCGGACCCAGACCCGGGTCAGTTCAACCCGGTTCGGGCCAACCTAGGGGGGGTGGGCCAGGTCGGACTGGGCCCAGACCCCCCATTTTTGGATCACATACGGTCTTTTTTCCCATATCGTTGGCTACAGACCACCAATTGACACACCGTCAGTTGCGATGTGATCCTTGGATCGAGACGGTCATTTCGGTATATTACACTCATGTTTTCTGAAAACTTTGGTTATGACCGGGTTGGTTCGAACCCAAAATCAACTGGGTCCTCAGAGTGGAAACGCTAATAACATGAGCTCCGGACATCCGATTGATTTTCCATTGACTTTTTTAGATTCCTCATGATGAGACGGAACTTTTGAAATGCTCTTCTAATGTTTTGGATGCAGTTGGATAGTGGTCGGGTTGGATTGAACCAGAAATCCAACAGGCCCCTAGAACGGAAAAGTTGATAACCTTCATACCGGACGTTCATTTGACGAACCGTCAGCGGAGTTGGTGATAACGTTGAGAAACGGTCCCTATGATTATACCCTATGAGAGTTCAGGGTACAGTTGAGATACGGCCAAGTTGGTTCGCACACGAAACCAACCGGGCCCCTAGAATGAAAATGTTAACAACTGACAGACCGGGCGTCCGATTGACGCATAGTCTATTGCAGTGAGACCACTATGACAAGGAGTTACTTTTAGATACTTCTTCATAGAACATTGTGATACTTTGAGAATCGACCTGTAGCTAATAGAGAGGACCCTCCCGGAGATGAGTGTACGGAGTACGAAGACCGTGTAGCCAGCTGAGACCTGACGACTGCTTGACCGACTCAACATTGAGTGAGTCGACTAGCCCAGTGGACAGAGAGCCCAATATTTGGAGACAAACCCACGATGGATGGAGCACCCAATAGTTTTCCACAGACCCGCTGTACTCGACAGGATTAGTACCTCTATAGGATATTAGAGAGAGCGCCCAATATTTGGCAGCAGAACCTCAGCAGACAGAGCACCTAGTAGTTGGCAGGAGACCCGCCGTCATCAACAGGAGGAGTAACTCAGAAGTCTTAGGTTAGTGAGCAGTTCCTTGGAGTCATGACAGGATCACTGTACTCGTCAGAGACGTATCTCTTCAGCAATTATAGTTTCGATAATGAAAATCCTGGAATGAGCTGATTCGTTGACCATTGTGTCTTCCTCATGATTGAGATGGGTCACTTGATATCTTAGGTATATATATGGGAATATATCTATGTAGTGGTTATCTGTTTATTTCATAACCTCTGTGTTTTCTCATGATTGAGATGGGTTACATGATAACATAGGTATAACTATGGGCTTATACCTAAGTAAGGGTTATCTGTGGAAAATTTTCTTGTGGTTGTTCTTGTTGGATTTAGATAAATGTTGAGGGTCTCGGGGTCCCTACCGAGTATCGTTATACTCATACCTACATTGGCTATGCCCGTACCTCACTGTGGTGGATGCGGATGACGGACAGCGCTAACGGAGGCCGAGCGTTTGAGGACTGGGCGATACCCGGAGGTGGATCTCACGACATGTTGGTACCCAGAGGAGATAGACGGACGGACTATCGGACGTGGATTATTGAGGAGGACATCTATACCTACACTTCAGGTAGGATCCATGGTGGATGATCCAGGAGATGTGTGTCATCTTCCAGCTCTTTGGCTTTTCTGTTGTACATTACGTTCATTTGTACTTGTACCTATCTATTGGGCTTGTATTTCCGAACCCTTTATACTTTCAACAATTTTGTTACTGATGTAATTAGTGTTTTCTTCCTCTTTTACTATGGTTGTGTTTTTTTACGTTTATAATGGCAGCACCTTCCCAATTTTAGGGATTTACGCCTTTGGTGCTAGTCGCCAACCCCTGACCTTTGGAAGGCAGGCTTAGTGTAGTTACGACATGGGCCCCAGGGGACGGATCGTGAAAAATTGGTATTAGAGGAGTCGCTTCTACCACAAAACTTATAACTTTGATATTTTCTTTCTTTGAAGAAATATTGTTATGGGTACTAAGTGTGGTTTTTAGTTAAGGGAGTCCAGTGTTGGTGCGGGCGGCCGACGTATCCATACACCAGGACCCTGACAACGGATTTCCGACATTGTGCATGAAAACATTGATTGTGTGTGTGGTTCCAAAAGGTTTTTAAAAGTCAGCTCAAACAAGGTCAGCTCACCAGGTATGAATTTTTTTATGGTGTCACATTTGTATCTTTCAGGATGCCTCCCCGCAGACGACTAGCTAGAGCCCCGATAGTGGTATGTACTGACAGCCCACCAAGCAACGATGCCTCGGTACAGGGCCATATCCCAGTTGTGGCACCAGCGGAGGCACCAGTGGTACTACCACTCGTTGGGACACTGATGCCACCAGCCCCAGCAATAGATAGTGCACGTCGGTTGATCGCACTGCACTTGTTCCAACTCTAGATTCCACCCAGGTTCAGGGGAGAGACAGACCCGTAAGTAGCTGGGGATTGGCTGGAGGCTGTGGTGAGTCTTCAGGCTAGTGGGGACGCCAGCAGAATTCATGGTGATCCTTGCTGCCAGCCTTCTTGAGGCAGCAACAGGTAGATTGTGGATCCTAATTCTCGAGGTTCATGACGATGCATCACTTTTATGGGAAGACTTCGAGAGCATGTTCTGGACAGAGTTTCTACCATCCACCCTTTGAGCGGTGTAGATCGAGGAGCTACTTCATCTGTAGCAGGGAAACATGAGTGTAGCTCAGTACTCTTCGAGGTTCACATACCTCTCGCGCTACTCTAAGACATGGTATGAGACCCGTTCTTCAGGGCTCGAACCTTCGATCAGGGGATCAAGTGATACATTAGAGATTTTGTTGTTTCCTAAAACATCCTGACGCAGACATGGGTTTTGGAATGATCCCTCCTAGTGGAGGGTTTCCTTTCTGAGCATTCTCCAGCAACAGGACCCACCACTAGCCGTCATGTGGCAGAGTCCTCTGCAGCTGGCAGTAGACAGTTGACGCAATGGTCCAAATGGACCAGACCCACCGGTGGCCGATTACACGAATCAGGAAAAATTGTGCGGGGAAACTGTGTTGGAGTAAGATCTAGTTGTTCCATGAGTGTGAAGTGTTACTCATATGGTGGGCTTGGTCACATGGTACATGACAGTCTGACCCGCCGTAAAGATTATTAGTTGATAGATGAAGAACCCCTTAGACAATGGAAAAGGTTTGATCAGGGCGGACTGCAAGGAGCAAAAGACCGAGTCAGAGGAGCTGGTCTGGTAGCTGGAGGTGGACAACGCTTCGAGGTGTTTCCACCACCACCACCAGGAGGTCCACCCCGACTGCAGGATATATGAGGACATGAGAGAGATCAGCTTTAGGCAGTAGAAGATTACGACTACGGAGCTCCGAAAGCTGTTGGACAAGAGCGAGACTAGTTCCAGGAATGGGACCATTGATCATGGTGCTTCTAGTTTCCTTGTTTTCTTTGTTGTGTGTCTTTGTACTTCGAGCTACAGTAATAAAAAAAAATTCCTTGGGACGATTTCATCCTTTCTTTTTGTGTACTATGAGGTTCCGGTTTAAACTGTTGACTTGACCCTCACTTTTGAGATTCATATTGGAGGAGCCCAGTAACCACACACACTGATGCTGACAGTGTGACTCAACCCTTTGACGTGAGAGTAATGGTTGGATATCTTGATGGTAGCGTCGAGGGCTTACGAGGTCATCCATGGAATGGATTAATACCCTTCATGACAAGATTGACTGTTTTAGGCAAAGAACGTGCTTCATCCATGGGATGAGACCAGATTTATATTATCGGCACAAAATAATTCTTAGCAGCTCTTGTGGGACCAGAGATGGTCCAGGCCATGACGTAGAAGGTGTAGATCATCCAGGAGTGGATGAAGATTGCATAAAGCAGGTAGAAATCATATGTTGATAGGATACAAGACCACTGGAAGTAGAGGATGGAAACCATGTTTTCTTTCAGGTTACACCTCGACGAGGTCTATGGAGATGTGGCTGAGGTGGAAAGTAATCTCTGTGGTTCAGAAGGCCATTTCAGGTCCTCAGCAGGGTAGGTGAGGTGGCTTACCATTTGACCCATCCACCTCAATTGCACCAGGTGCACGAAGACTTCTATGTATATTTGCTGGGGAGATACGTGCTTGACCCGATGCATATCATCGACCATGGGGTGTTGGACATTGGTGATGTGGTGACTTTTTTGGGGTTCCAGTAAAGGTTTATGAAAAACAGAAGTGGGTCCTATGAGGATGGCCGATTCCTCTTGTGCGCTTTCGTTGGCTGCATGGGAAACTCCAGGTGAGCACATGGGATCGGAAGGCTCAAATGTGTGCTCAGTACCGCTTTTGTATCAATAGTTTGTGTTTAAGATTTAAGGGGACTTCAATCCCTGATGTGGGAGTAATGTAAATACCTGGGAATTTCATAGAAATTTTTATTTAATTTCTTTGGGATTTTACAAGACCGCAGTTTATGACAACACCAGATTCCGAGGCCCGTTGTGTCCGAAATCTATTTCCAAAGTTTAGCTCAGGTACGTTCAGTAAACGAACGAGTGGGTTTTTCTAAATTTTGAACCGGTGCTCGGAATTGAAATCTGAGGACACCGATGAAACCGCAGCGCCGATAATTGCTTAGGAACACCTATTCTCGAGTTGTGTTTTCTCGGGTGTGGTTATTAAAATAACGGGTTAAGTATTGAATAAAAATAAATTTTTTGCAACCAATTATATTTTTATTTTTAAGGAAGTTTAAAACTATGCATGGAGGTTGGGGCGGAACCCACTAATTCCTTACTAACCTAGGTAGGATATTAGTGATGTGGGGCCCACACGATCCCCACCACTTCATATTTCTTTTTACCTCCCAAGTGCATTTTTATCTATAACTCACCCAAACCCCAATTAATTTGTAAGTCAACATTATTATTAATTAATTTTTTAAGTTGTTCAATATAATTAATCCGAGAATTAAATTTTAAATTTTGAATTAATTGGTTTCTTCTGTGAGTTAATTAAACAAGACAAGTCTTATTTCATTAAGGGAGTTTTGGTTGTATGATAAGGATTGGAGAGGATTTTATCAAGTCTTGAACTTCATCTTCCTCCATAAAGAATGCAAAGAACGCACTTTCGCTGACGAAGAACGCCAACCTCCAACGAGGGACGATGAATGGCGCTAATTCCTCGGAGATCGACCCCGCGACGTCGTGTATGGCGACACCGATGATCCTCCTTCCGCGACACCATCTATTGTGACGTACTTTTCTAGAGACAAACCTCATTCAGCATCTTCATCGAGGTAGGGGTTTGTTTTTGGTTCATGAATATTTTCTTGACCGTCCAAACATCATTTTCTTAGCCTCTTGATATCGGATTAACGGGAGGGGGGCCGAATCGCATGAACACGACCGACCCTCCTACCCCTTTTGATGATGTGTTTGTCGCGGAACGAACAAAGGTAGCGCAGGGCAACGACACTGAGCGGAAACAAAGAAGAACGGGCGAAGAATTGCGGCGTTGGCGTGCCGCGCCGTTGAGGCCGAACAAAACCGCGGGTGGAGTCGGGGCCGCAAAGGTGATTCAAAGACTCCAAAAATTGTTTTCTTTTTTGACATACGGATCATCGGGTGGTGATGGAACGGGCCACAAAGGCGTTTTGAAGACTTCGCAGTGAAGAGAAGGTCCTGGGAGGACCGCTGGCGATGTCAGCAGGGAAAACGGAATAACAGAGCATGTCTGGTGGTCCGCTGAAGACTGTGTCGGCACGCCGGTGGCCGGAGGTGGCGGCCGCCACCGGCCGACCGCCAGGATGTAGCGGCGCCCGGTGCGCCGCTATAAAAAAACCACAGTGGATTAAGCTGATGCCGCAGGCAGACGGATCTCGCGACCACGCGGGATCCGGAGGAGGAGGATGTGGCAGGTGAGCTGCGTCTGTGGGGCAAGAAAGGGGAATGGTCCAACCCTGCTCGGCTGCTGGCCGAGCCAGCGCACCCCCCCCCCCCCTCCAGACTGGCCAGGGCGGGTCGCACGGAATGGGTCAGGCCGCGCCTAGTCGGGTCACACCCGTATCAGGTCGACTTAGTTCGGGACGACCCAGTGGGGGTTGGGACGGGTCGGACCGGGCCCATACCCCCCATTTTCGGATCACTTCTGGTCTTTTTCCCATATCATGGGCTACGAACCTACGATTGACGCACAGTCACTTACGATGCGGTCCTTGGATCGAGACGGTCATTTTGGTATATTACACTCAATGTTTCGGAGAACTTTGGGTATGGCCAGGTTGGTTGGAACTCGAAACTAACCGGGCCCTCGGAGCGGAAACAATTATAACTTGAGCTTCGTACGTCCGATTGACGTGACGTCGACATTGTTGAATTCCTCTTGATGAGACAGAACTTTCGGCATGCTCCGCTCGAGGTTTGGATGCAGTTGGATAGTGGTCGGGTTTGATAGAACCCGAAATCCAACCGGGCCCCTAGAACAGAAAAGCTGATAACCTTTAGACCAGACGTCCGATTGAAGAACCGTCAGCGGTGTTGGTGATCACATTGATAAACGGTCCTTATGAGTATAGACTATGAAAGTTCGGGTTATAGTTGATATATGGCTGGGTTGGTTCACACACGAAACCAACTAGACCCCTCGAACAAAAAGGCTAATAACTCACAGACCGGGCGTCCGATTGATGCGACGTCTATTGTTTTGAGACCCCTATAACAAGGCGGTCCTTTGAGATACCTCTTCATGGAAATTTGTGACACTTGGAGTATTGACCTGTAGCTCGTGGAGCGGACCCTCCCAGAGACGAGCGTACGGAGTACGAAGACTGTGTAGTCGGCTGAGACCTGAGGACTGCTTGACCGACTCGACCTGGAGTGAGTCAACTAGCCCAATGGAAAGAGCTCCCAGTATTTGGCGACAGAACCATGGCAGATGGAGCGCCTGGTAGTTTCCCGCAGACCCATGGTACGTGACAGGAGGAGTACCTCTGTAGGATATTAGGAAGAGAGCACGGTATTTGGAGGCCGACCCTCAGCGGACGGAGCACCCAGTAGATGGTAGCAGACCCGCGGTAGGAGGAGTACAGCAGTAGTCTTAGGTTAATGAGTAGTACCTCGGAGTTGTGACAGGATCACTGTACTCGTCAGAGACGAATCTCTTCAGTAGTTACAGTTTTGATAATGAAAATCCTGGTTTGAGCTGGGTCATTGACCTTTGTGTTTTCCTCATGATTGAGATGGGTCACTTGATTACTTAGCTATATGTATGGGCATATATCTAAGTAGTTGTTATCCGTTGATTTCATAAACTCCGTGTTTCTTCATGATTGAGATGGGTTACTTGATAACATAGGTATAAGTATGGGCTTATACATAAGTAAGGGTTATCTATTGAGATTCTGCTTGTGTTTTTCCTTGTTTTATTTAGAGATACCATGAGGGTATCAGGGTCCCTAATAAGTATCGTTATACTCACCCCTACACGGGCTATGCCCACACCTCATTGTGTTGGATGCAGACGACGGACAATGCTAACGGTGGACGAGCGTTCAAGGACTGGACGATACTTGGAGGTCGATCTCCTGACCAGTCGGTACCCGGAGGAGGCAGACAGATGGACAATCAGACGTGGAGTGATGAGGAGGAAATCAGTACCTACCATTCATGTAGGATCTGTGGTGGACTATCCAGGAGCTGTGTGTCATCTTCCAGATGCTTGGATTTTTTGTTGTACATTACATTCAGTTGTAGTTGTACCTATCAGCTGGGCCTGTATTTCCGGTCCCTTTGTACTTTCATCACATTTGTTACTGCTGTTCTTAGTAGTTTCTTCCTCTTGTACTCTGGTTGTGTTTTTGTTTACGTTTATAAATGAAAAGCCTTCCCAATTTTAAGGATTTACGCCTTTGGTGCTAGTCACCAGCCCCTGGCCTATGGAAGGTGTACTTGGGGTAGTAACGACACGGGCACCCGAGGACGGGTCGTGATAGTGATGTTCATGACTAACGTAGGTTAAACCTTTCGATATTTTTATTTATAATAATTTTTCATGATTTATACATCACATAATTTTTTATTCAAATCATTTTACCGACATTTATTATTTATCACATTATGCATTTTATTTTTAGTTTATTGATAAAAAATGATTAGTTATCTTTATAATAAATATATTAGAAAATGAAATAATTTTTTCATGAGAAACATAATGTTATATGATATATTACTAATAATATTTCTTATAATAGAAAAAATAACTCTATTCAAATAAATCACAATGAATTTATGAAATAGTAAATGAGGGAATAACATTATGTGGAGTCCTTCCTATGGAAACATCCCAAATCTCATAGTGGCCCCACTACTCATCTTTTTTTAAGATATGGATTGATACCAATAAAAAGTTATTTTCATTTTTATAATGTGGAAAACAAGAAAAAATAATTCATGTTATCTATCATATGGATGGTGAATCAGACCAATGGTGGATTCTCATCAACAATATGAGGCAATGTGATGAAAACGAAACTTTTGAATGGGATGATTTTAAATTACATTTTTAAATATTTACATCCCTTTAATTATTCCGATCAAAATGGTGAAAAAATTCATTCAGATAAAGTAATTTCATGTTGAATGTCTCAGTGTCTATGAGTTAGATTTTACAATAATTATAAGGAATACCAACTTAATTATCATCCAAACTGAATGTATGGTCAACATATTTTTCAATAATTAAAAAAATTATATGATTTTTTCCCTATAGTGGACATTAATATCCTTGAATAAATAATTTTACATTATCTCAGGTGTGAAATGGATGTCGTAGTTACCCATAAATCACATTGTTTTGATAATAAGAGAAAGACGATGTTCTAGTGGAACACTAAGAACCATTTAAATAAGAAGACCAGTTCTCCAGCATGCTTAACATGTGGAAAAAATATTAAAGAAACAATCATATATTTACTATAAAATGGTTTATGGTGGGAAGTCATGTTCATTGGGAAATCTAATTTCTATATGATGGGAAAAAGTAAACAAATTATTCGAATAATTAGAAAGCTACACAAAATACACCTCCCATAATAAAGTATTTCATGTATGAGGAGGATGTAAACTATGCTAAAACATGTCCAAATATGAATGTTAATGATTATGATCAATTTCTAAAACCACATAATATGAGGGAAAAAAGTAAATCTCATCAGATCACTATTTTTTATTTGTGGTCCGATAAATACATAGTGAAAGGTCAAATAAAAATTAACTCTTTGACTACTAATGCCTTATTTATCTCTAGATCATCCAATTTATTAATTTCTGAATAATTTTATAAGGATATCATGTTGCACCTTAAATTTCTAGATGTAGAATTATATTTTAAAATCCCTACAATTATGATGATCCCATCTCAGGTATATATTTTCTCTCTAATTGATCTTTGTGGGAAATTATTTTTCTATAAATCTTTTCATTCCATCTCTTGATGAATTTTATATTATCATAGGCATGGATTGGTTTTTTATACATAATTCCCAATTCAATTAATGAGGTTTTGAAGTAAAATATTATATTCCAACCCTACCTTTGATCCAATATTTTTGACATTATAAATTTGAACATCTGATGTAAATCACATTAATTGTATGAGTTTTTTTTTCTAATTCCAAAAGGACATTAATATTAGATGGTTGGCGAGAAACTAAAAAATTATAATATTTCTACAATGTGGAATTTATTTGTCGTATTTAATGAATATATTTCATGTATTCCGTTGAATCATAATGATTATTTTTCAATAGAACTCAGACCAGGTCCAATAGTTATTTTAATTACTCTATATAGTATGCACCAAATTGAGATGGGGGAATTGAAGAAGAAACGCCTAAAAAATCTTGATAAGGTATTAATTTGATGATGTGTGTCACCATGGTTTAACTCATTATATTTTTCAATAATGTATATGGATTGATGTAAATTTCTGTTTATTGTTGATATTTGACCAAGATCACTATCAAAAAAATGTAACATCTACCAAACATTTATTTTTTTCATAATCCATTTTACAAAAATTAATACATACTATGATTGCCCTTTATTTTGGATATCATGAGATAAGGTTCAAGATGATAAATATAACAAAGAAAATATTTTCAACAGGCTAATCTCACTATAATTATATATTGATTTCATTCAGACTTACTAATTCGGTAATGATCATTGTTTCTTTATTTAATAGTGAATTTTGTATTACCCAAATTAATTTATGGAAATATTTATATATGATATTTGTTTATAATCAAAGTGAAATTAATAGCATTAAGATCACTCTATACTTGTAATAAATACTCAAAGGAAGGAAAATCATTACGAAGAAATTAAGAAACGTTGAATTTTTTATACAGTCATTTTCATTTTTCATTATATGAAATAATGTTATTATTAATATATTGATCTATAGAATATGAACGCTATTGATATTTTTCAAAGACCATCTAAAGTGACTGATGAAAATAAATTTAAATGTTATGGATAGATATTTTGTATGGATTTTTTGAGTTTTTATCACAATAACATATGTAGCTCGACAACTTATCTGAGAAAAAGTTAAATTTTAATTGGATGTATAAATGCAAGGAAAATTTATAAATTATAAGACAATATTAGTTAGTGAGACTATTATTATATTATTATATAGTACATAGGTATTTTTAATATTAAGTGATTCATCCATGAATGGATTAAGATGAGTTCATATATTAAATTACATGGTTATATATTATTCCATATGAAAATTGATATTTGTTCATAAAAATTAACCCAATCATGGTTTAGGGATTACTATAGCAGTGTTATAACTAAAGATATTGTGGGGATATCCTTATGATGAAAAGTGTGATAAATATTTTGGTCAAAAAAGTTTAATGTTTATAATCAAAACATGGGGTTGAAAATGAACCATAGGATATTGTTAGAGATGATTAATGATTATGACTAGTCAAAATATTAAAACCCTTGGAAATTGAAAAGGTTGAATTATTCATTGAATCATATGGATCTTGATATCTTATTCATTATTTTGATAAAAAAGATAAAATATTTTTGGATTTGTATAGGATTTTTCTGGAAATCCAAATGGAAGGGGAGAAATATTATCCTTCGGAAATGAATGGTCAAGAATCTATCTAATTGATGATTCAATAAGAATTGAAAGATGGTATATAAAATCAGATGTAGGTGAGAAATATTCCCATGTTTATCATTGATTGTGATGGAATGATAAATATCAATAACCACCTATGTGTTCCACCCATAATAGACTGAGAGGAGGAATTTTTAGAGGAGGTTCATAAATATTCATTATCCATTTATCAAGGAATTTTTAATTTGATTCATGATATGAAAGATTATTTATAGTGGGATTGTAGGAAAAATGATATCTTAGAGTTTGTATTTTCATTCTTAATATATCAGTAGGTCAAGTCCAAGAGAAGAAAATATCAGGGGATGTGACTTCCATTACCCATACTAGAATAGAAATAGAAAAATTTTATATTGGAAATTTCTTAGAAATCCACAATAATCCAAAAAGGAAACAATTATATGTAGTATATAATGGATATTCAAAACTATTTATCACCCTCAAACAATATAAATAACTATTACTCTTTTGATCATCTATGTATGATATAAATTAAATAGGTTTTAAGGATTCAAGGAGTATGACATTAAACTGCGTCAATGTCTTAACCAAGGATTATCTCAATGTTTTAGTGAAGTATTCATCAATAAAATGATAATAAGTTTACTTTAATCAATATGTATCTTCTAATGATATATAGTCAGTCTATGAGAAAAATTCAAACCCCATATAATATGATGAGATCATGTTCATTGGATTTCAAGGGTGGTTGAGATCAACACATTCCTCTAGTTGAGTTTTAATACAACATTGTCATTAATAAAACTAATAATATGGGTCATTATGAAGAAATAAATTAAATAACTTGTATTGATCCAGCCTAATTGAAATAATTTAGAGAAACAATGTTATTAGGTCCTAAAATTGTATATTAAAATTAAGATAATATTATATACATTAAACAAAACACATGGGTGATACAATATCAGTAAAAAGATATGATGATAATAGTCTATGTTATCTAGAATATGAATATTGTTATAAATTGTTTCTGCAGACATCTATGTGGATGGATTTACTAAGATTTATAAGGTGAAATTAATACCATGATACATCAGTCCCTTTGAGATAATTTATAATATTAGAATGAAAACTATTCAGTCGTAACATCAAATAAACCTCTATATATTCCATGATGTATTCCATGTATCTGACATAAATATGTACGTACCTGACCCTTCAAATTAAATTAAATCATAGTCCCTTTGGTAGGAAATATATCTTTCTAATGAGGGAAAACTGGTGGAGATTATTCACCATAGAGATAATTTAGTTTGAAATAATACCCCTCACCATGTTAATGTTATGTGGTGAAACATGGTGTTTTATAAAGATATGTGTAAATTTGATATTTTATTGAGGTTTTAGTATTTTAATTTATTTTTAAACGTGATAGAATAAAAAAAATTATTTTTATATGGGTTATAATTTTTATAGTTATATTTTATGAAACATTTTTTTAATAAGTTAAATTTCATTAATTGTTTTCACTACACAGAACACCGAGTTCTACAAAGCATAAATATTATATTTATATTAATATTTATCATGGGTGTTATAACCTAGAAATTAAAATTGGTGGTATAATTTATGATATAGTCATTTTGTATTTAAATTAAAATGCATTTAGATGAATACATTTTGATGAAAAATAATTCATTTTTGTTAAATTCATTATATGTTTTGAAAATTAAATTTTAACAAAAATTATTTTATTTATTTTTGAAAAATAAATAAATATTACTTTAAAAAAATTAATATTTTATTTTATTAAATGAATATAATTTTTTAATCGACATTTTAAAATTAATATTATCTAATAATGTCATTATAATTTCGAAACCTTATTAATAGTGAAAATAGTACAAGTTAATTATCATGGTTAAGGTGAAACCTATTTTCTAGTAGGTTAATATAAAAATATAAGGTGTAAAATGACTTATAAACATATAATAACATAGTTTATAGTTTAATATAGGACTTTTCAATTCAAATTTTCATTAATAATCGATTTTTTCCTTGTGGAATAATAAAACGGTGGGTACACATTATTAATTTAAAAAATCACATGTGTGTCCTCTCCCCCACTAATAAACTTCCTCATCTCATCCCATTCTATTCAAAACTAAATAACCCATTTTTTAATATAATAAAAATCAATACACATTATAAAATTAATAAACTAATTCATGATTCCTTTTTTGATAATTATTTATTCTTATAAAGGATTTGTATTCAATCCTAATGATGTTGTCCAAGGATTTGATAATATAATTAACTAAGAACTTTTTTATTTATCCATAAACCTATTTCATAATTTATTAAAACATTATAAATTAAATAACTAAAAATATTACATATTTTAAATTTTTTATTATTTTAATGACATACAACAATATCTAACCCCTTAACTAGGAAACAAAATAGTAGATTATGTTTACAACAAACTACAACCACAAAATCGATGTCATTATTCATCCATAACTAATTATTATAGATACATATTATGTTGAATATTATAAAAATATATTAAATGTATAATATAACTATACATAATGAGTAATATTATCACATATTTATTCTTACTTTCCCTTATGTAGGGAATATTATTACATCTCTTGTGTGTACATCAAACTTCCACATCATGAAACAATGTGATTAATATGTCACGTATGCCATATATAAAAGTTCAAAATGATTAATTTAATATTTATATACACTATTAATGATATAATAATCATTCTAGAAATTATATATATAATATTTTTTCTTACATTACTATCCATTTAATAAATGATAACACCATTCTTTTATACGAAAAACTACACCCTTATGACGTGATGTTTATTTTTTCAATAAAACATTACATGAGTTGTATTAAAATATATTTTTAATTTATTTATGGGTTCTATATGAAATAATTATTACTATTTAAATATTATATATTAATTATCTTCCATCCTTTACTTCCAGAGAGAAAGAGGAAAACAATGTTCTTGTGAACGTATGACTTCTTATCTCATTGAACAGTGTAACTCCACTTCTATATATCTTTCTAAAATGAATTACTATAAATGTATATATAATTAATATATATATTATTTATATAAAATTTAATATAATGGGGATTATATAATCAAGATCAATGTAAAATGATAAAAAAATCCAAACCAAAACATAAACAAAAAATGAAGCTGTTATTACTTGAAATGAGATATTAACAAGGGTTTATATATAATTGGTTACTAAATATTAATAATTAAATGATATATTTTAATATAAAAATTAGTGTATTTTTTAATATAATTATAAAAGACTTATATTTTTAAAAATGTTATTGGTACATGTATAATGGAACTGAAGACATAAGGAATTATATTTTTTCAAAAACATCCTTCTTCACTACATAAGATATGTTATTCACCAATCATAAATAAATAAGAGTTTATACATCAATTTGAGAGATTATAAATTTAATTTTATTATTTTAATGATATTTAATGATTCTTTATATTCTGATATTTAATGGGTTTTTTTGATTCAAAAGATACAAATGTGGTAATGATTTTATAGTACAATATCAATGTTTATTATGGTTGACTATGATTATATATACAATAACAATGCCATATTTTCTATATCATAATAAAATATTGAATTTTTTTTCTTTGACAATAAATATTTTCTTTTATTTATCTTATTTTAGGTTACAAAATAGTGAAAAAATTATTTTTTATGAAATAATGATTTTAGTTTATTCATAAATTGAAAATAATATTTATTGTCTAACAATGTCATACATATAATTTAATGATTTTTTTGAAAACTTCCTAATATTTTAATGTCCATTTTACCATTTATTAGAAATAAATAAAATAACATAAAAGGAATCATATTTAAAGGATCTGAACAATGTTATATTTTATTTTACTAAAATTTTTGAAGTAATATGTTTATTATATTTTAGGACATAATAATCATTGTATTTCAACATGACCAATTAATTATATATATCTTTCATTAAATATTTCTGTGATTATTTGAAAATATTTTTTTTAATTACTTGGAATACATTTATATTTTAATGAATAGTTTTCAAATTTTAAAGGATATTTTTCTCATGTATTTATAATTAGTTTTTATGGAATTTATATTTCTCAATGACAATAGTATTTGTTTATTATAATGTATTATAGGTGATATTATCCATTTCAACCAACAATGTATTATCATTTTACGGTTTATTATTATGATGTCAGTATTTTTATTAAGTACATTTCTTTTCCATAGATTATGCATTATTGAAATTTATATGTATCTCATTTTTTCATGGGTTCTACCATTTTTTAATTCTTATTAAACCCATTACACTTCATGGGTTAGGTTGTTAAAATTTATTATAACCATGTAGAAAGAATTTTTATGAATTTATTATTTGATGGGTGGGACCTGTGTATCCCTCTAATGAAATGGTAAGAGACTGATATCTAATGAGATAAATTGGACTATATTTTTGGAAGGAATCCAATTCATAATGGGGTTTCTTATATACTGAAATACATAGTACCGAACCTTGACTAATAAAATTATTTTGGAGTTAAGTCATTTTATTCTTATATCCCTGTAATTTATCTTTCCATATGTGGTAATTTGATTTATATTGTTTTGAATTTTCTAAAATTTCTTGTATTATGTCAATGTTATGCTCTCATGGATCATGATATTTGATTTTTATTATTATTAATGTTTTTTGATCTACCAAAATTTTTATCGTGAGTCATTATTTTGACCTATTTTGTGTATGGAATGTTTTTAATATTTTATAATCATGTTATCCAACCTTTATTGCTCAAGTAATGTATATGTATTTCTCAGGATTATCATTAATGAGAATATATTCCCACCATTTATTATGTTTATTTTTACATGTTTATAATGATAGTTGTAAAGTGTGATATTTATTATAAGTTTTCTAGTTTTGTGGAACTATGAGAGAGATTATGTAGCACTCTTGTGAATAAACTTTTTATGCTTCCATGTTTAAGAAGGAATAATGCCTTTATGACCCCCAAGCTTATTTTTGGGTAACATCATGAATTTTTATTATAACTGGAATATCTATGAATTAGAATCCTAGGTATTTATATGGTCTTAACATGTGTCATATAGTTTTTATCGGACTGAGGACTAAAATACTCTATATTTATCTCCACTATTTCATGGGAGTGTTTTTGGATGACATATATTCCTAATATACAATCACGTCTGATCATCTACATCAACTCAGAGTACCTAGATGGATGTTGTTATATCATCATATTCATTACATGATAAGGAAATCTATTTTTCAACATTTTTGATGTGTATTCCTATCTATCCATGTTCAAAGAGCATGTTATTTCATTTGACATTTAAATTATAAAGGATTTCATAACATGGAATAAAATTTTCAATGATTTTTTAGATTAATTACTTCATCGTTCCTATTTATCTCATGTTCTAGGGGTTACCTTAGTAGTGACATTGAGGGGTTATTCCTACAGACCACTTATTCAATTACATCTTCATGTTCCCTCTTTCCTTATTTACTTCTATCCATGTATACCCTATTTTCTTCTCCCCAACTCTCACTTGTATTTTTATTTCATTCCTTATATCCCCAAGTTGTTACTCTACAATTTTTTGTATAGGATACCTCTATGTACATTGACTTTAATCTGGTATCATTTTAGTTATATATTCCATTTCATGAATTTTTTTCTTATTTATTGTGTTATCAGTGATATATTTTTCAAGAGGTGGTTTTGACAATCAATATTGGTGGATTATAGTAATATCCTATTTTTTTGTAGTCCCATTATATAAAATATCTTCTTTAGAGTCCAGTTCATCCAATCCTCTTATATTATATCTTCTATGGTGATTTAATTTATTCCTTGGGATGAGGAGATTTTTCAGTCGATGGTTTTCAAGGAGGTGTCTCTGTAATCAGATTTTATTCTTATCATTGTGGTACTCATTAGAGGAAATCTATGTCATATTATTGTTATAGATATTTTTTGTTTCTAATCATCCCACTCGTCGATGACATGTCCAAATATTCTTTTGCACTAGGGTTCCACCACTCTCTTCTCTATCTTATTTTTGTGGTGGTTTTCAAGGTGTTTTCTGAGGTTTTTTAGATTAGTTGATGACATTCTATAAGGTTGTAGAGCATAGTAATATTGATTTTACATTTTACTAGTCATCAGTTATTATGTTTTCCAATATGGGATAAATTTTTTGTCTTTTAATCCCACTATAGAGAATGAGATAATTAGGTTTCCCCTACTCAATTATAATGTTTTCTATTTTCACCAATGATGACTACAATCTGATCTATTGGATTCAGATTATATGTGATGATGATAAAAACGATGTGTTGATTGCAATTCAAGGATTCAAATTAGGGTGTGTGTATTGATGAGAATCATGAACTAAGATTTTGATGTCAAATTCTTTATAAAATTTCAGTCATATTTTTCAATTTTTATATTGAATTCTATTTTTGATGGTTTTGGGGTGTATTTTGAACTGTGTAATCTATAAATAATTATGGTGATGGATATTTTTTTCCCGATATTTTGGGTTCCCAGTCTACCATGTTGAATTTTATCCATAAAATGTATAAACGTATTTATTGTTAGGTTCTCCATTTATTTAGTTCGCTATTTCTTGTTGATCATTATCTACATCTGAAAAATGGATTCTCTATTAGCCACTCTCACATAGAAACAAATAATGTTATTATTACATTTTAGATTTTATAATTATTTCATTGAGTTGATTTATATTTTTACTTTTAGGGAATATTTGATTCATTCAGAAGTTGGGCAGGGATATGTTGTCATTTGTGATGAACCACAATCGATTTTAGGATTCATTCACATTTTTTGGAGATCATATGGAGGATCATGGTCTAGAATAGAGTAGGCCCCTTGTGAAGAACTATCCTACTCATGACATTGAACTTGTATTTGTGATAAATTGACTTAAGATTCGGTGGAACTACATTTTGGTATTTTTTTATCATTTATATAGACAATAATCATAAGTTATATATTTCAAAATATGATTTGAATATTCCTTATAAGCGATTTATGGAGTACATAAGAACATTTGATTTCATCATTTCATAGGGGAATAACATTGTTGATGCTTTTAGTAGGAATCATTCAACCCATATTGTGGAAGAATCTTCAAAATAATATAACATTACTGATCTCTTTTCCTCATTTGAAAATGTTATTCATAGAAAATAAGACTTAATTTTTTTGGAAAACTATTAAACTATCAAATTATCATCATGAGATTATTCATTATTAGAAGAACCTTGAGGTTGATGTTTTTGGAATTAAGGATTATATTTATTATGGTGTAAACATACATGAGCTTTATTTCTCTTCAATGTGTATCCAACACATTTAGGGTTAATATGTCATCACATTTCACATGATAATTTCCATATTGAGGAAATATAAGAAATCCTAGTTGGAATTGAACCAGGGTACCTTGAAGATGATCTATGTCATATAGAGATGATTTGGTTTTCAATGAATGATAATATGTATAAATTTTTTTTATATTATACCCATTAATATGTCATGTCCATGAACCTAAAATATTCAGGGTATCTTCATCACCATATATTGCTTACTTTGATGTGGGATATTATTACAATACATATTATGGTCTAGTTTCCACATACCCATTTAAGTAGGAATATGATATGGGTAGTGATCGATCGGCTGACCAAATCCATACATATTATTTCCATTTAAGATACAACAACAGTTGAGGTATTGGGAAGATTTTATGTATTTTTTTTCATACTTCATGATGTTATATCTCATATATTTTCTAATAGGTATCCCAAATTTAGTTCACATTTTTGGAGTGGATTATAGGTAGTCATAGGATAACATTGGAGTCCAATAATAGTATATAATCATTTGATTGGTGTCTAGATAAGTATATAAATTAATTTACAAGAATAAAAGCTATTTGGATTCATTCAGGACTTTTTTGGAGCTTGGGATATACACATCATAATTCTTGATTTTACTTATAACAATAACAACTGTCCTTCGATCAGAATGAACCCCCTTTTGGCATTGTATAGAAGACCTTGTAAGTATATATTGTGTTGGGTGGATATTGTTGAATCTACATTAATTTATATATTTTTTTGCAACATATGATATATAATAATTATTTAATTACTCATATAATTGTAATGTAATATTGTTGGAATAAATCTTATTATAATTTTTATCAAAACCTTTAAATATTTATAGCTGGTAACTAAGTTTTTAAAATTTCAGATTAGGTTGGTTGTCAAATATTCAAAAATACATAATGACAGAACCGAGATATGATGG
Organism: Viscum album; assembly: GCA_963277665.1. Lineage (NCBI taxonomy): Eukaryota > Viridiplantae > Streptophyta > Magnoliopsida > Santalales > Viscaceae > Viscum > Viscum album. Next base: position 137,400,687 of record OY728136.1, read on the forward strand.
ACTATTTCAATTTATTCATCATATTGTAATGGTGGATTAATGTATACATATTCCACCTCAATGGAAATTAATTCACATTTTATTTTATGTGATGTATCATATAGTTTATCTGTCAAAACATATGATGGTTTAATATTCGTGGAACATGAGGTGAAAAAATATTTATTTATTACTAAAAAATTATTTTGTATTTTGGATTGTAAAATAACTGTTATTCATTGATATTTCAATTCCTTGTTTTATGTTTTATGGATGCCTTTCCATAACTCACATGTGAATTATGATCATGGAACACTGATGAGGGAGGTGTGGCCTCAACTCTTATATATATATTCTTAATTATATAACTATTGGTTCAATAAAATTTTTCATATTGGGGATAGTTTTTTAGTAATTGATAAATTGTTTCATAGAGGTATTTTTTTGAAATGGATTTTTGGGGTGGAATTTTTGGGCGTCTTCTAATTTTTGAATATAAGTGATGTGGGCGGGAGCTGTGACATGGTAGAATGTTTTATATATATATATTTTTTTTTTGAAATTTTTGGTGTTATGTGTGGGATTTATCATTTCCTTAACCAACATAAATATTATTTTAGTGACGTCTGTTTCATATATTATAGAGAATAGTTATGTTGGTAGATATTGTGGAATAGACTAATCTATTATTCCATAATATACTCATTTTCACAAATTTTGTTGTGGTGTTTATGTGGGAGGCACTACGTTACGAGGCATTGAAGAGTTAAAATAATAAACCTAATTTTATATTTCAAACTCATTCTACATTAATCGCATTCAGCCCTTTCGAATTTAGAAGCATTCAAGAGTTGATTTGGATCCTCTAACCTCTCTTCTTCTTAGATTAACATTTTGGATAAAAAAATTGATCTCTCCTTGGTATGTGAATCATATTTTTAGGTATTCCACATATATTCACATGACTATTTATTTTTGTGTGTTTAATCCTCATTTTGATGTTGGATGGGATCCCAATTTAGATGAATTCTATTAAATGGATTCACCTTTGATCTTATTTAATATTGATCCCTTATTAGAGACTATCAATTTTTTATTCATTAATCAGGTAATTAATATAATTTGGTTCCATAAATTCTCTAAATTAGTATAAATCTTAATTACATAACTAATATTATATTTATTTGAAATTAAATCCATTAAATTAAGGATTTTTCAATTGATTACCAAATGCAAGTATTTTTGAAATAAAACAATTTTCAGGGGATTTTATAAATTGCCAAACTAAATGTGAAATAAGATGATTAAATGATTTTATGGCTTGACTCCAAGAAACTATATTCAAAGGAAAGATAATTTAAACAGGCACAAATTTGATATAAACCTATGAGTTTGTTTTGAAATTGAAATGGATTTTTGAAACATTAATTTTATATTTTAAACTATGAATTACTTTTTGAATTGATGTTATTTACAATAGATTATAAGTAGATTGACTGAAAAAAATTTGATCTATTATAGTTAGTGGGTTATTAAAATAGGAATACATGGAAATTAACTCCCTACATATATATTTCCAATGAAATCTGTAACTAAAAAATTACAGAATGATTTTACCCAGTGGGTTGTTGAATAATTTTATACAAATTTCCTAAGATTCTTAGACATGTACACAGAAATTAGGTCATGATGATTTATAATGTAGTGAGAGGGTTTCATTACCAAGAACTAAAAAATTTCTATGAATTTGGCTATAGTTCCAATATGATTTTATTATCACATGAGGGTTATTATATATCATTTTGGCTAATGGATTTGTGTTCTATTAAAATATTAATTTAGTTCAAGGTTAAGATATGTTGAATATTAATTCAATAAAATCTTGTTTTGGAAAATAAATTTGAAAATTATCATCCTTTCATTTTTTTATTTATATTAAACGATAGTTGGTTTTTTTTATGGAATTATTTATGGAGTAATTTTTGGAATCCTACTAATATATTTTCACACAACCAACGTTTTCCTTTTGGGCAGTATATTTTATGTTATATTATATACAGTAAAAACGAATTACCAACATGGAGGTGGTGGGAATGAATGTTTATTGTGACTTTGTGTATTGGAAATGTCTAATAGAGCTGTTATCAACAATATACACCCATTTTTTTAATGTTTTATTGATGGATGATGTGTGGTTTTATTGGAAGATATATTAATTTGTGAGAAATTAATTCTTTTGGAGTGTTTGTTATACCAATTATTTATTATTACTTAATTTATCTTACACTATTATGTATAGATAATTTTTTCATTGGAGAAATAAATCACCATAACTTATTAATCATCTCTAGGTCATAGTCTCCACCTAGTGGGTATCCGGATTGACCATTAGGCCATGTTAGTGTTAACTATGGTATTAGGGTACTGGGGTATTCCAGATTATAATATTAGTAAAAAAGACCAAAATTAATATCATTTATATCATTGAATAAGATGATATCAACACATAACATATCATATTTGATGATAATCTTTTTAAATACCACTTGACCAATATAGTGATGTAATATTATTCAGAAAATTGAATAATTGCAATTGTATGACTCCACTCACATATAAAATGGAAACTCAAACCTATATTATTCATATTTTTATCCATTTATATAAATAAATAATTTCTAAAATGAATCCCAATAATATCTCCAATGGTTATAGATGTCTTGGTTTTATAAATGGAAAAAATTTATAAGGATGATGGTGTGACGAAAATGAGGATTCCCAATTAAAAGGCATAACACATAACTGAGTGATTCCATATTTATTTATTCTTATAACATCTTCATATATTCATGAATAATGATAATGTAATTGAATTAGTATCTTAATTATACTATAACATTATTACGTATTTTCAAGAACCCTTTTTAAAATATTTTTTATAATATTGGAAACGAAAACATCGAATGTGTTATATGTGGAATGTGAACATACCAAAGCATTGTTTATTGAATTTATTCACCAAAACATATATATAGTTAAATTAATGAGTCAATAGAATATAAAATTTGTACATTTAGAATACCACCACCAGGAACAGATGGGTTTTTTCATTTTCACCTCAAAATTGTACTGATAAAAATGGAAATAATGAATAAAAATGACATTTATAACAATGTAATTATTATATAAATATAAATGAATATATAATATATTCATTTTATATATAGTATAAAAACAAAAATTACATTCATGATTTGGTACATACTACCCTATTCATGAAAATATGTGCTTCATTTTTTAAACAACCCTTGCAATAATAATGATTAAATTATAACGATTGAATAAAGGTCATTATTATAATAAGTATGTGATTTTATATATGATGGATCTATGAAACCATTGAGCAGTGTCAATGAACCTATTGTATATTACACATCAAAAATTAATTTCCTCAAAAAAAACAATGAGGGTATAAAAATTTGTGTATCGAAAAAAATTCATGACTATATATGAAATAAAATAAATTAAATTTTGAAATGAAAATGGATATTTTTATTCAGAATATAAGTACTATAATTTTATTATCTATGAAATAGAAAATGTACGATTTTGAAAGGGATATAAGGAATAATATTATTCAATTAAAACATATTTTGAATTATTTCATTAAAATATATCGAGTCGAAATTCATTTTCATCATAATTCTCCATGAATATAATTAATTATTCAAAAAAAAATTAAAAAATAATTCATAACAATTTATATGTTTGTGGAATATTTATTTAGAAGGAATAATTTTGAAAATACTATATAAGTAATTTTTACAATTTTAATGAGTGAGAAAATCATATTTTTGTTATTTAATACAAGACCACCCATTCCTCACATTATATCTTTTATTCATTGTCATGATTCCTATATAATATTACTATTTTTTTTCAAAAACGATCATATTACCTTTTTTGAATTTTCATATATTTTTTTATGAGAAAAATGTGGTGTTACACATTTTTTTAAAATAATTGAATGTTATTTTTCTTTTTTTCAAATGAATTTTCTATTGTTTTATGAATAAAAATTGAATTATTATAATGGATTAATTCAAATTATATCACCTTCTTATTATATTATATTATGTGTGAGATTAATATTTTTCATGGTGATCTGTGATCCTGATATAGCTCTCCAATTCATTATATCATGAATAGTCTTATATAGTGACTAATGAGAAACATAACATTATAGGTCGCACCTATAGAATACAAATAGGATTTAGTTATTCTAATGTGGGAAAAATATAAAGGGACATGAATTTTGAAATTCTATTATATGAAATAATTTTGTTTTCAATGGTTTTGAATTGTTTTAATAAAAAATTATTAATTTCTTAATTAATGTATTGGATAGATTTAATGATTAAATATAATTTCATAGATAAATTATTTTCATGAGATCTCAGGTTTTTCATTATTCTCTCAATATCTTTTTATGCTTCCGAACTTGTTGAAAAGGATTTCATTGATAAAATATACCATTTATCATATTGATATTCTAGTTTATATGAAAAATATTTAATATTGAATATGGTAAGTATTTAAATTGTTATTTCTGATTTTAAATGGACAAACATGTTTCCATTACATTTATATCCCATCATGTGATTTTTATCTCATCACCCGTATGAAGCCATTTATCATAGGATCTGAGTAACATTAGAAACTATATATGGGTCAAACATTTCCATATGGTTACAAGTATTAATGAATGAATGAATTTATTGTTCAATATATTGTTATAAATAAATGATCCTATTTTTAGGTAAAAAATTTATATTGTATTTTTGTGTACAATTTATTAGGTAATAGTTTTCTAAATTCAATAAAATTGTAAACTTGAAACTAATTTCAAAATGAAATAAATTTTTTCCATAGTTATAAATCATGTATTTATAGGTTTTCTATCATATGAATAATTATAGTTGGCATCGAATTAATTATATAAAAAATTTAGAGGATTTATTTTCATTAAAAGATATATTGATGAGTTTTCAATTTATTGTAATATTATTGTGGGATGAAATATAAGGACATACATGTTTATTCACATCATCAACGTCTATTCATAATGTCTCTCAAAAGTGGATCATGTCAATAGTGGAACATTTCAGTAACTAAACCCCCCGAAATTCATGAAATATTTGTACTTGCTGAAATATTAAGGATGGATTTATTAGTTTGGGATGATGTTTGATGTCTTAGTGTGTATGGAATAATAAAAGATAATTATTACTATTTATCATTTTGAATTTGAATTCAATCAATATCTATATATAATTATAAACTAAAAGAAGAATGATTAATGTAATTCCTCATAGTGGATGGATGTTAAGGATAATTTTCATGTGAATTAATTTACTAAATTTTATTAATATATAATTTATAGAATATACAAGATTTAAAGAAAAAGGATGGAGATTCATTGTCCTCTTATGAATTTAACTTTACATGGCTATCCAGGGATCGAATAAATTTTATTTTTCACCATGACAATAAAAATGATATATTTCACATATATATAAAACCATTTTTATGATAAATATTTTGAATCATGTCAATATGGACATAAGAGTTTTTTATTTTTTTGAGAATTTTTAAATTGAGTTTATTAAAACATTTATATAAAATTTCGACAAGATTAAGACTTAATATAGATAGAATGTGGTTGAGACATTTTCGACCCTGAAATCTTGAGGTAATCCTGATTGATATTATAATATGGTAAAATACTCATTATAGGTTTAAGTAAGTGATACTGTTATTTTATGATCATTTATTTACCTTGTAATTATAAGTAAAATAGTTCTAATTACACTAGTAAAAATAAAGTAAATAGTTATCTCAAAGAGATATGTTTTAGTTTCAATGTGTTGGATCACTATTATAATTCATATCATAATTATGTTTCTTAGGATGGGAATCATCAAGACCATATTTATAAATGTATTGAATAATTTCTATTTAATACTATGAAAGATGTTAGACCTAAAAATGTTGTATTACGTACTCAATATGTTATTTAAATAGTTAAAATTTTTAGTTTGATTTGAGAACCAAAAAGACTTTAATTTATAAGAAAATTTTAAAATAAAATAGAATATATTTATTAACATATTAATTCATAATATTGGCTAAAAAACACGTCTTTAGTATTATGGGACATGAATATTCATGAATCAATTAGTTATCATCTTTTGACTGGATTTTTCTATAATCATTGTTGTAATTCCACATTTATCATTTGATATTTTTTTATATAGATTGGATTTCATCTTATCATTCTATGAATGATTGAAAAAATAAAGAATATATTTTTTATATTGGGTTTTAGTTATTATATAATAAAAATTTCATAACTTTCATAAAATATCATGAAGATTGGAATATAATTAACTATTACAGTAAAATATATCTTGAATTCTTTTTTAAAATGAATAAAATTATTAAATATTGTGATGTACATTTGGTAATATAATATATGGATGTATTTTATTATAATTCTCTTTGTATTATTCCTAATTAGATAGGTTGAATTTATTAGTAAAATATTACATATTGCTATTCCAATATCTAAAACCCTTATTGAATGGATATATTATAGATTTTTTTATTTAAATAAATTATAATGGATTATTGATAAGCGATTAAATATTCTATAAACATCACCATGTGGGGATCCATATTTATTATTAAAAATTACTACGTTTTAATGAAATTTTTAATTTATTAATGATCACTATATAACGAAATCATGATGGAAATTATTTACATTCTAATATTAATGAGATATTTTATATACTATATGGTTTTCAATATTTTTTTATGATTCATATAATGTATCAAAGTCATCTACTAAATGTTAACAAGGAATAAATTATGAGGGTAATGATTAATAATTTGTATATCCATTAAGAGTTGTGGATATGTTTTATGTGATGATTAATGTATCAATTATATATGTGTATCATATTGATAGAATTAATTGTGAGTATTTAAATAATTTTTTGTTGGTTTTCATATATGAAATTATGGTATAAACCAAAATATAATTTTAACATGAGAAACACTTATTTATTTTTTTTCATATATTATATTTAAATATTTTATATGGTAGATTTTGTAACATCGTAGAATTTTATGGTATTTTCTCTTTCAATAAATGAAATTAAAAAGTCTCATATGAATGAAGGAAAATATAAATTACTAAGATGAATATATTTTAATATTGATAAATTATTTTATAGAAACATACTACTCTAAGAGGGTGTACATTCAAAATATTAAACGACCTTCACTATGAAATTTTTTAAAAATAGTATAAATATTCTAGTATTATGATTACCGACCACTTTATATTAATCTATTATAATTTTGATCGATACAATGATGATGATGTTAAAAAAAACAAAAAATGGAAAAATAGGAATCATCCATGTGATTGATAATACTAGTGTATGTAGAGTTCAGTTCATTAAAATATCTTTTATTCCACAAATTTATTGGATAAATGATATGGCCATTGATAAATTATTATTTTGACTATTTGGTATGAAATTTATGGTAGTAAATTATCTATTACAATCCTTTGATATTATATATATAATTTATTCTCGAATTCATAATGAATATAAAAACAATGGATAATTTCAAATTTTCTGGTAAAATATAAGTACTTAGTGTATTATATGAAATATTATTTAAAAATAAATAGTTATATAAGATATTATGAAAAGTGTTTCAATAATATAAATACTTTTATAAAAAATCAAATGCTATTTTATTAAATTAATCATTTGTATTTTGAAAATTAAATTGCCTAACAAACATATTTATTAAGATAATTGTTTCAAAAAATAGTCAGTAAACTAAATCTTACTAAAATATTTTAAGTAAAATATAATTCATTATAGTAATGTAATATATTTAAACATTAATATAAATAAAAATTTATTTAATGTGATAAAAAAATTCAACAGAAAAAATAATTTTACATACATGCTTTTATATTTTTATTAATATATCTAGATAATTAAATTATTGTTATAAAAAATATCTAATCATGAAGACTACCAGAACCAATATTTCTACGGTATTGTGGGATAAACTCTACAACAATATAATATTATCAACATGAAAATCCAATTGTTAACATGTTAGTTCCTTCCTATGTAGAATGGTGATTACATAATTCCCATAATTAGTGCACTCGTATGTGAACATGGGTACGTTCATGGGTCAGCCAACACAACTACTGAAACGTAGTGGTGTTTAACTATATGTTGGTGTCGATCCCCCACTTCAATGACATGTTGGGATAATGGGAGTGGTCAGAATACTAATCAGTGCTCTATTCAGTGGATGATTAATGTGTAATCACGGCTTACGGTTATAGATATCTTGTGATAAAAATTATATATATATCACACATAGTCTAATTAATTCGATCCTAGACATTAAATGGGATCAAGTATCATCATCCTTGATATACTATGTTTCAATTCCCATAATCATCATTATATTGTACATTGGTCTTATGATATCAGCCAATTGTGTGACATAAAATTATTCTACCACTATACTACCTTCTACAACTGTTATCATCTTCCAACGATAGAAATTCTAGGACCATCGAACATATAGATAAGTGGAATGAAACTTTTGTAATAACTTCATTTAGAATGAGCATTGGTATCAAATTCATCATTAATTCGTATTATTACAATAACAATACATCCAGATGATTCATGGAGTGGATGAATAAATAAGACAGGGAAAATATTTTATACATAATAATAATTGTTTTTTTTCATTTCATCAGGTTATACACATTTAATTGGTGATGTTATGTTAATATATATATTTATATTGTTTTATAAAAAATAATCAACAATTTTTAACCAATAATTATCATCAATCATTTTTAATCATTTAATTGTGTACCTTTCTCATCAGGTTAGTTCAGCCACAGAATGCAATAAATGTTTTTAAACATTTCTACGAATCCAAATTTTATTACAATTCACTTATTACTCCAAAGAATATAAAATAAAACACTACTTGAAATATAATAGCATAGATGATATAGTATTTTAGATTCCATATGAATCATATTCATCATCTTTCTCCTTATTAACATCACATACCTTAGTAATTATTGATAAATAAGAATGAAATGTAGTTAGAGTGTATAAATTGATTAAAAATCGAAAATTTATTCTCCCTTTTTTAAATAAAAAATATATCAAATACTCCCCTTTAAATTATATACCATTCCTTCATTTCGAATTTTAGTTGTACAAAATACCATTATAGTCTCGATTTGGTTAGTTTTTTATATAATGAAATTTTAAATAAAAACATATATGTTATGATTATAAGGTAACAATATTTTTTAAAAATATTATCATATAATATCCTAAAACCCCTATAGAAGGCGATGTTATTAGTATTAAACAACAATTTATTGAACTATGATTTTTATTAGTAATTTTTATGATTCAATGAATTATTTCATTAAGGATTTTTAATTGTAAACACATTATTTCTCTCATTAGTATATAATAACATTTATAAATATTGTTTTATGTTTTATACCCTCTTATGATGAATTATTATAATTATTATAATTATTAATTATGGATTATGGATTTCCAATGACCAATATGACGTTTTTATAACAATATTTGTTGCTTTAGTTTATGTTTTACAAACAAACATAGATGAAAATAATTTTTTTTTCTTTTTTAAAGGATAATTTAATGGAAATAAATTGGGATAATAAAACCATAAAAAATGCTCCAATATCAAACATAGAACAAGGATTTAGAATGTAATTATGTGGAATAGATAGTGAAACCATGAACTAAACTGAAAAATTGTAATAAGATTGATAGATTATTTTTATTCATATATTTTATAAGGGTTTCCAAGTATAATGTAATAATGTAAATCTTTGTATCTCATAGTTAATAGTTAATTTATTACATTGTAACTGGACATGGGAAATTATATCCCAAAATAATAGAATGTTTTATATTCTTGGTCAACTAGATACTTAAATGAAATTTTCATTACATTTTAAAATAGACAATATGACATAGTATTTTCTAGGAAAACACCATTATTCACCATATAAAATCTCTATATATTAATCACAAAACATTAAATTGGATCTGAGAGAAAATAAATCATATCTAAGATTTGAGATCAGATGCATGTTAAGGTAAACAAATAATCAGAATCTATTATGATTAAATATTCAAAAATAATATGGGAATATAAAAAATTGAAATAGAAGTACTTTATGTAATAACTAGAGTATAATATGGTTGGAAAAAATGATTATTTAATGAGACATATAAAACATTACATGAGCATGTACCTTATGAATGTATACTATGAATAATTAAAAAATCACATGGAAATTAATAACTGATAATATAATTATGGAATGTATAATTCATGACATCAAAACTGACTATCAAGGATTTATCCAAGAAATCTGAAAATACCATTGTGGCCTTTTTTCAAGACATTTGAATAAATGATTAATGCCCCAAAAAAACTAAAATATTTTATCTATAAATACCTACCAATGTATTTCAGGTCATAATATGTCCCCTTTCATATCTTCATCTATCAAAATCATTTGAAATATTAATAAATAATAAAATATTTTCAATATTCCATAATAATAAAAAACTATTTTTATTGGAAGAACTACCATATGAAATTTCAATACATTTCCAAAGTCATATGAAAATTCTTTAAAAATATCATTGAAATATTTTTGAGGAAAATAAATTTTAACTTTAAATTACCTATTTTTAAAATGATGAATAATTATAAAGGAAAATTTTTCATTAAAAAGTAAATTTCAAACATGTAATTTAATATTAAAATATTTGAGGCATCCTATTTTTGAAAAATTTAATTCAATATATATAATTTAAATAACTAAATCTTGGATCTTATAAGAAAATTATAATTTCCTACATTCATAAAGAGATAAGAAGCATTATTTTACATCATTTTTTATAAAAAATATTCATTGATAAAAATAAATTTATAATTTTTTTAAATATTAAAAACATTGCTGATTTTTTATAAAATATATATATGTAATTAAATTTTCTATATTGGATACATAAATGTAAACAATCCTGAATAATGACGAGATTGTAAAGTAAAATAGTCTCCGTGTTGGTAATAATTGAATCACACACACCCTACAAGAATCATCTTTATATGGATATTAATATCTCATAATTTTGATACAAAATTCATAAATTAAATTCATCATTACTATATAATACTCATAAAAAGAACAATATTTTTATAAGGCATGTTTCCCATATATGTACAAGTGATATGAAAATTACTTACCGCTTTGGAATATTTTTTATTAGAAAGACGCAAAAATGATGAATAGTATAATTAATAATTTCACATCATTAAAAAAAATATCTTCAATATATAAGATATCAAATTCTATTTATATAATCCACACAAGTTAAATAAGTGGTGAATATAGAATATGTCTTAGACAAGTAAAATTGTGACACGAATCCCCTACCATATGTTCAGAATCCTTGACATTCAATAAAACCTCTTATATAATAAATATATTTTTATAAAATATATTTGAATTAAATACTCTTCCATATATCATATCATTTGTAATTTATTATAAATTTTTATGACCCATGTCCTATATATTCATCGATAAAATCACTGTTTGGGGTGCTTACAACATCATTTTTCTTGTATGTTTTGGTTCGGTAGTTTCAGTAATTTAAATTAATCATGGTCCAATAAAATCTACAATATTATTAATTATTTAGATATTTTATGTTAATTAAATACTTATTAATATTATTCCATAAAATTTTTAGATTGAAAATCAATTACACTATATATGAAGATTATAGGCAATACGAACTCCAGAATGCTATTTTAACATTTAAATGAATAAAATAAAAGAATTTTAAATAATATTTCACATTTCCACATTAATAATGATATTATATATATGTAATATGTATTCAATAAGTCAATCCTTCTTACCATAAAATTGAAATTGAAATGGAAAATGAATTACATCGCTTCGTGGAGGTGTTACTCCACACATACAAAGGATTTGTGTAATCATTTCTAAAATAATTAGAAATTAATAATATAGATATTATATTTTCAATGAATATGAATTATTTTTTAATAATTATTATATATACTCATTATTTTTATATTTATAACCATCAATGGATTGTGGCTATGAAAAAATTATTTCACTCTTATGTAAAGATGATAAGCCATTTATATGCACGATCGATGTGTCCTCATATTTTTATACCATGGAAATAGGATGGACAATTATACTAACATAATTATAATAACATATAATTATATATATTATAGTGGAGTATTTATTTCCTTGTTGTTACCTCACATTAATAAGAAGTAAAAAAAATAAACTTCAATGAAAAAGTATGGAATATTACCTATTCGTCGGTGGGTGACCATTATATATCTTTTTAAGGAACCTATTTGTTATATTTTAGTAGTGAAAAACCTAAATAATTTGGATAATTATTATTATAATAGTAATTAAGAAATTTATTGTCATGATATTTGGATCAATTTGGTTTGAATAATTGAATGAATCAGTTCTCATTTATAATTTTTTAGAGGGTGATTCTTGAAACGTTTTAAAATATTAAATTAATATAAATTATATATCAAGTTTAAAATGATATAAAATGATGTAATTAGAATATAAGTTGATTATATATTTAAATACATTGATTAAATTTAATTTATAAAATTATTTTTATATTTTTTCACCCTAATTTGTTATTTTTAACCTCTTGTTAACCCTTTTTACATTTAACATACTACTATAATTTTTGACACTCTATAGAACTATAATGATACTATAGAATTACAAAATAACCATAAATTCAATAAGGTATATTTATGTGACAATAAAAAATTTTGTTTCCAAATATAATATAGTTATTAGTTTTTTTATTATTTAATATAAATTAATCATTATAAAAAATTAATTATCAAAATTTTTAATACTATTCTATACTTTGACATTAATTATATCATGAAAACCATTATAATTTGAATAAAATATTTTATTAAATCCCTAAAAATTCATCTAAATCTTAAAAATTCCTTGATAATATTATTAATCTCAAATTATATTACAATGAATATTTTAAATAACCATTATTGGATTTATTTTTTATTGATTTATTACAACATCTTCGTTGTGTAAGCATTTAGGAAAAATATTTATTTACTAAAAAATGTAAATTAATTACTTTGTTGATCCTAAATTTATTATATCATAAAATAATATTCATTTTCAAAAATATCATCCAGATAACCTCAATTAAAAAAAATTTATTTTCATTAAAAAAATAGTGTGACCTGATTTAGTTTTCATGAATAAATACAGAAGAGGTAAAAATATCATCCAAATTGGAAATAAAATAAACATAACCAAATAATGGATTATTATTGAAAAAATGGATAATTTAAAAATATAAAGAAATGTAGTAGAGTAATTTTATAGTCCTTTCATTTATATTTGTAAAATTGGTTACATGATTTAATCGTTATTATTGTATCAAAACTTTGTATGGTCACTTTTCATATTCACCCAAAGAGAACCTATTTACTAAATTTAGATCCATTAAATATATTTAATGAATGAATTTTTAAATATTTAAATCAAAAAAGTGGTATAATTTCATTTAAAATTAAACTAGAATATATAGTTAAAATAGTTTTTTCATAAAAATGTCTTTTATGTATAAAACATTTTCTATACCAATTTCAAACAAAAAAATATTCTATGTAACATAATTATATTTTTAATAATATATGTGAAATAATTTTAAATTAAATTTATTTTTAAATTAAAAATGTTTCTTTAAAATTTATTTTGATTAAAAATGTAGTTTTTAATAAAAAATTATTATTTTTCATTATTCACTATGAAATATCTATTTTAAAAAAATATATATTTAAAAATAAGATAAATTTGATATTATTATTAATGAAATGATATAATTTTTTTGCAATAAAAATTAAATATTTTTTATAAATTAATTATAATATTTCCCCAAAAAATTTAAAAAATATTTTAATCAAAACATATTTCTAAATTAAATAAAATATCTGAATAACTTAATAGTTATTTCATAAGAATAAATAAATAATTTATTATTAAGAATATTATATATATATATATATATATATTTCATAAATTGTATAACAATCTTCATAATCACTTGATTATCATATAGTTTATAATTGTCAAATTACAAAAGATATATTTTGGGGTTCTCTTAAGATCAGTGATGTGTGTTATATATGATATCAAATATAGTGTTCTATTAAAAAATCATGGTGTTACATTATCCCATACTTAAATTAATTTCAACATCACATTTTGAATATGTAATCCATAATCATGGATATTGCATTTATAAAAAATGTTGTACAAAACCCAAATTTTAAAATGTGTTAATAAAAGTTCCTTTTAAAAGAGGTAAAAGGAAGTATAAAGGTCACAAAAAAAAGGATTCTGAATGGTCGAAAATTAGTGGAATGTTAAAATATGTTCATGGAAGATAAAACTAATACCATCAGATTAATTAGTACATATTGGTAACATAAATACGAGAAATTTTACCATCAAAATAACAAAAATCTATGATGTGATAAATGACTATTGATATCTCAATAAAAAATCTAAATTGATAATGATTTTCATTTTATGGTTATTTTCCCAAAATTCAAATATTTATTTTATTATCTACATAAATCACTCATGAAATTACAATTTCATGATTCATTTAATTTATTAAGCATAGTCTCAAAAAATTTATGTAATTCAATATATTTAAAAATATATCTTTTATTAAATTAAATTTCTATCCAAGATGATATTTTTCTTGGATAAATCACTTTTAGTGAAACAGAAGATCAATAAGTCAATTTAGAAGCCTCTATTAATAAGTCACTAGATATAGTCAATATTATGTCTAATCCAAACTATTTTTAAAAAATTTCTAAAATAAACAATAAATTTCGACCTTGATCACTAAATTTATATTATCATCAAATAATAAATCCCACATAATTTAGATGTTACAGACACACATATATAAAATGTTTACATAGTTTCCTAAAATACCTTAATATATTTAATCTCTTGGAAAACATGTAATATTTTGAAAATAAAATCTCATATTATTGAATATATTGGATAAATCTTATAAAATGATGAAAACTAATTCATTAATCAAATAATAAAACTTTTAAAAGGACAATTAACATTCATCTCAACATCGTGTATATATTAGTGTTATCATTTCATATTTCATGTATGAATGAAAAATAATACATTAAAAATATTCAATTTTCTATGTAGACAGTAAAATTCAATATGTGATTTAAAATACATCTAAAAATAAACATTATAATTTTTTCTTGATTCTTATAAAAAAATATCTTAGATTAAAATATTTCTAAAACCTAATTCATGTATCCAAACAAAAAATTAAATCAATCATTCCACATTAAATTTACTAATTGTATACGCATGGCATTGATAAATTTTCGTCATCAATGTTATATACCAATGTTCATTGGGCCATTAATTTTAACATTTCCCCAAAAACATATAGTTCATAATTTCACATTTTAGTCTTCATTCATTCCCAAAACAAATCCCTAGCTTTGTGGTCCTTCAATCCACACTTGTACTAAAATCACATTTCATTCACGCAAGCACCATGTTGTATCTTTACACATTTATCACATGTTGAAATTCCTTCATTCCCTACTTGACATTATAAATTTATTATTATAATATACTACTCTTTAGTTTATATCTTTTATAACCGTATGAAATAGAAAATAATTTCACCATCTTGATAACAAATATTAGTAAATTATTATATGATGAGAATATATGGGAAACTAGTGACATTTAGAGGATTTATTTAAACAAATATATAAATATTTCAATCATACTCATTTGTATAAATAAAGAGTCTTCACATAGTGACACATGATTCTCATAAAAGGATAATGAATATTAATATATTTATATTTAATAAACAAATTTTGTTCTTGATGATCATAATTGCTTAGTTCTTTTTGGAACAATGAACACAACTTTCTAATCTGGTGAATAATCATTAATGTTTCCCAAAAATATAATCCAATTTGGTACACCTAATTAAATAATTTCTTCATAAACTGGAGATTTTAAAAAATTGAATTTCTAATGTGAGATTCTCATAATGGTTAAATAATTTTCAAATATAAGAATAACATAATCATATGTTTCTGAGAACATCATCAAAACATTTGGACATCATACCTTGCATATTAATAATCATAATAACTAGTCATTCAATAATAATTTTAAAATTCATGAAACTAGAGACCTAAGTAAATCAATGAAGTTGGGTCTTGATAGCATATAATTCTCATAACACATTAAATTTTTATATACTCATAATATTATAAAATTTTATTTCAATGAAATCCACCAAGTCATTATTAACATGTTAGTATTGGGTTAACAATAATTGTACTTGAATTGGTATTGGGATGAACTACTTTGTACCCTTTTTATGGCTTTTTCTAACCACTCATGTCCCATAATTTTAGGTTTCTACCCCTCTAGGATGGACACATCACCATCCCTAGTAGAATCCCTTCCCTCATAGTGAAATTGATTCACTCACCAAACCATCATAGTGGAAAAATTCCATTACAATACTAGTTCACCCCTTCTTTGAGACATATATTACTGATCAAGCTACATTAACCATTCTAGAGATATATATTTAATGATATTTTGAAATATTTACCAAATTTATTATACTGATATATGGTTCCCGCCTTTCACAAAATTAAATCATGCATATATGTGACACAAAATCCTAAAAAATTCATCATATAATTACACATGAGATTAAATGGATATCATTTAAAATTTATTCATATAATTAATTTTGGAAAAGAGAGATGTTTCTTATTAGTTTCATCGTAGTATATACAATGAAAATAACATTGTTTCACAAGAATTTTTTCGTGGAATAACCCATATTATAGAACAAGTTTTATATATAACATATAAAATTAAAAAAATCATTAAAATAAGAATATTAATGATGTATTTGAATTATATCACTAGAAATAAATAAAATATCAAATGAGGACATATTATATTGAGATATATTTTTAAATATCACATAGAAATTTTTCACATAAAATAGACTTTATAATAAAATCACTTTGAAAAAACATTTTTAGAATACTTTTCATTAAAATTTAAAAATGTAAATTGTAATGAAAGATATGGAAATTAATTTAAAATTTATCATATGGAAAATATTATTTTGGTAATGAAATATTATTTTTAAAACATAAATCATTATGAAAAACATATTATTTTAAAATAACATTGTAATATTATAATGGATTATATAAAACCCATTTAAAATACATCTCATACATAAATAAAATATTTTAAATCCATTTCATTTAAAATATCAATTGAAAACCTATAAGTGAATATTTTAAAATAATTTAATTTATAGTTTTTATATTTGTTAATAGAATATCTTTTAAATAAATTCTAAAACATTTTTAGGTCACTTGGTTTTGGAAGGAATCAAATTTTTGACTGAATTGAAAAATAAACTCTTATTTTAATAAAAACATTTTCTTTATTATCCAATATAACAAATATGATAAAATGGTCCAATTACATGATGATACCATCAATTAATCGATGATTAAAAAATTCATGAAAATTATTTTGTCGTATAACATGTTATTTTGAAATTGTATACTTGATCATAAACAATCCCCACACATGATGATATTATAACATAACACATTTACCAATTTTATAATGTTAAATTATCATAATTATATATGAATTATATAAAATGGATCATATAATATAACGAACCTGAATAAATTCATTATATTACTCTTCAAAGCTTCAATATATTTACCACATGAATGGATATTGGTTCATATCATAATATACATCTCAATGAAGACAAATTTAGACAGAAATATCTTAGAGATTTTGTAACATTTGAATAGAAGATACTATGAATGAGATACACTAAAAAGTATATGTAAATAATAAAAAATTTAAAAAGAATAATCATAATGTACATTCATGGGAGGTATATACACTACATAGATGTTAGAGGTGGAAGATTTAACATGTGTCTCCTAAAACCAAATAAGTGAGATATAAATACATTACTATAAGTATGTAAATACTTCAAATACATTCAAAACTCATATATTAGAAATATAATTAAATAATAAATCAGTAAACAAACCATATTCATATTATTAATCATGTATATGATATTATTATGTCATTATATTACACATTTACTAATAATCCGATGGTTATCTTATGTTTCTGGAAATAACTAATTTTTTCTACAAGTTTTAACTTGTTATTTCTATTATGATTACATCGATCAATATATTATAATTATTAAAATATAAACCATGATATAAATATAATATATATTCTTTATATATTTATTCATTTTAATCAATAATTTGTGGACATAATAAATGAAACACACGATTCATTGTCATGGAAGGTCGTACAATCTCATAGACGTTGTTTCTGTTTTCATTTGTTATAGATAGAATTAAATTATATTATATATTATCAATTAACAATCATATTAATTTCTAATATACAAAAAATACTTTAAAAAATATTTTAATACATTTCAGCTATATCATCAACGAATCAAATTGTTTCGTGAGAAGTTAGTATAATGTACAAACAAATGACATTATCATATTCCCAAAAATAGGAAAGGATGAAGGAACGTGTTATATAATAATCTATAATAAAATATCCATCACATATCATATATAAATTTTATATACCCCATTATTCTTATCCTATGTATTTGGTAATTGAAATATGTATGACATGATTTCATGGTTTGGTAGACCTCCATAACAACGAATGATGATTTTATAACGCAAATGATGGAAGTGGTTAAATTTTTATGTAGTTAAATAAGAATAAAATAATTTCAATATATTGAGTTTATTTATATTGTTATATAATAATAATATAAATATAATTTAATGGATTCTATATATGAATAAAACAAAAAGTTCGTTGATAAATGATACCACTTCTTTGGGAATCTTCTTTTGGTGTGCACCAAAAAACCTCCTTGGTTGTCTTTTTTCCCAATTTTTGTTTTCTAGGATGAATGTAGGGAAAATGATATTTTACAAGGGCTAATTTTGGCTAAAAAATCTTAAATGAGATGTGTGACATGTGGGGGAGTGTTAGTTCACTTTTATTGTTTAGGAAGAGTTGAATGTTAGTAAAAACACAAAAGTATTTACTATATGGAGGTAAATAATACTTCAAGTTAATAATAAACTGAGAGTTAATGTTTTTAGGATTTATTTATTCTGTAAAAATTTCCATCACACATTTAAACATATGTTGTAAAAAAAAATTGATAACACTTATGTTTCTTTATTTTACCATTTCGGTTATCATTTTTCTTAACTTGTTTTCTAACCAATTTTATTAATTATATTAGACTAAGATATAGTGATAATTATTAGAAAATATATAATAAACAATTATAAATATAATATTTATATTTAATTTATAGATACTGTGTGTGTTGGATATTACCTTTTACACAATCATGTCTAACATGAAAAATACCTCCTTAATCGTAAACATGTTAACTGGTTTTTTTCTTATTAATGGAAAATAGGTTTATTATAATAGAAAAATTAGTTCTTTCTTAGACCATAGTTTAGATTTATTTACATTGAATAATATATTTATAAAAGATATGATTTTTATTAATATCAATTCAATTAATAAAATTGAATTTTTTCTAAAATGATATTACTGCCAATTATGATATTATTTTTTTAATTTAAAAACATTGATATCAATAAAAAAATATAAGTCTAATACATTGTGATATATAAATATAACATGAGTTGTTCATCTCTAAAAATAATTTAACACAATACCTCATTCAATTATATTCAATTTTAATGTATTTAATATCATTTGATTTATTTAATTATTAACTACATAATTCATTATTAGTTGTTTTATAATAATTTAATTTAATAAAATAAAATTTAAATAGTAAAAATAAATCACCATTATTTAAATAATATTCTAAAATAATGTTTATAATTAAATAGATGATGTTTTTCCTTATTCCAGTTCAATATATAAATATAATTTTAGAAATATACATTTTTTGTTGTTTTTTAAATAACATATATTATTAGTAACAATCATGTAAAAGTTTCCCAAAATCACATAAAATTATTTAATATATTCACAATTGTATACATATTTACATAAAATGGGGTTTGGACATTTTTTTGGTCATTATCAATCCTTATATGCTATGTTTAAGCAATATGTGATCTTGTTTTTCCCTTAATTGCTGAATATAATTTAAATTGCTTCCCTGAATCATTTCAGTAAAAAATTAATATATCCATATATGAAATTATAAAATATTATGATTCCAAATATGGAATCAATTTTTCCATATTTAATTTACATAAACTGGATAATTTAATATAAAATTAATCTCATGGATCTGATGAGAAAGAATGTTTTTCAAATAGAAGGAGACTAAAAGATTACAATTTTTTATACAATTTCAAAATGAAATTTATTAAAATGTCCTTAATTGGATTAATATATTTATAATTAATGTATTCTAAGTTAATTTTTCTTTTCAAAATATAGTTAAAAATGACAAATTATTTAAACAAAAAGATATTTTTTTAGTTAAATGTCAATATGTTCACTATTAATCCCAAAATGAAATTTCTTAGAAAAATTAAAAAAATCTTGAAAAGTTAATTATGATATTCCAATTAAAAAATTTAAGTTATTTTTTTTAAATAATCTTTATAAAATATGTTCAATATAATATTAAATTATTTTCACCATGAATTATTTCCCTATCTTTTATATAGATAATGTTTTTTTTATTACATTTTTTTTAAATTAAATTATTATTATTTTATTTCTAAAAGTATTATAATAAATATAAATATGAAAAAATTATATGTTAGTAATTTAGAAAATCATTTTCATCCCCCCATTCCAACAACTAATAGAGAATATTCCAATTAAATAATAATACTAATTGTAATTTTTTGTTTGGTAATGCTCAGTATTGTATGTAATTCAATATATCAGAGGAACTCTATATTATGTATAAAAAAGAAAAAAATATTTTTTTCTACACTGAGGCCAAACATGTCATTATTCTTAATGAAATTTAATTTTTTATAAAATTCAATGAATGCCAATAAGAAATTTTATCTTTTCAAAAAATAAAAATTCATAAAATATAAATGTGTTACATTCTACCCGTCCTAAATAAATTATATTCATAATTGTTTTTATGATACATTAATTACTTAATACAAAAAATTTCATTTCATAGATCCCCTCATCAAAAAATTAATAATACAAATTCATTTTAAATGAATATTTTGAATCAAAATATTTACCTAAATCAAGTCATAACATGGATTACAAATTGGAAAAATAAGGTGTGATGAGGGGAATAGTTATGGGTGTATAACATAAATAGTTATATATAGTGATATAGATCACATGTTATAAAAAATTCAATGATCCAAAGAACATTATTGATCAAAAAAACCATAAATATATGATGTTCAAAGGTTTCATTTGATAAGTCATAAATAATGTTTCTAGGAAAAAAATTTTGATTAAATTTCCTTTTATTATAGTGAAATAATATTATAGGGATAACATATAAAAAATATTTAATCCCATTTTAAATGTAAAATTTTAAACTTTAGTTATTCCTTGAAAAATTATTACTTCTTATCTTACTCTAATAAATGAATGTGAAATTGTTATTCTAGAAGAATTAATAGTTAAAAATCCTTATATATTTAATGATATCTCAATGAATATATTATTAATTATCCTAAAAAAATTTATAACAAAATGTTCATAAATATTCATGTGTATAAGTAATGAACTAATATTTACTTCATTGTCCAATGATAAACATAATTCATTCTATTAATGGTTAAAATTATAACAGTTAAATAATTTATAATTGAATGGACGGTCAATAAATTTAAATCCTTTCAAAACCCATTTTTATTAAAAATAACAATTAAAATATATAAATGAATCATTGAAAATCATTTTAGTTTTCTTTTAAAAATAAACAACTTATATATTTTTTATTGAATATATACTTTGAAAACAAATAATGGAATATACCAATAACATTGAAGTAATTTTCCTGGAAAATTAACATAAAATTATATTTAAAAACATTAATAATTTTTTAAAAAAACATTAATAATTTTTTTAAAAAAAATTATTGTTTTGGAATTAAATAGATTCCATACCGAATAAATAAATAAAGGAATATTTTATTAAAAATATTTTATTATTTAACATATATAACTAATAGTGGGGAAATGGTACAATTATATTATAGTATCATAAATAGCGTTAATATATTTAATTTTTTTTAGAATAATTATGATTTTTGACATTTCATTTCAATATTGGATACGTAGTCCTAAACATTATTTTTAAATGATGAGATGGTATCCTATCATCAATTCCACCATGGTAACATTGAATCCTAATACTCATGAAAAAATAACCTAAAATGGAAAAAAAATCATTAGTATGAATATGTTCATGATACTACATTTTAAATGGGATTTAAATACACCATTTAATACTATTTATGTGCCTGGAATAACAGACATATCAAAGATTGAAAATTAAGACAAAAAATTCATACAAATTTGAAATCATTTGAACCATAGATCACAAGAATAAGATATTCTCTAATAGATATTTAAATGATAAAAATAGAGTTATAATCTAGGATAACACTTCCTCTATCCATTACAAAAATTATATGATATTTTCCTATAATTTATCTCATCCACATACTTATAATTAGATAAAATATTGGACATTTATTTAAAAATATCCATAGAAATTCCCCTAATGTTTTTCATCGTAGTTTCCAAAGGATGACTAGAATATTGCCTTATTAAAAACTATAGATACCCATCATTAACTAAAATGTATATTTCAACTTTTTAGATGAATATTCATTATATTAAAAAACTAATTTCCTATGGACCATAATAGTGTAGTGCCTTCTGAAAAATCTAACACAATATTTTAATTCGGTGAAATATCTCTAATTTTAAACATAATTTTCTTCTCATTTATTCCTACAATGTAAAAACTGTTTATATATCCTATGCAAAAGAAACATAAAAATATTGATCATACATTCTCATTAAGGGTATATGAATGAGATATATAATGATAATATGAACATAATTGTATAAGAGCATGAGAATTACATTTGGATTCCATTCCTTGTATAAAAAATAAAATAATATTGATTTATAGATTAAATATTTTTATTTAATAAGTCGTGAGTCATTAATAATTAAAATATAATTATTTTTGAATTTTAACACTAGAATAACACATTTTCATGTTGAATACATAAAAAAATAGAAAATATTATGTCATGGATTCCCATCATGATCTTAATAACATGTTAGGAATGGGATAACGACATGTATACATTTTTTAGTACTGTTATGACAACTAATGTTCCCACTTTATATAATGGAATTACCACTAATGTAACATTATTTTAGTAGACTACCCATTTGGGCAAGACACAACACCATCCCCAGTGTAATCCATTTCATATTAGTGGAAAACTCATTTATCGAAAAGTGTTCACTCCTCATTATAGACATGTCTAACAGAAATAGGTTTACTCCCCATTATTTCTTTAAATATCCCAGGGGATTTATAAGTCATTACATAATTCATTATATGGATATATATCCCAGAAATCACATCATGAAATTATATATAGGGGTTTCACAATATCATACATATTCATAATTTCATAACCAAGGAAATGTAATGGGAAAAAAATTTAATCATATCATAACCTATGAGAAATATGTAGGTTTTATAATCATTTCATTATATCATATCCCATGAAATGAAATTAGTATCACAAACCAATGTGAGAAAATTTGTTTTATAAATAACAAGTTATTTTAAACGAACACCATTGAAAAAATGGAATACGATTGGTATCCATTGATCATATCCTTAGTAAACAATTACCTATATCAAAGTGTATCAACTATGATGGATAATTATTTTAAAAGATAACACATAAATATTATTAATTAAAATTACATTTCTATGAAAGTCACTTTTATAAAACATTTTCATAATACTTTTCATTAAAAATGAATTTGGAAACTTATAAAAAAAGTATTTAATTTTTTTGTATAATTAATTGTGGAATATATAATTTTCGATTTTAGAAATTATTGTTTCAAATTAATTATTTTGAACCTCATTTTCATTCAAATTAAGGATGATATCATATAATGGATTCTTTGATAACCATTTTAGTTTTTTTTAAATAAACTATTTTTATAACATTTTTATTTAATATAAACTATGAAAACATATAATAGAATATTTCAAAAGCATTGAAGTAATTTTAATTTAATGAGAAGATAAAATAACATTTAAATACATTTATTAATATATTTATAGAAAATATAGTTTTGAAATAAAATTGATTTCCTACCGAACAAATAAATAAATACATATTTACATAAAAATATTTTCTTATTTAACATATTTACCTAAGAGTGAGAAAATGATAACATTATATAATGATATCATAAATTACCATAATATTACTAATTTTATGAGAATTATTAATATTTATGCCATTAGATTTCAAAATTGGATACATGATCATAAACTTTATTGATAAATTATCAGATTGTAGCCTAACATCAATGCCATCATTGTAACATGGAATCCTAATACACATGATTATATAACATATAATAGAACATAAAATATCATTAGTATGAATTTTATCATTATATTAAATTTTTATGTTATTTATATACACAATTTAATACAATTTATGTGCATTTCATAACATATATATCAAAGAAATAAAATTGAGAGAAAAAATTCATACTGTATTGGAAACATTTGAACAATATATAAAATGAATGTGATTTTATCAAACTGCTATTTACATGATAATAATTATATTTGTAACAATAATAATTTTAATTCATTGTTAGTATATAGACCACATATAAGAATGAGGTGGATGATATAACATGTGTCTCATGAAATTAAAATGTGGGATAGAAATCCACAACCATATGTCTTTAATTCTTTTTACATGCTTCAATATCATGTCTAATTAATAAAAGTTTATTATAAAAAATATCAGTAAAATATTTATATATATAATACCATATATTGTTATATTATTAATTTATATTACCCTTTTATTAAAAATAACATGGTAAAGTTACATTTCGGTTAATAACTACTTTTTTATTTGTATAATTTTTGAATTTTTATTTCTAGTAGGCATAAATTGATCATGATTTTATAATTTATATAATTTTAATCATGAGATATAGGACCTATGTATTTAGTATTCATGTATTTATAGTAAACAGTTATTTTTAGTAATAGAGAATGACTTTAACCATTTATGGAGATGAGGGTTGTATGAACGCAGAAACACGATTTCCCTTTTCTTGTTATATTAAAATATATAAAGTAACTGATATATTAAAGAATCATATTTATCTTATATATATCAAAAATATTACTATTCCATTTTTTAATAATATTTTTTAATTTTTGTCTTGAATGAATCGCATTATTTCACAACATGATAGTCCACCGTACACATAAACGACATTATTGTATTCCATGAAATTGGAATACATGTGGGTATGTTTAATATTATATTTAAAAAACCATAAATACATAATTAATATTATATTTATCATTTATAAATAATATTTACATTTTTCTAGCAATAATTCATTGTGGTGAGGAAAAAGAGAACAATATTAGTTTGCGAGGAGGCAGTATGTCGTATAGATATATGATGATTTCATAACTACTTTGATAGAAGTGTGTTAATTATTAGGTAATACCCAATAAAATATAAACATGTAATTGTATATAGATTGATTAGGATATTATATATGAATAATAAAAAATATATTTTAATGGGTTTGATGAATAAATATAACAGATCATTCTTTGATGAACTCTACCTAATCATCAGGTATCTTATTTTAGTTTTCTATAAGAACATCCTTCTTTAGATTTAATCATAAAGTGAGGATTAAAATATTATAGTAGAAAAGATTAAAATAGGTTTTTATCATGTCTTTTCTTAGCAAAGTGGATTTATATTTTTTATTAATGTTGGAGATTGAGTTAGTTTTTATTGTTCAGAAAGAGTGAGATTCTTATAAATACTCAACATTATTTACAATTCAGTGGTCACACCTTCCTCGATTATCTACAAAATAGATAATTATAGGTTTCTATTTATTATATGTTTGATTTAAACATCCTTCTTCAATTTATACACATGTTATTAAACATTTTGTTCCAAAAGTCTTATAATTATTTATTTTATAATTTTTGGTTTTTAGTATATTATCTTATTTTATAAACAATTTAATTTATTCACTAAGAGTAAGTTAATGTGAAACATGTTAGATAATATTGAATAATTAATTATAAATTTACTATCATGTTTATAATATAAAAATTATATATGTGTCAAAAATTACCTTTAAAAGAAACACATATAATGCATAGAACATTGCTTTAATAGTAACTGTTCTAACTATGTTTTATGTCTATTAAACACTCAATATAGGCATTATAATACAATAATTTATAGATTAATGTACCATAACTTATATTTATTATGATTTTATAATATTTGTACATAATATGTTACCCTTATTAACATTAAATAAATTAATGAAATAATATTTATTATAAAATGACATTGATGTCAATTTTAACATTTTTTATTTATTACAATTAAATTAAAATATATATAAAATAAAATAATGGAAATATAATTTATTAAGTTATAAAACATGATACATGAAATATTCATATATATAAAACCGTTAACTTAATAAATCATTCAATTTACTTGACATTAATTTTTTTAGTATCATTTGATTTATTTAATTACTTAAATAATAAGTCATCTCATGTCGTTTCTTGATAAAATAATGTGATTATATCATCTATAAAAGTATATAATAAATATCCAAGATAAAATACTCATTTTTATTCCAAAATAATACTTATAACTCTTTATTTTCAATTTGGTCCTTATTCTAAATCTTCATTGAAATAAAAAGGATGAAATGTGCATTTTTTATATTCCTTTACAGCACATATTATATTAGTCACAGTTATGTAAAAGTGTCCAATAAAATCATAAATATGGTCTTATGGTAACAATAATCTATATATGTGAATAAAAGGGTATTTGGACCAGTAATGTGTGATTCTAACACATTTTATTAATTTTCTAACAACTAAATAAACTAAATTTCTGTTAAATGCTGTAATTAATTATAAAACTTTTTATTAATAATATTGTTCAAATTATATTTACCATTATTATAAATTAAAATTAATGGTGATTCCAAACATGAATCTTGGTTTTCTAATTTCAATTCCAATAAAATTAATAAAATAATTTAATATTAACCATGCAGATGAGATGGGAATGAGGTTTATTGAAGAGAAACAGATCAAAAGATTGTAATGTTTTATAAAATCAATTTGAATATGTAATTTATTTAAATTACCAATATTGTATTTATAAATTTATATTTTTTATATTTTACAATAATAAAATATTAGTATTTTTATAAAAAATTAAAATTAAATAAATAAAAAGGTTGTTTTTAATTATACATCAGTATTTATCAATACTCACCAAGAAATGAATCTTATTAGAAATTGTTTTCCCCAAAGCTGATTTTATTATTTCATTATTATAATTACATTTTATATTCTAAAATTGATATTTTAAAATATTTAATATTATATTTTATGTTATTTCATTCATTAATGGTTGAAAAAACTAATTGAAAAGATATTATTTTTCATAAAACATTTCATTTTTATTTAACTGGTAATAATTTGAATTATGATACACAGAAAACTATTAATCATTTGAAACTTTAATATTTTCATCATTTATATAGTACTATTCACTGACATTATTACAAAGTCTAGGAAATAATAATCATATTAAATAATATTATTAATTGTATATTGTAGTTCAGTAAAACTCAGCCATTCGTGTAATGCAATCTAACAAGGGAACTCATTATTTATTGTAAAACAAGACGAATATAGTTAAATCTGAAAATAAATATAAACATTATTTTGTGTATAAATAATTCTTAATGTGTTATATCAAATAATAAAATCCAATAATTAATTAAAATTTGTTCAATGATAAACAATTCTTAAAAACTCATGGTGTTACATAGAAGCATGCTTGGGTATAATTGAAATGTTGGTGTCACACACAAAAACATTTTACTTATCCTTTTATCTAAATCTAATGAATTATATCTCTATATTAAATCATTAATCATGATGTAAATATATATTTTAAGAATACTTCATTAAAATAATTCCATTAGATTCTTATTATTTCCTCCCCATCCTTATAGTTTTGAATCAATGACCAGAAATAATCCCCACCCCCAAATATATGAGAAATGTAAATAAAAAACTCACCCATTTATTATAAATTAATTAAATAAATATCTTCTATATATAACATATCAATTTTTATATTTCAAATATATTTTTAGATCCATTATAGAATATTTTTTTATAAAGAATAAAAAAGTCTAGAATTGTCACATTGTGTTGCAGATCTACAAACCTCTCCATATTAAAACAGTTATTTCTCAAAACCTATGTTTGTTTCCCCAATATTGATGAAATTTAATGAGTTATAACTCTTTATAAACCTATATTTTCATTATATTTCCATTGAAGTATATCCTTATATGGTTTCTGAGCATTGATATGATTCACATTCCATCAATAACCTCTATTTCTAAATATTATAATATACCAGATTACATCCTAATATATTGATTCATAGTGTATAATATATATTCTATTTAATCACTTAAAAAATGTTGATAAATTTATTTTTAAATAAAATTAGAATCATATAATCGGTTTCTTTGAAATTATTATGAGTGACCATTATTGGTTTAAGTTCTTTATTCTATGTTTTCTAACAAAATGATCCCAAATTTTATACTAAAAAAACTCTGATATAAAATGAAAAAAACTTGAATGTGATATTCTAGAGTATGAAGTAATTATTCTACATTGGATCAAGATAAATGAATCCATATCACTATGGTAATAATTTTTTTTCGTTTGGTAAACTATATATCTACATGAAATTCTAATTATATTTAGAAACATAAAATACAACATGTTATCTTCTTTGATAAATACCTTATTCCAATAAATATATCATTATATATTCATCATTAACAGCTTCCTATATTCTAGGGTAAAATAAAAAATAATAATTGTGTGGCACCAAATTTCTAGTAAAGGCTATGTTGTAGTGGTAGATTTCATGAATAAAAAGAATAAATATTATACACAGTTAAATAAATAAAACTCATTAAATTTATGTAATCTAGTACTCTGCCCATGAAAATGCACGGGACAATAAAATTTCCATTCAAATAATCTGGTTATGTGTCATTAAAATTTTTTTTTTCCATTGTACATAATGTAATTTTTAGAATAAAACAACAATAATGAAGTTATTTAGATACCCATGATTGAAGGAAATGGAGGGAAAACTAATTGTGATTTAGATAAGGCATGATGGAATGGAAGAGGTAGAGAAAAGAAACATAGATGAAACTAAAGGTGGAGGTGAGGGCATATGTGGAGCGATGAGGAGAGAGTAAGATAATTAATGGATTGATACCTAGAGATAGTTTAAATATGGAATCCAGAATTTTTTATATGGAATCCATTATTATAATTGTCCAGCAAAATAAGTGATGTCTGATAAACGGATTGTATGGACACTGAATCAATTAAACACTGAACCATTCAGATCAAATAAGAAAAAGAAAAAAAATGCAGACAAGGGAAATACAATTACTAAAATAAAAAACGGATTGTGTGGACATGGAAAACAAAAACCCAGAAACAAAAGAAAGAAAAAGTAATTTAAACACTAACAGTAGTATATGAACACAATTTTTTATAAATAATAAGAATAAAAAAACGGATTTTCCGGACAGAAACATAAACAGCATTCAGAACACATGGGAACCAAAAAAGAAACATAATACATTGAAACCAAATTAAAAAAAACATAAACATAAACCGAATACATGGAATGCAAGGAGTGAAGTTTGTAATAGGGTACCATAATATGTTTTTAGATGTCATTGGGGATCCCAATAGCTGAAAACTTTACACCACGCTTTCTGATTTCCTATATTATGATAATGGTTGAAAGAAAATGAGCATTGAGAACAATATTAGATAAAACTTGAAAATAATATTACCTGACTGGTTAATGAACTATAAGCGCAATACCTCAAAAATAATTGAAGCTCCAATATGTGTACCATCACCATAAATTATGTAGACCTGGAATGGGACACAACTATTAGCCATCTAACATGCTGAAACTGTAAAATAAATCAACCGAAACGTGCTGAAAAATCTGTAAAGTCCACTCAAATGGAAAAAATATTTTAATATTTATACATAAATGTTTGAAAAATTTGTACATGAAACATATGTGTACATTAATTTATTTTCCAAAACATGCATTTATGAGCTCTTTATTTCATCTGCATAAAAATTTAAGGGACTTATGAAACCATGTTAACTTATCATAAATCATCAAAAAACCCAACATGTTCAACCTAATTAAAACAATATATCATTTCCTTGATATCACACATCACCTATATCTCAGTATCATGCTGAAAAAATCTATTCCCATGTGATGAAGCTACTGCTTCAAAGAGAATAGAAAAATGGGTTTGAAAAATGTAAAATGTATAACATGTTGAACAGGGGTAGGATATTTCTATGGTCCTGACCCAACCAGCTCAAGTTACAAACTATGATGTAGAATTATGAAATATGATTATTTCAGTCCCATAGAAATAATGGGAAATCTATGTGAAATGGGAAATGTAAAATGTATAACATATTTAACTATGTGACATGTTTCAGATTTTCAGTCCGAATCCTGAATGTTGGCTTTACATTATAATCTTCTTTTTTAGCAGGAAACAAAGATGATATATCATATAATAGGATAACATTTTTTCTGGACTGAGACATTTATAGTCAAATAATCGGAAATATAGGAACAAACATCATGGTTTAAAAAAATCTTCATCTGTTTTATAGGAAGAAATCATAAGATTTCAAAAAATTTGAAATATGTATCACTGAAGGGGAACATGACTAATCTAAATATGTGAAATCTAGTAAACTGGAAACAAACTTGACATAATGAAATGGGTATTATGTTTTACATTAATCATTCATGAATAAATAAATCATGTGATAAGAATGCAATGACATAGCTAAATTATGCAGTAGAAGTTAGATTTATTGAACTATTGAACCTATTATGTACATTATATATTCAAAAAGGTTTAGTAGTAATGAAATATAACCATATAATGTTCTCCAACATGGCATAAAATATGCCTCATAATATGAAGTATTTTCCTGTCATTACCAAAAACATATCCAGTATGATAGTATATTTCATGAGTTGAAGTATCATAATTTTCATAGAATTCTATAAAATAGATGACGAACACACCTGTATAATTTGTTACAATGTTTTGAGTTTCTTCAGTTCGAATCTGGACTGCATCATGAACACCATCATGACCCATAAAAAGTACTAAAACATCACCCATTATTTTGTAAATAAAAATGTGGGAAATAAAAGTTAACATATTTTTTTAATGCAATAATAAATGACCAGCTGCTCAATAAAAAATAACGAGTCGTTGCTGAAGTGAAATTCATGTCTTAAAGGCCTAAAAACCATTAACTGTTCAAATTAACAACATCCAAAGCTATATGACAGTATATGTAGTATAAAAGTATATCATAGATCATATTTAATGCATTTTTTTGAAATATATCAACTGAAACAAAATAAAATGACCAAATGAATGAAAATGTACCCTTTCTCCAGTCTTCCATGATGTTATACTTCTCCAAAATTGTGTGTTTGTTCACCATGTCACCTTGTAACTAGAATAGAAACCCTTACAAAAACATTTATTATACTGAACATAATGAGAACATAAATTTTCAGTACAGACGATTACAATAATCGATGAGTCAAAATAGAAACTACGTCAACCACTAAATCACAGTACAAGATAAACTGTTCGGGTACATGTTTCAGTAAAGATAGAGAGAAAAACTATAGTAATATTCATAGTTATGTAATATGAATAAGCAACATCAAAGAGCCTCCCTGTACTGCCAGGATCCCTTGATGCATAGCAGCAGCACTTCACCAAGTTTGTAGACATTTTTAATGATCCCTGTAATAGGTAATTATACAGTACTTTTAGTAAAAGACTCATTTTACTATGAGAAAACATCAGGTGACATCCTAATAGGTCATAGTATATTGATTTCCAACCCCAAATATGCATGGTTATGTCACATTATAACATGTTTTTAGCTAATAAAATGCATCTTCGTGTATCTGTAATGGTATTTAATGAAGAAACAATAGAAACCCAGTAATTTAAAAATAATTGAGCAAGTTTCTTAATTCACACCTCCTTCCCATACACAACCTTAACACAATGAGGCGACATAAGTCTTAACATGTCTATTTTGCCACATTACCTTGGAAATTCATGGCAAAAAGTCAGTCTAGTTTGTCAGTTTCTTTGTTTCTAGTCTCCATAATATGCAAATGTTGGTCAGTGGAATTACTTTGGGTGGAGTATATAGATAGACATTCTTTCCCTTTGAACGCATATTCAGCATCAAACTCTGTCAATAACTTTTTCTACATAAATATTTCATCGTAACGAATGAGTAACAGTCAGAACTTATAAGATTTACTAAACAAAGAAACAATATAATCTGTAATAGATGGCGTATCAGGAAATCAGTTGTAGTACATTTCGAATGAAATGTAAAAATAAAACAAAAATAAGGGACAACCAGTATTTTTTAAAATATGTAAACATTGACAGTAACAGAAAACCAAGATGGAGAATCCGTACCTTAGTTGAACATACAATTGTACTTGCCATATTGAATCCAACATCTGTATTGCAGCTTAATATTGAAGACGCAACACGGTGACTTTCCTAAAACAGAAGGGTGAAATCAATTTTATAGGTATGTGGTGACTGGTTTAATAGTAATATGAAATATAAGAATGGAAGAATAAAGTCCATACGTCGAAGTCATGATAATGACAATGCTATAATATGAAAATTTTATCGCTTGGAAGTACAATTATGGTGACGATTCAGTCGACTAACATGACTGTCTGCAAAACATTGATGATAGTTGGTGATATAATTGTCATTATCAGTGATGAAAAGAACTGTGTAACTGTTCAGTTATAAAGAATGTTTTCGGTTCTGAATGTTGTAATTTGTGACATCTACCGCCAGAAGAATAATTTTTTTGAAGACGTTTAACTCTAGGGGAAACCCATAATCATCCTGGTCCTATTATGTAATTAAATAGAACTATTACTTAAAAAAAATAGAAAATACATGAATAAGATGAAATAGTTCAAGAATATTACTTCAATTTGAGATTTTATCAATTGAGAGGCTGTTTTGTTTATGAACTGCATGACATGCTCATCAAAGAGAACGACAGATAATGAATCTTTGCCATCTGTAACCAGTAGTTGAACTCTGAACCTGTTGTATTTATAGGGGTTAGAATTTCTGAGGTTGTAAGTAAACATATAAATAAGTATAGTAATCCTATACCCAAGTAATATATATCAAATTAGAAATCCAATGAATTAATACCTTGGAGTAGTGAATCGTAGTTGTTTTTTGCAATTATGGCACCATGTATTCCCATCCGCAGTTTGAACTTTTTTCATGCAATAGTTGCATGAATGAAAATACCAGTTATGAGTGCTTTGTAGTTTAGCTACTTTAGCAGAAATCAGACACTTTGTCGGCTGTGAGACAGTAGTTCATATTAATATACTCATGAAAGCAAGTTATACATCTAACTTTATTACAGGCGACATATTAAAGGGAAAAAATCAGGATATTGTACTTACCTCTAAAATATTTTTTACATCAACAATTTTTTTCTGTTATTCCAATAAGGAAATGTTGTAATAGAAGTGTTTGAACATGTTGAAGGAGTACTATCTAATTTGAAATGACTGATAAATCCAGATCTGTTAAATGATATAAAAGCATCATTAAAGAAAGCAATTTATGCAGTAGTCGACCATGTTGACGGTCTGTCTAGAAATATTTGCTGGATAAGAAATATAAACAAATCAGTTACCTTCTTATGAAGTCGCGGACTACTGGGATGTCGAAGTCCTTAAGTATTTTTGAATAATTTATTGATGTGGTAACAATAACTGAGGCTAGAACACAATTTACAATATATGCAGGAGTAGACATATATAGTTGTAAAAAAACAGTCAATGTCTGGAACCTTCAGTAGAGATGATATTTAATTTACATGTATTACAACTTTGCTTTAAGTCATAGTTGAATAAAACCTGGTCGAACATTTCAATTTCACATATACAATTAAAATGTGTCATATTTTTGAATGTATCAACTTCAGGATATATATATTTTGACAACATTTTAGTTATAGTTTAGAACATAAAAAATTAAAGTGTTAATGCAATATGATAGAACTTGTTTAATATCAGAAGCATTACTCCCACTGACATACTCTACATTATATTTTATAGCAAGTAAGATATTATAATGTGTAGCTACATATCTTACAGCTAAGTTTCTTTTCTTTGACCATCTGCAAGATAATTATTTTAGAGGAGTCGTTCTTGTTTTCCATGTACTCAGACATTATGTTGGCAAACTTCCCCCACAAGCTACAATTCACTCGCAAGTCTCTACATGAAATCATGGTAGTATTGTTGGTAATTGCAATATCAAATGTTAATTATTGTGAGTAGTAAAAGATGAATACCTGTCATCCTCTAAACCAATTTGAATCTTCAGGTTGGAAGTACAGATGGACTGTAAAGGAAATGAATTTCGCAGATGTCCAATAATTTATATGACAGGAATAACTGATGTCAGAGTAACATTTTTAATGATAGTAGTATCTATTAATAGCGTGTGAATAACATAGTGATTTAAGAAATTTAAAATTATATTCTGTCACAGTTGTAGTTCGAAAACCGACCTATTAATTGTTTTTTGGGAATGACTTTGTTAACAATGTCAGCAAAAGAAGTGAAGTCAAAGCTGAACTGTGGAATTTGGAGATCAGTTGGTCGAACATATGTTGTTGTTGTGAAAAACAGCTGACAAGCATGTCTTGTACCCAAAATGTTTCCTTGATTTAGATCAATTTTTTAATTATGTATGATGTAGCATAGGCCTTCACTAAGTATGGGTTTGTACTTAGTAATTAGCTGTCGGTTTGTAATTGTACACTGTATTTTGGTCTCCTGCATCATTAATTGACAAAGTGAACATCTTAAAACAATATGACAGAAATAAAATACTTAAAATAATGTGCTTCAATAGAATTACATATAATTAAGTTTATGAAATCTATACAAAAATTTTAAGTTCTCTTTAAGGATAAAATCACTTCAGCATCACAGATAATCAGATCAATAGAAGCAATTTCTGAGTTTGGTGACGAGTTACACCACAATTTCAGTACACGGTCTTGTATCTTTAATGTTTCATCAGCATCAATAGTAATCTCTTTCAAAAGACTCGTTCTTCGCGACATGTTTTGGTTTCTGTATCAATTCAATTAGTGTAACTATATAAAATAGTAAGCAGCAACACAAGTCACCTTTTTATATATATCTGAGTTCATAAAAGAAGTGAACTGTAAACATATTGAATGACAAGATACATAAGGGAGGTTATAAAAAATTCCTTTGTAGACAATGTTTTCTGTATAATCCAAGGTTGGATTATCTTTATCATCAAGAACAATTTTAAATCCTTTTGGTGATGTAACTCTTAATACAGCAACATATAGTTTTCCATGACAGA
The DNA here is from genome assembly GCA_963277665.1 of Viscum album. Taxonomy (NCBI): domain Eukaryota; kingdom Viridiplantae; phylum Streptophyta; class Magnoliopsida; order Santalales; family Viscaceae; genus Viscum; species Viscum album. The sequence goes on from OY728136.1 coordinate 137,437,068, forward strand.
ACACAAGATTGCGAAGATATAAACAAACATATGACAGAGATTGACCTTGACTCTTATTAATAGTCATAGCATAAGAAATAGTCAAAGGATATTGTCTTCTTTGTAGTTTTAAAGGCCATCTGTCATCATTGTGTGTCATATTTATTCTTGGGATGAACGCTAGAAACCCGGAATGACAACAAGTTAAAATTTCAGCTCCGATGACATGGTCACCCAAGTGGGTAACAATAAGACGAGTACCATTGAATAATCCCACTGATTGATCTACATTGCACAGAAACATAATAGGCACTCTGATCTTCAAAGATATTTTGTGTGCAGTAAGTCCAGAGACATTGATAGCATTTAACACATCAGTTGTATATATGTTCTTAGGTTGATCTGTATCAAAGCTGGCATTGAAAACAGAATTAGAGCTGAAGTAATCTTTTCTTTCTGAAGTATTTAGAGTTAACATGTAGTCATTAACATCCTAAACTATATCACGGGTTGGTGCTAATATAGCACGACCTTTCAAATGTGATACATCTACGTAGTTATTGTTGAAATCCAGGTACGCAAATTCAACAGATGCTTCCAATGCGGATTTATTTGTTACCATAAGTTATGTTGATGGGATATGAATACACCCATCCCCACCACTGAGGTCACTAACACGTCCCTCCCCAATATCCAAAATCCATTGTGAAAATCGTTGTACCTCATCAGGACAGAAATCTGAATATGTAGAATGCAACCTCATGTTTTGTTTTAATGTTGAAACCTAACAGTGTTTCCATAGATATGATGACTTTATACTTGTAGATAAAATTTCACTTCTATCACGTCCAGGTATTACTGGAAGTATTCATCTGAAATCTCCCCCTAGGGCAACCGGTAAACCACCCAATATCAAGTTATAGGAATTTGCATTCTATACTGAATGTATATCCCGTAATGTACGATCAAGAGATTTAAAACAGTTTTGATGATGCATTGGAGACTCATCCCAGATAATCAATTCTGTTGATTGTAGAAGTTCAGCAATATCACTCCCCTGCTGAATGTTGCATACAGAGTGATCATGTGTAGGTATTGGAATATGAAATTTTGAATGGGTTGTCCTCCCACCTGGTCGGAGTAATGATGTTATTCCACTGGAAGCAACTTCAAGAACAAATTTTCCTTGTGACCTTAGTAAACATGTTAAAACTCTCCAGATGAAGGTTTTACCCGTCCCTCCAAATCCATGCAAGAAAAAAAATCCCCCAACAGTAGAAGTTAATGCAGACAGAATTTTCTCAATAACGTGTTTCTGTTCAACAGTGATCATATTGTACAATGAAGAGTAATCTTTATGTAGTTCTTCTCTATTGTAATTTATCTCTTCAGCAATAAGTCGATTACTTTGCGCAGTTAATGAGTAATCTGGAATGGGCATTGGCGGATAACATTATAGATATTTACCATTGCTGTGCAGAATGTTATATATTTCAATATAACCTAACATTTGTCTTTGATGATCTGTTATTTTCAAGACTACAAGAGAGGGTATTAGTATTAGAAAGAAATATAATATAATAGAAATTTGTTGAAAATGACGAAAAGTTGTTTGTACCTCTTATTTGAAGCAGTTGTTGTTGGGAATATAAAATATCATCGGTTATAATCCTCCAGGTTTCAAGCCAAACAATGTCAGGTCGTGAAATGGTATTTGAGAACAACATTCTAGCAAACAGTCTTCGTAAAGAGGGTTCCATTCCCCAAGCGGAGACATCTTTTAGTGCTTGAATGAACTCATTGTCATCATCCAACAGTCCCATTGCTGAACATGTTTGTCTGAATGTACTATGAGTAATGTTGTTAACTATTCTAATATAATCGTATGAAGTCGCTCCTCTGACCATTTTTAGTAGAATCCACAAGTAGTAAAGTTCCCCAGAAGACGGTGGCACATAGTACAGTCTGCCAATACTGAATCCCTATTTGCGCGGGTACCATTTTTTATCACGGTAGAGGTAGACAAACCGTGTTGGGAATTATGCATATGATAGATTTCTGCCTTCTTCGTACAACAGATTTTCTTCAAACCAAGCTGTGAACATGGTTTTAGAAATGTAAATATTACCCAAGATGTCTTTAATATTGTCACAATCTGCATACGTCACGCTGTTTTGTTCAGGTAAATGAAACTGCAGTCTATCAACCGAAGGATATCTGAAATGGATGTCATAAGAGAAGATCCTCCAAGAAGCTTCAGAAGCTGAGATGTACCAGTAGTCGTAGAACATTTTAATTTCATCGACATTGTTATCAGAGAGATGGTTTTTGTTGTCGTAGAGTGCCGCGGTGACACGATCATGACCATTCCTTATATATTTAAATAGGTATTTGATAGAGGATGAATGATTGAAAATATCAATATTTAGATGGGCTTTATATCTCAAAATCAGAATAGGATTGTATGGTACAACAAACCGATTGTCTAGTGGTATTCCATTTTTGACGACTGTTGATCCAGTATCCCTTCTTTGATATAGAACATAACCATCTCTATCCCTTGTGGTATGTTTTACAAACTTTTTTGGATAATATTTTGAGCATTTTCCATTCTGCATACAAGGTGACCGACAATTTGCATCACCAAAAGGCCCATGGATCATAAACTTTGCAACTGCTTCATGAAGTTTTGGGGATGTATCTTTATTCGGAATTTCTGTGGTAACTATTCTTTTAATTTCATTTGGAGATGCTACTTTGTTTTCCTGACTAAGAAACAGTAGAATGTGCACATGCGGGAGTACCCTCTTCTGAAACTCCACAGTACAGACAACTACATCATAAAACGAAGGACAAATGAGATTACATGTGGAAGAAAGTAGTAAATGGATGGTACACATTGTCATTAAAACAGTACATTTTACATGCCAATAAGATGCGAACCTGTGCGAGACATTCCGAAAAAACATCCTTCTCGTAAATCTTTCATGAGTGGTCCCACCTTAATATTGAATATTCGCGAAAGAATGTGAGGATAGTCTGATGGGCGTAGATTTTGCAATTTTACAAATCACAAAACATCAGGCCACATGGGATTGCATGTAAATGTTAGAAAAAGATCTGGATAGCCCGCCCAATTGCAGATTGAAATAGCATCTTGGTAATTCTGAATCATATAACTCGGGCTGCATGTAAATGTGGAAGGTAGGATGATTTTCTTCCCACACATAGATCCATCCCGGTCACCTCTAAGGAAAGAATCTTGCAAACCATTGTATTGTTCAGCTCTCAAACATTTCTGATTGAAGCGAATAAAACTAAGTCTTTGAGATTCAATCATTGTATATGCATTGACAATAAATTGTTGATGTAGCCTCCTAGAGTGAAGTAGACAAGATGAATCATTGTAACGGAATTGAAGGTGAAAAGAGAAATATTCTCTCATCGCAACTTTACTCCATTTTGCACTTTGATTGAATGCTGTCACACGATGGGATATTTTATCGACATATCCATCCTCTCCTCCTGTAAAAATCAATGGATATTGTAGAGGAAGGTATAGAGGGTGAAGATCATCTATGCGCTTAAATTCGCAACTTTTTTTTGAATGATGAAATCTCTCTGATGATTTAGATCTTCAATGTCGCCAACAATCAGCATTGCAATCTCAGATGTAGTTGGTAAGTTGTATCATTGTGTATTAGCTCCTCGTTTTCTAAGTAGTCGTAGATTCAAATTTGTAGTGCCAGTACTATCAATAACATCCCTAGCCATTCTGAAGTGTCGTGATAATGCATTTATTTTGTGGAGCATTTCTTGTATTTTCTAAACAACACTTAACTGAATAACAGAGATTTGATTTCTGTCATCGAAGCTACATATGGTAGTTATATGTTAAAATCAGCGGACAAGAAAAATGAGAATTTACTAGTTAATAAAGTAGTCACCTGATGGAACGTAATCTGTTGTGAGCTTCATTTGCTGTGTCATATACATATAACTGAGCAAACATTGGTGGTTTTCCATCAGTGGGGCATAAACATCCAATACGACGGTAGTTTTGTACATATAATCTAAATATATGTGGATACCATCCACAGTTCACAGATTTGTCTACGTTACCACCCAAGGATGTGAATGAAAACATTGAATTGTAAATATGCATGTGATCTTGGAATGTTTTGGATTGAGTACAGGATGTATTGAAAATTAAATTCCTAAGGTATTATGGACAAGTAGGTAGTTTCTGCAAAGCAATTCTCCCTAGGGAGAAACATAATGTAAATCATGGGATATGTCTGTGGCTATATTTTTTACTCTTCTCTTCATGCCAGAAAGCTGAACCGCAGTACTGACAAATGTTAGAAGGGTCTCCATAGTCTGAATATTCTGTAGGATCAGAGTGTAAGTATAATTAATATTGATGGGAATAGAAATATCATACTAATTCAAGTGTCTAGACATAAAAGTTCTACAATTGAGTATAACGTAAATGTAAATAACCTGTTCCATCTGGAGTTGTGTCCAAGTTCATTGAAGTTGTACTTTCTGTTGTAGTCTGATTCATTGTTTGCAATTCCTCGGGTGGATGTGATGTACCTGCATGCCTTTCTGATGAATTTCAAAACAATAATGGAGAACATACATTGGAAGATTTTATTATTTAAAATAAAATGTAATCTATGACAGACCGTTGTAGTTTATAACAGGAGGTATGCCGTAGTATGTTGAAGTAGTATTTTCTGCGGTCGTCCGAGTCATGACTTCTTGTTCATCGGTGATTTCAGTAGTACATGCATGCTAGCGTTGTTATAACAACAACTTTCATGATATTGTTAATGTAACTTATAAATTTCTATTATAAAAAGACATATAGAACACATGCCTGAAATGGTAGTTGGATTGTAGTACTCGCTCGTGGATGGAAATGGAACACAGTTTATGATATCAGTATATGATGCGATGTTCATTATTGAAGGTAGATGTGCTGTAAATAATTTTGCACTTTCATAGAGGATTTCATCCACTGAAATGAAATGTCCTTACCGTGACAAGGAGGCATTAGATGATTTCGTAACAGTAACTGCAGACATGGGTCGTTGCTTTTATTTTTTTGATCCACTGTATATTGATGACATATCCGAGCATTCTTGGGAGACTGTGTAACAGGGAGATGAGAAGTCTTAGCATGATATGATTGTGTTTTTTACAGTACAAAGTAAATATATATAAAGTGCAGATAGTACAACGAATTTACCGTTGCTGCATATAGGTGACAATGGAACGCGTCTTCGTAATTCTGTGTAATTAACTGGAGTGACAACTTTAGCTGTAAATCATAGTCCCCCAGTTACTTTTTCCTCAACGATCACAGTATATTTGGAATATAATTGGAGTGAAATTTACTTGGTATTGGCGAAAAATGCAAGCGGAGTCCATGTTGCCTCCCAACTGTTGGTGTTACAGGTTCAGCTGGATTATTGTTTTCAGTATACAACATACCTGTGGAATTGTAGTCATCATAAAACTGTAAGTTGATTGATGAGAAATAACTACACAGTATTATGTATAATGGGAAATCATAAGACAACCTGATTTTCATTGCTGTCGTAGCAATCGTCTTTGAAGTCGTGCATCTTTGTATTTTGATGGGGATTGCATCCTTAATATTGTGTATAATTTTATATGAATGTAAAGGAAATTAACAGAACCAAAAAACAGGAAACCCATGAATGAATTGAGATGCTTAACAAAATAAATGACACATACAATTGTGCTTTAGAATGTTCATATATTCACAGTCACCAGACTGTATGTTAGGACGCAGAACAAATAAACATATATAGACTACATAGAAATCATGAAAATTATGGTAATGATCCGCAGTTATACCGAAATCAAAAAAACATATATAGACTACATAGAAAACATGAAAACAAATCTGCAAATTGAATGTAACATAATGAAGTAAAAGGTACCTAGATATGGATGGAAGTTTCACACTGTTGTGCGAAGTGAGACTACACAGAAGTGATAAAAATTACAATAAGCTGACTCGTTCAAAAATTAGATGGTAGAATGGAGGATCTTGTACCTATATTCGACATTGGGAGCTCGCTTAGATTGAAACCAAACCTCCACAATGCAAGACCGGCTGCACAGGTTAGCGGGTGATGACTGTTTCCATAACCGTCGTCGAAAACAACTTGTATAAAGAAACCCTTATCTGGAGGGAAGAGTAGAAATCACGTCGGGTACCAAATGACCTCACGGGAGGTGCGACTTTGCTGAGGAAGACTGCATGGATGTTTTCCGTCGAAGATAGCTGGAATGTCGAGACCGTAAATCAGATGGCAGACTGAAGATCTAATGGGTATGAGATCGATTCGAATCGCGGGAGGGTCGACATCTTAGAGGAAGGATTTCAAGACTGCTGGGAGGAAGATGGTCCGAATCTTGAAACCCTAGAAGTTAGGGTAGATTCCAGAACACGCGGGGGGAGGGGGGTGGTAGTGGGGGGCGCGAATGAATATCGGGTAGGAGGGGGAAGATAGTTGAGGGATTTAGGATGGTCAGAGCCGTGGAAGGTTGGTAGGGTGACACGTGGGGGTAAAAAACCTTCCTTTAGTAGGTATATAGATAACATGATCATTACAAGGATGTAATAAATGATAATAAGAAAATTCATATAAATAGTAACATATCGTGGTAACATATCCATGGATATTCTATATATTATAATAATAAAATATACATCAATATCAGATTCCATGATGATTAAATGAGAAATTTTAGACATCTAAAATGTACTATTGAGGCATTTTCCAAGAAATATAAAAATAAGCCAAGTAAAATTTTCCTTAATATCTGAATAAATTTGTAAGTATTTATAAAAAAACTAATCATGATAGTCTGATTATACCTAATGGTTCATCAATTTTATATAGGGGTTACTTTTTATCACATACTATTTCAAATATAATCCTTATACGAATAAAAAATATAATATAATCAACACACATTTTCCAACATAGAACATTCCATAATATAACAACTATCACACTAAATGTCAATACATTCCCCAAGTCAAAATGATGATAAACCATCCAATGAAATATGATGGATTATATCATTTGATTAAATCCTCAATGTATTATTCAACATATAATATTGACATAGAATAAAATACATTAAAAAGGCCAATGGTAGATTCTTGTTAATAACCTATTCAACATTGAAATTAGATATTTTTAAAAATATTCCAAATTAAAAAAATAAACTTGTTCATTGAGAATAACCTTGTAAAATTATAGAGTAAGCACTAAAACATTTATTAATAATTATGGTATAAAATTACCATATTTCTGTATATGTCTAGAAACATTCCTTTCAATCTTGAATATTAATAGTCAAACTGTACCTTATTTAGAAATTAATAGGATGATTCTACTTAAACCATTTGGTAAATAGTTAAATATGGATTAAATTTTATTTTAAATAAAAAATATAATAATAATATAATTTTTTGAAAAAATTTATCTAAATCCCGTATATATAATATCAATATTTCTATGTGGATACATATAAATTAATAATCATTAATGATGTTGATATTTTGAAATATTTTCCTTAAAACATTAGTATCATTGGATTCTTATGAACCGTAAAATAAAGAACCTCATTAGTATATTTATATCCCAAAATTTTAATAATGATAACAATTTAAATCGGTTATAGGTATTATTATCTCCCTTAAGAGATATGGGTTTTATACGAGGCATGTGTCCCACATAGGTAAAAATGAGACGAAAAGCCCTTACAAATTGGGATTATTTTGAATCGTAAGCCCCATGTAGGAAATAACATATAATTAAAAATTTAAAACCATTAATAAATATATATTAACAATATGATATATCTAATGGTTTTTATATATACCCCTAAAAATAAATAAGAGTTTCATATAACTTGTGTCTCCCAGAAGTAAAAGTAATATGAGAAACCCTTACCTCGGGTTATAAATCATTTTTATGAATTAGAACCTCTTATATAATAATTTAATATTTAGTATAAATATATTAAATAACATTAAACATATATATAATTTCATATATGATTTACCAACAATATTTTATTACATATTTATTAAAAAACATTATTTAAAACAGTTATTCAGGTAGCGACTACATTCTATTTATATGTATAATTTGGTTTAATAAATTAACTACATAAACATTAATATGTGAACAATACAATATAAAATATAAAAATAATGTAAATATCATATATATATATATAAATTATATATATATTTATATTAGTATTTTATCAATTTATAATGAAAATTAATTACACCCGTCATGGAGACTAGTGGCCCTATGTGTACACGAATGTTTTTTTTTCAACATTAAATTAATGTAATGAATATATAATAAGTTAATTATCACCTTCACATAATGATTTATATTATATATATATCATAATTATTCATTATATTTATCTGTATTAATAACTAAGTAAAATATAAAATAAAAAAATCATATCACTTCTAAAGGTGGTAGTCCACGCTTTTTCACGAGAGATGTAGTTGTTTCACAAAAAATCGGAAGGAAATAATATATAACCATCATAGTCTAAATTATAGATTATTTTCAATATATTTCATAATAATTAAAATAATTCAACATATACTAGTGATAATTATATTTTCATTGATCAATTATGAAGATTATATAAAAACATAAAACAGGGGTGCATCGTCATTATTAAAAACATCCATAAAATACTATGAATCATTAATCATTAGAAAACCTACATTGTATGACATGGGGAATACAAAATAATTATGGGAAACATAATTCTATATATGCGAAAAAATATTGAAAAAAATTAATATTGTATTACATTTCAGATAATAGGCATTTCAATGGGATATAAAAGTAGAGATAGTCATAAACATTAACAATGAGGAATGTTGTATGATGATAAAATAATGTAAATATGGGGATTTGGAAACAAAATTAAAAACAACATCATAATAATAATTCATTTCAAGACACCAAAAAATCATAAATTACATTTTTTAGGATAGCCTCCCATGGACCATATATAAAATATCATGACACTAAAACATTAACCAATGAATTGGAGCATTATCATGTTGCACCCATTGTAATAATATTATGTATGTGAATGTGTTTTCCATGTAGATCATATAAAATAAGAAAATATTTCCTCACATTTTATGTCGATATTAAGGATTTTGGTTAATATACATTTAATTCTGTGATAAAATAATTATATTTACATAATGGTTAATATAATTAATTAGATGTGGGTATGTGTATACACATCACACATGTTTGTCATGGATAATCATGGTGACATTCTAGTATCATAACGACAATACATAATGCTTCATAAAATGGTTCAATTAGATATAATGTGGTCTCTAATCCCAAGGATTTTATAAAAAACAGTGTGAGGGATATTTACGATCATAATACAACTTTAAAATTTTGAGAATTAATAGGAATAAGAAAAAGGGGGTTCTTGAATAAAAACATTCCAAGGAAAAAAGTAAGATAATAATATAAGTGTAACGGGGGTACATAATGAATCATGAGAGATGAAAATGATTTTTGAACGGGTTGATCATCACATGTTAATCGTAAGTGTAGTAATAGGAATGTGTAATTTCATATCCAACAATACTAAACGGAATAAAAAATGCATTAAATAAATATTATGCTTGAATTAAGAGAATAATGAGTGAATCCATTAATAAATTTAACCATTTTAAGGACTTTGATATATTATATATTGAAGAATTATATATTTAATATAATTATTGGGAAATAAATTTTTTGTTATAAGGATCATTATAAATTCCATAAAAATAGATTACTGATATTAAAAATGGTAAAACAAATTAAGGTACTTGAATTGTAAAGAATATATTAAGGTCCCTTAATAAATTTCAACACAATAGTAGCATAGGAAAACTCTATAATTAGATGGTATAAGTGATATATCGTTATTGTGAAATATATTTTATTTATACATATCTTTATAAACTTCTTTCAACATAACCCATTGATATTAAAAATTCTAAACAGAAATAAGGTACTTGAATTAAAAATTATGGATATAGATCCCTCCCTATGTTTCCTAATTGTAACAACGTAGGATAATTAAATAATTAGAGGGGATAAATGATATATCATTATTATTATAAAATTTGATATTATATTTATCATTTTAAATTCATAAAATCATAAACAATTCAAATAAAAAATGAGAAATATAAATAATGTTATCGAATTGAAATGAATAGAGTGGAAGAGGCCCCATACAATATATTGGCATAGTAACAACATAAATAAATTAAATAATGATAGAGGATAAATGATCTATCACTGTTAGGAAATAAATTTTATATTATATTTATCTTTTTGAAATCATGAAAACATAACCAATTGTGATTCAATGGGATAAATATAAAGAAGGTGATTGAATAGAAATTATGTGAGATAGTTACATTTCCATGATTAAGTGATTCAAAAAGATTGGGAGGATTTTTTTGAGAGATTATGGTAACCATGGGGGTACACTACATATGGTATAGTATGTTACATATGTTTTATAATGTTTTTAGTGAATTATAAATTGATACATTCTGGTTTTATATATGTAAAAATAGTGAAATAGTTTTTTATTCCTCAAACATTGGTTTTAAACACTATATTATAATGTAGTCAAAATCATTACCCTTACAATGTTTTCTTCATATGGATTATTAAAAAGTTTATTTTTTTCCTCTTTTTATAGTCTAATGGAATAAATAATTAAAATAACACCATTGGATATGTGAATGTTAGACATCTATATAAAAAATGGATTTAAAATCATTAAACAATAATGTAGTTTTCACGGATTCAAAAAGGATTTATAAAATTAATCAAATTGGATTAAAATAACTTTATTTCAATGAGTACACCAATATTTTTTATTATATTCCAAATATATATTTTATTACATTACTTTTGGGGCATTTTAATGTCATGACACAAACAATATATTTACATTGTACATATTGTTTTCCAAAAAATTATAATGTATTAGAAAATTATAAATATTTCACTATTAGATAATTATGATGTTTTTATTCAAAAAATAATATTTATTTTATAAAAATAATTTCTAATATATGTGATTTTTTTCTTTGAAAACAATAATCACAATATATTAATAAATGGTGGTTTTTGGACAATAATATTTTTTGAAAAATTATAACATTTAAAATTATCCTTAATAAAAGTTATATATAAATTTATATATGATTAATATAATCTAAATATTTAAATTTTAATATAATTAATTTATTATTAATCATTAATAATTCAACCAAATGGAATATCATACATGAAATTTTATATGATATAAAAAACAATTTGTGTTATATAATATCATAATAAAATTTTATTAAAATATAATGACAATTTTTAGAAAATATATTATTATATAAATAATACATATTATTTTTTTTATTTCATGACACATCGACCTTTGTTAGACCATAAAATGAATAGAGGGTATGTTGTGTGATTTTATGATTTTCATATGGTGGTTCAACATACATTGATTTTGTAATGATCTCATTGACCATGAACATCTCTGGTAAATATTTTTTCCCATGATTTTGTAGTTGTATCAAATATTTATATTAGTATATGGAGAATCCTTGTGATTCCATCTCCCTTAGAGACTCTAATAAATATGATTCATGGGGTATGATCTTGCTAGTTAAGTCCATTTCCTCTTTTCTCGATATAAATATGATTTAAAATTCCACTATATATGTATTAATAATACTATAAAAGGTCAATTATTATATTATCAATGTTTATGATTCATAATGTCAAATGAATTTTTTTATGATATAATATTCTAAATAAGTTAATATATTTTTTATTTATATAATATGTAATTTAATTCATTCCCAAAATTTATTATATTTATAAATGTTCATGCCTTTAATGTCTCCCCTATATAAATTTCACTTTATAAATTTTAATATCATACATTAAAATATATGTTGGTAATTTTATTTCTTCACCTCCTCTGGATCCAATGTATCGTCTTTAAAATTTTGGTTTCTCTATATGTCCTTGTAAAATTTAATTTTCAAATTTCATATTGGTTTTTCACTATGATCTATTATCAACACAAGATTATCTTCATATGAAAGATCATTCTACAATGGTACCACATCTAGATCCATCACATGTAAGGGGTTTGGTATGAACCACCCTAAGGGGGATACATGGAACACAACATTTAAATGATATAGGTAGATTGGGATTCCTCGTTGATTGGACATAACTCTAATGTGATCAATGATCTCAATGGGATATATGTATCTTAGACAAAGCATTCCAATATTCCAAAATCATTAGATTTTCATCCATAGTGGTTATTTGAGAAATACCTTATCTATAACCAAAAACACTAGGTCTCTACATTGATTGTCATCATATCACTTTTGTTGACTTTAACCATACATTATGTTCTACTGAATGGTCATGACCCTTAACACTATTTACTTTACAATTTCAGGATAATCATTTATTGCTCACCAACATCATCCATATATACATGACTTCTGCACCTATTACCATAAAGGGAATAATAGTGAGCCATAAAATTGATTGTAATATATTCTGTAATTATAACATGAACAAAGGAATATATTTATCACATCCTCATTTGAATCATATACAAGATTATCTCAATATATCCTTGAGTGTTTGGATAGTCTGCTCAAATTGGACCTTAATTTTTTGGATGATAATTAATTCAAAATTAAGAACTCATTATTAAGAGCCTATTTAAAACTCTTACATATCATGAAGGTAAAAATTGTATCATCATCATTACATTAAATTTTTTGTCCTGTTTCGTTTACAATCACCACTTCTATAATGTTTATCCTAGAATGTTTACAAATTGAGATGTCCTCTTGAATTGAAATAAATTGATAAATTTATATATGATAATCTTCCAAAACCCATATATAAATATTTATTTTTAATGTATCAAGAATAAAAGTGATTAAATCCATGTATAAATTTTCCCATTTCAATATAGGTACCTACAATTTATGCCACATCGCCTTGAATTTTTACCATTTTCCTTCACTTGTGGATATAAAAGAAAAATTATATTATATTTCACAATCTCCTTATTTATATTTTCCCAACAATATGGACCTCATAGATCTAGACATATCTACATGATCCCTGGTTCGATGGATATGGTCGATCTCTGTCCATCATCAAACTACTTTTTCTTTGTAACATTCCAACCCGAGGTCCACCATACCTATTGCCTGATCATGTAGTAAAAATAGACTCAAGAGAACCTCCATGTATGCCAAAGGCTTCAGAAAATTATAGTGGGTGTGAAGGTTGTATAATGGGGAAATTATATCCACTTATTAGAGTGGAAGAGTAGATAAAAGTATAAACATAAAAATATAGTATACGCATATAGGATAAAATATGGATAATGTATATGATGAATATAAATAAAACATAACAACATATAATAATTTCAAATCTTATATGGAAGTATTAATGTAAGGAATCATGTCATTATAATAATAATATATGAACACAAATTTTTTTATACAAACATGCTATAAGAAAAACAAAAAAACAAAAACTACTCTAATATAATCTCATGAGAATTCTCATTCCTCTATTCCATAGATTTATCTATAATCTAATCCCATCATCATCCAAAATCATGGAACATTCCATTATCTATGTCCAATGATTCATAATCTTGTTGTGTACCAAAAGCAGTCTTAGTATGTTGTGACATAAAATCTCAATAAGCCACCAAATACAATGACTACTTGTAATCAATGTTGTGCCTATTTATAAATAGTGTAAATGTAATATCAGAAGGGGAAAAATTATGAATAAAATTTCCATCTTCTTAGGTTCTTATTGAACATTTCGTTTTAGAACATCCTGTCATGTCTAGGAGAAATGCCAAAATATTTACTATATATATATAAGAATAATATATACACTTTAATTAAATATTACATCTACTTATATGAACCGTGTACTTGCAGACATAATTGTCCATATAATTGGAATATAAGTTGTTGGAAGGACCGAGGTGTAACAAAAACATCCATGACCAATCTAACATTCCAAAGAGATCAAGAAATATTGTACATTTTTTACATCTCGAAAGAGTATAAGACATAAATCAAGACACTTAGGGTAGTGAGTTGTAATGGCTAGATGTCTTAGGGTCCATTACTATGTGAAAAGGTGATGTTTATGTGTTCAGTGTTGTCTGGGAAGCTATCACAACTTCTCAGTGAAGCTTAAGTCTCTTAACAGTAGTTTTTCCCACCGGTAGCTCGGTCTACCGGAACCTCGTCCTACTGGTAGTAGGCCTACCAGTAGCTCGACCTACTGGTAGCTGGGTATATTGGTATCTCAGTTTACCGGTAGCTCGGACTACCGGTATCAGGACTACCAATATCATGGCCTCCCGGTTGCTCGGTCTACCGGTAGCTCGGTCAATAGGTAGCACGATGTAATGGTATCTCATCCTACCGGTAGTTGCGGCCTACCGGTGGCTCGTCCTACCGGTGGCTTCGTCCAATTGGTTTCTTGGGCCACCGGTAGCCTTGGATTACCGGTGGCACGGCCTACAGGTAGCATTGACCAACCGGTATCTTGGGAAACCGGTAGCCTTGGATTACTGGTGGCTCGACCTACCAGTAGCTTTGGCAAACTGGTAGCTTATCCTACCAGTAGCCTCGGATTACCGGTGGATCAACTTACTGGTAGACCTAGCCTACTGGTGACCAAGTGTTTTCCCAGTGTCGCCTCTTTTTGCGAAAATTGGATTTTAATCCGCGTTTTGACCCCATTTAAATCCATTAATGGTTTTTAATTAAATATTTGGAAGGATACTCTCCTTAAATGAAAAACCATGCATTTTAGTAATTTCTTTAACAGTGTTTTGAGGAGTCCATGGTTGGGGGAGGGGTGTGTCTCTATTTTAACTTCCCCGAAGGGCAGAGATCATTAATGTTGCGTGTCTGGGGTGGCCCAACCGCATGGTCAACCCAATATCCCACTTTTTACGAGGTTTCGAGTTTTTCTATCTGTATGTTAACAATCCCGGGCGTGCTGTATCTCAGCCATTATCGGCCATTATAGCCTGAAGGTTAATCTTCTCCCTACGTTTCTTCTTTGTTGATCATCCTGCGCTCAGAATACCCTTCCTCCTGGGGAGTCATACATCACACCATGATGTTTTCCGTGATCATGTTCTGTGGAGCTCCTACTACACACGTGGGGACTTAACGTCGATCCTTGATCAGTCAAGTAGGGGTTTCACCTTCGTCTCTCCTTTCTGTTTATCTTGCGGGGTGGGTACGCTACTACTTCTTAATAATTTGATGAACCTACATTTAATGAATATAATAAACGGATTCTATAGAATTAAGGGGAGAGGTGTGATCAATGATGCTGCTCTGTTTTTCTCCTCTTCCATGATTAATGATTTCTAAATTTTGTGGCCTTACACCTACTGAAAATCATGGCCATTGGTGGTCTTTCTATGTGCACTAATAAACCCATACCCCTTGTGTTTTTTAAATGGCTTGTATTTTGGCTGTGAACTTTTTTCTGTGGAAAGGAAATTTGTTTATTAAGTATATTCGGTTAAATAAATTGGAAGCACCGAGATCAACTCCTTTTCTATGATAACCCCAATTTAAGCGCAGTGGAATTAAAATCATGAAGTGTGGTAAATCTTTTGAATCTGAAAATATCTTTTGAGTCTGCCTTGTTTAGGTAGAATTGGTTTGGTTGCTTCCTCCACAGGTCGAGTACGGGTGACCTTATGGATTTCTTGGATTGGGCCTTAGATTGTTGGGGTGAAGTGGTTGAGGATGGGATCCTATGTTTGTATCATGAATTGGTGTGGGATCTGCTTCAGTTGTGAATCCTTCTTATTCATAGTTTTGGGAACATGGGACTATATCACACCTTGACCTTCTTTGGTTCCAATACTTGGAGGGGTCTCACATGATGTTCTTTTACAAGAGAACCGGGTGTGAATGATTAAGTCTTTGATGGGTGTACTCATTCATTGGCTTGTGCTTATTATTACTAGTTTCCAAAGTAGATGCAGAAACTTATTTAAACATTATTACTCAACATGAAATCTATGATGGGACAAATGGGGATTTTTTTTGGTGTGAGTTGTGACTTGGGCATGGGTGATGTTCTCTTATATTATGAATGTATAGTAAGGAGGGTGTTCTTTAGGCTTGCTGAAGAAAAACCTAGATAGGGTGAGTGCTTGTTACCTATACATATTCTTATAGTTTTTTGTTTCTTATTCACTCTCCATGCATGTTGAGAACATAGTGATGAACACCCCTATTTCATGGGGGAGGGTGTTTTTCCCCAACACTCCTATGAGTGGCTGGTTATTAGCTCCTTTTCTGCTCCATTTACCGAATAGCCGCAGACCCTACGGGCAGGCTGTGATGGCTTGAAGTCCATTATTAACCTATGAATCTTCGGGCATGGTAGTGTGGTGGTTGGACCAAGTGTGCGCGGGTAGGTGTTTTCCCAAGTATCATCGGGATGATGCCCAGGTGTGTTTGGGTGTGGCATTAGTTATTCTAGCCCAGGTGTCTTCAGGTGTTTCAGTGGTTGTTCTGGCCTAGGTGTTTGCAGGCGTGGTTACACGTGACAGTTGTGGCACAGGTTTCTGCAGGTGGGTTAGTGGTTGTGGCCCTGGTGTTTGAGGGAAGGATGTGTGGTTGTGGACCAGGTGTGTGCGGGCGGGGTATGACAGAGAGACTGTGATGAGAATGTCAGGATTGGTCTGATGCGTACGATGTCATCAATAACCAGTGGGAATGTGGCGAGGGGTACACAAACATCGATGTGATATTACTATACATTACTTGAATTGCGTTATTTGGGGAGTTTTCCTTAGTGAGGTTTGGGAGGTTAGATTCCTTAATAGGTTCTTGGTTTTCTCTTTTCAAACAGGGCATTAGTATGCATCCCCACTTGTGCATGAGAGTCTTTGGTTTTCCCTACTATGTATACTTGTATGCTCACCCTACGTATATAAAACTGCATTCATGTTTCCAAGTGGACATTAGGGATCATGCGGGGCCATACTAGCTGGACAATGGGGTAGTTAGAGTTGTTGTTTCCCTTTTTGTTGGTATCTTTTTACCTTTGGAGTTTTGTGACTTGTATCTTTTACCTTTGAACATTCATATGGGAATGGTTTATTTTCAGCCGTATTTTCAATTTCGGTTTTGGTGTTGTGGGATTTACTATATTATCTCCCAGACCTATAAAATGAAAAAGGGTAATTCATTCCATTTAGTGTGTGATTCTATACCCTTGGTGATGGTCGCCACTCGGGGAGGCGGCTGACAGCCGAGAGGCAGAGGAGCTGGGCGTGGGAAGTTGCATGCCGTGGAGGCTGCAATTTCAGCAGGACCGGAAGTCGTTTGAGGTATGATCATTTTGATTAGTACCCTTGAATATGCCTTGTTAGATACCAGAGATTCACACTCCTTAGTTGCACCCGGTCTGGCCTGTGCTCTGGGTTTAGATGACGAGACACTTCCAGTGCCCCTGGTGCTGAGCACACCAGTCGGAGGTCAGACTGAATTGTTATATGTTTGTCAAGGATGAAGACTGATGATAGGGCACACATCAGTCATTCAGGTATCTACTATTTCTATAGATATAGCCATTTGATGTCATCCTAGGTATCGACTGGCTGTTCTCTGTGTGTGTCGTCATCGACTGCTTCCGGGTAAGGGTTGTGTTCTCAGACATGGGTGACAGATCTGTTACTTTCACCAGCGAGTGGATCAGTCATAAGGGAAGCATGCTAGATGAACCCCTCCTCTCCTTGCTAGCCGAGCTGTCATTATAGTCAGTAGATGCTGAGATGGTAGAGGTACCTGGGATCATCAGTGAGTTTATGGACTTCATTCCCGAGGAGGTAATGAATCTACCCCCTAGACGTGATATTGATTTTTGGATAGACTTACAGCCTAGTGCTCGTCCGATTTCCTCGGCTCCTTACCAGTGGCACCTTCAGAGCTACGGGAGTTGCGGAGTCAGATTGATGATTTGAAGAAGAGAGGTTATGTTTGGCCAAGTGTGTCACTATGGGGTTCTCCAGTCATGTTTTCAAAAAGGAAGATTGTGGTATCATGTTGTGCATAGACTACAGGAGGATGAATCTGGTAACGATTAAGTATCGATACCCTCTTCCGAGGATAGACGATCTTTTCGACCAGCTTAAAGGGGCAGGATGGTTATCAAAGATCATCATGCGGTCTAGGTATCACTAGTTGGTGGTGAAAGAGGGAGACATCCCGAAGATAGACTTTAGATGCAGATATGGGAACTTCGAGTTTGTAGTGATTCCATTCGGTGTTACGAACAACATGGTTGTGTTCATGGGGATTATAAACTCTGTCTTCTGAGATTAACTGGATCGGTTCATGGTCATGTTCATCGAAGACATCATAATCTATTCAATATCAGAGGAGGACCACGTGGAGCATCTGAGGATGGTTTTTGAGGACCTCTGACAACACCATCTCTATGATAGGTTGTCTAAATGCATGTTCTGAACGCGAGAAGTACACTTTCTTGGGCATGTAATGTCTGAACAAGGGTTTGAAGTGGACCCATCAGAGAATGAGGTAGTTGTTTCTTGGGAAGCACCCAATAATGTGTTAGAGTTTCACAGTTTCCTCAAGATGGCAAGTTACTCTTGTAGGTTCGTACCCAACTTCTCCCGAGTTGCAGCCCCTTTGACAGCCTTGACCAAGAAGGACCAGGTTTTCGTGTGGAGTGAGCAGTGCGATGTAGCCTTCTACTATATGAATGATAAATTTTTTAGTTCCACATTGCTGAGACTACCAGAAGTAGGGGCAGCATATGAGGTGTTTTGGGACGCTTTAGTGAAATGCCTCAGATGTGTGTTAATGCATCGATAAGGTGTGGTCTCTTATTGGTCTAGGAATCTATGCCCTCATGAGCGTAATCATTCCAACCATGTTCTAGAACTTGAAACAGTCGTTTTTGCACTGAAGTTATGGCGGCATTACCTCATTTGAGAACGCTTTGTGGTCTTCACGGATCACAAAATCTTGAGTAATGTCTTCTCCCAGTGGGACCTAAACTTACAGTAGTGAAGGTGGATGGGGTTCTTCCAGGATTATGACTTCGAGATTTCCTACACTTCGAGAGAAAGGAATGTAGTTGGCGATGATTTGAGCAGGAGGTCGCTAAAGGAAGCATTCCGAGAGTTGGAAAACGCCAAGAAGGCAATGGATGAGTTGGTTGCCTTGCTATTGGATGTGAGGATGGATAATAGTAGAGGTTGTATGTATAGATGAAAATGTAATCTTCTCTATTGAAGCAAGTGGAGGAGTCTCAGTGGGGAGACACAGAGTGCGAAGGGATGTGTGACCGAGTTGACCAGGGAAATGCTCCAAAAGGTTGGATAGAGGATGGTCAGAACCGGATGCTTTTCTGAGGTAAAATGTTCATTCCAGAAGCGATGCATGGAAAGGTTCTTAGTGAGTTCCACAACATACCCCTAGTAGTTCACTATGTAGTTTCCAAGATGTAACAAGGTCTGAAAAGATAGTTTTGGTGGCCCAGTGTAAAGTGAGCAGTGATAGAGTTTGTGGCTAAGTCCCTAGTGTGTCAGTAGGTGAAGGCCGAACACCGTCTTCCAGGCGGCATGCTGCAGTCTCTAGATGTCCCCGAGTTGAAGTGGGATGACATCTCGATGGATTTTTTCAAGGGAATTCCCAAGGTACAAGGGGTATATGATTATATCTGGGTAGTAGTGGACCGGTTGTCGAAATCGGCTCACTTTATGGCTATCACGGAGTTGGGTGCAGTAGATATATTAGCACAAAGGTACATGGACGAGGTGGTGCAATTTCATGGAGTTCCATGGTCCATAGACTCGGATAAGGATGCAAGGTATACCTCACGAGTCTGGAGAGGATTGCAGCACACTATTGGCATCCAGCTACGTCTTAGACTTCTTTCTATCCATAGAAAGATGGACAGATAGAGCGCACCATCCAGAACATAGAGGATATGCTGGGGGAATATGTTTTGGACTCAGGAGGATCGTAGGTGCGACACTTTCCTCTGATAGTTTTGGCACAAAATAATAGCTATCACTGGACCATTGGTATGGCTCCATTTGAATCCTTCAACGGGAGGCCATTATGCTCACCCGTGTGCTAGACCGTTGTCAGAGAGGCACGCATCCTTGGCCTAGAGGTGGTCCATAGAACGATAAAGATGGTTCATCTTATACAGAAAAGGATTAAGGTGGCCCATGACCGACAAAAGTCATATTCCTATAGTAGGAGAAGGACCATGTACTATGAGGTAGGAGACCAAGTGTCCTTGAAGGTATCCCCTCAGCGTGGACAATAGAGGTTCGACAAGGGATGTAAGATTTCCCCTTGTTTCATTGGAACCTTCGATGTGTTGTGGCGGCTCGGCAAAGTGGCTTATCAGCTAGCATTACAACTACTGCTACTGAGGATACATGACGTCTTCTATGTGTCGCAGCTTCGTCTATATCTATACGATGACTCCCACACCATCGATTGGGGAGAGTAAGATGTGGAAGTGGATACGACCATCATAGAACGACTGATCATGATTGAGGATCGTAAAGAGAAAGTGATTCTTGGATTAACCATCCCCTCGGATCATTTGATGTGGAGGCATGGTGGCATGGCCGATGGCGCTTGGGAGCAGGAGGACCAACTACGCGTTTAGTACCTGGAATTGTTTTGACTTCAAAGTTGTTTAGTTTTGAGTTTTTTTAATATGTTTCACCTTGTTCTTCAATATAGGAACTGATTGTTTTGTTTAACCATGAGATAGTATGTTCCATGTTCCCTCTGTTTGTGTCAGGATGTGTGAAGATGGAAAAACCTTACTGCTAATCAGGATGAATTAATGAGGATGCGATTAAACACGTGCGGGTGAGTCAGTGCCTCTCAAAGAGGATAATATCTTTAAATGTTTGAAGGGAATCTCTAACTCAGGTGTTGGGAAGTGTAAATCCTTGTTCTTTTTGCGAATGTTGTAGTTGAAAACTCTTGGGTGGTTATTCATGGATGTAGGGGGATTGTTATGTTCCATCTTTCAAACAACTCAGGGGTATGCTGCAGAGACATATATTATGACGGTGGTTGTTCTGACCACAATTTTCTCCTTTCTAGTTTGTTCTTATATTCCCGGGGACGAGAATAGTTTGAGAATTATCTGATGTAATGGAACAGGGTTTTGGTGTCCATTACATGGAGAAAATGTAATGATTAGGCGTTCGGGGTAGTCTGGGAAGCTATCACAGCTTCTCTGTGGATAATAAGGCTCTTAAAGGTATCTCGACCCACAGGTAGCTTGGTCTACCTGTAGCTCGGCCTACCGGTAGCAGGCCTATCGATAGCACGACCTACCATTAGCTTGGTCTACTAGTAGCTAGGCCTCCCGGTTGTAGGCCTACATGTATCTCGGCCTACCTGTAGCTCGGTCTACCGGTGGCTGGGTCTACCGGTAGCACAAAGTACCGGTGGCTCAGCCTACCAATAGCTTTGGCCAACCGGTAGCTTCGGCTACCAGTGTCCTTGGCATTATGGTGGCTCTGTCTACCCATAGAATTGGCCAACCCGAAGCTTGGGCTACCGGTAGCCTTAGCTTACCAGTGGCTCGGCCTACCAGTAGCATTTTCCAACCAGTAGCTTGTCCTACCTGTAACCTCGGCTTACCGGTGGCTCAGCCTACTGGTAAACCTAGCCAACTGATGACCAGTGGTTTTCCCAGTGGCGCCACATTTTGCGCAAATTGGATTTTATGCCACATTTTGACCACATTTAATGCCATTAATGGGTTTTAATTAAATTATTGGTGTGATAACCTCCTTAAATGAAAAACCATGCATTTTAGTATTGCCTTTAACCGCGTTTTGAGGAGTCCTTGGTTGAGGGAGGGGGTGTGAATCTGTTTTAACCCCTCCGAAGGGAGGGGATATTTTATGTTGCACATGTGGGGTGGCCCAACTACGTGGACAACCCACAATCCTGCTCCTTACACAGTTTTGAGTTTTTCTCTCCATATCTTAATCGTCCCGGGCGTGCTGTATCTCAGCCCTTATTAGCCTTTATTGCCTAAAATCTAATATTCTCACTATTTTTCTTCCTTCATGATCACCTTGCCCTCAGAATAACCTTCCTCCTGGCGAGTCATACCTAACAGCATGAAGTTTTCTTTGATCGGGTTCCGTGTAGCTCCTGCTACTCATGGGTGGACATAATGTCGATCCTTTATCAGTCAAGTAGGGGTTTCACCTTCTTCTCTCCTTTCTATGTATCTTGTGTAGTGGGTAAGATAATGCTTCTATAGAGATGTATGAACCTAACTTTAATGAAGATAATAAAAAGATTCTAACGAATGAAGGGGAAGGGTGTGATTGATGATGCTGCTCTATTTTTCTCCACTTCCATGATTTGTGATTTCTGAATTTTGGGGGCTTACACCTACTGAAAATCATGGTCGTTGGAGGTATTTCTCTATGAAATAATAAACCCTTACCCCTTGGGATGTTTAAATGGATTTTATTTTGGGTGTGAACCTTTTCCTGTGTAATAAAAATTGGTTATTTAATAATATTCAGCTAAATAATTTGGAAGCACAAGGATCAACTCTTCTATGATAACCCCAGTTTAAGCCCAGTGGAATTGAAATCCTGGAGTGTGTTAAATCTTTTATATCTGAAAATTCCTGTTGATTCTACCTTGTGTTGGTAGTATTGGGTTGGTTACTTCCTCCATAGGCTGACTACGGGTGACCTTATGGTTTTCTTGTACAGGGGCTATATTGCTGGGGTGATGTGGGTGAGTATTGTATCCTCAGTTTGTATCATGAATTGGGGAGGAATCCTCTTCTATTGTGAAACCTTCTTATTCAATGTTCTGGGAAAAAGGGACTGTATCCCAGCTTGACCTACTTTTGATCCAATACTTTTAGGGGTCTAACATGATTTTCTTTCACAAGCGAACCGAGTGTGAAGGATTAAATTGTTTTTTGGTGTAATCTTTCCTTGGATTGTGCTTATTCTTACTAGTTACCCAAGATGGTGCAAAAAAAATATTTAAAAATTATTACTGATCATTAAATCAAGGATAGGAAAAATGGGGATTTGGATTGGTGTGAGTTGTGGCTTGTGCATGGGTGATGTTCTCTTCTCTTATGAATGAATAGTAAGGATAATGCTCTTTAGGATGGCTAATGAAAAACCTAGTTTGGGTGAGTGCTTGTTACTAATACATATACTTTTAGTTTTTTTATTTCTAATTCGTGCCCCACCCATGTTGGGAACATCGTACAGAACACCCCCATTTCATGGGGGAGGGTGTTTTTTCCCAACACTCCTATGAGTGGCTGGTTATTAGCTCATTTTCTACTCCCTTTCCCGAATAGCCCAAGACTCTACGGGCAAGTTGTGATGGCCTGAAGTCCATTATTATCCCATGAATCATCGGGAAGGGTAGGGTGGTGATTGGACCAGGTGTGTGTGGGAAGGTGGTTTCATAAGTATCTTTGGGATGAGGCCCAAGTGTCTTCAGGTGTGGCTTTAGTTATTCTAGCCAAGTTGTCTTCGGGCATTGAAGTGGTTGTTCTTGCCTAGGTGTTTGCAAGCGTGGTTACGTCTGACAGTTGTGGTCCAGGTTCCTGCGGGTGGGATAGTGGTTGTGGCCCATGTGTTTGCTGGCGGGATGTGTGGTTGTGTCCCAGGTTTGTGCGTGCAGTGTATGGAAGTGGGACTGCGATGAGAATGGTGGGATAGGTCTAATGCATGGGATGTCTTCAATAACTAGTGGGAAAGTGGCGCAGGGTACCCAAACATCAATGTGCTATTACTATACATTACTTGACTTTCATAATTTTGGGAGTGTTCCTTGGTGAGGCTTTGGTGGTTAGTTTCCTTGATAGGTTCTTGGTTATCTCTTTTATCAAAGGGAATTAGTATGCCTCCCCACTTGTGCATGAGTGTCTTTTATTTTTCCATACTAAGTATACTTGTATGCTCACCCAACGTATATTAAACATCCTTTAGGTTTCTATGAGGACATTAGGGATAATGTGGGACCATACTAGTTGGATCGTTGGATCAGTTGATGTTTTTGTTTCCCTTTTTCTTGGTATCTTTTTACATTTGGAGTTTTCTTACTTGTATCTTTTACCTTTGAACATGCATATGGGAATAGTTTATTTTCAACCGTATTTTCACTTTCAGTTTTGGTGTTGTGGGATTTTCTATCTTATCTCCTGATCCTATTACAAGAAAAAGGGTAATGCCTTCCATTTAGTGAGTGATTCTATACCCTTGGGGCTGGTTGCCACTCCGGGACCTATTGAAAGAGGGGTTCAGGGGGTCATTATATCTCCTTCAACTAAAATAATGAAGGGCCTGAAAATATGCTGACCCATCCCTTCTTTTGGTGAAGGCAAGTCGTGACATGAGTGATTCAAAATGTCATCAGTAGAACAAAATAACATGGTGCATTAACCCCAACATCCAAATAGTATTATTTGATCAAGATACCATACTCAACACTATATGTAAGGATGGGTGATTTTATACCATTCTCAACATTCCCCTAACAATGTATCATAGCCTCTATAAATTCATAATCATATTTAATAATGTAATAAATGAAAAAAATATCCCAATCATCTCATTATATGGGTTCCATTGAATATCAATCATTACCAATTTCATGAATGCATTTTACAGTTCATAATAAAATATGTGGTGTATCCACCCATTAATAACCATTTCATAAAATTCATGCTATATATATATAGAGAAAATAAATAATTGATAATTCATTCTATGTTATTAATAGATTTAAAATAGTAATTTCCATTAAGGGAATCCACAATCATGATTGTGAAACACTTCTTGATTTAACCACTGACTATAGTTAACAAATTCATTCATTAAGACACAGAAAACATTTTATAAGGCTCGATGTGTCTATTGGAAGATTTGATGGTCATTTGAATGAATTCCTACATGGAAAATGCCCTTAAAAATACTGGATAAGCACATAAGTAGTGATTTTAATTATTTAACTGTTATCAAATTGAGGGAAACCCCTACTAAATTCTTGGACGATTTTTAAATAGGAATTCAAGGAAATTTTGAAATTAACCATTACTGGACAATTGACATGGCACCCCCACTGGGTGCCCATAACCAAGGAAATAAACCATGAAACTACTAAGGTATGGATCAATAGAAATATAATACGGTAAAATAGCCAACATGACAAGAAGAACACCATTTAAAGCGGTTATTTAAAAATAATATGGCATGTGTCACAACGAAATAGCTACGAACAGACAAATCTCATAGTGAATGCGATGTGACAAACTACTTGAAGGACATTGATGACTCCACACACGATATCATCCTCATATTTGAAACAAGATGGATGATATATTTGAAATGTTTCAACGACATACAAATAGTGAAATTAAATTTCAAATAATTATCATGATGGATTAGAATGAAATTTTTTATAAGAGGTAAAATAGGGAGAGAGAATTAATGTAAGAGTGTGATCCTTTTAACAGATCTCAATTCCATCATCGATTGAGTGAGATAGTGAACATCTTAGGTTGGAGGATGAAAATGACTCATGGGATGATAAACCCGGTGCATCCACTAGATTAAGGAGAATATTAAAAATAATGATGCTTTATGAATAACTAAGGATCATTTTTTTAATTTAACTCCAATATAAGGGTTTTAATTCTTTAAGGGTTTAGTTTTTTTAAATGATGTGAAAATTATGCAACACCATTTATTTACAGAATAACCATGCATAGTTATGGGCCATGGATTACCAAAAATTTACTAATAATGAGTAATACCACTTTGCAAAAACACAATACATCCACGTGGTTTTGTGGCTTAGCACACACAGTTTCAAAAACATCATGTGGCTTAAAGGTGCCAATACATGAATCCATATGGTTTTAGAGAAACCATGCATTTTTGGGAGAATGGTTTTCAATAAGTGTGACACCATTTATTTTTTCAATTTTCTCTAAACAATATAATATAGAAAAGAATTTAATTCTCTTAGGACCATCTGTAGGTCATGGTATATGTTTACGATTATTAAAAAAGGGTAAAAATTGTTTCAAAAATTATTCATTCCATCATGTAATATGTGTTCATCAAAACCTCCCATCATTGAAGAAACTAATCACTATGTTGTACTTCTGATGGTTAACTTGTATCATTAGTGAAAAGATCAGACCACTAAGCATGTATATCAATATCTCATTCCTATATTAAAACATTTACTCAAATGTTTTTCAATAAAACTCATAACAGGGTAATTAACATTCATCATAGTGTCTTCGCACTATAATTCACTATACGCACTAAATACCCATCGATGGAAGAATCTACATCCAATTCGACCACATCAGGATTAATGACATGTGTGTGGAATTGGTAGTATCTGTGAAGATGAGATACATTAAAGACATCATGCAGAGAACGTCAGTGGTTTTTACTATTTTTTCGCAAACGACTAATGTCTGGACTGAGCAGTCAATATGCGCTTTCAGGTCAGCTTGATCAGTTCTACACAATATTAATATCTTGATTTTATTGATGGACTATTTCTGATGGAATCCCATCAAAAAAATCCCATGAAAAAATATTGTGTTGTAATTGTGTTTAATTGAGACTATACATCCCAATTAACCATAACAATTTTAAAAAATATTTACGACAAATGTATATTTCGTTGCAAATAATAGTTTTTTGAAATATAATAAATGATAAAGATAAATTAAAAAATTAAATTAAATATAATTTATTACAATTAATAATTTTTTTACATATATATATATTTGAAAATAATTGAAATATTAAAAAAATTAAAATTATTTAAAAAATATAAAAAAACATATATAATTAAATGTAATTATAAGGATATAAAATATTAAAATCAATTATATAATATATCAATAATTCAAATTATTTAAAAATAAATATATTTAATGATAATTAAAATGATTAAAATCGATTAAAAAATATAATACTAGGAAAATATTAAAAATTAATTTTAAAAGTTAAAAATATTAAAAAAACATTATAAATATTTAAAGATATTTAAATAACTAAAAAATATATATAAATATATTATAATTTAAAGAAAATTACAAATAATTTGAAATATTAAGATAATTATAAATCCTTAAAATTTTCAAATGTTTTAGAAATAATTTAAAATAATTCAACATAATTATAAAATATAACATTTCATTTAAAATATTTATAAATAAATATAAATATTTTAATATTTATAAATAAATATAAATATTTTAATATTATAAAAAACAATTAATAAAAATAAAAATGTTTAAATATTTTAAAAAAATTTACAAATAATTAAAAATTTTAAAAATTAATTTTTGTTTAATAAAGATCAAATTATTAAAAATATAAAAATTAAACAAAAAATTTAAAAACATTACAGATAATTAAAATTTTTAATAAATTGAAAATAATTTAAAATATCAAAAAATAAAAACAATGAAAGAAATTATAAGTCATTAACTTTTTAAAAAATAATGAAAAATTAAAAATAATTAAAAAAAGGTTAAGATTATTAAAAATACATAAAATTAACTAAAATATTTAACAATATTCATTAAATATTTAATAATTTTAAATAAAAATTATAAAAATTTAAAAAAGAAATATATTTAATAAAAATTACAATAAAAAAAATTTCAAATAAATAATTTTTTAATAAAATAAAAAATATTTTAAAATATTTTAAAAATTAAAATCATTTAAAATATTACAAATCAAATAAAAATATTAAAAATATTAAAAATTATTAGAAACTAAAAAATATGACAAATATTTTAATTTAATAAAATTTAATGAAATATATTACAAATTACATGAATG
Source organism: Viscum album (assembly GCA_963277665.1). Classification (NCBI taxonomy): domain Eukaryota; kingdom Viridiplantae; phylum Streptophyta; class Magnoliopsida; order Santalales; family Viscaceae; genus Viscum; species Viscum album. The sequence continues at coordinate 137,465,196 of OY728136.1, forward strand.
TTGTAAATCATAGAATTTTCAAATTTCATGTCATAGAAAAAATGATTTTGTGTTAATCAAATCTAATTGAAAATAAAATTTGTTATTTCAAATCACTTGAAAGTTGACGGCATAATACATATTCAATTTTCTAATAATTTAAAGTAAATTATATCTACAAACTCAAAATAATATAAAAAATATATATATAATAAAAAACTAGTCAAATCAATGATGGAAATATAAATTACTCAACCTTGGGTTCGCCAAATTATAAATCGTGGTAAAAAATTCTAAAGCAATGGTTTATGAAAAATAGAGAATAATAAATTTTGATTTATCCTAAATACCACTTACCCTAAACACAATAAAATTTCAAATATCCCTAATATTTCATCATTCATTAAAATTCAAAAATTAAAATAAAATTAAAATTTTTTAACAACACTATACACCAAAAAATATAAAATCGAACGATCAAAAATGACTAAAATACTTGAATTCAAAATAAAACTACTAGTGAAGAACCAAAACAACCAAATCGGGAATACTAAATTTTGATTAACCGTAAATATCAAATAAATTATAAAAATCATTCATATTTAAAACCTTATGTTTTCAACAAATAACTATTTTCTGAAATGAACCAAAATAACAAAAAATAATTATAGATGAATGGAGTGGAGTCCAAACATAATAGATCTTATAAAAAATGATCAATAAAAAGAAGAATAAATTATGAAGGTTGGAGTTTTAAAGGGAAGGTATACCCAAGGCATCGCAACATCATGGCTATGTAGGAGAGGGGAAGGCGGAACAGCAGGTGGGGAAACAACATGACAAATCGGTGTGGTGTAGTGGTGTAGTGGTTATGTTCAGAAACATGGACGAGGTGGAGGATTCACAGTGGATATGATAGAGAGATGGAAGGAAAGTGGTGTTAGAGTAAGGGGTCATGTAGAATAAATGAATTTATCATTTCTGATGAACTATTTGAGGTGAAATTAATTCTGATGCAAATAGAAATTCTCTAAAATTTACTTACATCAAGAATTGAAATCTTTCATAAATACATATCATATGAGAAATATATGTGATGGAAGTCGAGGGTTGTCAGAAATTTCCATCATAAGTGAGTTTGAGGTAAGGTGGTGGGAGTTACCACCAAACCTATTTGTGACATAAAGGTTTCTTTCATTGCAATTAGTGATTATTTGTAATGAAATAAGTGTTATATCACAGATAGTCTGAATTCCAGGACAATTTTAAATTAGTCACTTGTTTGTCGGAAACTGTACATCAAAAATAATATAATTTCTATTAGTGGTAGTCTCCAAAATAATATGTGGCCCATGTATAGTTTCATCCCCTACCTCTAGCCACCAATGAGTTGAGAGGAAAATCCTTCCATATAAATATTTATAATGAGATATATCAATGATAGTATGAAATTTTTTAGTATACTCGAACTCTACTAGAGTAATTTAATTATCCAAGGAGAATCTATTGTCATAGACACCGACATTAAGAATTACTTCTGGAAAAATAATTTATTTTTTTTGTCCATCCATCAATGGGTGATAGGTCAGGATCGTACGTACCTCGGTACCAAAAACCACCAAAATCCATGCCAGAATTGTGACAAAAAACATGAAACTATCTCAAAAATAATATAATGATGAGCTCTATGAAGATGTATAACCTCCCTATAGTACATACATCTCTTCTAATCTATAAAGGGGGAATCTCAAACATGTAATATGTATGGATCCTTCTTCAGATAATGAATGAAATATTACCCATTATTGTTTCATCAAGGTGAACTGGGTAGACAAGTGATGAAATCCATCGAAACATCATTCCATTTGCCCTCTAGAAGGGAAAATTATTGTAAAATCCCTACCGCTCACTGATATGTCACCTTCACCTTCTAGCAGGTGGAAAAACGAGTGATGATGCTGGAAATATATCATTTCCTACCAGGCCACCAATATTGGAATCATAAATCTCAGTAAATTTGGGTGAATCCATGGTGATCCACCAATTTTGATGCTTGGAAATACCATATCAGCTCATATATGTTGTCTACTCATACACACTGATGGAAGAATAGATTGTTATCCCCAATCACAGTTCAACCTAAATATTTATAATCAATTGAAACCCATTACCTTATGTTAGGGCCCTCAGGATTAGATAGTTGTATCCTTGTTACTCATTAAATAAAATTTGTATGTCACTGTTATGGATTAATGGTTAGTCAAACCATGTTCCTCCTGAAACACATCATGCATCTGTAAGAATTATTCCATATGTTACTATTACCCACTTCATTCTTGAAATGCCTATGTTTGAGTAATTTTGTTTATTGAATCAGATACTAAATTACCCTTCCTAGAAATGTAATAAAGATTAAAAATCAAATGGTTGTAGGTAATTGATCCACCATTAATTCTACACCTCGAGATACCATTGTGAGGATATTTATTCTATGTTTTTTTATCTATATATTCCCAAAAATCTTATTCAGAGTTGATAGTATCTCCAAAAACAAAAGGCGTGCACAACCGTAGGGATCTCAAGGTTATGAATCATTGAAATTGATCCACGACCAATACTTGATATGCCATATTATATGGTATACCTCATACATTGCATTAGTTGAATTAATATTACCACTGAATTCAAATTTACCTTCAAATCCTAAATGTCTACTTCATAAGCTTCTGACTGAAATAATTTTACACATTTTTTTCAAGATCATATGCGGTATATCATGGTGTTATAAATCATATATGAAGTGTTTTTAATATCCTAATAAACTTTAATACACATAATTTAAAATAAATTCAAGGGATACCCTTAAAAAACTATAAATATCAAATTCATTGGGTCTACAAAAACATCGTACTCCGAGATGATTTTTCCAACGAAATAGACTTATCGATCCATGAGTTTTATTTACTGTTATTTGATAGGTGACAATTCTCTCTCAGATTATTCGTTATGATCGCAAGATGAGTTTCATGGTCTTTTTTGGAGCATGTATCCTCCAAGATATTATCAAGAAATAATACCATTAATGAGTGGGGATACTGGTTGAAAAACCAATTCATAAGATCTATAAAGACTATAGCTGAATTTGTGAGTCAAAACTGAAAGAACAATAACTTTTATAAAATATAAAATCTTACAAAGGCTATGTAAGGTTTGTTAGAAGAATTGACAAGAACATAGTGATATCCAAAACACAATTATAACATTAAAAGAACTATCATTCCTCGAATTTTGTCAAAGAGGACTTATATTATGTGAAGTGGATAGTGATTCATTACCATAGTCATGTTCAAATGACAGTAATTCACAATGAGCCTAAGGATACCTTCTATCATCATGGAAAAAACTAACGAACCCAATGGAGAGGTGATAGGTTATATAAAACCATAGTCTCCAGATCCTCCAACATCAAATTGACATGTAGATCCTCCTGAGGGGTCACTCACTATGGTGGAATGGTTATTTGGTTTTCACTAAGTAAAATATCAATAGTAATCTATACCAATCTCACTAGAGGTAGTAATGAAATTTCATCAGGGAAAAATTCCCTAAAATACTTCAATATGGGAGGAAAAATAGTTGGTCAGTTCCCTTGGTTATCCTGGAAATGAATGGTAATTTGATCTATAATACTAACCATTCTATGATTATTGGGTGTTTCTCTTGTCACACTGATATCCCATACTAACATATGCATGTAATAACTACCCTATGGTGATGTAAATTTCACCATTGGTAGATATTATTCTATATTGTTTAGATAGGTAAGTATCTAGTCCATCATGATGATCACATAAATTCTTCATAGTATGAGGAATATTCGATTCAACAAAAAATATACCTTCCAATATTAATATAAGGCACCAGCATTAAACCTTACTTAATCTTGAGTTATTAAAAGATTACGCATTGATGATCTTTTCAGGTTTAGAGTTTTATAGAATTAGTTCATCAAACTGGAATTACATTCCACATTTTAACAAAGAGGTTACACAAAAGACAGTATTCATTTTTCCAATCAACGGATACATATTTAAAATAAAACAAAGATTCTTTCTTGATGTAAAGACCCGTAAAATTCAAGGGAAATTTTTTCTTAATTTTCTTTAGAATTTTACAAGAGCGCGGTTTCAGACGGCACCTGATTCCGAGGCCCGGAGTGTCCGGAATTAATTTCTGAAGTTTGGCTCGGGTACGTTCAGTGAACGAACGAGCGGGAATTCCTAACTTTTGATCCGGTGCTCGGAATTGAAATCTGAGGGCACCAATGAACTCGCAGTGCCGATATTCGCTTAATGAGACCTTATCGGGAGTTGCGTTTTTTGCGGGTTGAAAGTTACGTTTTGGGGTTTTTCAGTTAAGTTAAATAAAATTTGTGTAAGACAAATTTTATTTTAACTTATTTAAAAAAAAACCTATCAAAGGAGGTTGGAAGTGGGACCCACACCCACTTAACCTCCCTTGGGAGGATTAAGTGTGGTGGGGCCCACACGAACCCCTTTTCTTTTCAAATTCTCTCAACGTACTTAACCCCTAATTAATTGGCCTATGTTACTCTTAATTAATTTTGGGAGTTAACTCTTTTGAATTTCAAACATTTGAAATTCTTTTGAGTTATGTGTTAATAAAATAAGATGTAATCTTATTTGTTTATGGGTTGTTGGTTTATTCCCTTGTGAACTTTTGAGAGCTCCTCTTCATCTTCTCCGGCGAAGAACGTCTTCATCCTCAACGAAGAACGACAACACTTCGTCAAGGATCATCGACTCGGCGACCCGGTATCTTCGGACCTCTTCTTCCTCCTCGGACCTTCTTCGTCGGCAAACGAAGATCCGCCAACGTCGTGTCTCTTCGGGCATAACACTTCGTCAACGGATTTGACGAACGTCGACCGCGACACCCGACCTCCGCGACGCCGTCTTCCGCGGAGCGTAGCCGAACCTTTGAATCTTAAACCCGAGGTAGGGGTTGTCGTTTTCTTTTGGTTTCCTTATTTTATTCTTGATCGTGATTTTATCAAGACTAACGTGTGACTTGATTTATTTTAAGTTGCGTTTTTATTTTAACGTGAGGGGGGCCGGACCGCACGAACACGGCCGAACCCCCCTCCATCGTTCTTGTTTTATTTATGCGGGTGGAAGCAAGTGGCGTGGTGCCGTCGCACCACGCGGATGATCGTGCTTATAATTTACGCAACACCGTCGCGCTACGCCGAGAAGAATCTTCAAGAACGCGACGCAGTCGCGCCGCGTTGAAAGAATTCATGGCACGGCGAAAGGGGCGCGGTGTCGTCGCACCGCGCCGGACGACGAACACCGCGGCCGGTTACGGGCCGCGGCGGGACGAGAAGACCGCGGCCGGTTCCGGGCCGCGGCGGAAGAGGACACCGGCGGCCGGGCCGCCGGCGTCGGAAGTCAAAGGCGGGACCGGAATTTCCGGTCCCGTTGGTAAAAACCGGCCGGCCAGCTGGCCGGCCGGATGACTTAAAACCGTGGAATTTAATTCCCCGGCCAAATCTTAAAACCCCCCTCTTAATGAGGGGGGGAGTGGTTTCCACGGGGGGGGGGGGGGGCAGGCGGCTCCCCCGGATCTCCTTCAAGGCGGGCCCCCAGGAGGGGGGCCGTTTTTTTTGCAAAGGCACGGCACAAGGCCGTGCCGCCTTGTCAAAGCCGCGGGGCTGAGCCCCCGCGTGCGCCGCAACCACGGCCCGCCGCCACCGCGGCCCGCCGCCGCCGCCAACGCGGCCCGCCGCCGCCGCCACCGCGGCCCGCCGCGCCGCCCAGGGGGGGGTCGGGCCGGGTCGGCCCGGACCCGGACCCCCTCGTTTCGAACCAGTTTTGGTTTTTGGCTCATAACATGAGCCTCGGACCACCGAATGACGAACCGTCTGCGGCAACGCGATCCTTGGATCGAGACGGTCGTTTCGGTATATCGCATTCAAGGTTTCGGTTAACTTTGAGTTCGTCCGGGTTGGTTCGTTCACGAAACCAACCGGGCCTTCGGAGCGGAAACGCTCATATCTTGAGCTACGGACGTCCGATTGACGCGCCGTCAGTCGCATTGTGTTCCTCTTAGTGAGACGGATCTTTTGGCATACTCCGCCCGAGGTTTGGACGCAGGTGGAGTGCGGTCGGGTTGGTTTTTCCTTAAAAACCAACCGGGCCCCGGAGACGAAAATGCCAATAACTCTCAGACCGGGCGTCCGATCGACGCGCCGTCTGTTACGTTGAGTTCCTGTTGACGTTACGGAACTTTTGGATACATCAACTTCGGTCTTCATGACAGTTGATGTATCAGCCTCTCGACTCGTGGAGCGGACCCTCCGTACGAGTTTGCTGTGTGCGGGAACCCTAGTGCTGGCTGCGACTGTTCTACTGCTATGACTGCTACTGTGACTGCGACGACGACAGTACAGTGATCCTGTGTGGATTTGACGACGAAAGTACAGAGATCCTGTGTGGATTTGACGACGACAGTACAGAGATCCTGTGTGGATTTGACGACGACAGTACAGAGATCCTGTGTGGATTTGACGACGACAGTATAGAGATCCTACGTGGATTCGACGACGACGACTTCAGCACTCAGCGATCCTACGTGGATCAGTGCTACAGGTCCTGTGTGGGCCCGATCCTGTGTGGGTCCTTGCGCTCAGCGGTTCTGTGTGAGCCAGTGCCTACAGGTTCTGTGTGAGCCCGATCCTGTGTGGGTCTTCTGCGGGGGTTAGTTACCTATCGATCCTTCGTGGGTCCGACGACTTAGATGGATCAGTGATCATCTTTATCGTCCTTGAAGAAGTATACCTGTGTGAGCTGAATCCTGTTGCTTTCCTGTGTAGATTGTGTTGTGCAATCCTGTGTGGATTAAGTTTTGCTTTCCTATGTGGAATACGTATACTTTCCTACGTGGACTGAGTTGTACTTGGGCTCGGAGGTTGGAGCGTATTTTAATTGATGACTTAGGTATATGTATGGGCATATACCTAAGCAGTGTCGGTTGTTACTTCGTGATTGTACTTTTCTTCGTGGATTATCCTTTGTGGATTTGAGAGACCTTCAGGGGTCTCGGGGTCCCTACTGAGTAGTTTATACTCACCCCTGCACGGGCTTCGCCCGCACTACGTTGTGTTGGTTGCAGACGACGGACAGCGTTGACCTTAGCTGAGGCTTGCGGAGCGGGACGGTACCCGGAGGTGGACCACTGGGCGAGACGTGCACGGAGCGGACGGCGGGACCCATGGAGCAGAGGAGCTATCTGTACCCACACTTCAGGTGGGATTTCCAGTGGACAGCTCGGAGTAGCGGCTTTTACTTTTCAGTTGCTGTTTTTCCCTTTCGAGTTGTACTTTACTTTCAGTTTGGGTTTGTATTCTGGCCCATTTACCTTTCCGCACTTTCAGTCGTACTCTGTTTTCTTAGTTTTTACTTTCCGTTTGTTTACTCTGTGGTGTGTGTTTACTTTTCAAAGGCAATGCCTTCCCTTTTTACCGGGATTTACGCCTTGGTGCTAGTCGCCAGCCCCTGGCCTATGGAAGGCGGGATTGGGGTAGTCACGGCACGGACCCCGAGGGCGGGTCGTGACAAATTGGTATCAAAGGTGGTCGGTTCTACCGCAGACTCTGATCGTCCTTTCTTTCTATATGAAGCAATAGTGTTTAGTGTACTGAGTGTGGTTATCAGTTCAGGGAGCCCAGTGTTGGTGCGGCGGCCGACGTATCCATACACCAGGACCCTGACTCCTGATTTCCTACTTAATGAATGAAAACATTGATTGCGTGTGTGTTTCAAGTTTTCTTTGTGATTACTTGTGTCAGCTCACCGGGTATACTGATCTACTTCATGAAAGTCTCAAGTTTTCCTTGTGAATACTTGTGCCAGCTCACCAGGTATACTGTTCTGACTGTGGTGCTCTTGTTCTCCTTTTCAGGATGGCCCCGCGACGACAGCCAGCCAGGGTTCCGAGTGTAGGGCGCGACGACAGCCCACCGAGCGACGAGGCCTCGGTGCAGGGCCCTTTTTCAGTAGTGGCACCGGCGGTAGCTTTACCCGCCGAGCCACCGATGCTACCGGTACCAGACGCTGACGATGCACGTCGCCTCAGCGCACTGCATGAGTTTCAGCGCCAGCGACCGCCCAGGTTTCGCGGGGAGACGGATCCCCAGGCAGCAGAGGACTGGCTGGAGGCAGTGGTTCGAGTGTTTAGGCTAGTGAGGACACCAGCAGACCTCATGGTGATCCTCGCTGCGAGCCTACTACACGCAGCAGCAGGACGATGGTGGAGCCTGATGCTCCAGGTGCACGATGATGCATCTCTTCTCTGGACGGACTTCGAGAGCCTCTTCCGCTCTGAGTTCATCCCGGCCACCCTCCGAGCGGTGCGCATCCAGGAGCTTCTACAGCTGCGGCAGGGTAGCATGACGGTCGTTCAGTACTCGACGAGATTCACCGATCTCTCGCGCTACTCGACCGACATGGTACGGGACCCATTCTTCCTGGCCCGGACCTTCGAGCAGGGTTTGAGACACGAGATCAGGGCATCGCTGATCTCCCTCAGCATACCGACTCAGACAGGAGTACTGGAGCAGGCCCTTCTGATCGAGAGCTTCCTTGCTGAGTCTACACCAGCACAGCGACCCACCGCAGGGCGGCACGTGGCAGAGTCATCTGCAACAGGCAGTCGACGAATGACTCAGGGGTCCAGACAGACCAGACCTCAGGGCACTGGCTCAGCAGTGCAGGGCACACAATGCGGAGCCAGTCTTTCGAGAGGAAGACAGTTCTATTCATGCGGCGGGCAAGGCCACATGGCTCGTGACTGCCCGACCCGCCATGCGGAGGAGCAACAGATGGTTGAGGAACCACCTAGGCAGAGGCAGAGGTTCGACCGTGGTGGTCTGCAGGGAGGAGGCGGACGAGGCAGAGGAGCTGGCCGAACAGCAGGTGGTGGACGACGCTTTGAGGCTCTACCACCACCACCACCAGGAGGTCCACCCCGACCGCAGGGGAGAGCTCAGCTTCAGGCAGCCGAGGCCTTCGATCATGGAGCTCTGGGAGCCGATGGACAGGAGCAGAACTAGTGGATACATCCTTTGTACTTCTGGTTCCCTGTTGCTTTTGTGTAGCGTCTTGTATTACGAGCTACAATAATAAAAGACGCATATCTTGTGATGTTTTCGTTCCTGTCCTCTATCGTAATGTTACTAAGAGGTTCCAGTTTTGGCTGTTGACTTGACCCTCACTTGTGAGACATCTACTGGAGGAGACCCAGTTACCACACACTGATGCCGACAGTGTGACTCAACCCTTGGAGGCGAGAGTAACGGTTGGATCTCTTAGTAGTAGCGTCGAGGCCTTACGACGTCATCCTTGGTATGGATTAGTATCATCCATGTTAGGATTGACTGTTTTAGGCAAAGAAAGTGGTTCATCCAGGGGATGAGACCAGATTTCTCTTTTCGGCAAAGGAGAAATCTTGCAGCTCTGATGGGACCGGAGATGGTCCAGGCCACGACAGAGAAGGTCCAGGTCATCTAGGAGCGGATGAGGACAGCTCGGAGCCGGCAGAAGTCATACGCTGACAGGAGGCGGAGGCCACTGGAGTTCGAGGATGACGACTACGTCTTCTTGTGGGTCTCACCTCGACGTGGTATTCCGAGATTTGGCCGAGGCGGCAAGTTATCTCCGCGCTTCATCGGACCCTTCCAGTTTCTCAGCAGGATTGGCGAGGTAGCTTATCGCCTGGCTCTACCACCTCAGTTGCACCGGGTGCACGACGTCTTCCACGTATCTCAGCTGAGGAGATACGTGCATGACCCGACGCACATCATCGACTTTGGGGAGCTGGACGTGGACGATGGGGAGACTTTTGCGGAGGTCCCGGTGGAGATAGAGGATCGACAGGAGTGGGTCCTGCGTGGGCGATCGATTCCTCTTGTGCGCATCATATGGCAGCACGGGAATCTCCAGGAGAGCACATGGGAGCGGGAGGCTCAGATGCGTGCTCAGTACCCTCTTTCGTTTCCCTAGTTTTTGTTGTATCTTTACGGGGACGTAAAGCCCTGAGGTGGGAGTAATGTAAAGACCCGTAAAATTCAAGGGAAATTTTTTCTTAATTTTCTTTAGAATTTTACAAGAGCGCGGTTTCAGACGGAACCTGATTCCGAGGCCCGGAGTGCCCGGAATTAATTTCCGAAGTTTGGCTCGGGTACGTTCAGTGAACGAACGAGCGGGAATTCCTAACTTTTGATCCGGTGCTCGGAATTGAAATCCGAGGGCACCGATGAAATCGCAGCGCCGATATTCGCTTAATGAGACCTTATTGAGAGTTGCGTTTGTTGCAGGTTGAAAGTTACGTTTTGGGGTTTTTCAGTTAAGTTAAATAAAATTTGTGTAAGACAAATTTTATTTTAACTTATTTAAAAAAAACCTATCAAAGGAGGTTGGAAGTGGGACCCACACCCACTTAACCTCCCTTGGGAGGATTAAGTGTGGTGGGGCCCACACGAACCCCTTTTCTTTTCAAATTCTCTCAACGTACTTAACCCCTAATTAATTGGCCTATGTTACTCTTAATTAATTTTGGGAGTTAACTCTTTAGAATTTCAAACATTTGAAATTCTTTTGAGTTATGTGTTAATAAAATAAGATGTAATCTTATTTGTTTATGGGTTGTTGGTTTATTCCCTTGTGAACTTTTGAGAGCTCCTCTTCATCTTCTCCGGCGAAGAACGTCTTCATCCTCAATGAAGAACGACAACACTTCGTCAAGGATCATCGACTCGGCGACCCGGTATCTTCGGACCTCTTCTTCCTCCTCGGACCTTCTTCGTCGGCAAACGAAGATCCGCCAACGTCGTGTCTCTTCGGGCATAACACTTCATCAACGGATTTGACGAACGTCGACCGCGACACCCGACCTCCGCGACGCCGTCTTCCGCGGAGCGTAGCCGAACCTTTGAATCTTAAACCCGAGGTAGGGGTTGTCGTTTTCTTTTGGTTTCCTTATTTTATTCTTGATCGTGATTTTATCAAGACTGACGTGTGACTTGATTTATTTTAAGTTGCGTTTTTATTTTAACGTGAGGGGGGCCGGACCGCACGAACACGGCCGAACCCCCCTCCATCGTTCTTGTTTTATTTATGCGGGTGGAAGCAAGTGGCGTGGTGCCGTCGCACCACGCGGATGATCGTGCTTATAATTTACGCAACGCCGTCGCGCTACGCCGAGGAGAATCTTCAAGAACGCGACGTCGTCGCGCCGCGTTGAAAGAATTCATGGCACGGCGAAAGGGGCGCGGTGCCGTCGCACCGCGCCGGACGACGAACACCGCGGCCGGTTCCGGGCCGCGGCGGGACGAGAAGACCGCGGCCGGTTCCGGGCCGCGGCGGAAGAGGACACCGGCGGCCGGGCCGCCGGCGTCGGAAGTCAAAGGCGGGACCGGAATTTCCGGTCCCGTTGGTAAAAACCGGCCGGCCAGCTGGCCGACCGGATGACTTAAAACCGGGGAATTTAATTCCCCGGCCAAATCTTAAAACCCCCCTCTTAATGAGGGGGGGAGTGGTTTCCACGGGGGGGGGGGGGGGGGCAGGTGGCTCCCCCAGATCTCCTTCAAGGCGGGCCCCCAGGAGGGGGGCCGTTTTTTTTTTCAAAGGCACGGCACAAGGCCGTGCCGCCTTGTCAAAGCCGCGGGGCTGAGCCCCCGCGTGCGCCGCCACCACGGCCCGCCGCCACCACGGCCCGCCGCCAACGCGGCCCGCCGCCGCCGCCAACGCGGCCCGCCGCCGCCGCCCCAGCGGCCCGCCGCCGCCGCCCCCGCGGCCCGCCGCGCCGCCGCCCGCCCCCGCCGCGCGCCGACGCCGGCCACCGCGCCGCCGCCGCCGGCCGCCGCCACCGGCCACCGCGCCGCCCAGGGGGGGGGGGGGGGTCGGGCCGGGTCGGCCCGGACCCGGACCCCCCCGTTTCGAACCAGTTTTGGTTTTTGGCTCATAACTTGAGCCTCGGACCTCCGAATGACGAACCGTCTGCGGAAACGCGATCCTTGGATCGAGACGGTCGTTTCGGTATATCGCACTCAAGGTTTCGGTTAACTTTGAGTTCGGCCGGGTTGGTTCGTTCACGAAACCAACCGGGCCTTCGGAGCGGAAACGCTCATATCTTGAGCTACGGACGTCTGATTGACGCGCCGTCAGTCGCGTTGTGTTCCTCTTAGTGAGACGGATCTTTTGGCATACTCCGCCCGAGGTTTGGACGCAGGTGGAGTGCGGTCGGGTTGGTTTTTCCTTAAAAACCAACCGGGCCCCGAAGACGAAAATGCCAATAACTCTCAGACCGGGCGTCCGATCGACACGCCGTCTGTTACGTTGAGTTCCTGTTGACGTTACGGAACTTTTGGATAAATCAACTTCGGTCTTCGTGACAGTTGATGTATCAGCCTCTCGGCTCGTGGAGCGGACCCTCCGTACGAGTTTGCTGTGTGCGGGAACCCTAGTGCTGGCTGCGACTGTTCTACTGCTATGACTGCTACTGTGACTGCGACGACGACAGTACAGAGATCTTGTGTGGATTTGACGACGACAGTACAGAGATCCTGTGTGGATTTGACGACGACAGTATAGAGATCCTATGTGGATTCGACGACGACGACTTCAGCACTCAGCGATCCTACGTGGATCAGTGCTACAGGTCCTGTGTGGGCCCGATCCTGTGTGGGTCCTTGCGCTCAGCGGTTCTGTGTGAGCCAGCGCCTACAGGTTCTGTGTGAGCCCGATCCTGTGTGGGTCTTCTGCGGGGGTTAGTTACCTATCGATCCTTCGTGGGTCCGACGACTTAGATGGATCAGTGATCATCTTTATCGTCCTTGAAAAAGTATACATGTGTGAGCTGAATCCTGTTGCTTTCCTGTGTGGATTGTGTTGTGCAATCCTGTGTGGATTAAGTTTTGCTTTCCTATGTGGAATACGTATACTTTCCTGCGTGGACTGAGTTGTACTTGGGCTCGGAGGTTGGAGCGTATTTTAATTGATGACTTAGGTATATGTATGGGCATATACCTAAGCAGTGTCGGTTGTTACTTCGTGATTGTACTTTTCTTCGTGGTTTATCCTTTGTGGATTTGAGAGACCTTCAGGGGTCTTGGGGTCCCTACTGAGTAGTTTATACTCACCCCTGCACGGGCTTCGCCCGCACTACGTTGTGTTGGTTGAAGACGACGGACAGCGTTGACCTTAGCTGAGGCTTGCGGAGCGGGACAGTACCCGGAGGTCGACCACTGGGCGAGACGTGCACGGAGCGGACGGCGGGACCCGTGGAGCAGAGGAGCTATCTGTACCCACCCTTCAGGTGGGATTTCCAGTGGACATCTCGGAGTAGCGGCTTTTACTTTTCAGTTGCTGTTTTTCCCTTTCGAGTTGTACTTTACTTTCAGTTTGGGTTTGTATTCTGGCCCATTTACCTTTCCGCACTTTCAGTCGTACTCTGTTTGCTTAGTGTTTACTTTCCGTTTGTTTACTCTGTGGTGTGTGTTTACTTTTCAAAGGCAATGCCTTCCCTTTTTACCGGGATTTACGCCTTGGTGCTAGTCGCCAGCCCCTGGCCTATGGAAGGCGGGCTTGGGGTAGTCACGGCACGGACCCCGAGGGCGGGTCGTGACACTTGACACTTCCTTAACATTATCATCATATCATGAACCTTTCCCTTGACCTGTGAAAAACATTTCAAAAACATGGGATGAGCATAAATAGTCCAGTAAAGGGTACACAAAGAAGGAAAATTGTTAGTTTTTAAAAAAAACAAGTAAACCATGAGTACATTACCAAATTAATAATTTTCACCATTATGAAGTAGTAAAAACTCTCCACTGAATAAAAGAACATTACATACCCTTTTGTAACCAAAATATTACCATAAAACCCATATAAAGAACACATAACATATAATGGTAACATGGGACATAAACATACTTAAAGGGAATAACTATATGGTCGATTTCCACACATACTTAATGGAATAGCCATACGGCTGACTTCCATCCCCAATGCATTGGAGGTTATAATGTAACCCCCCGTCCTGGTATTTACAGCACCACCCGTCATATGGTTTATCACATAACCACCCTTAAAATTTCCAAGTACCGTCATTTCACATAAAATTTTTAAAATATAAACATTTCAATAACAACATTTCATTTTCAATCAAAATTAGTAATTCCAAGATATTGAATTAATCAATCCATTTTGAAAAATCATTTAAAAGAGATTTTTGAATCAAAGTGCCCCATACCACATTGAAGCTTTCATTGGAATTATAATTTTAAAACATTAATTCCTATACAAATAAATACTGAAAAACATTTTGAAAACATGGACATTGAAGATAAAGATTTGGAATATTAAATCTTTAAAACATTTAAAACGATATTTTTGTTAGAGTTTTTAACAAAATGAGAGACTCTTGAATACAAATAATAGCCAAATAAAATTTAATCAGAACTTTATAATATCATTAGAATAAAGGTATTCATGATATAATTTGTCAAAAGACAGTATACACATCATATAAGAGTGAATTGGTTCATAACAACAATGAAGTCTCAAAAAAATGTAAAATGAGATGAAATCCATTATAAAGAAGGTATCCTTAAATTAAGGATAAATCAATCTCAAAATAATGTGTGACAAATATAAATACACCCAATATAATTGGATATTATGTGTACAACAATCAAAGGTTATTCTCACATATTCAATGGATGAAATATTCAATAACTACATGTTGAACACAAGGAAATCAAAATTGGGTTAAGAAGTTCCCTTGGTAAAATTTGACAGCCTGACGACGTCACATATAATTTTACAAAAAGGGTTGATGAGAGAGATAAAGGGGATCTCATCACTTGGACATAAAATTTACATAAATATGGATATATAAGAACATATCCCAAAATAATAGTATGTGAATTAAAAGACATTACAAAAGAAGTCTTTAAAAAAGGAGGGTGAAAGGTCCCCTTTCCGAGTTGGGTAACTTTCGAGAAGTACACCCCATGGAAGAAGATACATACAATGAAGATGTAAATACCCATAAATGAAATTATAATACACAGAGTGTATAATAATGGGCATTTCATACACCACTCAAAAGTAATAGTGGAAAACATAGCATAAAATTCACGGGAATAAAAGTGAGATAAAAAATCCCTTACGAATACTCGACAGCCTAATGACGCCACTTAAAACTTACAAAAATGGATTTATGAGATCAAATAGGGTCTCCCATAATATGAACATAAAAATTAAAGTATGAGGAATATAAAATAACATCCCTAAACATAAGAAATATGGGCTTAAAAGAAATGACATAAATGAGAGTACTTAAAAAGAAAGAGAGAGGTTGGATCCCATACCTCGGGTCCGACTTGACTCGATCATTATTTAACATCCTGAATAATAAACAAGAGTTAAATTATACATTATTAAGAACCATTTTAAAGTTCATTATTACTTTTATATCACTTATTACCAAGTTATAAACATTATGTAATCATTGAAGTTAATAATGTTTGTTTTGTCGACATTTGGTTCTTAAGTCGAAAGTGGACTTCTTACAATTACATGTTGTTCGTGTGGTCAAAGGTTATCTATATCCAGAATGATATACATGATTTGGATATCATATATATCATATATAATCAGAATATACATGTATTTATAATATTACATAATCATTTAGGTGTAAGAAATGAAATTCACTGTTCATGGAGACGGTAAGACATAGGTACGCATGAATGCTACTTTCATTTCTATATCATATTAATGGAATTAATACTAATTTAGGGATATGTATATTTTAATTCCAGAATTATATTAATCATTTATATGTAACATAAATCATATATATCCATTATATATATGTACTTATAATAGTACATTACATTTGAGGATAAGAAATGAAATGCACCTTTCATGGAGACGGTAAGTCGTACGTACGCATGAATGGTAATTTAATTTCTATCTCATACTTTAATGGAAAGAAAATAATAATTATATAATGTTATATTATAATTACAGTATAACATCATATATAATAACTTTAAATCCATCCTTTATACGTCCCACATAGGGCATTAACGAATCAAATCACTTTGAGGGGGCGGGAGACCGCACTTCCTAAAATGAAATTATCATGTTTACCCACAATGGAAACCATAAAGGTATGCCACAAATGAAAAATACAGAAGATTAAGTAAAACATAAAAAATATTATATATCATATATAAATATATTGTCATCTTAATGTCCACCTTTGAAGGTGTTATATGAGTGTTGAACAATCATCGTTTCGTGAGGCAGAAATTCGCCATCCACAGAAACAGTATGTTCGTTAACCATTAGATGAAGGTGTGTGTAAGTGTAGCTCGATTCCTTCTTATAAAAACATACTAGTATATTGAGGATACTGGTTTCCTTGCAAAAGAAATGAATTAAAAGAGTTTAGGGTGTTGGAGAAGCAAAATAAAACAAAAGAACACAAGACAAGACACTACCTTTAAAATGGGTAACTCTTTTTGATTGAGCTCAACGGCTTCATTGGGAAGCCTTCTGCCCAAAGTGAGGCTTCTAAGAGTAAGAGAGGTATGTGTAGAGACAAAATGGGAAGGTTTTGTAGGATCCAAAGGCTTGATAGGTGTGGGTAAGGTGGTATAGGTGGGGGCCTTTTATAAGAGAAGAGGAGGTGCACTCTTAGAAAGTAAGGAAATGTTACTTTATTTTAGAATGTGTTTCTGATTTAAATGGTCCCACATGGATGTTTCTCGAGGATAAGGTGATAAGGGTTCGAAATCCACCCATCCAATAAGGTTTTTACATGTTTAGGTCTAAGAGATTACATTATCTTTCCATTTTATTTAAATCATTAAATAATGAGGTAATCGCTGCATCATCATGGAGTCATAAATAAATTAATTTATATAATGTATAAAAATTATAAAAAAAATATAATAATGTAGGAAACCTTTTTAGATTTATAATTAATATTTATAGTCAAACATATGACTTTTATAACCCCATTTAAAAATAGTTTTAGTAAAAGAACTCATGTTTGTGACATTTTTATTTTCACATTAAATAAAAAGGTATTAATGTCATTTTCCAAAAAAAGTGTCTCAATGGGGTCCCCAAGTTGAACCATGGATTTTCTTGGTCTTCCATGACAAATCCAATAAGGTTAGAACATGTTTCAAGTTCATTTAATATTATTAAAATATTATTTTAACCTTAAACTACACTAATTACCTCTAATCGGGATTAAAAACTTAAAAGTTACTATTCACCATAAAATTATTTTAATCCCATTAAACCAAATTTTACTTCTTAATGAAAACCATGTATGTAGGATTTTTGAAATTCAAAACACAGATGTGGTAAAATTTAATTTAAACGGAAAATCAGTTTTTATAAGTACCACATAGTCGTTTCAATATTCATCAAAAATTGAAGTTTTTCAGAAAAATACCAAAACTTCACCCTAAGATATATTTGATATTCCAAATTCAAAAAATAAGTCTATTTTACATAATTCAAAACATATAAGCTGCGTTAATTAATTTAATAATTAATTCCCGCTGTCCGAGCAAATAGCCTGTTTTTATGAAACAATAAGTATCAAAAGATTGACACTAGTTTAAGTACAATTTCAAGATGGAATTAATTCCAACGACCAATATTGGATAAAATGGTAAAAATATATTCTAATTTTAATTTTAAACCAATTCAAAAGATAATTTAATCATGTATATAAATTAGATTAAAAAGCGGTTTTGAATTAAAATACAAAAAACTTCACTATTCATTAAAAAATGAACATTATCGGAAAAATACCAAAAAATTACACAATGTAAATTTTGATGTCCCAATTCTATAAAAGAATTTTATTTTGTCAAATATAACACATAAAATTGTTAAAAAGTGGATTTAAAGGAGGTTCGTCATAAAAAGATGCTTAATCGACCTTCTAAAAATATTAGAATGTTTACACATAAAATTGGATTCATTCGCATTTTTAATCCTATAACATTTGATATAAAAATTAAAAAATATTTTACAAACATATATAATCATTTTATAGTTATTTCTATTCATTCCATCCATTACAACAACTAGGTGTTAACAACCATTTAAAATAATATTATTTTATTATTATAGTGCAACGTAATATTTCAAAGGAACTCGTTGTTGCATATTGTATAAGCCATCAAGCATAGAATTACCTTTAAATTAATATTAAAATTTTATTCACAAATATGTATAAATATAAAAATGTCATATTCTCTACTTAGCTGGGGTGTTACATCCTTCCCCCCTTTTGGGAATTACGTCCGCGCAATTTTAAAATTGGGCTCAGAAACATCCTTGAAAGTCCCACATCGGAACAAGAGTCAGTAAAAAAATAACATTAAAATAAAGAATGGGATGTACAGAGGTCACTTGAGTTAACCCATACTAGGATTATATGTAGGAAAACATGGACATGGAGGAGAAAATATAGGGTCATGTTCTAATGGAGAGTGATAGTAAACATGTCTAGGAGAAAGTTTACCATAAAAAAATCACAAACATTTGATGGGTTAAACGGTATTTCATTCCCCAGTAGGAAAAGTTAATGGACAACATATTTTTAGTTAATTTTCATTGAGGAATTTATTTTTCAGATTAACTAGAACATATGGAAACATAATTACTTGTCTTGTTGACTTTCAAATTTTACTAGATTTCTTACACGAACTCATATTTTCTCCAAAAGATGAGTATTTTGGATGGCTTGTTTACATTAAGAGTATTATAATCAACTTCATGAGAATCACCTAATCCAAAAAAGAGAACTATATATTTCCCATGTCTTTAGAAAAAATCTAAAACAAAAAATAAAAATTGTTAGAACAATATCCACAAATGAATAATCCTTTATAAAAAAATCTATTCTTAATCTCCAAAATTTGTGAAACAAACCAAATGTTCAACGAAGACCATTAGATAAAAAATTTTCCCATAACATTCTTCAAAGTAAACCAAACTAATATTGAAACCCAAATATTTGAAGGATTTAATCACATATTCCTCCAAGGTACAAAATAACACTTATCTCCAAATAATATAAGTTGCTCTTGAAGTCTCATTCTGAAAAGTTATTAAACTAATCACATATCCCCCATGATAGGTTAATAAAGTTCAATAGATAACCCAAAATAAACTTACTCTTAATTCATAAAATTATCTAACAAAAAATAATCAGTAAAACTAACCAGGGACTTCACATTGTCCAGTGGTAGGTGATAAATACCAGTTGCACGTTGGTTGTGGGTTCTATTCCCGCAGCTTTGTCTGAGGCGACGGGTTGTCACACGGTGTGCATGTTGTCCTTTTTCAAAACTATATAATTCGAAAATAATTCCCCAAAAAGAGATAAAATCTTCAAAAATAACCATAACATAATTTAACCTCAATTTTATCTCATGCCTTTCACTTTCCATCTTAATATATAGCATCCCATAATTACATCAAAATTAAGGATCATATAAACCCAAAAGGTTCTTTATAACTATGTCCACAAAATAACAGATAACTATTCCTGGAATAAAATTTTCTTATATCAAACATCAATGTTACACATACTATAAAAAAGTCTTCTAGCGTATCCCTATCATCAAAAGATACTTAATACTCTTGAGAATTTCACCATAACTCTTGAAGACCTTATATGTTGACTTCTTACTCATTCAACATTCTTCGTGATCCCTTAACCATTCCTTTACAACTTATTCTAAAATACTTCTTTCCTACCAAAAAAGATGAATCATATCCCAAGATTCCAAAATAGGAAAACAAAAGTTAAGAAATAATTCATACCTTTGATTGGTCATTGTCAGTTTCTTCATCCTCAATTGGAATGACATTAGGTATTGGTAAACGATTATTTGTACGACCTTGGTGATCCCATTCCCGAAACATCTTCATAGGACATGTGTTTGCATAATGTCCATGCACACCACATTTAAAACATTCAATTAATCCCTTAGAAAGGACTTCTTTCCATTTTCTCGAGTCAACTGGATGCTTCCTTTTTCCATGGAAGGTTCTTGATTTATGACCTTCATTTTCACATCTATGGAATATTTCTGTCCCTTTGAAACATTTTCCTAGTTGTTTCTTTCCACATCATTTACACATAGGTTTTTTAACACACATTCCTTTAATATTATTACCTGTAGTTTCGTAGGGATTTGTTTCTCGCATATATGATGCCTTATGGAAATCACCAAGGTTTAGGTGGTCAATCATGACTCCAGATAGTTGGTTGAGGATAAACAAAAGTGTTCTCATTTCAGCTCCCATATCATTCAGTTGCTCACTCAAAAAACTGTCACAGTTTCCTTCACATCCACCATTACTTTGGTGCCTACTAGATCCATCCATTTACTAAAACCAACATGGTTAGTGTGAGCATATCAACAAAACCATCATATACTAAAGAGGAAGATAAAAACTAAGATATACTTACTCATTCACATTATCTAAAACTAGGACTCTTTCGGAAATCCAAACCATTATGGTAATGTCACATATGCCTATAGAATACCCTATCCTCTAAAGTTATCTAAACCGACCTCTGATACCAAATATAAGGCCACATCCTTAAACCATACTTAATATTGAGTTATTACAAGATTACACATTGAGGATCTTTTCATGTTTATATTTTTAGAGAATTAGATCATGAAACTGACATTACATTCCACATTTTAACAATGTGGTTACATAAAAGAAAGTATTCATTTTTCCCATCAATGGAATCATATTTAAAATAAAACATGGATTCTTTCTTGACACTTCCTTAACACTACCATCACATCATGAACCATTCCCTTGACCTATGAAAAAAATTTCAAAAACTTGGGATGAGCATAAAAATCCTAGTAAAGGATACACAAAGAATGAAAACTGTTAGTTTTTCAAAAACAACATGTTAACCATGAGTACATTACCAAAGTAATACATTTCACCTTTATGATGTAGTAAAAACTCTTCACTGAATAAATGATCATTACATACCATTTTGTAACCAAAAGATTACCATAAAACCCATATAAAGAACATGAAACATATAAAGGTAACATGGGACATAAACATACTTAAATAGAATAACCATACAGTCGACTTCCACACATACTTAATGGAATAGCCATACGGCAGACTTCCATATCCAATGCATGGGAGGTTATAATGTAACCACCCATCCTGGTATTCACGGCACAACCCGTCATACGGTTTATCACATAACCACCCGTAAAATGTCCTAGTACCATCATTAAACATAAAATATTGAAAATATAAACATTTCAATAAAATAATTTCATTTTCAATCAAAATAAGTAATTCCAAGATATTGAATTAATCAATACATTTTCAAAAATCTTTAACAGAGATTTTTGAAACAAAGTGTCCCATACCACTTTGATGATTTTATTGGAATTATAATTCTAAAACATTAATGTACATATAAATAAATACAGAAAACCATTTTGAAAACAATGACATTAAATATAAAGATTTAGAATAATAAATCTTTAGAACATTTAAAACGATATGTTTGTTAAAGAGTTTTTAACAAAATGATAGACACTTGAATACAAATAATAGATGAATAACATTTAAAAAAAACTTTATAATATCATGAGAATAAAGGTATTCATGATATAATATGTCAAAGGACAGTATAAAAACCATATAAGAGTGAATTGGTTCATAACAACAATGATGTCTCAAAAGAAATGTAAAACGAGATAAAATCCATTATAAAGAAGGTATCCTTAAATTAAGGATAAATCAATCTCATAATTATGTGTGAAAAATATAAATACACCCAATATAAGTGGATATTATGTGTAAAACAATCAATGGTTATTCACACATATTACAAGGATGATATATTCAATAACTACATGTTGAACCCAAAGAAATCAAAATGGGTTTAAGAAGATCCCTTGGTAAAATTCGACAGCCTAACGGCGTCACATAAAATTTTACAAAAAGGGTTGATGAGAGAGATAAATGGGATCTCATCACATGGACATAAAATTTACATAAATAAGGATATAGAAGAACATATCTCAACATAATAGTATGTTAATTAAAAGACATAACAAAATAAGTCTTTTAAAAAAAGGAGGGTGAAAGGTCCCCTTACCGAGTTGGGTAACTTTCAAAATGTATACCCCATGGAAGAAGGGTCATAAAATGAAGATGTAAATACCCATAAATGAAATTATACTAGAAAAAGTGTATAATAATGGTCATTATATACACCACGAAAAATAAATAGTGGCAAACGTAGCATAAATGTCACGAGAATAAAAGTGAGATGAAGAAGCCTTTACGAAATCTCGGCAGCTTAACGGCGCCACATAAAACATCCTAAAATGGATTTATGAAATCAAATAGGGTATCCAATAATATTAATGTAAAAAGTAATTTATGAGGAGTATAAAATAACATTACAAAACATAAGAAAGATGGTCTTAAAATAAATGACATAAATGAGAGTACTTAAAAAGAAAAGGAGTGGTTGGATCCCTTACCTCGGGTCCGAATTGACTCGATCGTTCTTTAACGTCCTGAATAATAAACTTGAGTTAATTTATATTTGCTTAAAAACCTTTTTAAAGTTAATTATTAATTTTATATCACTTATTACCATGTTATAAACATTTTTTAATCATTTAAGTTAATAATGTTTGTTTTGTTGACATTTGGTTGTTAAGTTGAAAGCGGACTTCTTACAATTACATGTTGTTCGTGTGGTCAAAGGTTCACTATATACGAAATTATATTCATGATTTTTATATCATATATATCATATATATCCAGAATATAAACATATTTATAATATTACATAATCATTTAGTGTTAAGAAATGAAATGCACGGTTCATGGAGATGGTAAGTCGTACGTACGCATGAACGCTACTTTCATTTCTATGTCATATTAATGGAATTAAAACTAAATGAGGGATATGTATATTTTAATTCCAGAATTATTTTAATAATTTAGATGTAACATAAATCATATATATCCATTATATATATGTAATTATAATAGTACATTACATTTTGGGATAAGAAATGAAATGCACTGTTCATGGAGACGGTAAGCCGTACGTACGCATGAATGCTACGTTCATTTCTGTCTCATAATTAAATGGAAAGAAAATAATAATGATATAAAGGTATATTATAATTACAGTATAACATCATATATAATAACTTTAAATCCATCCTTTATACATCCCACATATGGCATTAACGAATCAAATCACATTGAGGGGGCGGTAGTCCGCACTTCCTAAAATGAAATTATCGTGTTTACCTACAATGGAAACCATAATGGTATGACAAAAATGAAAAATACATAATATTAAGTAAAACATAAAAAATTTTATATATCATATATAAAAATAGTTTCATATTAATGGACACCTTTGAAGGTGTTATATGAGTGTTGAACAATCATCGTTTCGTGTGGCAGAAATTTTCCATCCGCAGAGACAGTAAGTTCTTTAACAATTAGATGAAGGTGTGTGTAAGTGTATCTAGATTCATTCTTATAACAACATCCTAGTATATTTAGGATAATGTTGTTGTTAGAAAAAGAAATGAATTAAAAGAGTTTAGGGTGTTGAAGAAGAAAAATAAAACAAAAGAACACAAGGGAAGACACTACCTTTAAAACGGGTAACACTTTTTGATTTGAGATCAAAGGCTATTTTGTGAAGACTTCTGCCCAATGTGAGGCTTGTAAGTGTAAGAGAGGGATGTGGAGAGACAACATGGGAAGGGGTTGGCCGAGACAAAGTCTTGAGTGTTGTGGGTATGGTGCCAGAGTTGGGGGCCTATTATAAGTGGAGAGGAGGGGCACTCTTGGAAAGTAAGGAAATGTTACATTATTTTAGAATGAGTTTCATATTTAAATGGTCCAACATTGATTTTTCTAGAGTATTAGGTGATACGGGTTCGAAATCCACCCTTAAAATAGGTTTTGGACATGTTTAGGTCTTAGAGTTTACATTATCATTCCATTTTATTTAAATTGTTAAATAATGAGGTAATCACTGCATCATCATGGTGTCATAAATAATTTAATTTATTTAATGTCTAAAAATTATAAAACAAATATCATGATGTATGAAATCATTTTATATTCCTAATTAATATTTATTGTAAAAAATCTGACTTGTATAACCCCATTTAGAAATTGTTTTAGTAAAATAACTCATATTGGTGACATTTTTATTTTAACATTAAATAATAAGATATTAATGTCATTTTCCAAGAAAAGTGGATCTATGGGGTCCCCAAGTTCACCCATGGATTGTCTTGGTCAGCCATGACACATTCAATACAGGTACGACATGTGTCAAGTTCAGTTCATATTATTAAAACATTATTTTTAGCTTAAACTACACTAATTACCTCTAATCGCGATTAAAAACATAAAAGTTACTATTCACCAAAAAATTATTTTAATCCCATTGAACCACATTTTACTTCTTAATGACAACCATGTATATCGGATTTTTATAATTCAAAACACAGAAGTGGTAAAATTTCATTTAAATGGAAAATCAGTTTTTATAAGTACCACTTAGTGGTGTCACTATTAATCAAAAATTGATGTTTTTCAAAAAAATACCAAAACTTCACCCAAAGATATATTTGATATTCCGAATTCAAAAATGAATTATATTTTACAAAATTCAAAACATGTAAGTTTCATTAATTAATTTATATATTAATTCCCGTTGTCAGAGCAAATAGCGTGTTTTTATGAAACAATAAGTATCAAAAGATTGACACTAGTTTAAGTCCAATTTCAAGATGAAATTAATTCCAATGACCACTATTGGATTTAATGGTAAAAATATATTCTAATTTTACTTTTAAACAAATTCAAAAGATAATTTAATCATATAAATAAATTATATTTTAAAGAGGTTTTGAATTAAAATACAACATTTTTCACTATTCATTAAAAAATGAACATTTTCGGAAAAATACCAAAAAATTACACAAAGTAAATATTGATGTCCCGAATCTAAAAAGAATTTTATTTTGTCATATATAACACATAAAATTGTCAAAAAGAGGATTTAAAGGAGGTTCATCATCAAAAGGCTGTTAATCGACCTTTTAAATAATATTTGAATGTTTACAATTAAAATTGGATTCATTCGCATTTTTAATCCTTTAACATTTTCTGTAAAAAGTAAAAAATATTTGACAACCACATATAATCATTTTTTAGTGAGTTCTGTTCATTCCCACCATTACAACGGCAAGGCATTAACTACAATTTAAAATAATATTATTTTACTATTATAGTGCAACATAAGATTTCAAAGGAACTCGTTGTTGCGTATTGGGTAATCCATCAAGCATATCATTCCCTTTAAATTAATGTTGAATTTTTTTCACAAATAGGTATAAATTTAAAAATGTCATATTCTTTACTTACCTGGGGTGTTACAATTGAGGGGGCAGTCCATACAATGGTGAAAACCCTTTGACGGTATTTCTAAAGAGGCGTATAACACCATAATGTTACATAAGTACTAGATTATGAGGCCTAGAATCTTTGTGATTGTGACAAATATAAATGGTTGATACATTCTTATGTCACATTATGTTGAAACTATTATGCAAGATACTAAAATAGTACCTTGTATAGAAGAAGGTCTTGCTATATTATCCATGGTGTATTATTTACTACGCTTAATATGCTAGTACTACAACCATTATTCACTACCTATCCTCAGTATGCATGTCTTCTATAATGGCACTAATAATAATAAGTCAGACTATATCTTCCATGACCTCTACCTCAACCAAATTAGTCTGTGGTATTCTAGTTTCCTTCCTAACAGGATCTTATAGGCTTATCTCTAGTCTTGAAGTGTAAGGGTAGATACATTCTCTCTAGGAACTGGAGAAATTCTGGTTAAAATGCTTGATGTGGCCCATAATACAATTTGATCTACACTTGACTAGATAACATATGCACTGTGGTATTTTATTCCCCTACTTTATCCACTAGTAATTGAACATGAAACTATTTTCACATGTGTTTTTGTTGATTTAACCTACATTTATAGCCTCAAAATGCCACTTTTTCATAGAATATTAATCATTGATAAATATAGGTTTAGAAACCACCATGACTCTCACGATTTGTTTCAATCATGTTCTTAAATGTAATATGGTCAGGTTTCATGATTTCTGAAATGGTATTCAACCTAAAAAAATTGAACTATGATCGCATGATGTAAACCAAACCATCTATGAATCTCTTATATGTTATAAGATCAACCACATATAGAGTATTATATAATCATTGTGGGTTTATGAAATGAGTAAATTATTCCATAATGACATACTCTTCTGATGCATTATTATTAATTTTTTTTTCTGCCCTCAGAGTCCTAGGGTAAAAGTAATTATAAATTATTATCTATAAATCTACCCTGACCATATCTATATGTCAATATTCTGAGATTATTATTCCCCACCAACACATAAAATATTCTCATATAATATGAGATTTTTATGTGAACATACATTCTAGATGTTTCTTTAGATTCTTGAACATAAAATATATTTCCTGATCCATGAATCTACCATATGTGGTCTGATATCATCAATAAAATAATTGGGGATGTTTCTTATAGAATTCATAAGTCATATCTTCCATAATCATGGAAGGTATAACATAATATTTCATAGAATATATCATATGGTGGGTTCCCTATACGAATATTTCTTTATTTACCGCATGTAGAAGTTATGATTATCCATTGGTGGCGCTTTTTATGTAATCACTACCAGCTCAGGTCCTTCTAACTTAGGCACATGCTCATAAACCCCTTCGGGGCGTGTGACCAGAGGACGTTGTGGTATCTTGATACTATAATTAAAATAACACACCTTATAATATATTTAACAAGTATTTTATTTTTTAGATATAAACTATTAGTGGAATAAATACTTCTTATATAAATGATCACAACTCTCGGTCTACTCAAAAATATGATATTAGTTAGTAAAAATTTCTATAAAATTCCATATGAATGTAATATATTCCCACTACCCACTTTTATGTTCACTATCATGTTTAATTTTCAATGATATGTATATTGAAGATACATTTTTAAATTTAAATTTCATATTAAATATGATTTTTTCTTCAAATATTTAATTCACATTAAAATGGGTGAATTAGATTGATTTCCATTTTCTAATCCAAAAGGTATCATAAACCTTATTAACGAAAATATTTAATCCACTTAACTCATTCCCTAACATTTTCCATCACATGTGACCAATGGTAGATTTCTCAATGATCTATAATTTAGTTCTTTTGATGTTTACATTAACTTATTTAGGAAAACACTCTTAGATTAGATAATTTAC
The DNA here is from genome assembly GCA_963277665.1 of Viscum album. Classification (NCBI taxonomy): domain Eukaryota; kingdom Viridiplantae; phylum Streptophyta; class Magnoliopsida; order Santalales; family Viscaceae; genus Viscum; species Viscum album. Next base: position 137,492,743 of record OY728136.1, read on the forward strand.
CAGCTATGTTAGTCATGTTTTTCAGTACCTCCAAGTAGTGTTATCACAATTCAACACATATTCAAGGAAATATAAATATGAAAAATTCAAATGTATTATGAAAATAGAGGTTCCATGGAAAATAAATGACATTTTTATCCTAGTGTGGCTAATAATGATAAAAAATATAAGGAAAATAAATCATTTCATTGGGAATTGGTGAAAAAAACTCGTCTCAGTCATTTCAATATCATTATCATGAAAACACATGTGTATCACTAAACACTAAATTCAAATCAATTATATATGGAAAAATCAATAACAATAATTTCTCATCACTGGTAATTTGGGTTTTCCAAATACATGCATTAGATACATACTATAACTGGGTAAATTTAAAATTTCTATAACAAAATATATCCTCTCAGAAAGAGAAATAGTAAAAAAAATAATATAATACATATGATACCTCTTTTTATATTCCCTACCCTTTGACCACCTAACATGTTTCCTATGTCAGTTTGTCACATTAACACAATCACCCCTACATATATGATAGCATGTTCTAACAAGAAGTGAGGTTTTAATGGTTGTATGGTGGGGATAATATACCCTTTTATCAGAGTGGAAAAACATATATAATCCAAAACATATAATAGTAGTGGAAGAATACATTAAAAACCCGAATGATAAAGGAGTGGTAGAATATAAATAAAACTGAATAACTGATGATAATGTCAAATTATCTATAATAGTTTCTATAAAGGAGAAGTATGTTAACATGAATATAAATATTCTAAAAAAATTATATATATATTAAAAAACTATCATCACTTTTATCTCGATTCAATGATCCTTTCACTACTCCTATTCTTAATCTATAATCTAACAATATTCTCATCCTCAAGTAGGGATCTTTTATTTGACAATACCTAATGATAGATAATAATATTAGGAAGAAAGGTCATCCTTAGTAGGGTGTATGATAAAATCCCAATAGTCCACCACCAGTGGTTAATATGTGTAATCCAAGTAGAAAACATAACTATGAAATTTACAAGTAGTATCAAAAATAGTTAAATAATGCCGAAATAAATAACCACCTACTCATGTCCCCATAGGACACATGGCGGGCCTATCAACATCATCTTATAGCCAGGATGAATTTTAGAATAGTCACAAAAAATATATATATTTTAATATATATAGTTTAATTATAAATTTTATCAAACCGTATTAACCAAGTACGTGCGAATATAAGTGACCATATAACTATAATACTCTTTGTTAGAGGGACTGGGGCATAACTCAAACATATATGACTAGTCTAACAATCCAATGATATCAGTAATAGGGTGCATGACCAACATCCATATAAGATATAAAGGCTTCACGGAGGACACACAAGATGATGAGTGATCCATCATTCCATCACTCATAGAAAAGAACATGTTATATCAAGACCATCATCCCATTAGTATAGGTGGAGAATGAATCCATACACAACCCCAAATGTATGGGATATTGATTATCATCATTGTTTAACATTCTATACCCATCCTATCATTTCCACTATAAAGGAATATTCATATGTAAAAATATAAGTCATGATGTGAAACCTCGCATGCTTCTTATTAGCCGAGTACCATTACAAAACATCCATTACCATTTCCATGATGGAATTTAATAATTCATGATTAATGTTTTCATAGTTCCTCACATTTTAAACTATTTCATATAATTCATGATATTTTTTTAAGGATTTCACACATCATGTATTAACCATTCTACATAATTAATCCATTTTATGTATTCGATTTATTTACGGAATCCACAATCAAGAATGATAAATGCGTCTATATTTAATTATTCTCTAAAATAAAATTATTTAATTTGGGAAGAAATAAAATTTAGGTGATAAACCCCAAATATTAAATTAGAAGTAGTCATGGTGATGAGGTGAAATTCCTATATGGGAATTCTATTAACATGTTTGGACAAAAACAATTGAAGTGATTGGAATCATATTACACTAATATAATAATGGGAAAACAATTAAATGTTCATGACGAATGATATACAAGAATTCTGGGAAATTTGGAAATTAATCATGAATGTAAAATTGACATGGCACACCAATGGGGTGTCTATAACCTAGGGAATAAACATACAAACTACAAAACATGGATCAATATATTTATATATAACATGGTGTAATGGTCAATTTGATATTATGAACTCAATTTAAATGGTATACTCAGTAAATTCCTATTTGTGGAACATTGATTTAGATATTAATAAATGAAAATAAAATGTAATATGAAATGACCACCAACCTCAATGGCATAGATAACTCCTTTATCAATATCAACCTTGGATTCGTAGTAGTAGAGAAGAGATATCAGAAATGTTGAATCTCCCTAAAAATAGGGGAAGTGGGATTCCACTATAATATAATGATGTATTTGATGGAAAACATAGATTGGAGGAATTAATATGAGATAGAATGCCATATTAATTCTAATGACCCTGACAGCTCTCAATTCTGTCGACAGATGAAGGATCTAAAGGATAAAATAGGTTTGAGAATGAAAAATCACGCATATGAGGAGAAAATATGTCCAAAATCTGGAAGAAGGAGAGTGAAAATCAAATTAGGATTTAGGAAAAAAATGGTGATTTTTTTCATACAGCCCAAAATAAGAGTGAACATGGTTTATGGTAATGGTGATACCAAACAGTGCAACGACAACTACCTATGAAATTACCACACATGGTTAAGGGGAACAATATAATATTCTATGTGGAAAACATGTGAAATAAAATTTTCACAAAAAAAATAGATTCACATGGCCATGCACTTTGGATCATAGTGTATCAGTTAAACCATTCAACAAATAGGTTCCACTATCTGTAACCACATAGTTAAAAAAATAGGCAGGTTGGGAAGTGTATCTTTATCTAACCATGCGATCACATATTTCTCACATTTTTTCAAAAATGTAGGCTCTCTAAAATCGGTGGATTCTCATGGGACCATTATTAGATTATAGTACATGTTTACAATGATTAAAAAAATTATTCAAATTGAATACAAATCCATAAATTCAAAAAAAAAATTGGTTATTACATTATTTATCTCATGATTTTGTGGTTGACATATTCATGACCAAAATACTATAACACATATTCTCAATTAATTTTGAACTCTGAAGAATTAATTGTTCTTATAGATTTCATATTAATAAGGATTTAAAAATCATCACTTTGAGAATCCAATCACTTCTCCATAATGAATTGTTTGAAAATTATTTTTAAATGATTGATGACGATTCATTATTTATGATTCCATTGTCAAACAATTTAAAATCTACAAAATTCAGATCCTTCAAAAATTCTCATCAATAATAAAAATGTGTGGTCCATTATACTTATAATTTCTTCCACATTATTTTATTTCCCTTTATGGTAGTGGATTGAGCATTAATAGTCATTAGTTAACACTAACCATATTTGATGAAAAATATTTCAATCATTTTATGAATGTTTACATGGGGATCTTATAATCTGTATATATATCACACCTCTTCCTAAAGAGATTATTCTTCCAGATATTCAATGTGTTGATTACATTATCCAAATCTAAATCATGTAATGGGTAGTCATTTTAACAATCATTCAATTTCTTGGAGTCATAGGCTATCACTTATTCATTCATAATTAGCTTGTTGTCCAATCCCTTATTCAATGCATTTTTGTAAATAATGAAAAGGTCCCCACTTATGGGTAGTGTAAGTAAATATTTATTAATAAGACACTTTTTCAACTAATTTAATATCCCTTCAAATTATTTATTCCAAAAAATCATGACCTCCATTACAGAATGCTGGTATATTGGATTTGACAATCCTATGAAATTTCTAACAAATCAATGATACTACCTTTTTAATCCATGAAATCTTTATATTTATATCACAGTGGTTAGTAATAGTCATCCTTTTAATTTCTACTATTTTTTATGGGTATATTGATGTCAAATTTTTGGTGATAACATTACCCAACAATGACACATCCTTCATTAAGAAATAAAATTTTCTACTCATTGAATAATATTTAACTTTAATATGCTATTTAGAACAGTTCTCATATAATAATTATCATCATACTCTCTTATAGAGTATAATAAAATATCGTCTATATTGAATAAAAAATATTTTTATAGGTAATCTTTTTAGACTCTATTAATCTGTTCTGAAACGATTTCAGCAACATTAATGAGTCTGAATGGCATTACTATGAATTCATATTTCTCATACAATGTATATTGTGTATCCTTGTGGATATCAACCTTCTTCATCATTAATATAAAATACCTAGACAATGATCTACTGTCGATACGTATTGTTCTCTACATATCATATCGAACAAATCATAAAACCATATAATTGGGTTATTTTTATTTGTCACAATATTTTTGAGATCGTGATCCTCAATGAAAATTCACATTGGCCAATTCATCTTAATGCTAAATATGACTTGTGCACCACCATGATGATGAAATTATGAATATGATCCTATAATATAAATTTAAATGTACTTCTTTCTTCATATCCTCATGATTTGAAACATACATTCTATATGGAGTCTTTGATATTAGAAAATCCCTATGTATATTCTCAATTCAATATTATCCAACTTAGGTAGGAGAAAGAACGTGAAATTATTTAAGAAACCCATTTGTGTATTTCCTAAAAATGGTAAAGTCTCCAAGTATTATCAATTCCATATAGATAATATTTTTATCTTTATAATATTTCTAATAGAGAAATAATATACTTTCTTCAGATGATTGTGCTAATGAATATTCATCCACATTTTTCCATATATAGAGAATCAGATGGAAATAAGCAATCTAGTGGGTACTTTACTTATAATGAAAAATTATATTGGGTTTATAAAATTAAAACCATTCCAAAAATAAGATATCATAAAATTAGTCTAATGGGATATTTTATTATTTTCATGAATTTTTTTATAAACCTCAACATAACATACAGTAAATACTTACAATTTTCGAATGATATAAAATCATTTCAGGTGGTGATTTTATGTTAATTGAAAACATATAAGATATGATAATTAGCAATGAATTGAAATATCAATATACATACATAGTTATGATGCATATATTACCTATACTTTATTCATGATAATCCAACTCAGAATAATAGTTTCTATGTTCCTTTGATCTTGTAGAATTTTTGTGCTCATCATTCATGTCAGCCTTTGGAATTGGTATTTTAATAATATAATTCCCAAATTCTTCAAATTTACCACATATAACTGTATATGGTGGCTAATAATGAAAATTATTTACATTTATTACCTTATTCATTTTCAATGAAAATTGGATAATTTATTCCCTATCATTCAACACATAAGGAATATACTAATTCCTTTAAAACATTATCCTTGGTGGAATATTCAACATTTTATTCATATATAAAATTGGATCTTCCATCACTTATCACCATTATAATATGAACATCCATGGAACATCAAAAGCCTTCTCATTATTCTAATTATAAATTGAAATATGTTCCAATTTTTAATCTTATTTTTTTATATGGTTTTGTATAATCAAAAGTCATCTTACATGATCTCCCATCATGATAAAAATCTTTTACGTAAAGACATCTCATTTCACATTACATTCAATATACACTTGATTTGACCTATTTTAACAATTTAACATGATAAAAATAACTTATTATTTCTTTTAAACTATTAGAGAAAAAATGGGAATCATGTAATATTAATCGGATAATTTATAAATGACATTTATTCCTTAACATATGAATTTCAAGGATTCAATCTATGTTTTTAATGTCGTATTTCATATCATAAATCATTATGGGATATATTATTCCAATAATAATTTTTTGAAATGATATTTATAATTTACGAAATAATATCCCCTATTTTTGTAAAACATAGAATGAATCAATGTGTGTTTTCATTCACTATGTGATTATCATGTCCAGCTCAATACAACTATATCATTATTATCACCACAAATTCTCTATATTCCATAGCTAAAACCACATGTAGAATCCAAAAATAGATTTCTTTTATTAGAAACCATTTACTATATATAATTTATGATAATTTATTAAGGCTTTATTATGTTTAGTCTTTCCACTATGTCATTCTATAGAGTTTCCTAATCCAAAATTCAATCCTAACAAAACATTCCTCAGATAAAAACTATAAAAACATTATTTATTATTACAAATTAATTCATTATTTATTAAATATTAATACACATTATACCAAAAAGAATATTTATACGTTTCGTGATTTTTTAAAATTAGTTAAAATAACTAACAACTTAAATGGTGGTGTTATATAGGGATTATTGAAAATTCCCATAACATACTTATAATTTTCTATTGTTCTAAGAAATTCATGGGATATCATGGATATAGATATAATAATGGTGTAATCAATAAATAGTAGTAATGGAATAAAAAATAATAACAAAATAAATGTATTAAATGATAAACAATAAAAATTTAAATGTTATATAAATTGGATGAGAATCATAAACTTGATCAATGAGGCCTGATTTCTCCTGATAACATAAAGCCACCATGAGAATGTGGAAACACCATTAATCATGTCATCGTAATCATATGTCTTTGACAACCACCAAGATACCATAACATAAAATTCTATGTATATCCTCTTATTCACCATTCATGTAATCTCATGAAACTATTACAATACACAATGAATCAGAGATCTATCTATGTGTAAATATCAAAATCATATCATGTATGTGCATAATTATTCCACAAAGATCATAAAACATTAGAACATATTTCATCACACATAATTCTATGATTATGTATTATATGATTGATATATGGATATCCAACATAAATGAATTATACGTAAAATTAGGTCAATACCTTTTAGTGTAAATCGGTATATGTATACAACATATAAATATTTATCATTAAAAATCATTATGATATTTCAGAATTATATCGATATTAAATGAAGATTACAAAATTTTCAATGAAAGATAACATTATCTCTAATTACATGGAATATAAAACGAAATTATGAGTAATATATAAGAAAAAATAAATTATAAATATTTTAAAATTAATATACATAAGATAATTTTTTTCCATGAATAAAAATATTCCATGGAAAAAATCAATTTATGATTATGGGAGACTAACATAAGTAGATAATGCATCCTGGGTGGGATTAATGAGAGTGAAAGGGGTTAATAATCAGTTCTTAATAATAATAATAGCATCTGGGAAGCATAATATCATATAACATCTATCAGAATTGGAATACAAGGATAATTACATAAATAAGTTGCTTTAATAGTGTGGAGAAAGAGATTGTCTACAATTAAATTTCATCATATTATTGGAAAATGTGAATTCTATAATGAGATGAGATAAATTATCTATAATTATGTTGATATAAATTGTAAATTGTATTTGTCATTATAATGATATGAAAAAATAACCATTTTATAATTAAAATTCAAAATATAATGAGGGCCATAGAATTGAATAGTAGAAAGATGTGACCTTTAATTAATTAAAGAATAATAATAGCTTATGTGAATTATACAATGAGATTTGATAAATGAAATCACATTATTGGTAATTATATTGAAATATATATATATATAAATTCATCACCACATAACCAATTATGATTAAAAATAATAAATACAAAGAAAGTGCTTGAATTAAAATGAAGGGAGATAGAGGGGTCTCTTACTCAATTTTTTCATAGTAATGGATTCATAATATTCTATAATGAAAGGGGATAAATGATATTTAATTATTATTACATAAAATTTATAGTATAAGTATCATTAAAAATTCATGAATATAATACTATTTGATATTAAATTTGATCAGTACCAATAATGATCCTGAAATGTATAGAAGAGTGAGAGAGACCCCTTGTTAAATATTAACATTATTGTGGATTAGGTAAATGATATAATGATTAGGGATATGTGATATTTCATTTCTAGTAAATCATTATAAAATTATAGGTATATTTATATATTAATGGAATCATGTCCAATTTAATTTCAAAAGGATAAATAAAAAGAAGCTGCTTGAATAGAAATAAGAGATAGAAATCTCTTACCTTGATATAATGATTTCACGGTATTTGGCGTATCTAGTTAGGAGATTGTTCATACATTATTACGACTATATATAGTGGAGGAACGAGTTAGTACATTCTATAAGGTTTTTTATTAAAGAGTAAGGGGATATTTATTAGGTATTTGTAGTAATTTTTAGGGGAGTTCATTATTATTTTCCAATAATAGATATTAGTCATTATATAATAAAGCAACCAAAGCTACAAAAAATCCTAATTTGTTACCGATGTTGTTTCAAAAATATAATTTTCCCTTTATTTTATATATCCAAAAATATAAATTTATAATTCATTAAGCATTAAAATGTTGAATTGAGTAATGTTAATAATGAATTAATTTTAAAACCATTAAATATGATATAAGTTTTCCCTGATTGATGAAGGCTTTATAAAATTAATTTTATAAACTCAAAATAACATTATTTTAAAACTAGAAAATAGATTCTTTCTTTTATACCCTTTATACAATTCATTAAATCACTTTATAAACGTTATGATGTTATAACACATACCATATATTTTTAATGTATTTCCTAGATATAAGAAAAATCGACTGCATTAGAAGGCCATGAAAAATTAACTACATAAAAATTTAGGTTTTAAAATTATAATAATAATATTTATTATATCAAAAAAATATTACAAATTTGTTAATGTTTTAATTTTAAAATAAGAACATATATTTTTTAAGAAATGATGGATTTTTCGATAACAACAGTTTTTAAAACCTAATGATAATTATATTTCACTCCTTAAAAATTATATAATCAATTAAATTTAAAAAATATTATTTTATTTTAATATATTATTGATATTTATTTTTTAAAAAATTATCATGAATTCCTCAAAATATAATTTCTTAATTGAAATATTACATTACAAAAAAACATTTTTTAGTCGTATAAAAATTAAAACCATAAACATTGTAATGAAAATAATAAATAAATATATAAAAATTTCTATAAAAAATATATATTCATTTTATTAGGGTATTGATACATATGCCTATATAATACCAAAAAAGGAAATGCAGGTAAGGTGATAGATGTTGCAGTCTTCATGGGATGGTTCTATGTAGATGGTTCTTGTTAATATCTATATGTTCATTAACATATATTATAAATGGAATCAACCATGATTTAGTTCTTCGATCATATATTTGAATTGTCAAGAGAAACTACTAGTGCTGTTATCTACACTAAAATCACAGATAAATGGTCTTCATTGTGTTAGATATTACCGGTTGAGTCCATTTCTTCTTTTTTCTAGGACAATTGGATTTATAGAAACCATCTATTGACTCAAATCATATAACCACTATTAAATATAGATATTATCTATAGATATAATTATTAATGGAATATTAAATTTGGGATTGATTAATATTCCAAATAGTGCATAACTCTTCAATTACAATAATCGAGTATTTAATTCAATCAAAAAGGGAATTTTATATAGAAAAGTTCGAGTCGTTACAAAAGGTATATATGATATTATAATAATTGAAGTATTATAATGTAAATATTACAATTTATATTTATTTTATCCATATTTATAAAAATCTATATAAAATGGTGATGAAGATGTAATTACACCTCTATGTGGATACTATATGATGTACTCGTTGATGAGCGATGTTTTCTCCTTTCGTATGATGGAAATGAGATGTAATATGGATATATCAAAAAAACATCATTGTTTAGTTATGATAGTCAAATTATTATTTTTGGATAGTTAGATCACATTATTAGTATTTTTTATAGGAAATAAACTTAAATGAGTTATAAATAGGATTACCAATTGTTTTAGTGGAATATAATTATATATCATTGTAATGGACCTAGGGTTCATATATTGGAGGGGGAAAACAAAAAAAATAAGGATTTTTATAAGATGATGGGTTAAGATTTAGTAGAGCTATATATCTCAATGTCTTTTATATAATTTATGGATGGGGTTCCCAATTATAATTGAGGGATGGGAATACATGTAATTTCATAAAATAGTAAAATAATATATATTATTACACATGTACAAATAGATCCAAATTTATATAATTATATTTTAAGGTGAATATAAGTTAAATTAATTTCATTGATTAAAATTTAAACATGTTTTGTATGTGTTCTCATACTTATATTTTACTATTGTCCCCCATTACACCTTTTGACAATTACCATATTGTAAATATTTTCAAACTCTAAGGGTAAAAAATGCCACAATAAAATTATAAAAGACTCAGAAATGGAAATTGATATATTTAATTAACTACATCCAAATAATTAATATAATATATATTTTTTAATTTTATATTGTTTCATAAAATTTTTAATTATAAAATATAAGTAATGTTAATTTTTAAATCTAATCATTACAAAAAATTTAATAATATTAAGAAACAAAATTGATTTTGAAAAAATATATTTTATTATATCCCAAAAATATATTATTCATCTGTGAAATAATTTTATCACATTACTTATATCAAATTATATTACATTTAATATTTCAAATATAATATATTCAATTTTTAAGTGAATTAATTTATTAATATGTAAGCATTGGGTAGCAATCTATGGAAATTATTTTGTTATAAAACTAAAAAAATATATCCCTGATAATGATATGTATATCACAATTTAGAATACTATTTTTTTTCAAATATATATTTTAGATAAATATATATTAAAAATAATATAATTATTAAAAACATGAGTTTGCCAATTTTAACTTTTCTAGAATATATTTATAAAAATGTCATAATCTACATAAAATGGAAATAAAATTATATATAAATGAATAATGGATGATTATTTATGAAATGGAACAATAAATAATATAATGAAATATGTCTCTTTCATTTTCCAATACTTATAATTTTAATTTTAACATTAATTACCATATTTACTATATAGAGTGGTTGAAAAAATTACTATTCTTAATATTCATATTGACAAAATATAATTGTGATATACTTACTAAATATTTATGTCATTATTTTATAATATTAAATCCATTTTTTAAATTTCAAAATAGAAAAATGAAATGTAATTTTAAATTAAATTATAAAAGTGAAATTAAATAAAATTTTCCAAGTACAATATTTTTTAATAAAAAGTTATTTAAATTTTTTAAATTTTTTTCATATATTTACATTATTGATAATATAATACAAATAGTTTTTACTTTTAAAATATTAAAAAATTTATACATAAAATTATTTAAATAGAAATAATGTTTTCAATAAAAATGGGTGTTTTTTCACAATTCAGTGGAAAATGATTTTTTTCAAAAAAAAATATAGAAATTTTACTATAATATAAATTTGATATGATGAATTAAAATTTGTAATTATATTTTTTAAATTAAAATTTAAAAAAATTATTATATTTTACCCAAAAAGATATATAATTTATCTACAATAAATTATTTTTGAAGCATAAAATAACATTAGACAATAATAGAGTACTTATTTCACATGAATAAATTAATTAATTCGTATTAAGTAGGTTCTTTATATATAATTTTCATAAATCTATTAATACAACTCAGAATTACCAATATTATGGCTGGGTTAAAATATTCTTATTTAAATTGTTATATTTTGGGATTTATTTATGCTTCTTGGGGCATGTTGTGTAAACTATCAAACATAGTATTATTTTAAAAACATATTATATCACATATCTTTTAATTCAATAAAATTTTATTATTTTCAAAGAAAATTTATTAACAATTTAGATTAAATCTAATTATATATATTGAAGTTTAATATATTTTGAAATGAATTCTATTTTTAATGTGATATTCTATAAATGGATTATTACTATGTTTTCCATGGTTATATTTTAGAAATAATTATTTTTATAATGTGGTAAAAGTTTTATAAAATAAATTATATTTTATTGAATAGATAATGTTTTCAAAAACGTTATTAATTATTATTTATAAAATATGATTCTTCTAGGTTTTCAAACCCCATTTTGAAAACTTTTATGCTCACCCATTATTTTAAAAAAAAATTTCATAGGCTCATTAGATATTAAAAAGGTGATCCGTTTCATTAATGTACTAGCACCAGTGAAGTCAAAAAAAAATTAATTTATTATTATGAAATGATATTATTTATGATTTTTCCAAATCCTATGAAAATTAAATTGATATTATCCTTGGTTGTGTAATGTAATATAATTATCAATTGATTATTATAAAAAATATACCACATTTTTTTAACCTGATCTTAATGTATGGGTCTTGGGCCATCTCATTTTATATAATATGAATTTTTTTGAAAATATTCATGATTAGGATTATTGGTTAAAAATAGTTTCAGTTTCTTTGTATTTTAATTTTTAGTAGAATTATTGTTTTATATCATTTTCTGGTTGAGGAAATCGATTAAAAAATTTATGTAGGAGGTTAAAAACACTTCTCTATCTTTTCAATGACATGTCTCCCATTATTATTATGAAAAATGGAATTTTTATTCTAAAACTTTTTCTAACATACAACTATTGTTGAGGAAGTTGTATGAAATATAAAACAACTACTTTGTACCTTTATTTCACCATGGTCTATGGTTTATTTTTACTCTAATTATATAATCCTATTGTTATCATCATTCCTAATAAGGTATACGTTCAAATTATTGGGACCCTCATGTAACCTATTTATTTTTTGTATCATCTTTTAAATTTTTTTTCAACACATTTTTTTAAATTATCACAATTGATCATTGAAATATAGACATTTTCTGAGTATTTTATAAATATCATGCTTTATTGAATGTTTTGAATCATATTTAGTTAAAAATTATTTTCCAAAACAATTTATTTTCTATAATAAATGATTCCCAAATTTTATGATATTGTTTTGGAATATAGAAGAAAGCGATTTTGAGAGATTTATAAAAAAAATAATGAATGTATTATCTATCTTCAAAAAATGAAAAAAATGAAAAAAGGTTGATACATTGATAAAGGTATTATTTATTTCATTAAAATTATTGACTATAATTTTAATTTGTTTTTTATTATAAAAATGTAATATTTAGTGATTTAGAACCTGTAGATTGAATATTAGAATGTTTTCCATATATTGTTTTTACCTATAAAACAATTCCGTGATAATAGTTTTTTTTTCTGGGTTAGAATGTGACATCAAAGAATTTTATGGTGTTCATTCATTTAATAGATGAAAAATATATGACATATATAAAAGAATTAAAATTTCATTTTAAAAAAATGAAAATACAAAAACTTATATATTAAATATTATTATAAATATACTTCTCTACGTGGGTGGAAATTATAAATATACAACAACTATCAATAATAAATGAGTAAAAATTAAAAAAAAATTATAGCAGCATGATTGAAGCCTATTGTTGTTTAAATAAATCCTAATTCAACGACCAAAGATTGTGAATTTTTTTAGAATAAATATTTGGGTACAAACATGTATGATCTTTGTGAGCTAAAATACTGAAATATGTAGATTTTGGTTTTCTAAAAGGACATTTAATATAAGAGTTTTTAGGATTAATGATATAGTATTTGATCAAAAGTCATTATGATATTTTATAATGAAATTTATAGTAAAAAATAACATGTATTAAAAAAATATTATATATATATATGTTTAAATATTGAACGATTATTTAAAGATTAGTTATAATTTATTTTTATGTTCTGACACGAACACGTGAAGAATAATATGTTTTATTCTTAATAACAAATACTAATATAAAAATAGTGTGTTGATTTTCTACAATATTAATATACTTATATTTATTTAAATTTAATTAAATAATATAATATTTTTTGGTTTTTTAATAATATTTTCTGTAGAGATTTTTTTTCGAATGTAATTTTTTTTAAAATGATAGTAGCTAGACTAATTGAAAACAATTTTTTTTTACTAAAATACTAATTATAGTAGTAATATAATCTATGTAAACATTAAATCAATGAAAATATAAATTAATGCAATAAATATATTATTTAATCTATTATTTTAAATGTAGATATGTGGATATATATATATATTTATTAATCATATTAGGTATTTATAAAATAGTTATAAACTAATTTTCCATCCTTGCATGCCACATGGTACAACCCTTTTTCTTCATTGTGTGGAGAAATTTCAACCCATAGGGCAGGGCTATCTCGAGCATCCAAATGTAGGTATGGGGGAGCCTTCTTTAGTATATTGGTGAGAGCATATAACCCATAAAGAGAATCCACATCTAATGGTATGGTCCTAGGTTATTTTTTCTCATTACAACTAGTGATCGTGGGTGATGTGTTAGTGAAATTGCATTTCAATGCCCCATTACATTGAAAAAACATGAAAAATGGATCAGTTGTTAAATAATTAATCACTAAACAATATAAATATCAATATAGGATCATGTGTTATTTGTACTTTTCAATAGGTTTAGAAGATAAATTTATAATACATGCTGTCTAAAACCATTCATCATATTCATTTTATCTAGTTGAGTTTGATATTCCCATATGTTCTATGTATTGATTCTCATTTTATTCTTCCTTATCCACATAAAAATCACGAAGTATCATTAATATATAACCTATAAAGAATCTATCTCTATTGTACTTCTTTACAATATTATCCACTCCATGTGGTGAAAAAAATGCATTTTGAATTAATAGGCAATTGTGTAGACACTTCCAAGGAATCCTTTGCTACAATAATCTTCAATATTGATTTAATAACTACATATTTATCTTTTTCACCTAGTACATTCCAATAAATATTTCTCTTAAAAACTATGATATTTTATGGAAAATATAATTTTTAAATCTTATTGAGATAACACATTTTCATCTCATGGAAATAATTTATGTATATTTTGAGTGGATGTTTTTGTAAATAAAAATATAATAGTAAACCCCACCCCAAAATGTGTCCTATAAAAAATCACACTTCGGTATTGAGTGCGATAGTGAGGAATTTAGAGTAAACCCTTGATATCTAAGGTTATGTATTCATATATTTGATAGTACTAGTTGAATAATAGAAATATTAACAACATTTATGTACCATTTATTTCTATAAAAATATAATAGTATCAAAGAAATGTTTTAAAAAATTATTTTGAATGTAAATTAAATATTTCAATTATAATTACAATTTAAAATATAATCATTTTTCACGGTAATATGAATTTTTCAATGAATATGATAGTATAAACTGTAGATTTATTTTGAAAATTCTAGTGTTATATTTTTCAAAATTATTAATAAATTTATTTACATTAGTAATAAAATATAATGTTTTAAAAATATTTTTTAAATAGTATTTATAATAGGATTTTCATCATGGTTTTAGAACCCCATACTATGAAATAATATAATAACCCAATACTTTAAAATGTTTTTTCAATATTATTTCAATTCCAAATGTGTTTTTTTTTTCATTAATCATAATGTGAAAATTAAGTCAAAAAAATATATAGATATAATTTTAATTTAAAATTATAAAAATTCAATCTCATTCCTAATACTTTAAAACATAAAATTAGAATATCATTTTTTGTATAATATACTCTATATTTATAAGATAGTTTTTATAAAAAAATTACAGAACATTGTTTTAGCACCAAATTATGGGGTACTAGTCTTAGGATGTCTATGATTAACAATATGTGAATTTTTGGTCTGGAATATTCCATTACATGAGAATATATTTTCTA
Source organism: Viscum album (assembly GCA_963277665.1). Lineage (NCBI taxonomy): Eukaryota > Viridiplantae > Streptophyta > Magnoliopsida > Santalales > Viscaceae > Viscum > Viscum album. The sequence goes on from OY728136.1 coordinate 137,508,656, forward strand.
GGTAAGGCATGATTGTTATTTATAATAATTTTCCTCAAATATTAGATTTTTTATTATACTGTATAGATATCGGCAATGTTTTATTAGTTTTTTTATTTTTCTGTCCCACTAACTATGTTAACTCCAAAAGAATATAAATTAATCTAGATAATTTAATTTGATGAATTTTATTTTGTATATAATGAATTATCGGTTTACTATTATATGTTATCCTTTCCAATAAAAAATAATATTTTTATTTGTTGTAATGAATCTCTTATAGGACATGGTTTTTTCCGTGATAGATAATAATTATGTAATTTAATGTGCTTTGTTTCAACGAAAAAGTTATGTATAGAGTTACAAAACCCATGATTTGATATTGCAGTGGTTTTTTTTCCATTAAAATTTTCATGAAACAATTATATTGTGTAAATATGAAATATATATTGACCATAAATATTTAAATAAAATATTCACTAAAAATAGTTGGACATTTTACATAAAATATTCTTGAATCAAATAATGGATTGTAATTTCACAATTTTAAATTATATTTCTTATGTAAACATGGTATTTGACACCTTATTTCAAAATGATAATTTATCCATATCTATGATACTTTTTCAACATGATACTTTTATTCAATAATTAATTATTTTTTTCGTAGACATTTTTTATGTATGAAATCCATCTATTTTTTACGAAAATGTGTAATCAACTTTTTCAGACTGAATTTAGCATGCAATAAAATGTCATTATTTGAATGGTGTAGTAGGATTGATAAAAAAGTGATATTTCCTAATCAAAATATTAAAAAATAATGTGTTCTGATATTTAAAAATATATTGTGTCTTCCAAGTGATTCCTATTTGATGATGGAATTGTTAAGTGAAGTTCGTGGATCTGTATTTTATATTCATATCACAAGAAAATCAAATACAGGTTCCATTAGGGGAATTACAAGAGTGGTGGGATGAATATTTATTTTAGATATTCTCCATATAATTTTCTATATTTCAATATGATGAAATAGAGTAGGAAAACACAATCTGGATGCATATACCTTTACCACTTACTACAAGGAAATGTGATAATATATTTTATGATTTCAAGGTGTGATTCACAGTGATGCATACATTTCATGTATGGTTATTACATATTATTCAATGAATATATATTACATATCATAATTATCGATGCCACAATCATTTAGGAATATATTCTTTGGATACATGGATAATGATACAACTAGTTCGTTAGAGATCATTATCATTTCCATATTTATTTTCCATAACTATCACCCTTCATAAACACATAATACAAAAAATCATTATTCATCACATGGGGAAAATAAGAATAATAATGGTTGATCATAGATGATTAGTAAGGTTATACAAGGGTGATAAAATCATATACAAATAAAATGTTTGTGTGATAATGGGAATAAAATTTTAAAAACCACAACCATCATATCATATATCCAAATTGTGAGTACTTGAATATATCATGGTAGTTAATTAGACCTGAATATTAATAGAATAAAATGACACAATCCAAGGTAGTATTAAATTATCACAAGACATGTGATTGAGTTATAAAAATAATAATATAATACAATCTCCAAAGTAGTGAAGGCTCATGACTATTACTATCAATATAGATTTTTTTTCACTCCCCAACCCATCATAATATTCACGATTCACTCTCAAGTATATCATAGTGGATTGGGATAACACACCAAAAATTTTTTGTAGTCATGTTTTACCACCAAACCAAATAATAATGGGTGTGTTTCAATCCATAAAAAATTATATTAGTGAAGATTCAGTCCAAAGAATATCTAAATGAATATAGTCCCTTATTGAATAGGGTTCCACAAAATTTCATTCAGTTTCATATTAATATATATATATATATATATATTAAACCAATTAATTAAAAGTATATATAGGTCACACCAATCATATAATATAAATCATTCAATTTTTCCACAAGATCATTAAAAATCCATCATTTCAGAACCCATGAAAAAATGGGTTTCATAAACATTGCATCATTAAATAAACCATTTAAAATAAAAGTGTTTCAAATATATTCCTTCTTTTAACCCTAGTATAACGAATGGAAAAGAATGGATTTCATATATATATATATCCATATTGAACATAAACTATTATCATAAATAATAATGATGGTATATTTGGATTATAACCCTAGTAAATAATACTTATCCTAGAAAAAAATTACATTAAGGATCAATATAAATTATATTTAGGAAAATTTTAATTTCACATTGAAATAAACATATGAAAAAATTAATAATTACAAATATATTTTGGAAATAGAAATAAAAAAATATCTTCAAAAGTTTTCGTTGAAACATCAAATAATTTTTCATCCATGACAGCGATAAATTTTATTTATTTCTATTAGAATAATACATGATATTTCAATCATTTATTTGTATGAAATGTCAAAATGTGGATCATTATAAAGATGACTGGAAGATTCATTTTAAACAATTTTGAAAAAAAATGAATATACGTGTGAATATTATTTTAAAAAATAATTGTAGAATACTAAAATCCTTTATTAAATTTTTTTTATGACATGGATATGTTTGAAAAATAATCTTTAACCGAATAATGTAATAATGTAGATTTTCATTGAAAAAATATTTTTCACTATTGATAACATAAATAGAGGAAATTTAATTAAATATAATTATATTCAATAAATAATTAGAGTATAATAAATTTCTTGAGTTTTTTTAGTTCAATAGCATAATATTTAATAATTAAAAACCTAATATTATAAAATAATGAAAAATAATAAGATTGTTACATAATACTCTTATTGATTTGGAATTATATGAATAGTTAGAAAATGTAATGAAAAACATTGTCTTTTTAAATAACCATTAACATAATAACAACACATATAAATATATTCATGGTCAGTATATATACCACTTAAATGAAAAAAGAGGTGAATTTGTTATGTATCCCATAGAAATACATGCACGATTAAAATCAAATACCCAAGGACAAAAATCCTTAATACTCATTTGAAAAAGCAATAAAATAAATACTGATTATTATAAATCTATTACATAAAACAGATCATAAATATCATACTATATATTTTTTATATATTATCGTTTATCACTGGTTTATTTTATATTATTTATTATAATTACTTTTATGGTTGATATCTTATTTGTTTTTTCATATATATTGTGGTTAGGTAGATTTAGTTATTTTATATTGATCACAGTTCCATCATATATATAATTTAATCATGATATATATATAATGTAAATTTATTATAAAAATATTTATATCCTTTCATAAAATTTTAGATATAAAATTAAATAGACATGTCATAAGATGGTGGACCTCATCTATGCAAGAATAATGATTTTATTTTTTGATAGATAGTATGAATGAATGGTAAATGACAAATAACCATTATAAATAAATTTATATCACACACACATATATATATACTGACTTTTTTCTTATTACCATCCAATTAAATCATCAGTGAAAAACAAATCTCATTGCTTCATATAGGTGGTAATACACATTTATACATGATAGACTCCATAATTTATCAATAGTTTGGTAGTTAAAATAAGTAAATATGATATTATAAATCACATGGAAAAATTAGTTCTTAATTATATATATAATCATTTATCCCATCAAAATAATCATCCGTAAAAGATGTTGATGAATTTTTTTTGGATTTCTAGGTTGAGGAGAAAGTTGTACATGTGCATAAGCAATACATCCACATCCAATTTATTGTAAATAGTGGAAATAAATGTGGTTTATTAAATATAATTTAATTTTTCTTATGTTTAGGATTATGAATTTATTTTTTTATAAAGAATATTATATATTTAAATAAGTTCAAAGAATAAATTAAATAGGAAGTGACCATTTATGAAGATTAGAACTACATTGAATTAACTCTTTTATATACCCTCTTATTGACCATAGAGATTGTCTTATAGGAAGGAAATCACCTCTATAATGTGTCTAAATATTTTAAGAAGTGATTTTATATGGGATGGTAGTTCTTGAATTATTATAAGGTGATAATAGGATATGGGAGGAGGTGCAATTTTATAATTGAGATGAGAGGAATTTATGGGATTTCATACAATATTAAATTATAATTATGTAATTATCAACAAAAAATGTTTCAAAAATGACAGATATTTGAAGAAAATAAATTATTTAGTTATAATTCCATAAAAATATAATTTTGACAAGTTTTTGCACTTTTAAAAATATTATGATTTTCCTTTTTCCTTTGGATTATTATTTCTGATTGTATCAATTGTAACATTTATTTTAAACATAAACTGTTGAGTGTGTTAAAATCAATGGGAAAATAACTCTAAAATGTAAAATGGATAAATTTTAAGCCATATTATATTTACAATTATAATTCTAACAATATTATGATGTATTAATAATTTATTAAAATATTATTTTTCATAAAATATCATTAATTATAAATTAAAAAATATTTCTGTAATGATTCATAGATGAAATAAAAAGTATAAATTAAAATATAATATATAAAAAAATTCAAATTCAACAATTATGTTTGTGGAACGCTACAAATTGTTAATATATTATTAATTTAACTATTATTAATACTATTTATTTCATTTATCAAATAATTGAATACATAATATATTATCATTATACATTCTTTTAATGTTTCTATATAATTTTAAAAAAAATAAATAAATTTACACAATAAATATAATTTCATTAATATAACAATTTTGGTTTATATGCATTCTTTCATTATGTTTTCTCTAATTAGACAGATAAGAGATAATAAAACAAAAGAGGGTGATGTTTTTAGCATTCTTTTCATTAAATATCTTGTTGGTCATTTTCATGAATTATTGGCAATTAAATAACTCAATTTTGAGTCTATGTTTATAGGGTCCCAATTCAAATTATAAAATATTTATTATTATCTATATTTATGTGCTTAGTGTTTATTTTGATTCTATATTAACATGATTTATCCCATACCGAAATGAATTTTTTTTCCACATCTACTAAAAATAGTGAATAAAAATAATAGAAAATAATATAAAAAAATTTTAATATCATGATTTCAAATTTGGAATCCATATTTTAAAATTCAATAATTTAATAAATTATGTTTTTAAATATGTGTGAAAAAAGATGAAAACCACTGTTTAGAAAAATAATGTCTATAAGCATAAATTAAATTTATTCTAATCTCATTCCTAGGAAAAGATTAGTTAAATGTAAAAAAATATAAGGAAATAGTATAAATATCTCATTGAATTCCTCCAAATAATTTTTATGAACTTCATTTTTTTAATAAAAAAAATGATTATATAAAAACATTTTTCCATGAAAATGCCTTTTTAATTATAAAATAACAATTAAAACTATAAATAGATTCTAATGAACATTTTTTTAATATATATGAAAACTCTTTTTATAGTATTCCAAATAAAAAATAAATTTTACACATACCAGAATAAAAAATAAAAGTTTCAATAAAAATATTTATTTTATTCAGTATTCACTTGCAATTTTATATTTTAAATAAAATCCAAAATTCAACATAATAAAATTTTAAAATGATTTTTGATAAAATTATATTTATTTTATAAAATAAAATATTTATAAGTTTTATAAGTTATTATTAATATATTCTAAGAAAAGAAATCAAATTATACATTTGAGGAAAACTAATTTTATAATCAATAAATAGACGTTATAAAAAAATATATTAATAATTTACTAATAATTTTACAATAAATTTATATAAATAAGAGAATATATATATATTTCATAATGTATTTATTCCTATTCAAACTGCTAATTTTATGGTTATGATATAATATCTCATTAGATAATAGGATATCATGGTTCATTTAAATATAGTGTTTTTTGTAATGCATTCTATCAATGAAATTAAATTTAATTGAGAAAAAAATAATAAAATCTCAAGGTGTTATGTAACCCCCAATCCATGTACATTTCAACCTCATTATTTGATCTTATTCAAGGTAATCAGTGTTTTGATATTTAAAATTTTATTTTTTTTGAAATCTATATTGAGATAATAATTAGTAAAACTCTCCCTTTATAATAGAAAATGGTATATATGAATGCCATCTATGGTCAAAATAAAAAATTATCCTAAATAGGGTATCATTATTTATTTAGTGAAAATATGGTTATTGGGGAGAATACTAGCTCCCATGGACTAATAGACTGTGATATAAAACATGGTCAAGAGAAGGTTTACCGCCAAAAATCAATTTATCAAATGGGAGTAAAAATACCATAAATTATTCACGATTGAAGGATAAAGGAAAGAATTATTTGTATCAATATCCTTTTAATTGAGTTGAGACATTCTTTTACTATATAGACATTGAAATTAAGGAAATACACTTTCTTAAAATGAAAAATTTCATTCTTTTTTTTTCTTTCACAGTCAAATCTCTTTATCCAAATGATTAGTATTCAATATGAATTTTTCATACATTATGAAAAAAATATTCTTCACATAGATTAAATGTATTACATTATATTCATCATGTAATAAGGTATTAATCATAACAAGAAATGGTTAGATCAATGTTAGATAATTCCCAAAATGAATAAACAATTATATCAAGAAGCAAAACAATAAAATCCAATTGAATAATTACCAGAATATCCACCACATTAAAATTATTTATTATAAAATAGTATATTATACACTTTATCTATGTTATTAAAATATTTGACTGCATTCTTCCAAAATATCCCTTCATGTTATACCAAATATTAAACATATGGTTTACATGTACCTCATCCCTATGAAACATCTACCAAAATATCATTAAAATCATTGATAAATAACAATAAAATAATTATATACTGTAAAAATGAAGAAAAAATCATGAATAAATTGTAAATTCTAACATGAATGATAATCCATAACCTGACAATAATTATCTCTCAAAATATCACCTTTTCAATTAATCTATTTTCAATACTAAATAATATCAATATCCCATTATCTAGTCTACCACAACTAATTAAACAATTAATCATATAGAAACCAAAAAGTGTTATTTGAATCTAAATAATTTATATTCCTTATAAAATATAAAAATCAACTCAGAAACCCATCACATAGAACCAAAAAAGTGGTGTCTATTTTGTATAACATATGATAAACTATAAACCTATAAACTAATGATAGTACCCATAAATCCTAATTTATCCTCTCGTGAAAATATATAAACTCCCACATAGTAATAAAATTCTTATTACTCAATCAAAATTACATACCACTCTATGTGTTCCATAAATCCAAAAAATGCAACTTAGTTAAACATAAATGACCTCAATCACTTTTTTATCATAACATAATTTCTTTTCACAAATATTATCAAATAAATTTAAATAATATGTGTATCCAAACTAATCATTATCAATTTTATTGGTCACAAGTATCATAAAAAATAAATTTTAATTTCATTATATAATACAATTATAAAACAATCCTTATATTTTTCATGGTTCAGGTATCCAAAATATCATTGATATAATTCATCAAACCTAATGATCACTTAAATACATTTAGTTATTGGTATAGCATATGTTCTTCATTTAACTAGTGATTTGGAATTTAGAATATATAATTGACATTGATAATTACTTCCTTCCCCACATATATGGCATTCAATTCCATAAAAATTAATTTCCTCGTGTAATATATTTTAAAATTAAAATAAAACTCCCTCCCATTTTATATATACTTATACCTTCTTATTCATATGTTATTGATAATAAGGAAAAAAAATTTCATAACACCGTGATCATTTCCAACTGATCATGCATATATGGTAACACTCATCTTATAACAGTCTATATGATACACACAAATTTATATATTTCTAATAATATATCAAGACAGTTGATTGGTAACTATCACTAGGATTCACCATTACTTTCCCATATCATTTAGTTTATTTAGAGAACAATCAGTGCATTGTTAATCACATACATTGTTATAAACTGGTATTAGTTTTCTATTTATTGAATAAAACTAAAAATAAATGGTTAATTTTCACACTATAATATTTTTATTAATCTATAAAGAAATCAGGGAAAATAATTATAAGTGTGATTAAATAAACACTAATTAATCTCAATATATGAATAAATAGATCTAACCTACGTTATCCGTGCTCATTAAAGAAACATGTATATTATCCCATAAACAAACATACCCTAATGGATCTTGAAAATGATTTGGTATCCTAGATTATAATGGTTGAATAAATTTAACCAATACTTACTATAAAAACAAATAATTTTCATACATATAAATTACATCTTATTATATGAATATTCATTACATATCATAATGATCCAAGCCAAAATCAAATTATTCTCATGAATTTGTAAAACTTGATACAAAAGAATCATAATCAAAAAGGTTTCTATATAATCACCATATTTGTTATTCATAATTAGTGACCATATTAAAAATATCATTCCTAAAGTAATTATTCTTATTCCCTATATATAATTAATAAAAAAATTTATAAATCATATGCTCAGTACAGGTAATCAAGAGTGATATCAACATTCAATGATAATAATGGTTCAAAATCATGATAATGAAATTTTAAAATCCATAAAATAAATATCATATATCATAAAAGATAGGATGATGAGATAATATATGTTTATAAAAAATTATCATAAGGGAATCAATGAACATAATGCAAATGGGAAAAATATTTCAATCAGACATGATTTTATTGAATATACATGATTATATTAAATAATTTCTATAGTATTTAAGGATCACTTCTAACACTATCATATTTTGTTGGTATCAATCACCAATAAATCATTGTATTCAATGTTAACTACTAATACTATCATACTAGATTAGGTACACTCTCTAAACTATCCTAGTACTCAAGGTTCATGATCAATACTATCATAATGGAATGATTTCACTCCATAAGGAATAATAGTAAATAAGGGTCACTCCCAAAAAAATCAAAGTGGATACAGACCCATACTGAACAAGGTTCACTCTCAATTCCAATCATTTTTCACTCATGATATATGAATCATTAGAAAATGTATTAGATAGAGATTTAGGATACACCCATTAGTTACAGAAAATCATAAATATGTGTTCCCCAAGATCTCAAAATATTCAGTATATTAGATTCCAAGAAAAAAAATGTGATTAATAATAATATCATCATATCATAACCCATGAAAAAAATTGAATTGATAATTATTTCAATAATTAATACATATATAACTTACAGAAGAAAATTAATTTCACAGAAATATATTAAACATGAATTCAAAATATCTATATAAAAAATAATAATAGTATACATGGATCATATCCTCAATAAAAAATATATATCATAGATTAAATGCTTAATTCATTATTGTTGGATTTTTTTTTGGAATTATAATTTATACATTGAAATAAATTTTTTAAAACGTAAAAATTAATTTGGAAAATAATTTTGAAGACATATAATATGAACATTAATTCAATAATTAGTCATTATAATGTGAAACTACGCCCATACTGTAAAATTTAAATTAAATCATTCCATTCACACTTTTATAAGAAACTTTAAAAGGTTATTCATTTAAAAAATAATATAATATTCAATTTTAATTATTTTTTAAAAATATATTAATGGTTAAAAATGAAATGAAATTGAAATATATATATATTTATATCATTATTTAATTTTTTTATAAGGCATTTTTATTCATGAAAAATGATTTTCCACTATAGTGGGAAATAAAGTGGATTTTCCTCAAAAACATTCATTCATATATTGAGTACATAAAGAGATTAAAATGAAGTTAAATATTATAAATTTATGTAAAAAACCCATATTTGTAAAATTTATGGGTTTCGTGATAGTTATATCCATATATATTTACATCGTAAACATAATCATAAACAATTCAATGTAAAAATGTGATTGGGACACAAAACCCGTACATGTTTGGTATCATTTTAATCATAAATATCATTAAATATAAAACTATAAGAGGATTTTTAAATCCCTATGAAATTAATAATATTATTATTAATTTTAATTAATTATCATTATAGACATGTAGAAAAACAAATAAGTGGTGAATATGGATTTTGTCCTCGAAAAATAAAAGTCCGATGGAAATCTTGTACCTTATGTTTGAATTCCTTCACATAAATATGAAACTCTTATAAAATTAACCTAAAAAAATTTTAATTATATTATATAAATATAATAATATTTATCATATTATATATAATTTAATTTTTCCTTTTTTCAAAATTTTAACAACAATCTTTTGCATAATCACTATTATGGATGATATCTTCTTCATTTTTCATATATGTTTTGTTTTGATTGATTTTGTACATATACATTGATCATAGTTACATCGTATAATTAATGTTAATCATGATATGAATATAATATATATACATTATATACATGTTTATATTCATCCTTAATACATCATATAAAAAATATAAAATATTTTTCATGGAGATGATCGACCATTCATATACATTAACGTTGCTCTAATTTATTTTTGTATTGAATGAATAATTGATAAATAATAAATAATATTTTTTAACTCTTTTATACATAACATATATCATATATAGTTTCTATATCTTTGTTTATTACCATCCAAGTAAAACTGCAATGAAGAAAGAATCAAATCACTTCATAGAGATGGAACTCCACACACACACACAATCAATATTATCTGTTTCCATTACATTGGACTGTAGGGGGGTAGAAATGATATTATAGTCATATAGGTATAATTATATAAAATTAGTATATATATAAATTTTATCCACCAATGTAATCATCCATAAAATTTGTTATTATATATTAATTGTATCACTATAAGGAGAGGGTATGTCGTATGTATACAAAATAATAATTTCACATCACAATTATTGTAAATATTGTAAATTAAGGTGGGTTAATAATTATAATAACATTTAATTATATTAATTATAATTAATATATTATTTTATTAAAAAATTAATAGTTATATTTTGGGTATGAAAATTATAATGAAATTGGTCATTATAGGTTATTACCTCTCATTTGAAAGAACTACATTACATATCCTATTACTGATCCTAGTAGGGGATTCTTTATAAATACCATCAGATTTTGATTGTGTATATGAATGTTTAATATGAATTTATTATGTTATGATAAATATAAGTGGATTAAAATGTGTTATGAAGTAAAGGGAAATGAAACCTTTTATATTTGAGTTTATGGGCATTTTTGGAATTTCATAAATATTAAAATATAATAAATGAAATATAACGAATAATTATTCAAAATGTCCACATAATAAAATATAATCTATTATACTATTTTAATATAATTAATAAATATAATTTCAATTGGTTTATGTAGTGTTTCAAAAAATATCAGTTAACTAATCACCTTATTAAATATTTGTGACATTAACTATGGTAAAAACTATTTTTACCATTAAGGGGTGACAATCTTAATATAAATTTAAAAGTTGATAAACAATATACCAGTTATGATTTTATGAAGCACATATCAGTCACATGGATAATGATAATATTTTTATTAATTATGAATAATTTCATAGAATTTTATTTATAATAAATTATATTTTATATATATTTAGATCTATTAATTTTATTTCACATAAAAGATAAAAAAATTATAATTTCAATATAAACCATTAAAATGAAAATAATATTTTTTATTCATGTATAAATCAGAGTGATGTTGAATATAATTTAAATTTTGATACATTTAATATTTTTAATATCAATTGTTTTATTTTTTTATAATTGAATATATGTTGGTTTATAATTATTAAAATAATTAATATAATAATATAACTCCAAAAAATTAGATATAAATCTATATTAAGAATATAATTTTATTTAGCTTAATAGTTACTTATATATTTATTCATAGAATAATTTTATTCTTTATGTGGACACATATGAGATAATTAAAATGTTGAGATTTACTTTTTGTATCTTTCCATGAATTAAAAACTTTATAGGTCATAATCATTGAAATGTTTCCATTATACAAATAAATTACTTTCCTATTATGATATTGGTATAATTATCTTCATTCAATAAGATTTATGGTGAATATTAATTATTTTATTGTATTTTTTTAATTGATTTATCTCGTACTCTCTTTACCATGGTGATAACTTTTATAATGGTTTTTATTAATATTATCTAAATTTAAAAGGGTAATGTTAACTAAATCCAATCATCATGATTCAAATTTTGGAATCAATTTTTTCTAATTCAATACCGATAATTTTATTAATATAATTTCAAATAATTGTGGAAAACATAACCAAGAAGCGATTTTTATAAATTAAAACATTTTTAAGCATAAAACAAAAGTTGTTTTTATCATATGAATATAAATATATTATATGAATGTGAATATATATTGTTTATTAAATAATATCTAAAATATATTAAAATCATCTACTAATAGTGATCAATTTATTTAATTTATATAAAAAACATATTGTACAAAATGTTAGTTATAAGGAAAATTATATTATGCATGGAAATAAAAAATTCTACCATAAAATTAATTCAAATTAATATAACTAGATCACATAAATTATTCTAAAAAAATTACTTTGAGAACATTTTGAAAATAATTGAACTTTTTACCTTCCTGAAACAATAATATTGTTTTCAATAAAAATAAAATTTTCCAATATTATATAGAAAATGAATTTTTATGGTACTTTTTCTTATTTTAAAATACTTTAATTTTAATATTCTAATGTCATATATTATTTAAATTGTAAAAATTAAAATATCGAAAATTTCAAGAAGATAATAATAAAATTTTATTACAATAGTCAATAACAATATTCTAGAATGAAAATTTTTTTTTTTCATAAATAAATTGGTTTTACTAATTATTTAATGATTATTTAATAATATTCTATAAATATACTTATATTGAGTAGGGAATATAAATATATATTAGAGTATTTATCATTCTTACACAACAATTTAATGTTTAAATTTAAACTAAAATAATAAATTATAGTATATAATAGTTTACATATACATGGTGTATTGCGTAATGAAACATATTAATGAAACTAAATTTATTTGAAAAAAATAAATCATATAGTCATGTATTCTCATAATTTTATGAATGAAATCTTGAAGTAATAATGTTATTTTGGTTATTTTATATCTATTCATAAATAGAAACAATTATTTCTAATTCATAAAATGTTTCATTAATATAATATTCGTTGTATTTTTCATAAATATATAGTTAAAGTACATGGATTCCATCATGAAATTGTATTTTCATTGGAAAATGATTTATATAAATAATTATTGACAGGATGTTAATGGTAATTGGGTAAAATCCTAATTACAATACAGTTTGTCAATAGCAATATAATTGACAGTTAGAGATAAAATTTCAAAATAAAAAATATATATTGTGTGATAATTCAATGGATTGTTAGGGATGTTGGGGTACGGACCTTGCCATACATATTATGTATTCCTATTATTTAATTCAACAATACTGTCGGCATTAGAAAATGCATCCCAAATTTTTTTCAAATTCTTCCATAAATGATCCATGATCGCAGTACATTTTGCAAGCTTCGATTTGTTAGGTCAAACGGACCGTACGGAGTTACGGGTTACGAGTTATGGACATTTGACGTTGGGATTGAAAACTGGTTCGTGAAGCCCATTCGCGATGCCCCCTCGACGTTCACAGACGCACCATGAAGCAAGGAGATGGGATGATCTGTGACCCCCTTTAACGTTCGCAAACGTGCCACAAATCAAGTATGTGGGATGCTTTGCGAACACCTTTTGATGCTCAAAACCCGCAGTGGAGCAACTGAAGCCCTCTTCACGCCTCGCAAGCCCTGCATCACGGCACAGCTTGCCTATAAATACCCATCTTTCTCCTCCTACTCCAGACAGCCTCTCTGCCCCTTAGAGGGCCACTTATCCCCTTGGGTGGCCGATCTCTTGGTTTGCGGAGCTCCTCATTCCTTCGCAAAGCGGCTCCGCCAGCCCATGCTCTGCGAGCAGCATCCTTCACGTTGCTGCTCCACGAGTCCCTGCTCCATGAGCGGCTTCCTTAGTGTTTATACTCCATGAGCTGATGCTATGACAGACCATGTTTCGTGAGTCTAATCTCTGCGAGTCCATGCTCTACGATGCTGCTCCGCGATTCCATGCTCTACGATACCATGCTCCACAATTCCATGATTCACAAGACCCCATGCTCCCCGAGCCCCATTACTCAGTGAAGCTACATTGCAAAGACCAATCCTTTGCGAGGCTCCTACCTTCCATCCCACTGGTCTCTTCACTACCGTTATAGAACCCCATGAAAAATGTAGAGTCAAACAGTGAACTTTTTGGACCGGGATGTCAGGATATTCCATTGCGCCATTATACGCACCCACCTTCCACCTATCGAACACCATGCTTTGAGCTACTCCTCCACCCACCATTAAACAAATTGAGTCGATATATTCATCTTGGTTTCATTCCCATGTGGTGAGTTAATATTCTCATCATCAGTTCTCCAAGGACCATGAGTCAAACCATTCTTAATGATACTCCTCCAAACCCAATCGCTTAGCTCCTATTCCAGGTTAAACCAGAAAGGGCCGCCCCTACATAAGACCCAATACCATCCACTGTTAGGCATTTTATGCCTAACATTCCTATCTACATAACTTTAAACTATATTAAACCTATTTTCCTAACATAGTATGCCTCTTGATCTAAAAAATAGATGCCTTATTATCCTATCTTGATATGCCACTAGTCCTGTCTAAATGAATCTAAAATGTAGTAAACCCTATGCTCCAAACATCGGACTCCACTTGAAATAAACAAGAGATGCCTTATTCTCCATGCATGAGATAGAAATATTCCTTTCTACATGACTCTAAACTATATCACACCATATGTGCTAATCATATGATACCCCTTTCATTAAACAAGAGATTCCTTATGATCTAAGCATATGAATCCTAATAAAAATATTACAGTGGCGTAATTTAAGGAGAGTTGGAATCCATTCAAACATTCCATCACTCCACCTCACACATTGGGTGTCCTTCATTCGTATATCCATTAATATTCATGTCTGGAGGGACCCCCTAACGACCTGGTCCCATGCCGCATCAGCTCACCTAACATCCTGGGCAAACGCCCCAGAAGACATTGGATAACACTTCGAGTCAGGTCCTTTGTTTCGAACACATTCAGCAGTCAACCCTCATTTGATTGTCCCCATTTCAGGATATTGAGATATGGATGTTGTGTTTCCTGCACGGTCAAAAGTTATCCTCCATCTCCACAACCCCTTAGTGCATTCAAAAAATCTGTCATGTAATTCAAACTTTTCATCACCCTTTGTTCGAATAGATTCCAACGCCACTTGGAATTATCCCTCTTGTGCGCTAGCATGTAGGTGAAGGCCTTATCCCACCATTGAGTTGGGATTCCTTCATATCCAAACATGAGGAAGGAATTACGGGCATCTACCATGCATAATCCCCATTCACTAGTGCCACTCCATAGCATCACCCGGGCAGCTTCCACGCATAAGCTCCATTCACTAGAGTCGCTCCATAGCAGCACTCGGGCAGCTACCATGAATATACCCCATTCATCGTTTCCTCTCCATAGTGGCACCCGGTCATCCATTAGGGAGTATGTACCGGATCCTTAGGCTGCCTCATAGCATAAGCCCCACTCCTCTCCACTAATCATCGGACCCCCGATCCATCTTAATTTTGGTTCACTGACATGACACCATCCTGAACTATGTGGTCTTTGATTCCTTTCCAAAAGGATACGTAGGTAGCCTCCACAAGGTTAAATCACACCATTTGTTGGTCATCCTGACCCCCTTCACGTTGATTCACAAACACTTGGGCTGCTTAGAGCGTAAGACCCACACCATCATGAATTATGTGGCTTTGATCCATGTCATGGCATGGTACATAGGAAGCCTCCACGGGGTTCAATATCAGCATATTTTGGTCGTCCTGACCCCCTTCATGTCAGTTCACCAACACTTGGGTAGCCTAGAGCGTAATCCCTACACCATCCCGAACTACGAGGACTTTGATCCATGTCAAGGCATGGTACGTATGAATCCCCATGAGGATCAATCCCACCACCCGGTTGTTCCGACCCCCTTCACATCGGTTCTCCCCAGTACCTCATGATGTTAAAATGGATTCCCTAAATACATGGTCTTTGATCCATGTCAAAGCATGTTATGTAGGAAGTCTCACGAGGTTCAATCACATTACCCTCCTCGACCCCTGGCCCTTTCATGTTGGTTCACAGACCCCATATTCTTGTGCCACATCAGAGTGTAAGCCCCATTCCTACCTTGGGACGCCTTTGAGCATAATCCCCATTACATCCTGAACTACGTGGACATTGATCCATGCTAAGGAATGGTACGTAGGAAGCCTCCATGAGGTTCAAGCCCACATGGACCCCTGGTCCCTTCACGTCAGTTCACCGACCCCATATCCTTGGTCCGCCATAAAGTGTAAGCCCCATTCCATACTGAACTATGAAAACATTGATTCCCTGCCATGGGGAAATGTAGGAAGAATCCATGAGGCTCAAGATCATCACTCATGTCTCTTCCTGATCGCTCCCTCAAGCCTATTAGTCTCAGGATGTTTATGCCACAACCTAGAGGTTCCACTTCCTCTACGTCCCATCCATGCATCCATTCCCTCGGGCCACCTCCTCAGATATCCCATTATCCCACTTAACTACACAAGTTTTGATTCCCTACCACAGGGATATATAGGAAGTCTCTTTGAGGCTCAAAACCGAAACTACCCTCACCTTTACGATGGTCCCATTTAACTACCCCTCCACTCCATGAAATTCTATGTCATCCATCTTGATTATTACCTGGGCCATCATATCCTGGTTGGATCCTCTCATCCACCTTCATCGTTGCTCTTAGTAGTACTTGGGTTGCTATCCACGCATAAGCCCCAGCTTGTCTTTGGGTTGTTGTCCTCTATGTACACCCCGATTCATCAACCCTTCGAACTATGTAGTTTTTAATCCTTTTATTCTACACAGGGTACATAGGTAACCTCCAGGAGGTTTAATCCCAGCCAATGGTAAACAATGGTGTACCCCATCCTGGGGTTCACATTCCCTGATCCGCCATCTATTGGTGTTCATATCAGCTATTACTGTGTGTCATCTCCCCTCCATGGGGCGCACAACCTTGGATCTGTCCTCATTGGGCGTTCTGATCTATCAATCTCGGAGGTGTTCCCTCCTTGGGATGTACCAATCTGATCCATCACTATGGGATGTTCTGATCACTACCATTCTATCTCTGCAAGATGTCTAACTCACAATCTACAATGTGTTAAACATGAGACGCCTAAGGAAAACCTCGGAAGACCCATCTTTGGAGTAACCGTCTCCGTAAGAAGTTAAACTCAGGGTGTACCCCGTGTTAAAAATGGGAATATGAGGGACACCTTTGATAAATTCCTATGGAAAATGATATCCCACGACTGACGTGGGATTCGTCGGGTTCTATATACTTGAGATGCCCTCTTATGAGTAAGAATACAGGTCTCTTATGTCCCCACACCTAGAGATGCCCTAACATGCCTGACATTTGTCGTTTACTACGACTGAAGGTTGCTACAATGTCATGAACCCATGAAATGTTCTGAAAGAAGTAAAATAATTAACTGGTGTCCATGAGGAGATGGAACTGGGAACGAGATTCATGAACCACGACTTAAATCTATGAGGTAGTCCCAGACAAGGTGATGAGTTTCGAGGAGGTATATACAAAAGGATGAACCGTCATCCCATCATCCCATTTTGATCAAGGAGTAGATGTCCTAGAATAAGGAGCGGATGTAGCCGGCCTTTGGAAAGAGGGAATGCGGGGCAACAGCCATGCGTCCTCCATGGATGGATGTGCACGCCCCGGAGAAAGAGTCAAAAATAAATACATTTTATAATAATCATGAGGATTTTAATAATTTAGTGTTTAGAGAAATGGGACATAAAATTTAGATAATAATATACATAAATTATAACAGGACCCTTCTTCTGAGTATCCATTTTACCAAAATATAATTCTTTTTCAAAATTTATTTGATTTATTTTAATGAATAATAACCATGACATTTGTTATCAATTATTCATTGATATAACACATCTATAAACCTAATAAAAAATTTATTTTGTGGAATGTGCATAAAAATATCACTAAGTCATAAAATATTATTACTACATTTGTTAAATGACAAAACATAAAACAAATAAAAGGAATATATTAAATAATATATTGTTTGAGAATATAAAATAAATATTTTCTGAATAATAATAGTCCGGATATGTCTAAAATAACACATTAAACCCATATCCTTAGAATAAAAATACTTTTTTCAACAGAGAACATTATATTCATTATGTGTGTCTGAAATAATTTTGGATTGGTAAAATCCAAAATAAAATCCTCCTTGTTTAACATAATTATTTTTGTAAATAGCAGGAATAAGTATAATCCATTCGATTGGGGGACTACCCAAGATCACCCATCGTATAAGATTTATCGTTGACCGATATCATATAAGTTGTATTTGTCTCACTGAGTGTATAAGTTTTCTCAAGATCATATATGAGTATCTATAATTATCAAAAACCATATCATGAATCAAAAAATTGATTTTCTTGGTTTATCATAAAACCCTTGAATAAATATTTTCAACCCATATATAAAACACTATAAAATATTTATATAACATTTATTTTCAGCAATGATTTTAAAAAAATATATATGGAAAGATGGGAAATATGGTTTTTCTTTGAAAAAGAATAAAGATTTAAAATGGAATCCATAAATAAAATAATATTTGCAATGGTGAAAAATTATGTTCCCCACCTGTATTTAATAATAAAATATTCCCTTTGTCTTTTGTAATGAAATTCATGATATAATGAAAAACTATTCATTATAGAAAATATTTAAAAGAAAATAAATGGAGTCTTATAATGTATATTAAAATAATTATATTTATATATAGATACTATAATTAGATGTTTTTTAAATAATATTTATATGGATGATAAGTGATAGAAGGTAAACTGTAAAAGAGTATTTTTTTTAAAAAAGCCCTTTATTTGAATCTGAGTCATCATGTGTGTTATTATTCTTTATGAATAATAAACACTGGTTAATTATTAATTTTATCTTGAATTGTTTTGAAGATCATTACTCTTTTTTTTATTTTTTATTCCTTTTATATTCATTTTCATAATCAATTATGTTCTCAAAATACGATTTATAAATATTCAACTCATATGTCAGAAATGATTTTGTAATTTTGAATATTTTAGATGAGTTAATTATTTTGTCATTCGAAAAGAAATAATAACAATATAATTTTATTTTTAATGAATTGAATATTATTTTTAAACCAATCTTGAATTATGTATATGAAAACTGTTATATTTTTTTCCTTGGAGAAGAGATGATCGGGGAACCCTTACTGAGATGGGTTCTGTTTTTCCCAATCGTTGCTTGGGGGTGGGGGGTCTATCTCATGCACAATCATTAACATCATTTCATTGTTTTTGTTCTTAATGGAAACTCCCAATGGTTTATTCATCCAAAACTATATAAAAACCTACCTTTTAATGGTCGTCGGGGATATGGTGTTTCAGACCCAACGACACTTTGGGAATCAAATTGGTCGGGTGGATTAAAGATCTATCTCATCAAAAACTTTTTTTGGGGGGAATTTATGCCTAAATTTTGATTAACTCATATATTAAATATATTTTCATGAATCTCTTCTAAATCATTGTACGATTCTAGTTACCCTGAAAAAACAATTCAATGTTAATTCTCCACACATAAAGAATAAAGGGTATCTCTTTAATGAATATAATAAATGTGGAAAATTTAGATGATCCAACTGTATGTATATGAGGTTCTTCATCTGCTTCCTAGAAATGGAAAGCTTCCATATATGGTATATCTAAATTACTGTGTACATCACAATATGTTTTTATATAAGTAGTAGGTTAATAATATGAGGAGGTGATTTATCAATTAGGATACTAGGTAGGAAAAATGTTCAAGAATTATGGGACTAGGCTGTTTTACATGAGTCTCATGGGGACATTCTATGTAACATTCTTATGTTAGGTATCCGAGTTACCATAGTCCAAAAATTCCCTTACTACTATCCCAAGGAAGATTCTCATATGTGTAGGGGTGTTTATATCATTCCACACATTATGGCTTACAAACTGGGATATCCCTAGTGGGTTTTGATTCATGATGCCAATGGGGTGTTGAATGCACTTGCCTAATCCAATGTGAGCTATGATAAGTGCGATAATCCAGAGATATAAAGTAATTAAAATCAATATATATGGATGTGGTTATTATGTTCTATGACTAACATGGGATGAAAAATAACTATTTTTTCCATCAATGATGAATCATATGTGTCCTGATTGTTGAATGAATTAGAGTAATCATAAATTATTTGGTTTTATAGACCTGTAAGAGATGAGTTTAAATAATCACCCCATGGGAAATATAGGGTCCCTATTGTTAAAATTTTATAGACATTGGACTTATATAAAAATATTTGTTTATTTGAGAATTGGATATAGGGAGGCATCCTAGTAATCATGGTTATTGGAGGAATCAGAGTTATTGTAGTTATTTTTATTTCTTGTTTAATTAGGTGATGAGGTAGAATAATCATCCAATGCAAATTATTAAGAAACAGTATTTTAAATGTTGTTGACGTGGTTCTTACATAAAATTGTATGTTTATTTGAGATCATGCTTTAATAAGGGGTCCAAAAAAATCTAATTATTGTAGGAATCAGTGTTTTCATAGTTCAGTTCGAGGCTTATTGTGAAGATTAAATGATCAATATAATTTCATAAGCCCATGTGACCTATGATCAGTGTAATAAATTAGTGATGAAAAATTAAAAGTATCAATACATATATCTGTGGGATTTATATACTAATAACAATATTTTTCTTGTTAATATGGATATTAGGACATATGTGGAATCCAATGTATCTAGGATATGGATGGAATCAGATTCCTCAATGTTTTATTGATTTGTGCTTTCACACAAATTTTTCCATGATAATTGGGGTGTGCCCTTCATGGAGGAAAAATTTCATAATATATATGGATTCCCTACATGATCTAGAATTATTTCCTTCCAGATGCTGATTGATTGTCCACTCAACACTCCATGATTATTTGTTCAATGTGTCAGATATTTTCTACCTTATATGTCATAATAAAATCATATTATCTACTATACAGGTCAATGTGGAATAATATTTTATGGATTTAATGTTTAATGGTTTTCACAAGAACAAGACTAAATAATATATAGGACATCAAAAGACATGGATAGTTTACCATGGATTCCATCACGTGAACAGGTTGACTTTTACAGAGGGTTCCACCTGATCTAGCTAACCTGCCTTGGTTATATAATATGACATGGATTAAATTTCATAGAGGGTGTCACATGTATTTTATGACATTTCATGAGTATATAATAAAACATGAATGGCTATCTGGGAGGGCGACGCAAGATCCAATTAAAATACATGTTTTTTATCAGGAGACTGAATTAAAATGAGTGTGATGCATTATATGAGTTAGGAAACATATGATATGGACATCATAGGGTTATTTTATGGAGATCCTAGAGGGATTAGTGAAAATAATGTACCATTATTTAGGGAATCCATGTGTCATTTTTCGACATATAATATTGGGAATTAAATGATTGAAATAGTATACAAAAGGAAAAGGTAAGGTCTAGGTGACATTACTTAGTGATTTCATGTGTCTTTAATGGTTCACATGAATAACATAATGATCATTAAAATTTAATCTATTTAGGACTATCATTCATTTTTTTTATTAAGAGTATTTATATTGCGAATGAATTTTATTTATTCATTGATAGCTTGAATTATGTCTTTAGTGAGCTGGTATGTTTTGGGGATTTCCTTCACATTTCTTATAAGAATTCCTTCACAAGATCTATGGGTTATCACAAGAAGATACTATGTAGGTGGCATGACCATTCTATTTGTTTATGGGTATCTTTTCAAATAGGATACATAAAGATTGTGATATCATCTACTCTGAGAAATTCTCTCTAGAACCAGTGTGAAGTTCATAGGGATCTTCTGTCCAGAGAGATTAATTGTCCTCATGGACATCCTTGTTGTTATATTTTTCAAGTTGGGTGGGGGATATTTAGGCTTATCCACCATAGATGTTCGTATATTTTCACAACCTATCTCATGAAATTTTACGATCGATTCTATAATGGGATTCACTATCACGAGTCATTGAATGTCTCTATCATGGATCAGTCTATGGGTATCGATTGATTTTTAGTGACCATGAGCCCTCCCACCAAATACGATCACTATACCTCCTGTTGATGTGTTGCATTAAAAAATAAAGGGTCTAATGGAGATGTGTGAGTACTTAATGGAAAAATATATGTGCATACTTATATGGATGCAAAATAGATAAATGATGTCATAATTATGTACTAATGAAACCTCTTGTGATGATGATGACCAGATTAAGGGATTTTATGACAAGAGGTAGATATATTTCTTAGGTTTCATGGTGTATTCAAATCCTATTTGGGTGCATCGATTGTATTTTATAACTGTAATATGATCTATCCTTCTTCATTTTATTTATTTTTTTATTGAACTATGGTTAGTGTTCTTGTGAGTTTTCATCGACAGTTTTGGGGACAATAATCATACCAATCAGTGATCCATCATTTATGTTTTATGACCCAGATAGGGTTCTAAAATTTTGACATTTCCTTCATATTTTTAAAGGACTATAGATGTGTTCTCTGGTATTCAATGCTTATCAATCCTATTTTATAGGGGATATTATATGCATCCAATTGTGTGACCAATTGTATCTTAAAGAAATTTTACATGATAAAATTTTCTTATCAAGAGGGGAATCATGGGATCCAATGTAGATTATATGTTGTGTTGGATTCCTTCGTGTGGACTTATAGTGTTCACCTTATCCCATAATCCGTGGAGTTTCACATGATTCACAGATATTGGCCATCTTATTTATGTGTTCACAAATGGTGAAAATATAAAAAAATGTCTTTTTATTTCATCCTTTTTGAATTTTTTTAGTTCTTATTTTGTAGGAACCTACAAATGCCACTTCTCTTGACATATGCTCATGGGGAAAATTTCTCAGTTTTATGGATGGTAAATTCCCACAAGAGTCATTGGAATTTTTGAATGTCGTTAACTTGGGAGATGATTTGTCTACATGGAAAATTATGGTACTTCATGGAATTTCAAACATATAGGGGTGTCAATGGAAGTCCCATTCACTGGCTACACATTTCCAGAGCACACTAAAATTCATTTTGTCTCTTTCAGTCATCACAAAACCATTCTGCAAGACCAGATTGTGACACCTCACTATGATTGTGCTTTCATTGAAATTTTTCTACCTCGATTCGTTCTCTCAGATTCTTAATCAAACAAAAAATGATCTACATTTCTATAATTTCATTAACATTTCCCAGGATGATGAAAGATTACGTGAGGGTTATTTGAGATGTAATGGATAGATCACATGCTCGATTATCAATTGGATAAATAATGATACCATTTCATAGTCATTTCATCGCACTTCTTAGAGGGGTAATTATATATTTTGATTCCATGTCATTACAATGATCAATGATTCAACTAAGTGATTTGAAAATTGCATTTTTAATCTAGGGAAATGAATGATAATACATAATATTTATTTCTTTCTATTGATAATATTTTATTTCATCTTCCTAACATATTCCAATTCTTATAATTTAGTTTTTTTTATTCAAATATATATTTTTTCAATAAAAATAAAATGATCTCTAAAAACCATAACACTAACACAAAATATCACATGCGGTTTGATAATGATTCTTTTATGAAGCTCGTATAATCCAAATGAAAATGTTCTCCTAAATTAAAATGACATTCCATGAATAGGTCTATCATTATATATATTGATATCATTCTTACATCATACAAATTTTTGTCATCCCTTTAGGTATCACATTCCCTAGATTGTCTTCATATGACAATTTTCAAGGATGTATGGTTATTTGATGCTTGATCCTTATATTTTCACTATTTGTTAGAAAACAATACCTTTGTTCTGTATGGAGGATATTTCTCTCATTGGACTATTTCACAGAAATAAATGTTTATATATTACACTTATCTAAATATTATGCGTAGTATATGGAAAATTAAATGGGATCTCCATCCATGAAGAAATTGTTTTAATGAATATTAATGGTTATCCTTGGCCAGGAAAAGATGATAAAATTATATCTATGATTTATATATGGCCCACCTCTATGTGGTATTATAGATCCCCTACATAATTATCTACATCCATCTGGATAATTTTGAAAACTAATCATCCATTAGTTCCTTTTCACATAAAAATTCCATTTTCCCATGGGGAAGTACGCATCTGTCAATGGGGAAACTACCAACATTGTGGGATTTACCCTCTTGTATATATGTATGATCAGTTCCTCTATTTTATAGAAATTTGGTATGAACCCTTTTCAGGTTAATCATTGGATATGTATATTCTCTTCATTATAAAGATGAATATGTGGTTGGATTTGGTGTTACATCCACTCATCCTATTCAAGGAATATATCAACATTTTCATTTTTATATAGATGGAAGACTCCAACATATATTGGTAACCATTTAAAGCCTTTCCAACAAGACCATGATAGCACCATATAAAATTGGGAAATATTAAAAGAAGGGTATCATACCTTTAATTGATTTGATGTTAACTCAAATGATTCTTTATGTTTTAGGTTTGAAGAATTTATGGCCATGATCATGAACAAATGAATTTTCCAAAATAAGGATACACATTTATGAATTTGTGTCATCATATTATTGATTATTTCATGGAAAATGGATGGAAAAAACCTACACATGTTAGTTATAGTTCTTATATGACTTTATTAACACTTGTTCCATATTCCACATGGTAGCATCTCTAATAAAATTTGTGTCCATTTCCTATTTCTATTCTTATTGATATGGGATCTCATCCATTGTTATGAATATTATAACCACACCATGATCTATATAACATTATGTTATCCTAATTTTCTACATATATCTCTGGTGGGATCTATTTCAGTATGCAATAATGAATTAATAGGTGCTCTGCGCTGGCCTGAATGCTTGGATTTTTCACCATATTATGCACCAGATGGGCTGATTATTGATAATGACAACAGAAACAAATTTTAATGATGTTATATTATATCAATAATATATGGTTTTCATACATATATGATGCATGAGATAATAGGCGACTAGATATTTAGACTTTATTAGAATTATTTTTTGTTGACTCTACCCAATAGGTCTCTCCTCTCTCATCAGTCGGGGAACAAGGAGGGAGAAAAACTAGGATCGTCTTCCAATTTTAGATGATATTAGAATGTGAATATAATGATACTAGGATAATTATTATTATTAATTATTATTATTAATTTTTTAATTGGAATTATTCCAATTATTTGGTAGCAACATAACCCAGTGGTGTGTTAGGTCGACTTCTTTTCTCGATAGATAGTCCCCCTTCTTCACCAACACCACTATCTAATACAACAATGGTGTTGGTTGAGGACTCATGAAATACATAAAATAATTCCACATGCATTTATTAAGACTACCCTAAAATGGTTTTTAATTCATTTAGTAAATTTTCCCTCAAAAAATTCTATGGTTAAAAATCTTATTTAGAGAAGAGCATATGAGGCTTCTTCTTCGGCTTCCTTATTGACTCAACTAGTGGCTCATCCTATTGATTCACATTATTCAAAAATAAATGATGTGCAAATGGGGTGTTTTATTCTAGAATAATATTCATTACTTGGTTAATGAGAATCCTCTATAAAGATTTTATGATCAAGAACAACATCTACATCATCTTTTTCATGACACAGGGATGAATGGCTGTGAATGAAAACCATATAATGATGATGTGATGCAAATCACCATAGTTAAAAAATACATGGATAGAAATGAGAAATAAAATCTTGAATATATTGAAATGTCTCCCCTTTTTGAGTAGATTATGGAGGCATGTGAGGACTCTGAGCATGGTCCCTACCTGATATCTAAATTGTAAGCTCAGATGGATGTCGAGACCACAAAAATATGGAGATGTGATACCATTATAGATCACCAGAAATTTGATATTTAATAATAATAATTATCATGTGAAACATCACAAAATATGGTTGAGGAGATGGCTAATTTGGTAGAGACTCTCTGTCTCCGGACAGATGCAAAAGAGGTGTGGTGAGGGGTAGTTCAGCATTCAATTGGCACTTATTTCTAGTCACTTTAAAACGTGGATATAATTTCATAAAAAGATTTATTGAAATTTGATGTTATATTAATTTTTTGATATTCTTGTAGAGTATAAAAATGTTTTCTACTCCATCTTATAAATGAAATTTCAATAAATATATTTTATGAACCTTATATTCATTATTTCATTCCATAATTATAATTCCTAATGTAAAGGATTTTTTTGGATCTGATATTATATGTCCTTCCATAAACACACAAACATTTAATAATAACAATTATCCTAAAAACCCTAATATTTAATTTTAATAATCATTAAAAATATAATTTATATACACATGAATTCCCACTAACATAATATTCTTCTTTGTTATGGCTATTTCGGATATCATGGGTTCATAAGATTCGCTGAAGGATTATCTGGGTAGATCTGCTTCATTTCTTATGTCAATATGCTTGGTTATAATAAATTGGATTTTATGAGTCCATATGATAGGACTTATAGTCATTTACATTCCTGAATACTACATTTTTGATATGTTTTTAGTTTAGGTACTTTTATCTTATACGTTATATTATTCCAATTCTGGGTCTTTTACCTTAGATATAATATTGTTTTAGTTATGCTTCATTATCACAAACCCTATAAGGATATATTTTAGGTACTTTCAGCTCAAACCATATTTCATTTTAGTTTTGGGTGGTTTATCACAAAAATTCTATTTCAGTAGTTTAGGGTTGTTTAGATTAGGCATTTTATCACTTTAGTTTAGGGTCATTAGTTCAAACCATTATTTATTAGAGTCTTCTAGCACATACCTTATATAGCTATATTTTTTCATCATTTATCTCAGACATGATGAATGATCTGAGATTATTTTTTATGAAAGCCAAGAATTACCCAAAACACTCTTGATAGTTTGATTCATTTCTATTATTGTTAAGGCTCCAATGGATGAGAAATCCATTTTTTTAAAGTGATGCATTCGTTTGACGAAAATTCTTCCATATACCGGATCTATATGCATAATTTCATATTAATAGAAAATGTTCTCATGATGGTGGGAATCTTTTTAAGATGATATGAAATATTTTTGGAGGTAATATCGATTGGGGGAGAAACAATAGAGATGTTAGGTATACCTTGATAGTTATAATCAGTGTGTAGTAAGTAATAATATAAATGATTGAATTGTCAATATGACGTGAGGAAGAAATATTGGGTATTTTACTTAAAATCATGAGCTCTAAGGTTCTATTATTGTGTTACTAGTGCCCACAATGATTGATCTAACACCCCATGGATTTCGGAATTACAATTTTTTTAATTAATTTTACATTTTTGATATTTTACATTTAACATTACGCTTAATGTGGTTTATTTTATATTAAATCACCATGTAAATAATGCACTAAACAGAACATAAATTTTATATTTATCAATATGAAAAACTAAGGATATATTTTTTTATAAGAAACAATGGCTTTCTTCGATGGACTGTGTAATACGCAGTACAATGTTTTTTAAACTATATTATGTCATTAAAATGTTTTTAATTAATATAATAAGATATAATAAATTAGTTCCATGTATATTATAATGTATTTTATTAAAATATATGTCTTACACAAATAAAATATGAATTAATAGTATTCTAGTTAATTATAAATTTATTTGAAAACGGATTGATCAAAAAAACATTATTATGGTAAAAATAATGTTTTACCCAAGTAAATTAAATTAATTTTATATTTTGAATGATATTAATGTAATAAATATTCATTATATTAAATATAATTTTTTTTTATTTTTTTTAAAATTTTTTATAGACACACGAAATGAATAAACACATTTGTATTCTTAAGACCTCTATTTTTATTATAATTGTTTTGTAGCCTTTTAATGGAGAACCCATTTTAAATCCAAAATTATTATATTTTATAGATTTGTTCTATCAAAATACACTTCATAATTATAGTATTTCCAAAAGAATTATGGTAGGAAATATTTTTAGTAATTATCTGTATGGTTTTTAATGAATATTTAAAAATAATTAAATTTAATTCAAAAATGTGTTTCATATAATTTATTTATAAATATAAATTATATTTTAAATTGGTTAATATGTTTAAATAGGTAATATATTTATAATTTGATAAATTTTAGGATATTGATATCAGTTTCACATTGAAATTTGATATAGAATCTATGGAACCTTATTAATGTTTTACATTAAAGGCTACCATTGTCGACTCAACTATGGGATTGATGTTAAATTAAATTCTACCAATTTTATTTAAAATTTGGAATAATGGATTTAATATTTTAAATAAGAATAATTTATATGTTTGAATAATTTAAATCTTTTTTCTTGAAAAAAATATTTCTGAATGAGATTAAAATTAATTACAATGATTATGGTTAAATTAATATTAATAAGGGAATAACCCATAATCTTAAGGCCGAATATGACTTATAAACATTTCCAAAATCCATTGGATGGAAATAGTTCTACCTTATACTCCCTTTTTTAACATTGGATCATTATTTTATCAACATTAAAAAAACAGTTTGGGATATCCCTTTTCCAATATATTACTGAAGTTCCAAATCTCATCTGTTATAAATTAACAGCTCATATATAAATTATTTAAACATATCAAACCAATTATGTTTGTCCATAAATTTCCAAATAAACATAAAAACATTATTACCATACTCCGTAATTCATTACTATTTATAGAAATCAATCCAAGGAATCCTTTTGTCTATAACCAGAAGGATTTACCCAAATAAGTTGTAATGTCTTCCCTCAAAATCCATTATTTTATATTATTTATCCACCACATTCAATATAATTATTACATTTTTGTATTAAAACCCAGTATATTAAATTAACTATTATGTTATTATTTAATTTTTTAGACCTATAGTTAAACACATTTCCATTTAATGGTTAATGAGCAAACTGGTTACATGTACGATGAACTACCATATCACGAATGATTAATTGTTCATTTTTTATTTAACGACTCTCATAGTGTAAATTATGATGTAAAATATAATTATATATTTAATATAATATATCTATATTTATTTAATCTTATTTATTCATTTTATAAAACATATCAATATATATTTCATTTGTTGTAAATAAGATAAATTTATATGAAGGTGGGTGAACTACCACACTCTCAAATAGATGTGATTAATTGAAACAAAACATTGAATGAATTAAGTATTGGTTTTCGGAATATATTATATATATATGATTTAATAATTCTACCTTAATAATATATATATATATATATAAACATATTTTCCTTACCTTTTTTCTTTCAATACGCCCATAAAAACAGTAACTCCTTTCATTCTTACATACGACTTACCGTCTCCATGAATGGTGAAATCGATTTCAAACATATGTATTTGATAGAATATTATAATAAAATTATTTTGAATTTAAAATATATTTATATAAACATTTATAGTCTTGAAATCTTGATATAAATAAAAGGACCAAACATATAACAAATTATGAGACATGTGAAGAACTAAGATTATATTTGTTGAAGCGAAACCTTAACATAGGATTGTTAACTAGAGGGAAATATAGGGTCATAATAAATCCTTATACTGAATTATAAATTATAAAATGGTTCTTAAAACATATATAATAAAATTATATTTGTTATACAAGTGGTTTTAATGAGTACAAAAATATTTTAAACCCAATGTTAGAGAATTTTGTGAGACATTTATTTCTGTGATATACATGCTTTAATTTGCACACAATTATTTTTTGTATTGTAAGTATGAACCCTAAATTTATTCTATGTATACTATGATTTAATATTTGTTTATTCACAATTTTATATTATGATCTTTATTTTAGAGTGTCCATATTTCAAAAGTAACTAATCGATAAAATAGTTTTGTATCGTTTTTTTCACCACTGAGACTCATGTTTTCTTACGAACCTAAATTAATTTGTTAGGTAAAATATATAATTAATATAATTTTTTTATAATATTTTTGAATTTATATAATACTATTACATATCAATATTATTATGATTATACATCTATTAATGCAATCACATGATACATACCTCAAGAAGACACATGAAATTTATTCTCAACTATTTATTCATGATATCCTAATTTATTTGAAATATTTCCCACTCGTTGGTATTTAAGATTATTTTTTATTTAAAATATGCCAGTCTCTCTCTTCATAATGAAATCTATTGTATAAAAAAATTAAAATTTTTAAAATTTTTTTAAATGAAATTTGAAACCCATTTTTAAGGAAAATGGACTTGAAAAATAATTTATGTTTTTCAATGCATACTTTATATTTACTCAAATATATTTTCAATGACTTGTTTTTTCATAATTTTTTATGTTTAAAATAAATCAATGATGAAATGATATTTTACATATGAATTGTTTTTAAAATATCATTCATAATTATTTCACATAATTTTATCTCATTATGTATTTATGAAATGATGTAAATGAATCATGTTTCTCTTTCAGGGTTTATATTCATTAAATCCCACGTTTTTTTCATGGAATATATTTATAATTATATGATTATTAAACTTGTCTCATTACATGGGTTATTGGATGATTATATTTTGATATTAACCATTCTATTTCATGTGTTACGATATGATTGTTTATAATCTTGTATAACATATACATATGATTTCACAATGATTTGGGTGGGACCTATATATTACTCTAATTAATTGAGTAATGATATATACATCATGTGATAGAAAAATTTGTTCTGGGTAATGAACCTTGGCAACTATGATGGCCATGGAATAGTATCATGAGTACCAAGATCTTTTGATGAGTGACCTCATTCTAATAAATTGTTCATTGGTGTGAACCATGACTTCCAGGATGGTATGAATAGTGAACCCAAATTACTAATTTTTCCCCGGTGGTGATTACTTTGATTCAAAAAATATAATATTATATTCCTTTCTACAATACATTATTCCATATTTTACTCTTATGTAATTATTTCATGGATAATGTTAATTATTTATATAGGATTATTGTATAATTAACTTCCATTATTTATGAAATATCTCATTCATATGACATTTGATATTATGGGTATGATGATCTATTATCATGGTAATGTTCTCATAGCCTCATTATTGTGATTAGGGTTTCATATCTCACATATTAACTCTTACTCAATATCTAAGCACATCAATTTTTATGTTTAATTACCTTGGATTTAACGATATGTATTATGTTTATTGTGTCAAATACTGGAGCTATTCATGATGAACATAGTGGGAGATAATATTAATCACTTATGTATCAGTGTTTATATTTCTATGTTTCTAACGGTACAAGAATTTTACATTCATTAGGTGTCTATAAGATCAATGTATCCTGTATTCTGAAAATTTAATTTAATGTTAATTTATTAATGGATAGTGGTTCTATAGATTGTATCAGAGAAAATGAATAGTTAACCTTTGTAAAATAGGATTTGAATAAATTAGTGAGATACCTAGAAATATTTATAAGGATATATCATGGAGTGTCTCTAAGAATATGTATGAGGATGTTTTAAAATTTATTAAAATATCATCCAATTTGGGTAATGAATAGATTGAGTGGTTTTGTAATGTTAAATCATTTTCATGATACTAAAAGATGATGCGGATCTGGGATATATTTACCAAGGGATAATAACTCATACAATATGTTTTAGGATTGCTCAAGGTAACATGGTACATGAAAACTGAACTTAATACTCAACTGGTTCGACACTCCCAAGTGATTTGTTTTTCTAATTTAGAAAACTCATCACAAACAATTATAAATGATTTTAATTTATATAGTTTACGAATAAACTAGTATGAAACAATCGTATCATATATTGAGGAAGGTTTAATGATTTAGACATCCTATATGTTATTATTTTAATGACTATGTTGTGTATGATATGATAATTAATACTCATTGTATTCTTCTAGTTTTAGTTGATCTGTGTAATTAGAATGAACTAGATTAACAATGAATGTGATGGGTGATTTTATGATGAGACTTGTTATAGGGTAATAAATATTAGGAATGATGTTGTGATCATGCCTAATTGGTCTTCACATAATATTATTAACAATGTTTACCTTAACAAACTCTCATACATCCCATGGAAGTGAAAGACGATTATTACAAAGATTTTCATGTATGGATTTCTTGGAGTAATAAAGATTCAGTGACTTTTGTGTCATGAATGTGGAAAGGGTCTACTAAGTGAATGTCTTTGATGAATAATAAGAAGTCTTTAATATGGGATATAAGGAAATAAAGTATGTGATTTGAAAAGAAAAATGAGGATTTTGATTAATGAAATGGTTGAGAATATTAGACTACCTAAGAAACCATCAATGTTTATCGTTTTAAGTGTTTCATAAACAATCATTATACAAATCAATTCCCAAAGAGGAAATCTATGGATGATAATTAGAAAGGTTGTTCAGCTAATGGTTAAATTGTTGGTGATGAAGATACAAAATGTGAATTTTGAACGGATTGAAGTATTATGTAATATAATGGGGTAGTATTTTTAATGGCTTAAGGATACTGAAATATACTATTTTATGTATTTAGATTCAAGAATTCTGAATTGTAAAATATAAACTGACTGTATATTTTATGATTTTTTCAATAATGATGTACAAGAATACATTGAAAGGATATTATTGAATATAGAATTGATGTAATGGAAATGTTGTGTCCATTGAAGAATCCAATTTAAGTAAAATATAACCCTTAATATTGACTATATATCATGATAAATTTTTTGGTATAATGATACGATATATATAATTAAATTGGATATTACTGATTACCTAGTAAATAATTATGGACATGATTAATAGTGGATTATGATATCATGGTTGAATTTTACAAATTCTTGCATATATGGAATATTTCCAGTAACATATGGAATATGGAAGATGCATGTTTTCCAAAACTATTTATGTTAATTTATGTTACTACCATGTTTCAAGAGAATATATATTGTGTGAATTTAAATGATTTGAATGTGAAAATAAAGATATAAATTTTTATATATGGGGGAATAAATGTTATGATGTTATCATATCTATCTGTGTAGTGTTTCATATTTTCATTATTTATAATGGTCCTAAGGAAAAACATTCATGAAATATTTTAATTAAAAATTGGAGGATATATTTATGAATTTAGTTAGTATAGAAAAAATTGGTTGAAAGTATGTTTAGTGACTAGCCGAATATCATTTATTTCCATTATATTTATTTTAAAAATAATCATAGTGAGGTTTTATAAAAGTACATAAAGTATTTTGGGTGTCAACCAATATTATTGGGCAAGTCTATAGGTAATGAACCTATAAGAAAAAAACGATATAGATTTCACACCGTTTTTTCCAACATGATGTCTAGGTTAATTTGTAAATTTTTTAAAATAATTATTCATTATGAAAAGTGGACTTACTTATTATGATTACAGATTAATATATTAAACATATTTATTTTGAATCGTATTTAGAGACAAATAGTAATAATTTCCATTCTTTTATAGGGATTAATATGTTTTACAAGTATATTTCATCACATCATGTTAAAAATTTGTTTTCTGGACATCAATTTATTAATGTAATTAATGAACTAGAAATAGATAAAATAATAAGTAAGGAATGATTTTTTTATAGAAATATTTAAAATTTATTATATATCGCTATATTAATTTTCAATAATAATTTTACTCATTGATATGTCAATTATCAAAAGAAAATATGTTTCCTTAATACCTTAATTTTGTTTAATATATGGTCTTTTAAATGCTTATAGATTTATAACTCAAAGGCCCTAAAATATCATTTAATCACTAACTTGTTTGTTATTGATGCTGATAGTTAATCCCTATAAATATTTATTCTCTCCCTCCATGTAGAATTGGAACTCCCAACATATATTCTTAAATGTGGAATCCTACATATATGTTACATTGGGTAATCGTTAGGGATTAAACATTCCATTTTTGAGTGAATTTTTATTATCGATTATTACGATGTGGGTTTATTTTAATGAAACATTCAGTATTAATCCTTTGATAACCCAAACTATTTTTCATTGTGAAATTCATTTTAATGAGGTTTGATTATAACACCACAAATTTATTTGAAAATTTTTTTCGAATTAATTTAACCTTTTTGATATTTTTAATTTCACACGACTCTAAACATAGCATATTTATTATTAAATTAGTATTCTTATATTTCATTATACACAACACCAAGTTATTAATTCACTATAAGAAACATAAATTATATCTTTTTCTACACAAAATAAAAAAGATAACTTGAGTTATATGAAAAATTTACTTTCCTTGATGGCTTATGTAACATGTATGACTGAGTTTTACAGGTCAATATTATATCAAAAAATATTATTTCTTAATATAATATAATATAACCATGTAGTTAAATTTTAATTTATGGATATTATTAAATAATATATAATAATATATAGTTTATATAGATATAATAAGAATTCATAGGATACCAATTAATTACAAATGAATATAAAAATTGATTATATATAAAGAAAAATAAAATTACTGTCACAATGATGTACAAGCAAATTAAATTTAATTAATTTTAATTTTTCAGTTATATTAATGTATTATATATGTTATATATTAAATCTATTTTTTTATATTCATCGATATTTTTTATAGACATTATATAAAAACAAACCCAATTTTATGTTTAAAACATATTTTTTTATAATAATAGTTTTACAACCAATACATAGAGATTATATTTTAAATAAAAATTATGGGAATTTTACAGATTTAATATTTATAAATAAAAAACATCTGTTAAAGAAAAACAAACAAATTATATTGGGATAAATTTTTGGAATTTATCTATATGGTTTCTATTTTTAATAAACATGTAAAAATATTAAATTATGAATCAAAATTTCATTTCCATATAAGTAATTTTTAAGGGAAAAAATTATTTTAAATTATATTAAAAGACTAATTACATACTATAATTATGAATTAATAAAATTTATGTCATTTAGGTAAAGTTAACATGGAATTACGATGTAAAAATATACCAATCTTTTGAATGGTTTTTATTAAAACCCCACATTATCGACCCAAATGGGAGATTAAATTTAAATTAATTTCATCCACTTTTGTTATTAGAATTTTGTAAAATGGATAAAAATTTGCAATAAAAATAATTTATAATTTATAATATGGTCAAATTTGATTTTGACACAAAATATTAGTGATGTTGATTAATATTAATTAAAATGATTAGAGCTAAATTAAGCATAATAAAGGACTACCACATAACCTCGATGCTGAAAAATAATCTCTAAACATTTCCGAAATCCATTTTATGGAAATATTTAGAACCAATACTCCCATGTATTGTCTAAGGACCATTATTAGCTCCACATGAAATGAATTATTGTTTGTGGTGTTTCCCTTTACCAAAATATTACAATAGTTACACTACTCCTTCATTATAAAAGACCCCAAACACTCCCTATACATTAAACCTCCCAAAAAATAGGATAAGCTAATATATACCGAATAATCCTTCAAAAACCCCTAATTCACTCCATGTATCCACTCTTGTAAAAAAAATTAGTCGACGAAACCCATTTTGCTGAAACCAAATGGAGTTACCCCATTAAGAAGTAATATCTTCTCCCAAACTCATCTCATTTATTTTAGTTATCCTCCCACATAACTATACATATTACATTATTTTTTATGAAAAATAGTATCATAACTATACTAGTATTTGTTTTATAATGGTTAGACCTAAACATATACAAATATTTATATATTTGATAACGATCATGTAGTTTACGTGTACGATGAACATCCATCTCCTGAAACGATGATTGCTCATTTTTTCCATAACTACATCGCATGGTAGAAATTATAATGGATAATATTATTATATATTTATTATTATATTCATTATGTATTTAATATTATTTCACCCTTTTACAAAATATATCATTAAACATTCCATTTTTCGAAAAGAAGATAATTTCATTTAATAATGTGTAGACTACCACTACCTCAAGGAAATGTGATTTTTCTCACGCAACATATAATTTATTAAAGATGGGATTAGTGAACAAAATATGATTAATATTATATAATATTTATACTGTAATGGGATCATAAAAATATAGACACATATTTTATTTACCATATTTCTTATAATATGACAATAAAAAATAAAACGATGTTCATGTGTATGTACCACTTACCATCTATATTGATATTTTATTTAATTTCATACGTCAATATTATAGATATTTATATAACTAAAATATTTTGAACATAATTATTTTTTATATCATGGTTTATATAACAGAAATCACTACAGAAATATAAGGACCAAAGATATTAAAAATTAAGACACATGTGGAGTACAAAGTGGATAATAGCAAAAGTGAAACATTGTCATATGATTAATAACAAGAGGGTAATATAATTTCATAATCAAAACATATATGGTATTATATATTATAATATTTTTCATTAATATATTTATAAATAGTACATATATTTATTATACTTGTGGTTTGAATGAGTATGTTGAGAGTCAAGACACAAGGTAAGAGAATTTCATTTCATTTTTTTACATGAGATGCATGCCATAATCACCACCCACATATTTTATGTGGTGCATGTACATATATAGAATTTATAATATTTTTCTTGTAAATAACCATTAATTATTTTTTATATCAATTTATGATGTTTTTTTTCGGGGTTTGTGTTTCAAATGTTACAAAACAACTGAAATAGTTTTTCTCTCATATTTTATTTTTGATACTCAATTTTTGTTGTGCACCTCAATTATTTTTAGAGGTGTATTTTATTTTGAATATCCTTATTTTTAAGATAATTAATGCTTCATTTAATTCCCTTTAATTAAATGATAATTATGATCTGAATTTACCAATTGATATTAGTTTCTTGAAACAATCTCATCGATTTTCAGAAGATTTTGTAATTATTATTAAATTAATGTAATCTAAAGAAACGTACCTCAAGAACAGGCATGATTTTTCTCCTCTACTAATAATAAATAATATCCACATTTATTAGTACCATTTTACATTTTTTGGTACTTAATATATTGTATTTATGTAATCATTGATCATCTCTATCTTAGATCACAATTATATTATATTAAAAAACAATGTTTTTTAAATTGTTTTCAAAATATATTTCAAACCAAATTTAAAGGATAAATTGATTTGATAATTTTTTCATGGTATTCAAAGATTATTTTATATGTTTCAAAGGTAATTTCAAATTATTATTCCATCAAAATGACTTATTTTATGAGAAGATTCTTTTAATGCAAAAATGATATTTTTCTAGAGAAATATTTTTAAAATTTATTTAAAATTTATTTCTAATATATGTTCACATCCATTAGTGTTGATGATTAATTTATGGGAAAATTATTTTATAATTATAATTATATTAATTTTATTAATTTATTGTGTTGTTATGTCATTATATTTATTAAACAATTCATATTTCATTATTTATATTCTTTTTAAACCTAGTAAATTTATGATGTTATGTTTATAATGAAATGACTTGGAAACCAATGTGTATTTAATTTTGTATGATATGATTATATTTTAGTAATAACTATTTAATTTCATCTGTTTGGATATTATTTTTTATGATCAGTTAGGTCAAGTATGTGTGATTTCACTATGAGATAGTTGGCCCATGTATCTTCCCCAAATGCATTGGTTAATGATTTATATGTTATTAGATATACTAATATGGTCTTGGTAATGTACCATGACTACTAAGATGGTTATGGGAGTGAACCAAGACTACCATTATGGTATGAAGAGTGGAATCATGCTAATAATATGTCAATGGGAGTGATTCATGACTACCATGATGGTATGAAGAGTGAACCCATACTACCATGATGGTACTGTCAATGATTCCTTGGCTATTCTGAAAATCATGTTATATGATTATGTGTATACCATTATTACATGTCTAATTCC
The DNA here is from genome assembly GCA_963277665.1 of Viscum album. NCBI lineage: Eukaryota > Viridiplantae > Streptophyta > Magnoliopsida > Santalales > Viscaceae > Viscum > Viscum album. Next base: position 137,547,389 of record OY728136.1, read on the forward strand.
TATATTATTATTTATTGGATTTTCATCTTTATTTCATTATTATTCATGTCTTATGAGCAACCATTCTATATGTTTGTTTTATTTAATATGATCATTAATATGATGTGTATTATCTTTTATTTTATTTATAATGTTATGATACCCTTATTCACATCATTATGCTTACATATCTCCCATGATTACCCATACTATGCATATGAGCTCATCCCTTGTTCTATTTACATACCTAGTTTATTGAAGATATGTTTATTGTTTTATGTGTTAAGGAAATGTTCTAGTGATGATGAACCTAATGAGAGATAATTTATCTCATAGAGGTATCAGTGTTCATGATTCCATGTTTCCAATGGTACTCAACTAGTCTGATATTTGAGTGTATGTTTGTTTAATGTTTTATATATTCCAAAAATGTTATGTAATGTTAAGGCATGAAAATTTGGGGTCTCTATAATTAAAATTCTTTTCATGAAATAAGGATATGCTGTAAATTTATGTGTTTATGTTTTTATTCCTCAATAGCGTGGTCCTAAAAAATATTTCTCAACTTCTTTCTGAGGGTCATGTAATATTTGTGAAGATTCAAACATTCACATGATGAGGACATGTATAGCTGAAAAGATTACCAGGAAGGGTTCCCCTTGTAATAAATTAGTCAATCTCTTCATCATGAATCTTGAGATCTATTCCATGTGGTGTTGAATCTTGTGGGGTGGCACGCCAATGGTTAATTAATGGGGTTTTTCACATTCTGTTTGAAAAATGGTAAAACATAATATGATAAAACGTTGAGGATGATGATCCTACTTAGATAGTTTGTTATAGAAAATATAATTCATTGGACAATGTTCTAGATCAGGTACATTAAAAGAGATTGTCATATGAGTAGTAGTTTCGACACTCTAGGTGTTTGAGTTCTACTATGATGATTTTAATGATCAAAAGGATCAGAATATCCTTTTGTAGAATGATTCTTTTGGTTGATGAACTTAAGATCGTATATGAGAGCCATAGGCGTACGAGCATAGTCAAGAAATTGGTCTCTTGAATCCATATTTATTTTCCAACTACATTGGAAGGATTATTGTGATCAAAGGAAACAAAGTCATGAAGTGTGATTTGTGGAATGTGTAATATTCAATAAGTGTTCGAACAAATTGAACATTGTGCTACCATCCATTGAACACATTCTCACATTGAAAAAATGTGAAAAATCAATACTCTAATATTTTCTTGAACTAGGACATTCATTGAGAATTTCTTTTCATTTTATATGACTTTTGAGGAGGCGTTGTGAGATATATTCCACATTTATTTGTACCATAATGTTTTCTTATCCTCTTAATATGAATATGTTATCAAGAGAATATATTATTGTATATCATGACAACCTTAAAAAAATTTTGACAAATTTTTTTTGTCTCTTCCACTATAAATATAAGGTCATTCGATTTAGACCATTCATGCCTAGGGATTATGGTCATAAATATTTTACTAATATGTAGGTAGTTTATGGTCATAAAACACATGGACCTAATAAGGGGTGGTGTAAAAGAGTGTAATTATTATACCCAAGGTTAATAGTATGACATCATTCTTCTAAGAATGAAATTTAAATATTGTATATCATGGATTAATGTTGTCAGTATATGATTAATGATACGAGATAGTCATATTTGGAGAAGTTCATATCACACTATGGTGTTGAGTGATTCCTTGGTGATGTTAATGATCGCAATGATCAGAATGTCATTTTTATTGAGGAAAGCATTTGGCTGATGAAGATATGTGCATATGGAGGAGAAATAATAATACATTCATATTCCAGAGGAGGGTCTCTTTATGATGGTTATATTTTTAATTGATGATGGATGAGTTATGTCAGCATGAGGCTATCATTACATGATGTATGATTTATGGATATATGTTCTTAAAATGTGATTGATTAACCCTATACACAAGTTGATCTGTGAAATGATAATATGGTCCTTTTAGAGGGTAATATATATTAGTGATTTCCAAAAATTATTATCATAATAAAGTGTCTAAATTTTAAATTCAATTTATTGTCACATCGTAATTACATTCATTTTGCAATATATCATCATTTTTTGAGGAAATTATTGTCATGAATTTTTGTTTCATACAAATAATACATTTTCCTTGTAGTTTAGTTTCATGAATTCAGGATGTGCAGTTGTGATGTTTAGAATATTATGTTATATACATACTTATATATTATGTAGTATCTTGCATTATGGACTTGGGAACAAACATGGAAAAATTGTGTGATGCATGTTATATGAACAAGAAGACATAGTAGAGATATGTCTAATACAAATGTAAAGTGATATTCTATGACCTGATTGAATATTAATATATTGTTTCATTTTTTATTGGTTGTGGTTGTTTCTCCCATGATTGATGATCTGAGCATCACTATGTATCATATGATGTTAGGAATCATGTCACACATAGTTCTTGAATAGGAAACTCTCTACGCAGGTCTGACCTGTACACGTGTGGGAATTGTTTCTAGTGATTATTGTGGCTAGGTCCTTGATTGGCTATCCAGATGTCACATTGTATTGTATAATGATAATAATCACCCCACACATAGTTCATGAGTGATTAAATTAATTCTCTATTCAATCCTATATGCAGATACGAGAGGCATATTAATTGTTTTTATTGTGAATGGACCCAAGATTGTGGATTCTAACATCGCTAAAAATACTTTTTAAGAAAGAATCAAATAATATATTTTTATTGAATGATGGTGTAGTAGGATTCCAGCACAAAAAATTTTGGTCATCTCATGTGAGGTCCACATGAATATACAGTTTTATGTCTTTTATGGGATATCAATCAGGTAGTTTAACTCCATACATTAAGGAGTAATGGTATGAGTTTTATGGTCATACATTTTGAACCATTATAAACCTATCACAAGAATATATTCTATAATTATTGGGGACAACCATTATTAAAATTACAATATCATATGAGATATGATTGATGTGAGAAATAAAGAATAAAAAGGATTTTTTCTATTATGCGGAGGAAATTAAGGGTGGGACAATGGGAATTTTCACCATGTGTTGGTTATACCAATATATAAGATAAATGATTCCATAATTATCTAATTTATAATGATAATCCATATATAGGACGTTCTATGAAACTATTTTAGTTTAATGTTATGATGAAAATACATCTGATATGTTGTTTGAAGTCATGAGGTAAGGACGTTGATCACCTAACACTAATGAGGAACAAAAAATTGATAAATTGTATAGTTTGACATCGTGTGTTATGAATGAGGGTCTCCTAATGTGAATGAAAATGTATTTCATGGATTTATATTGTATTAAATCCTGTGATAATTACACGTTTTCACAGTTAAATAGTATATGATAAGGAAATCATTTTTAGGGTGTGGAAACTCTTAACTATTAAGAAATTTTAGATTTTAATATCATATAAATAGAAAAAAGAATATATAGTTTATCATCATGTAACAAGGATGAGTGGTGTCTGTTACAATAAAGTGGATTCCCATATGATTACATTTATCCAAATTATTTCCTGAGAAACCTCTCATTCATGGGAGGTGTAACATGATCCCCATCCATTGTGGAAAATGAATATTCATTGTTACTATAGAGCTTTTGTATGATATAAGGCCCATCCCATTTTATGTTCAAGATTTTATTTTTGAATTCTTTCTATCATTAGGGTAACGAGCATGAAAAATTGTTCTTATTAGAGGAATCAAAATAGGTATACCTTATTATTAAAGGAGTATGTTATCTAACCATGATGGACCTCATGGTTGGGTAGTGTAGGTGTAATTTTTTCGTACAATTGGTCCAACTCATCGTGCACTTATTTTTTCCTCATTATCCTATATAAGTATCTAAAATCCAATTGTTAGTGAATGGATATGGCCTTCTATGGGTAACACTACCCTGATCTCATACACTAATGGGTATGTTGTTTCTTGTGAAAAAATGAATGTGGTTGTACAGTATTCCCATAAATCATATAGATGTTTTTATGTGTTTGAGTTATCATCCTCCTTCACCAACTTCTAGATTATATTCGATAGATTCTTAATGAAGGGAGTTACATATCCATTTTCAGTTTTCTGTAACTAGAATGAGTTATTGGACTCGATATTGTACTCCAGGTATAACATCATCAACTATATAGAACAAAATTTAGAACAAATATCAATAAATATAATGATATGGACTCCGATCCTGGTGATTATATGGGACATTATAAAGTTGAGTGTATTATTTTCCTTTAATTCACTGAGTTTTATTTCTTTATACCATTTGTAGATGTATTTTGTTGCAATAATGGTACACAAGAATATCTTATCTGTTGATGGGAAATATTTTCCCCCAATATCCATTCCTTACATAGAAAGTGGTCTGGAATATTTAGCTTTATGCAGCAATTCAAGAGGATGATTGATAGAGTTTTCATAATTCTTTCATCCATGGATTTTCTTGGTGAAATACACATTGTCTGTTTCATGGTCTTCCAATAATGTTATACCCTCTTGATTTTGTGTTAGAGATTATTCTAGGATTGATTTTCACTATAAGATCCACTATGGATTTCTTCCATGTTGGTGAGAATCTAACCATCTATTAACCAATGTATAATTTCATAAAATCTTCTCTTTAAATGTTATTTTTTCAATTTGACTATATCAAATGGGTAAATTCCATTGTTTGAAGAAAAATCTATTCCTTTATAGTTCTATCTATCAGAAGAGTCCCATTTTGAAGATAACTTGTTATGGTATCCATACATTTATGGGTTGATGTAGGTTCATCACATAGAAAAATGATACCATATAAGGAAATATCATTGTAAGGATGGGATCCATCATATATGCATGGTAAACAAAATATTCTTTATATTCATAATCCATATAATCTTTATGTTTGGACTTGTAAAAACCATGATTGGTATATTTTATGTCAACCCTGTATACAGATGATTAGCTATAATATCATCTTGGTCTTACAACTTTGTTTGAGTAATAATGAAAAACAACATTTCGTGAAATTTTATTAATTGATAATTATTTCATTTGATATTTATCATTGTGGTTGTTTCCCATTTATTCATATATAGTGTGTAAAATAATGACCTGACGTATAAATACCTATTCATTTGATTATTTGAGAGATTCACATTGGTTTTACCTTTTTTCATTATTTATAGTGTATAAAAAATGGTTCTATTGAATAATAACCTAATCATTAATTTATTTGAGATAATCATGTTGGGATCACAATATCAATTTTCAGGGAGAAGAGACGACTGAGAAACCATCACTGTGATGGGTTCAATAAGGACAAATGGTTTATTGTGGGGGGTAGGGTTATCTCTGCCATAATCATTACCATCAGGTCATTATTTTTTCATAATGAAAAATCCCAATGATTTCTTCATCCATAACTACATTTAGACTGATATTTTAATGGTTAGAACTCACTTGGGGTTTTTCACCGAATCACCTTATGAAATTACATTGATCATGATGATGGGTGTTCGATCATATCAAACCATTTTTTGGGAACTATTATCCCTACTAGACTCAATTATAAATTTATGATATGTTTGAGTAACATCCTAATTCCATTACGGGACCGATTACCCTAAATGAATTATTATAGGATAATTTTTATTTAATAAAATAAACAGCATCTCATTAATAGAAAAAAGGGGAAATTTTTAGTGAATACATATATTTTTTTTTGAGGTTATTCATCTTCTTTGGAGCCTAGGATAACTGTTCTATTTATGAATCCTTAAAACCAGGTACTTTGGAATTCTTTTCCACATATTGTTGTGGTTATTATACCAAGGAGAGTATTCATCCATTATGTGTATTCCTACATATCTAGGTTATTATAGGAATTGAAAATAGTGTAGATTGTAAAACTAATATAGTTTAATTTCGTATAAATATTAAATATGTGTGGAAATGAGGAACTAGGTGTCAGCTATCGAGTATATAAGATACGTTCTATATATATATCATAATTATGAAAGGAATCAGATTTATCATTGTTTGGCCAATACTATGGGATTGGCCCCAATGTAGATTCTCATATGTTTAAAGGTGTTTATATCATTCAACCCATTAGTTAGAACATATTAAGATTTCTCATGATTGTGGAGATTCATTATAATAAATGGGGTGTTCATTATGGATCATTATTCCCACATGATATATGATCAATGTGAGAAACACGGGATATAAATTAATCAGATTCATTGCTTACGGTTATGGGGATTATGTTTTGTGACTTCCATATGGATTTTTGATTAGGAGATCAAGCCTCTAATATGTATTTTATAGATGTTGATTTTGGAAGGAATAAGAGTTATCGTAGTCTAGGTGATTTATAAGTCTACTGGAGGATGAGGTAGAATGATCATACAATGGGAATTACTAGGTCATAATGGTTGAAATTTGGTGAAAATGTGGATTAAATCAAAAAAATAATCTTATTTGATATAATGACATAAAAATGTGTCTTTCATATCCTAGTTATTATTGGAAGTAGAGTACTCATAATTCAGTTGATTTTTAATTCTGGTGAGGGATGGTGAATAATGATAATCATATAGAAGTGATTTGATCCCGATGGATGAAATTTCAGAGAAATGTGTCTTAAATTTAAATAGTTGTTTATTTGATATTTTCCCATAAGAATCCTTCATATGTATCATAGTTTTTGGGGGATTACAATTATATTTATTTAGTTAGAGGCTTGAGATGCTAACGATATGACCATTATAACTCTCTATGACCTCATGAGTTATGCTTGGTGGGATAAAAAATGATATAAAATGATGAGTCACACATCTTATGTATGTGGGACTTCGGTACAGAGACAAACAATGGAATGGTTAGTATAGATCTTGTGCCTTAAGGGGGCATCATACTTATCCTAGTTGTGTATGAATCAAAGTTCTCATATTTCCCTTAATTTGTGTTTAAAAACTTATGATTCACTGATAATCGTGTTGTAGACAACGTGTATGGACATGGATAAAAAATATTTGGATTCCCTTATTGACCAGGCCCACATACCCACCTGACATCTCTTGATTGTACACCTGACATGCATCTTTTATCTGTTCTTTGTGTCTGGGTGTGCCTTCCAATCATGATAAACATCAATCATATAAACCAATTGACTTTTCCTATAGATATAACATATATTGTATGGAATGTATGTGGTTTGGATCATGATCATGGAAGAATCTTCTAGAGGGAATCTCATGACCTAGAAAGATGAATCTGGTATAAATTTCTTGAACTGAAAAAATTTTTATGATAGTGTTGCATGATACAGGTGACATGCCCCGGTGTCACAAGAAGAGATATATGACATGTTTCATCGAGTGTTTCATTTCATAGATGACATGAATATTGGGAATCATGAATCATTTATGGATTTCTCAATGGGAATTACCAGAGCCATTTGACATGCATGGGTTCTCTTGGAAGGGTCAGGTGACATTAGATGGTTCTGTTATATGTGTCGAGAAATATGTTTATGGACGATTTCATGGTTTTAATGGAAGTCCTAGAGGGAATGAGTGTCTATGGTGGCATGCTCAGGGGAATCATTGGGACTTGTTTCAACATATACAAGATGACATCTCATGATCGAAATAGTTCTCTAAAAGGATGTCAAAAGATCCAAATGACATGAACAGGTGTTGTCACATGTCCTAGATGGTTCATATGAAGCACATGAGAATCAACATATATTTACTTCATTTAAAATTCCCATTCATTAATATTATATCCAACCACTTTATTTTGAATGCCTACAATTATTTCAGTGTTATCTTTTACTACGTCTCAGGAGATCTATCATGTTTTTTTTGTACTTCCTTCACATATTCTACCATAAATCCATCATTTGATCTATGGTTAATCACATGAATCACCAATGAATGTTATGAGATCACTCTATATTCTCACCAATCTATTTCCTGATAGAAGACTTGCTGGATCTGAGATCAACCATCCCAGAAATCCACTATAACAACGATGCAATTTTACCTAAATTCTACTCTATATAGAGAGTTGTTGTCCACTTGGTCATCCTGGAGGACATGTTTTTCATGAATAGTTGTGTGATTTATAGGCCTTGACATCCCATTTTTTCACCATCTTTCATGAAATATTTCACACTAATCTAGGATAAATTTAGTGATGTGATTCATCATCATACATATTTTTGTGTCTCTGTCATGGATCCCCCCATGGGTTTCACTTAATTTTTATTGATCATGATTCCCCATAAACTCATCCATTACTAGATTATATCCAATTAAGGGGGAATTGTGGATTTATGAATGTATCCCAATGGAAATCCATATTATTTCATATTTATATGTATAAGAGTGTTTTGAAGACCAATATACCATCTCTAAAGAATTATTGTGAATCTCAAATACTTTTCTTGTCAAATTCATGAGATAATGATGAATTTTTGTGGGTTTTGTGAGATAATATTGAGGAAAACCATGGAATTCCATAATTGTTTTACAACCATGAGATTATTCCATATCCTTCCCTTTGTTATTTTCTTTTTTTAATATTAATATGTTTGGAGTGTTCGTGATGTTACATGGGTGTTGTTGATGAAAATCAATCAACCTCTTGGTGATGCGATGTGCAATCAATAAGTGATATTATTGAAATTAGTATTTTTTTCATAGAAAATAATCTTCATGTATTTAAAGAGACAAAATGGGAGATCGAGGATTATTGGATATACCCGAGGAACCCTGCTTGATGAGGATGTGAAGCCATCAGGCGTTCGCGAGAAGAGGAAAACATGTCTCCATGATCGTTTTATGTCCTATAAACTGTGTGGGCCGCATCATGTATCTTTTATTACCTCATGAGGCTCCCTCCAACATTATTTTTTTCCTTTTGTTTATTGTAAAATGTATAGGTGTTTCATAGTTTTTCTTAGATTTTATCGATGATAATAATCTACTACATAAATAATCCATCACATTAGTTTTATAACTACAATTGGATTTCACCGTTCTGACATTTTAATCCTATTTTTGAAGGGAATTCTATTGGTTTGTCTTTCTTCTACCAGTTTTTAAACCATGAAAAATGTAGAAGATTATATAAAAACATTTATTTGACCATTGGTTTTCTCAAGAATATTCACTGGTGCATAAGGTCCAATAATGATGGGATTTTTGTGACTCAATTAAGGTTATGTTCTACACAACGTTCCTTCCTGATATTTTATAATGGTCATGTGATAACCTATCCCTTAGTGGCTCATGAAATCATTGCGTATTTTCAACATTCATCTTACTTTTCCATTTCGGTGTAAACAATACCCATATATATGTATTTTTCCTTTAATATTTTTATGATTTTAATTTGGTGGGCCTCTACATTTACAATAATTAAGATAGTAGGTCATACATTCATGTGAGAAATAATTTCATTTTTCAATGATTCATATGGATAAAAGATAAGTATTATTTTATATTTATATAAATATCATAATAGCATAAATTAAATATCATTTTAATTAATATAATTATATTTTTCATTCATGGGGTTTGGTGATGAAAAATTAATCACATTACTTTGTGGAGGTGGTAGTCCATGGGTATAGTATAAAAATTTTATCATTTTTTCAATGAATGAAATAGTATGGATATAAATGATATATAAATTATTAGGAAGGAAAAATAATTTATAATTATCATTTATATAAATTTGATACAACAATATAACTAGCCACTAGAGGTAGTAATGTAAAACGAATTACCTCTATCTGTGAGGTAGAAGTCCTCTATACAGATGAATGATGGTTTCAATTTCCCATTTCATGAATCAAGGATATGAATATAGGTTTTAACCATAAGAGAATAAAATAAAATAATATAAAATATATTTATGTTGTTATATGATCATTTTTGATGTTCATTTGAATGAGGTAGAAGAAGAAATAAAATAGAACTCTTAATTAACCATTATAAATCTTCATTTGAAGACCTCTTACAGTTTACAAAAAATTAATATCTGGGTTGGATTTCAATTTAAACCATTGACTCTAAGAGTTGGGGATTCATTTAGGTAAGTTATTCATTTAAGAATTCGATGATCCAAAATCGATTCTTTTTTTGAATAAAATAGGGGTGTGAGATTAATTTTATAATAATAGGAAGGGGAAGACTTCGAATTTTAAAAAATAATAAATTTTAAATAAATTAAATTTCATATTGAAAGGGATAAAAAATATAATATTAAATAATTTTATTATTTTTAATCAAAATTCTCCCCTAAAATAAAAATTGGAATTGTTTAAGTGATATTTCTACCCATATTGTTTTGTTTTAATCTTTGTTTACCCCTCTTTAGTAATTACTTACATATTAATGTTTCATCAAATTAGGGATAAATAATGTTACATAAATTGATAAATAAAACAAAAATTGACCATTTTTATATTAAAATAAATATCCAATTTTCATTGATGATGATAATATTTTAATTAATTTTTAATCATTTAATTAAACATCTTTTATTATAAAATATCATTTATGTCAATTTTGAAACTATACATTTAATTTGAATTTCAAGACATTAAGAAAATTTTTAAATTTAAATACATATATTTTATTCCCCAAATAAATTTTCTAATTAAATATTAAATTTTTGGAACATTAAAATTAATTCAAATTATTGAACATTTCATATTTTAAAAACAATATATTTTATTTTCTTTTAAATTAACTGAATACAAATATGACATTTCATGAAAATTTATGGTAATTATATAATTAATAAAAATAAAAAATAAATTTCCATATTAAAATTAATATAATGTTTCTCTAAATAATCGTAAATATTCATTAAAAAATTTCTTATGTCCCTAGGTGGACACATATGAGATATTTAGAAGTGGTAGCCAATTTTTTTTTCGTCCTTCTATAAAATATAATAAAGGTCAAATTCATAGGAATGTGTCAAATAAAGAAATAAATATTTATAAAAGGATTATAATTTTAAAAATAACAAAAACAAATAATATTTAAGATGTACAATAGTGGGATTACAACTTTGTTTGAACATATGTTAACATGATTTTCCATTTTTCAATAGTGACAAATATATAATATTTTTACTATTCATTGTAACGAAATATTATGTAAAAATATCAAATAAAATTATTTATATTGAATTTTAATATGAAATCCAAATTTATAAATTTAATAACTATATTGCTCATAAATTCAATTTATATGTACAACACATAGTGCGACAAAAATCGGTATAATGAGAAAAAATTTCAATTTATGTATATATGTATTTTTATTCCAAGATCAAATATAATTTTGATTAATTTGAAATGAATTAGATTATTTATATTTAATTTAAAATTATATTATTTTTATATGAAATTATAAATATTATTATTTTTTCAATGAAAATAACGAATAGTTTTAAAAAACTACAATTCTTCATTATTCACTAAAAATATTTGTATTTAAAAAATCGCAAAAATTCATCACAGGATAATCATGATATTATAAATTATGTAGGTAAATTTATTTTTTCAAAATAAAATTATTTAATTGTAGATTTGAATTTTTTAAATAAAACAAAATATGAAAATATTATAATAATTTTTTTATAATTATGGAAAATTGTTATAATGAATATAAATATCTAATTTATAAAAACAATTAAATATGAAAATTAATTATACTAACATTACAATGTTTTTACATTATCACCCCTTGGAAATTTCTTCCTCAAAATAATATTCACATTTTCAACAAATGATGATATCTTTCCCTTAGAGAATTTTCATATTACCAATTAATCAATTAGATATTTTCATAACATCAATACATGAAACATTATGTATTCCTCAGATTAACAAAGTGGAATGAAAAATTGATAGGAAATTAGTCAAACCCCCTCAATAAATTCATATAGTCAAATAAACTACGAACATATCTTTCCCATTTTACAATGATTCATAAAATCATTCCATTGTGATTATTTATGAAAAACATGATCACATTCCTCGAAAGAATGATAATTTCTCAAGTCATCCCTATAGAATTCTATCATACTCTAATCCAGTTTCATATTTTATTGAATTATATTAACATTATAAACTATTTACTCTACTATATATGTTCTCACCAACTTTCATTCTTCAACTCCATCTGAAATAACTACAGTTTGATGACATATTTTATATAATCCATCATAAGATTCCAACTATTTCCTGTAATGAAAATTGTTTTTATAAGAAAACTAATATATTGATATACATTGATCCCAACATCCCTATTGATATATTTATCATGAAGAAAATCATGTATTCCCCAATCTAAATCATTCAATTAAAATATCCATCAAATTAAGGATGAAAATCTTTAATAACATTTTATTCATTACAAAGAAACTAATGAAGTCCATTCAAAAATTATATGTAAATATAAGATAATGGTTATATACAATGTGGGGATTATTTCTGGGTAACCTGAATTCCACATAGAGGGATAGATGATAATTTTGATCTAATGATATATTATCTGAAATACGAATTAATTGTTCATAAATAGTATGTTGATACACAAGAACCAAAATCACATTATTAACTAATGATTTCATTATAAATATCTCCCTAAAAACCATGGAATCAGTTTTATATTTCCACTATGGAAAAATAAAAAAATTTAGTAACCCCCTTTTGTAATTTTGGTTATACTATAACCTTCTAGAAATTCAAAATTTTCATGAAATTTAATCACTATCAATTTTCATTCCATCCCACCAATAACAATCCAGATGTTCTTTATATGTAATATAGTTCCATGAATAAATATAAAATGGGTAGATATGTGCTTCACTCTATAATTCTCATATCAAATGGGAATCCCAATTAAAATATAATCCTTTCCCAAATATAAAAATTCATTCTTCATCAATATTAAACATTAGAAACATTACATTTATAATAGATTATAGGTTTCTATTTAATGATTTATCATCCTTATGAGCATTCATAATTCATTCTAATAGAGGAGAATGTGGTGACACCTGATAAAAATAAAGGATATTTTATTGTACAACATATAATGAAAAATTAAACAAATAATTTTTCAAGCGATAATGGTCAAAACATATCATGGTTAACGTAGAATTATATTTTCAAATATATGAATAAATAAATCGTTTTTACATTTATATGATGACAATTAAACTTGAATTAATATTCATTATCTAATTACATCAATATTCTCTACCACATATTAAACTAATTTTGTGTAAATATATACATTATGATTATTTTGATCATTATATAGTTCATACAATAATCTATATAAATGATTCCTCATTATTTTTAATCATAAAATTATAGAATCTAATTTTAGATCATAAGTATGATAATCTAGCTCATAAAATCTCAATTTATAGGAATCATAAAAAATGACATGATCCTTTTCAACATCTCCATTTCAACGGGAGGGAAAATGGACCATTCAACATTAATTTTTTTTCGTTTTTTAAAAAAATTATACAATTCTTTTACCAAATTAATTTAACTTCATTTCTAGTTCAATTATTCAATGTACTACACAAAAAAGAAATTTTTTTCAATAATCCTTCAGTAGTAATATTTTATTCTAATAAAAATATTAATATTAATGACATTTTTTGAAAATTTACATAGTTTGATAAAAATAAATTTAGTAGAGTATATCGTTAATACATATTTAGAATTAGTTTTTCATGAGATATAAATTTGTTGAAAACAAAATTGACACATTATAATTTTTCTATAATGTTTATTTTTTATTATTTATTGAAAAAACAATTCTTATAATTCCCTCATGATCCTCATCACATTTATGATATACCAATATATCATTAATAAACATGAAAAAAATATATCTGTGAACTCATGTGAAATTATATTCATATTGTCTATAACCCTAGATGGTTCACAAACAACCAAATGGGTATATCTACAAACTCATAATTAAAGTAACAAGTATGAAATTCCATTTAGGAAAATCTTCATCCTTTACATTCATTTTATTAAATCCTGACGAGATATCAATCTTCTAAAACTAATGTGGTCCCTATAGATGATCAAGAAAGTCATCAATCTGTTGAATATGATACTTTTTTTAATAGTGATACTTTATTTGATTTTTAAATATTTAAAAGTCTCATTGAACCATATTTATTTTTGAAAAATTTAACAACAAAATATAAAGTTGATGATCATGGATGAAGTAAATCATTATCTAGTAACACTTGGAATGTGGTGTTCAATTTTAGAGGATTAACATGGATCAATGGATAAGGGGTTTTTAAAATAAGATTATTATTTATAAATAAGTAAATTGTTAAATTACACACCCATTCATGAATGAAAATATGAATATTATCAATACATACATGAATATATTAAATTATTACAGGAATATAAAATATTTCACTAGATTCATTCATTTCAACAACATTATCTAGGTATCGTTAACTTTTATATCTCTTCAATTTCTCAACATCATGGTAGTTTATATTTTGTATAAAATATTTTAATATATATTTAGTATCTTTTATATATATCATATCATGATAAATTGAAGTAATTATATTCTAAAAATAAAATCTATCTCTATTATGGGTTGATAAACAAGATTTTTAGGTATTACTGTCCGACTAAAAAAATATTAACATCATTATAAATCAATGTTTCGTAAATATTTCCACCTATAGTTTTCACCAAAACATATATATTGTTATTATTAGGTTATATTATTATTTTACATGAGAATATCATAGAAATAATGTAATATTATTATACAAATTCAAAGATGGAATGTGCACAATTTGAATAAACAATTCACATACCATCCACATATATGGTAGATGAATCATCATCATCCATGTTAATAAAAAAATAAAAACCTTTTAGCTTTCATACAACCTCATTTATACCTATATTAACTAGATTTGTTACCATGTTAGAATAATTTCAAAAATCATTTCACTTAAATCTCTTAACCATTGGTCGGTATTCATTTACCCAATTCTTGAGTTTTTAATGACACTTTTCATTTCGTCAAGAGCCTTATATCCATGGTGATCACAATTCTATAACTTTTCAAATATTTTTAATAATTCCCTAAATTTTCAAATATAGATATTTGAACATTTTTGTTAAATACAACTAGAATTATTAGTTTTCTTCTTCACCATCTCATTTTACCATGAAAACTTTAGAATATTTTCATGAAAAGAACCTATATATAATTAAACATTGTATCCACTTCCATTGAATAATGATTCTTTTTCATAAATTCAATATTCACATGTGGAAAAAATCATTACATAATTTTCTTAAAATCTATCAATTTTACAATCGAGGTATTCAATAGAATTTGATATATACATGTCCAATAATGTAAAATATGCTATGTATGTGGCTATTTAATATTCATATTTTTTTCTAAATTTAAAAAATTATTTCTTCATCATTATTAGAAATACCATAGGACAATATTAATCAATTAAAATAATATTATATTTTCCACATTCGATATAAACAGTTCCATTATTTTCTCTAGTAGTCATATCGAAAGCCCAACATTTATTAGATTAACCATAATTTTTTTAAATAAAATCATTACCATTAAAAATTTAGAAAACTCTCATCATAATAAATATCATTTATAGGTATTTGATCAATAATACTTCTATGAGATAATAGTATGTTCCATAAAGAGCTGTAGGATTTTGATTTTATGTAATTTTCGACTGTGGATTAGTACATTTGTGGGGATTTTTGTTTCTCTCATTCATGGATTACACTACCATTTATAGACTATGTAAAATGGGAATATATATTAGAAAACTGATCTATTATAATTCCACCCAATCTTGGTTTCTGAATTGCATGGATATTTCTCTCCTACTCTATTCCTACTATATATTCATCATTTAATCTATGGAATAACATTATTAATAGACCCATATAAGGGAATTCATAATGTTAATATTAAAATGATATATTATGTCAACTTAACAAGGAGGTAAATTCTATCAATGGTTTGTTATTAAAATATTCAAAAAACTATCGTTATGAAATCCTTTTAACTTATAGAAACTATAAATTCCCAAACCTAAACATTATATAATCCTGATATATTAGTCATAATTTCATTTTCATACATTCCTTTGGATATATCCATATGATGGATTCAAATAATTAGCTCAAAACATGTACATAATGAAAACATTACATTATAAGCGTATTGATAAACTCAATAAAAATATTCTCAAAATATAATCCCTTTTAAAAGGGGCATGTTTTCGTTTCATGGAAAATATTTATGACATTCAACATAATTAGTTCATTTATAATTCCCTTCTGTGAACCCTATCAATATCATTTTAAAACATGTGATGGAAACCAAAAAACATGTATGGGACCTAGTAGAAAAAATTTATTTGACTAGTTATAAATATGTAATCTAATTAATTTAGATCATTTACCCCAATATTCATTGATCATATAAAATACCTCACTTACTTATGGTAAACATTGAGTATTTTATTAGATAAAATCATTAATACACTTAAGAAAAAAAATTAATATACCTTGTAGAAATATATTAAAAAAATTTAACCCATATGGAAAATTAATTTAACAATTAAAAATCAAAAATATAATCCTCTCTATTTGACTCCCTTCATTATTACAATAATGAAAAAGGTATGATTACATTTACATTGGAGAACTATGGGGGTGCACCCATAATATAATCTAAATTAGGATCATCCATTATATGTGATGTAATGATATAACTCATCATTGGTTCTATATCAAGTTCCCATGTGATAAGGTTTTATTATAATGTACCATATCATGAATAAAACATTTTTATACATGCATAATTTCCCAAAAACCCCTTGAAATAATCATCTGAACCCATAAGAAAACACTAAAGGATTTTGAAATAAAATATCATTTAAAATCCATTTTAAAAAATTACATAGTAAGATGTTATATAATGTTTATCATTCATGAAAACATGAAAAATTTTAATTCATGACATAAATAAAATAATGGATACTGTGGATAAGAATGTCGTAGTCAATATATACTTTACAACATAACATTCTATTTTTCTTTTGTAAATAATGTAAAAAATTACATAAAACTCCATTTGAAAAAAAATTATACAATTTAAATGGAGGGAAAACTTCACATTAATATTCATCTGTTTAAATATATATAAATATATATTTTATAAAAAACAAATATCATCATGGAATAAATTTTATTAATGGAATCATTATAATATTATTTTTAAAATAAATTATCATACATTGTGATGACTTGCCACATATGTCATTTATCAATAAAAATATTTATCTAATGTTAATTAATTAATCAATTTAAATAATTTTATACGTATTTATTCATTTTTATTTTATTTATCACTATGATATATATCGTTATATAGTCCATTAATTTCACATAAAATGTCTTGACAATATTCAACATATATGTCCAAAATAATTTTTGTAGGCTGACACTCTTCAAAGTGAGAATAATATATAATATCTAAAATATTAAAAATTACATAATTATAATTTCTAACCCTAAATTATACTTTAAACACTATTTATAAATTTTTATGAAAAATTAAAAATATTACAATCATGAAGATAGTGGTTTATATGTACGCATTGGTATCATTCCCATTTTTCAACGATGAGTCTGAGAAGATGAGATGTATTATATTATTTTTAAATAAAGATAATAAAATAACAAATACAGTATTATTTAATTAAATTTACTTATATATTTCTTCCATGTGTTGAGGTGATGAAAAATGAATCCCATCTTTTTAGGTAGATGGTAGTCCACACATACGCACCAACAACGTTATCATTTATAATTGAATGTAATAATGTTAAAACAAAGGATCTATTACTTATAAATAATTTTAGGTATTTCATTAATATAATATATATAAATTTATATATAATTATGATCATATATAAGAGGTGATTATTGAAATATTATTTGATATATTCACTTGGTGATAATCTTCCAGACATACACATGATAGTTTCATTTCCCATTTTGTAGAAGAAGGAGATGGATATTGGAAATTACATTAATATGGTATAATATAAATATATGAGATATATTTATTTTTTAATATCATCTTTGTTTAATTTTATTATAATCAGATACAAGGAGAGGTAAAGAAGAAATGCTTGATTAATAACTATAACTCATCATTTGAAAACCATTAAGGTTTACACAAAATGATTTCTTAGGATTGTATTGTGTTCAAAACAAGTAATATTGTACATTTGAATGGATATATGTTATGTTTTTTGTATTTATTGGTAAATCAAAACTTGTTTTATGTTTTAAAAAATAGAATAGGATGTTCCATTTGAAAATTGATGAGAGGGGTTGTCTTAAAATTTCGTAATGAATTAAATTTATATAAATAAATTTTGATATTAAAATCGATTGAAATTCATAATATTCTAAGATAATATGAGGATGAGTTGAAATAATCTTAAAAAAACAATAATTCAATAGGATTATATTAGGTTTCATCCCCTATTTTTTTAACCTGTGTTGACCCTTCTTAGAAAATTTACATGATATTAATGTATTTATGTTGTATGGATAAATAAATACACTATTAGATGAAATAAAGCTAATAAATAGAAATTTATTTATAGTTTCATCATATAATATTTATTCGGTAGAATATAATATATTTATAAATTTTAAATCATTAAATAAAACATTATTTATTGTAAAATATAATTAATGTCAATATTGACAATACTGAATAAATAAGACTTTAAAAACATTATGTACAACAAGGAATTATAATATAAACCATTAAAAATCATATATGATAAAATAAAATAAAAAACATAAAAATCATTAAATCATTCATATTTTATTACATTAAAAATTGTCACAATAATTTATTTTGTCGTACTTTTTGTCATATATATACCGTATCTTCGTTGTTTGAACATTAAAGGTAATTATTTGATAACTAATAAAAAAAATAAATTAACAACATGAAAATAATTTCATTAGTCTAAAATTAAAATTAACAATCATAATAAACATGATTCATTCCCTTTGTGAACATATATGATATATTGAAAAGAATGAGGGTTAGATTTTTCATTTTAGTTTCATAATATATTATATAGTTCGATATACGGTAAATTTTTTCCATTTACAAATAAATATTAATTTGAAGTGATATAAGATGAAACCCCATTACCTAATAATATATAAGATTATATATAGTGGAATGGTCTATTACTTTTAACCTATATAAAAAAGATATACCGTTTTAATATGGTGACAAATTAATATAGTGTTTAAAGATAATTTTGAGGGAAATTTAATATAGACATATTAAATAATATAAATTTTGATTGTTCAAAATATGTAATACATTTTACCAAATTTTTTTCTGTATGTATCATAAATTAATCTTATATATATCGTATAAACCAGGATAAAAAATTGTATTCCAACCAAAATATCTTTTTATGTATAATAATATTTATTTTCAAATATCACATATATGTTTTCTTATTATGTAATTAAATATATTATATTAAAAAAATAAGAATTAAATTATTTTAGGTTAAAATTAAACATATTATAAGAGAAATTCAATGAAAATAAAAGACAGTATTATAAAAATTAGAAGTTTTAACAACTCACTAAAAATAAATATTTTTTGAACGATCAGAAAAAGTTATCATACGATAATTATTACAGGATGGATTAAACATTATATTAATTTTCTAAAATAAAATTATATAAATAAAAAATAAAACATTAAAATAAAATTATATATGAAATTGACATAATAAAAAATTTTTCTTTTAAAATATTTCATAATATTTTAATAATTAATAAAAATATATAATTACTGAATAATATTATATATGAAAATGAATTATTCTATTTTTTCCAATGTATGACAGTTTTAATTAGAATCCATAATTGGTTGAATTTTTTTTATTAACAAACATTTTCAGTCAAGTATACATATGAGACCATTTGAGGAATCATATTGAATGTATTGTAAATCTCTACCATGTTAGGATAAATTTGGATAAGGGATGTTGTTGGGATCCTATGTGGTGGAAACTATGACTACGAAGTTAAATTTAGCACATCAGTATATGATTCAAACTCAATGATATCATTAAGATTACATAGATAAGTAGAGGAAACATCTCTCATTTGATTTAGGTTATCATGATTTTCTAAAATTATCACCATGTAGATGTGTTACATATTTTGGAAATAGTGTAAAATTTTGTCCATGTTATATTATAAAATATTAAATTCTACAAAAATTGGGATCATTATAAAATATAGTAGCCCTAATTTAGATTTTATATCATGAGAATGATATAATTCTTGTTTTTTTGTTAATGTATTACATACCTAATGGATGTAATGTTTTCAACCCTAATGTAGTTGTGTGTGAAGTGGTTTTTTATGATATATAAAATCTAGTTTTGATTCATGATTATAGAGAGAATTTTTTTAGAATAATTTGATTCATCGGGTAATGGTGTTATGAAATAATCACAAGATCAAACAAGAAACATTTGAATAAAAATTCTATGAGGGAAAAAATTTCACCTGTTAATGAAATGAATTATATTTTGAGGTTGATATATCAAAATTGAGGATGAATATGAAGATTCAAAAAAATTATCATAAAAAATATAATCAATTATTAATATTAATGAGTATAAATTAAAGATTCTAATTTTCAATAATAAATTAAATTAATTTATATTGAAAATTTATATATCATTTTATAATAAAGGTATTTCACTGATTTATACAATATTATTTAAAATATATATTTATAATCTTTTGGATTTTAATTAGGTAAAATGTTATTTTATTTTGATATTATCACCTCAACTATATATCATGATGAATTTTTTTATTTCCCATAAGAGATTGATTTTTGAAAGAATAATGAAAATTACAATTTTTAAAAAACATCATTTTCATCTTGTTAACTAATGTAATATAAAAGAAAAAATATATTTTATATTATATTTAAAATAAAAAGAAAAAAAATTATTGAAAATATTATAATTAATCCATTAGGAATTTTTATAAAACATCATTTTCATATAATTTCATTTTAATTCGTAAAACATTTTCTACATATTTTTCATTGGATTTTTCACACTTATAAAAAATATTTTATGACACATCAACAAATTGAATCATTAAAAGTTGCTTCAATATAAAGAATCCAAAGGATCACATTTAGTATTGATATTAATTTCATTTATTTTCATTAATAGTATAAACTATGTAAAAATATATTTCAACATTTTTAAATGATAAAAAGTTTAATTTATTGTCAAAAATATTTTATATAGTAAATAAATATTATTTTCAAACATATATAATGATAATATTTCGACCAATATCTCATTATTATATAAATTGATTATTTATGTGCCACTTTAAAATTATATAAATTAATATTATTTTAAAACATTTAATAATTTAGAGTGTGAAAATATCCTCACATATAATAGAGAACATCCTCCAATATCATATTCTTATAATATTATAAATTTTTATCCAAAAATTCCTACACAAATACATTCCCAAATCCAATTGAGAAACCCATATTCGTGGTTTCCCAAAACAAATATATCCAATAACGCTTTAGTTGTAATACATTTGTGGATTTTGAATGAAGTGTAATAACACTTAACTAGGTATTTTGAGTTTTAATTATTATTATACTTCCATTAAATGATGATTTATCATTTTTATATAATAACATAATTATATTACACGCACTAAAATATTTTTATGATTATTAATAATTTTTTTCATCTTTTTTCATTCCTATAGAATATTAAATCTCTTCTCATATCAATGTGTGTACTATCACCTCAATGATAGAATGTTTTATTTTTAAATAATCTTCATATACATATGGTTTAAATTATGGATTAAATGAGTACATTTATTTTTTATTATATACATATAAATCAAAAAATATATTATTTTACTAACCATATTACCCATATACCTATTGGAAAATGATAACATCACAAATGCATATGTGTCGACTACAACCTCCACAAAGCGATGTGATTAATTCTTCATTATTTATTCACACGGATGGTCAAAAGGGTGGATCTGTTGAATAGATATGATATTTATAAACTCTTAATGATTAAATTATGAAAATATTACCAATTTTTTCATTTTTATGTAATATGAAAATTAAATTTTCTTTCAGGAATATGAATGTACTATCTTCCCCCAAACATGATGTGAATCATATTTCATGTCCCCTTACACTAATTTCTATAAAATTATATTAAAAAAATTATATTTTTAACATTTTAATATTATATAGTTGAAGAAAAAATAAACCCTGTGAACATGGTCAATATCTGGATGTCATATTGAGGTTATAAACAAAAAGACTAGTACATGACTAGAATGAAAATAAAATATTATGTATATAAATAACACATGATAATAAATAAAATTAAATAATATATGTTATATTAATGAAAATTAAAAATGTTCATAATCAATAAATGACTAAAATAATATTATAATTATTGAATAAGAGTACATAGTAAGACATATGGGTCTTGAGATTAGAAAAATTTATTTAAAACTGGGATTTTATGTATTAATTTAAAATCATTCTCCTTAATATACATGTTATTCAACATGTTCCATGAATATTTATAATTTTTACACCCTATATATTATATTTATGTTTTATTTTTTTCATGGTTATCTATCATGTGGTGATACTGTTTATATAGAATCATGAAATTAGTGTTTTAATAGTTAAATTCCAAGTCCACAATGTGTACATTGTTTTTAGTAATCGTATTGTAACCATGAAATATGGAAGTCCATACATTATTATCATTTTTCATGGTTAGATAATAGTTTTTATAACCATGTGAGTCTCCACGAAGACAATATTCATGAAAGGGTTTGATTATATAGGTATTTACAAATCCTAATAAGAAATTTTACAATTGTTCATGAATTCTGTGATATCTATACACATCAATTTCTATAGGATGGAATTTACTACATGTTAAGTGCTACATTTTACTAACTATATGGACTAACTTGATGTCCCATTTTATGTTCATAAAATTATAAAATTACTTTGATGTCATTGATTATTTTTAATTATAATCTTCTCATAATACCTCATTATGTTGATCCATCCGTGAGTTGATTCTCTAGATGTATCCCTCATTGTATATTTACCATTTTACATTTATTTTAGGTGAATAATGTTGATTTTTATCCCTATTTCTTTCTGATCTCCTATCCTATTTCTATATCCCTCATCAATCATGACTCCCCTTGATTCATTGGTACCATAAATGGGTTATGATTTATGGATATATTGGCTTTTGGGGGAATTTATAGTATATATTATAGATCATGGGGTTTTGGGACTTGATATCTTCATTACAAACCATTTTATTATTGAGAATATGATTGATATTTCATCTTAATATGTGTCCTTATAAAATTATTCAATTTCATATTTTTCATTTTCTTTCAAAAAATATAATTTATTTTAGTTTTTGAAAATTAAATATTTGATGTTAAATATTTTTAAAAAAATTTATTCATGAATGGAAAGTAAAAATATTTTTAAATGTGCTAACTATTAAAATATAATGCACATTATTTATTTTAATAAATTCCTCAATAATGGTTTTGAATATATAATTATTTTTAAAGAATTATATTAATGATATGTCACTAGAGAAAATATTTTATTAAATTGTGATAATGTGTTACATAGATTTTTAGACAACATAGAACATGTGAATCATGGTTTTTTTGGGATATGGAAATATTCACACCTTAATGAGTGAGTAAGAATAATTGATTATTTGAACATCCATATTATTCAGTAGCAAATAACAAGTTCCTTGCTATTTATAATTTTTTGAAGGGATCAATATTATAGAAAACACATTGTGTAATGATTTGTTTCCTTGTGTGTTGTAGTTTCATGTTATCAATGGTTTTGGCATAATTATTCCTATTTTTAGTCAATATTTTATTCAAAATTCATCAATTTCTCACATGGTAATATTTTGAGATATTTTTTTTTCTCTTTTTGATCTCTATTTTATCATTTGTGTTCATTAACATATTATTATGGAATTGAATACATATTTTTTGAATTGAAAACCATTTGATATTACATTTTATGCATTTTCAAATGATATATTTTTTTTTAAAAAAAATTGTTTTAAAGATGTAGCTAACAATTACATGATAAAAAACATTACCTAATCCTAATAGTATCAAACTAGTAATTTTACCCCTACCCTATCTATATATATATATGAAATAAAATTATTTTTAATGGATTTGGGAAAGGATAAGGTTGTATTGATGCTTGATAAATTATCATGGATATATTTCATTCAAGGTGGATTGGTTTGTTGTTGATGAATCGTCAGCTGGAGACTTCATTTTAGTCATCATTTGTTTTAATTATGAGGTTATCCTTTTGTATTTCTCATATTTGGAAACATTGTGGGGTATATTTTGTTCCAAGATATATTCTTTTTTATTAACTTCTCATATTCAACATGATCCATGATTTTCTTTATTTTGGGTAAAATCATTACAATGATTTTACTTGATGACAAATAGGTTCTTATCACCAGCCATTGGTGACTAGAAAAATGTTTTAAACCTGTTGGTAGGCTATCCCAGATGATGTATCTAGTTGAATTGGGTTATTCTATAAAAAAAGGTTATTAGATATATTACATTGTTGTTAATCTGATGAAATATTATCAGATTGTTTTATGGATAGGGATACTAGATCTAGGCCATATTTACTCTAATGTATTACACTATGAGTATGTTATTGATCAACTCGTTCATTATTGTACTTGTTTTTCTATGGGTAGTTGGGAGTTAATTTATATATTATTCATTTAATGTTATATGGTATTATATTTATGAGCAATGATTCTTGGTGTAATGAGTTGGTTTACTTGGGGAGGTTTTCAGATTTTTTTGTATAATATGAAATATGAGTATAGTTGTAATGTCAACTTAGATGACATTATAAACCACGTAGTGATCAAATACATGATTTGTAAATTTTAAGTGGTTATGTAATATAGGGAGCATGGATATCAATCAAGTTTTTATGTAAATCAGTAATCCACATCCCATTGATTTTACATTTTTTATCCAACGATTCAGGGATGATTTTATAAATTATCAGCAATAAAAAAAATCAATTTATTTCGATGGATATGTTTATATATATAATTATTTTTATTTGTAGTTAAGAAATAATTATGTTTCTGAATACACAGTTTTGTCATATTTATGTTTGATAAATGGATCTAATAGAAAATTAGTTTTATTATAGATGTAAATCATTAATTCTTGATTATATAATGACGATTGGTTTTTTGATCATGTCATTATAAATTTATGATTAATCATGAAATTAAAATAGTTTATATTTTAAATTTCATTAATAATCATTTTATAGTATGGATACACCTATTAATAATTATTTTAATAAGGATAATGTTTTATAATAATTTTGTTTGTACCAAAATACTATAAATATAAAAAACAAATTATGGAAATGCCTTTTTGATTCCAATTTGTAGCTGAAAAGTGAAAATATTTTTTATACTGGAATTGTAATTGATAATAAGATTTTAAATTCAAATAAATGAAATTTTTATAATAAGAACAGCGGGCTGAAATAAATAAATTTACTCATTGATAATATAATCATTTATAAAAATGAATCATGGATTTATTATGATTCAAAAGTAATGAGTCTAATATTGAAACTAGGGATTTAAGAAATTTCCAAATTTTTTGATTTTTTCGAGATTAATTTCTGATTCTTAATTCTTAAATATTTTTCGTATTTAATACATTTTTAAACAGTGTTTGGAAATTTTCAATATGAACTACCTTTATGAAATAATTTTTTTCTTTAAGTGGGGTTTTTAAAAAATATTAAAATTTGATTTCGTGATATCATTAATTTACTGTCTGGATGGGACATTTAATTTTTATGGGGTTATCTAATTCACATTAGATAACATTTTTAAAAGGATTTCCCATCTTCTATGTAAAGAGTATGTCATCAATAATGTCTATGAGTTTACATGAGATTCATTCTCCAAGGGTTATATTTTATGTTTATCATTATACATTCCTTTGCTTGGAATTTCATATTGAATGTTATATATTCTCTTGATGTAATTTTATAATAAGTATATAAATATTTATAAATCCATATAATAAGTCAATTTAGTAAGGAATAGTTATCTATGATTCTTATAGTAAAATATGATTACTGGAGTATGGGGTGCATCATATGATTTGGGTGGTGATCCATCTAGGTTATTGATCATTAGATTCAAAGCGGTTTTGGTTTTGTATATCCTTCATTAGGAATGAAATATCATGTCTTATTTGGGATTCTTTATTATGATTTATGGATATATTATTCATTTTCTATTCCTCATTACTGTATTTGAAAATGAAAAAATTAATCCAAGTGATAGATAAATGGAAAAATATATATCATAGTATTGTTATTACAATTTAAACATAGTGATACATTGCCTTTGTTTACAAAAATGATGATCATTAGGTGTTTCCCAAGGTAACTGGGTTTGTTTTGGTGAGCACATGGGATAATCAATCCATCTAACATATTCAGGTTTTTGGTTGAATATTATTAGACAGTAATATTAATCATATAATAATATGATAACATGAATTCCATCACAAGAAACTGTAATGGATCTATATCATTTGTTATTATATAATTACTTATCATAAATCTCCAACTATTTATGTGATTCCTGGATGATCTGCTAATATATATTTTGGATTCCTAATTATCTTTAGGTTGGTTTCCACTACTGATCTTTTGAATTTGTTGCTGTGATTTTTCCTTTTCATATGATTATTCTAGTTACCTTATTGTTGGTTATATCATGTATGGGAATGTTGTATCCAATTTTTTATTGATTGAGCCATTAAGGAATCCATTGAATAAAAAGGGAAACCTTATTTATTTTATTGATTCCATTTTGTATAGATGTAGTTTCTCAGTATAAAATTATTTTTAATTTAATATAAATTGAATGAATAGCCATGATATGTCGTTGATCTCAATATATTCTCATGTTGGAAAATCAAGATCATATGGCTGAATTAAATTTTTTAAAGTGTGGTTAACCACATGCATAGTGTTGGGATATGTTTTAATGTTATTAAAGTATGTAGTGGAATAAGGATTTATCTAATTATGTCATCATTAGAGTAATATATCTCACATAGAAATTTATTTTATAGTTGTTTTCATGAAATATAAACATTATTACACTATCCTATTACATATATGTTTATGTAGTATTTAGATAATATAATCTAGAATTGTATATTTACTGACAAAAATTTGATCAGGTGGTAAATAATATGTGTTAAGTGACTCTATATGCCTAACTTCCATATTCTGTAATCTAATATAAATGTAGATGTGGTAATAGATGTATTGACTGGGGAATTTCCAAATAAGAATATAAAGGAACCATAGGATGTGGTATCCCTAGTTAACATGTTTTTCAAAATGACCAGGTGTATGATTGAGGTTTTAATGTGGTTTTATGATCAAATTTTAAGAAATTAGGATATAAATTATGAAATAAAATTCATCTCATGAAATTTAACAGATACCTGTTTTAATAATATTTATTAAAATATTTATATTTGGGAGACCACATGTTTTTAGTATTGGTTATCTAATTATGCTTTGTGTTTTCAGAGGCCACTCAAAATTCTAATTGATCTTCTTAGGGATTTGTTAGATCATGTACACAGTGCTAGTTACTCAATGAAATCGATGGTTACTTAGTTGTTTCAGGATATAAAACATCAATGATATTGGACCATAATTAGTCAGGTGATAAATTAATTCATATTATGAAGCTATTATCATTTGAAAAAAAGTGAGGGAAAAAATCGTAGAATGTTTGGTCTATGTTGGATTCTCCATTCCATTATAGATTTTTTATAAAGGATCTATGTAACACATTATTTAATTACAATAGACTCCAATGATGGAAGAAGTTATTGTTTGGGTAATTAACAACTGATTCCTAAAATTGACTCGTTTTATTCCATCACAGTGGATTATTATAGTAGAAGAACTAAATAATTTTATATGATTAAGGGGTTATACTTGTAATTCCCCAAATCATGACATACATATACATTCCATTTCTTTTGAGGAATATATAATACATAACAAAAACAAACACCCAAGGACCATAATAGTTTAGTGTCTTTGGAAACATGGAATAAAATCATCTAATCGTGGTGAATGATCTTAAATATCTCCCATAAAGTTCTTCCCCTTATTGTTTACTTACCTAAACCATTTCATTAAATACTGGGGAAAATAAAACATATAAAAGGGTGGGATCAAATTCTCATTAAGGGTAAGCATTGATAAAACAAAACAAATAATATACATTTGATCTTCAAAACAAGAACATAATGTTTGAAAATCAAAATATTGAGTTGTGAAATAAATCTTGGTAGTACGTAAGGAATAGATTATAAAGAATCATAAATGATGATAAAATATAATGGGAATAAAACAAATAATTTTG
Organism: Viscum album; assembly: GCA_963277665.1. NCBI lineage: Eukaryota > Viridiplantae > Streptophyta > Magnoliopsida > Santalales > Viscaceae > Viscum > Viscum album. The sequence goes on from OY728136.1 coordinate 137,576,271, forward strand.
GAAAGAACTAAGCACATGATATGATTTCCATAGAAGCCAAGGCATTGCTGCCAAGACCATCTTAGTGGACAAAGTCCCTTTCTGAATCGAGTTCACTCCACGTTTCAGTCCTGTAACACTGAACCAGATTAACATACCATTCAAGTCATGTCTATCTCATGATATATAAATCCATACCCAATGAATTGCATGGAAATAGAGGTCCCACCCATCTCATAATTAAATCATTCTTACATGTTCCACAACATAAACATAAATCATTATTCATAACCCAAAGAATAAAATGGGTTTTATAAATATCATCCCATCATAACAGAATCCATATAAAACAAATAGATATATTTTCATCATAAGAAAAGTGAAACCATGTAAATCATAGACACATTATACTTAAAACATACACATACTAAATAATTCCATCTTATATGGAAAATGGTTTTGATAAAACACTTGAAATGAATTCTTGAGGAAAATAACCATTCTTCAAAATCATTTTCTTTTTACAAAATTCTATGTAATTTTAAATGAAAAGATTTTTTTGAAAATATTCATGCAATCTTGTAGAGTAACATTCATGAAAATAATGTGTTATGTAACCATAAAAATCATTTCATTCTGTATAAGTTAAAAAACATTCTCTTCTTACTTTTGTTGGAAAAGTCAAAAAGTACCTCGTATGGTAATAAAATGAAAGATTCCTTCCATAACACAAAGTAAAAGTCAAAGAGGGGTAAAAATTCCATTAAAAATACATGGAAGAATATTAAACACTTTATGGAAAACATTTTATGGTCATTAATGAAAAAATTATAAGCCCAGTAAATACTTATGTATAAGTGATCTCGGATAAAAATGAGATTGCAAAATTATCCATTACCTTAGGTCAGATATGCTTCATATGTATCTGAACCTCCTGTATAATGATTTAAATAATTTCATTGAATTATTACAGAATAATCTTCATTGTTATGATATCATATATGGTTCATTTATGACTTTATATTAACTATTCTTTTTTAAATTCATGTTAAAGCAGTGTTTTGGGTAAAATCGTTTTATTTATCGTTCGTGTTTTGACTTTTAAGTATTCATATGATTAGTAAGATCATGATTACGTAATTCCAAAATATAAAAATTACTTATATATAATATATATTCCTAATATTCATATATATAATAGATCAATAAATGTAAATAAATACATCGTTCATGGAGGCGGTATGTCGTACGTACGCATGAACGCTGTTTTTGTTTCGTTATTGAGTTGAATGGAATTAGGTAGAAGACATACATATATATATATAGATATATTATGTAGCATTATTATTTCATATATTTCATGATTACTTATTATACATAATTTATAATCATTGTTGAATTGTTAACATGGAAAATGAATCTCATCGCGTCGTGGAGACGGTAATCCTTACGTATGCACAAGCGATGATATCGTTCCCATAATTATGGAATGGAATTAGAGTGGATGATATAATATCCTAGAATCTGTATGATGTTATAATAATCATATATGTTTAATTATTTACACCATTATACCCATACATGTAAGGTGGTGGTGGAAAAACAGATTAGACCCCGGTGTGGAGACGGTATTCCGTACGCACGCACGCACAAGGATTTCGTTTTCCGTAGAATGGATAGAAGTTTAATTAGGGTTGTTTTATATTTATAATAAAATATCGGTATATTAGTGATACTGATGTTATTACTTCATAATTAAACAACTAAAGAATAATAAGTAGAAGAATAAATAAATTTTAATGAATCAGTAACAGATATTACCACTTCTTCGACATGCCTCTTTGAAACCTCCTCTTAGGGAACTAAGATTTTCTTTAATGAAGACCTGGAACTCTTGTATATTTCTAAGGAAGTTTAGAAGGGAAATGGTAAGGGTTTAGACGAAATTTAATGCTCAAAATTGTGTGAGGAGGAGAGGGAGGAGGTGGCTTTTTATAAGGGTGGAGAAGGGTACCTTTGGAATTATAAGAAATATTAATTTATAATAAATTCCAACCCCACATAAAAACCTCAAAAATGACTAAAAATGAATATTAGATGATATAGGGTTGTAATATCATCAACCAATAAAATTTATACAAGTTTGGAATTTATTATAAACATTATCAACATGATTTATCCTTATATAATCTATTTAATTTTATTTGTGGTAATAATATTCTAAATTTTAAATCATTATAAATAATTAATTATATTTTTTGAATTTTTCATAATTTTTTACATTATTACATTTTCGACCATATAAATTTTAATTTATAATTTTTAAATTTGTTATTTATTTTTAAACAATTTTATAATATGTATTTTTCATAAAATAACAACAGTGTCAATTTTGACACTATACATTTATTTGAATTTAAATAAAATATACATAGAAGATATGTTATAACTAAGAAAATTAATAGATTAATAACATGTCATATTTATCTATAAAATTAGTGGAGCACATTAAACAGTTCATATAATATTTATTTTAATATTTTTTAAATCATTTATTTGATAATTCAACCAATAAAATATTTTCAACATCACTATTGTGTCATAATTAATGATAATTATTTAATCCCTAAAAATTATAAATAAATTCATATGATGTAGTTAATTTTACTAGAAATTTGGAGACTATTTATATCCGACGTTTTATGATTTTTATCACTAAATTAAAATTATTACACTTATAAGATTTACAAGAGTGACATGTTGTCACTTTCTTTGGTTTTAATAATAATTAAATTATTTTCAAGGTCAAAAGTCCATAAAATGAATCTAATCCGACTCTTATGTGATATGGATCTACCTTTAGGCACCCAATGGAATTTTTACATGTGATAGGGTAATTTTATAATCTTATTTTTTTCCATAATTACCCGATTTACCTTTAACCACAGTAAAGAAAAATTACAGTAGACACTATTCATAATATCAAAAAAAATAAAATTATCCTATTAAATTAATTTTTACCCACTAAATTAAAATATGGAATCCATTTTTCAAAAATAATAACACATAATTTGGAGTACTTAATTTAAAATTAATCTCGTTGTTAAGAAAACGGGTTTTAAAAGTTAAAACATTGCAAAAGATTGAAATAATTTTACATATGAAATCAATGTAAAATCAATTCTAATGACATAAATTAGGTTAAATGGTATACATATATTCTATTTATACTTTAACATCACTCAATATTATAATTTAACCATATAAATTATTACAACGAAAAAAGTTGTTTTTAATTAAAATATAAGGTCTTTTTACTATTCATTAAAATATGAATGTTATCGGAATAATATGAAAAATTTATACAATGTAAATTTTTATATCCAGATTCCAAAGAAGAATTTTATTTTGTCAAATTGAAATTATAAACTTGTCAAAAACTAGATTTAACGTGTGTGTGCCATCAAAAGGCGGCAAAACTGCATTATTTTAAAAAAAAATTTTTACCTGAAAAATTTATTTTTTTCACATTACTTGTTTTAGAAAATGTGTATGATGAATATTAATGTTATAAAATTCAAAATGTAGTTAATACTATTCATAAAGTCTAGTCCATAGCTATATATAATTGTTTAATGAAACCCAGTATTGCGTACAACACACGCTATCGAGGAAGTTCGCCATTGCGTGTAATGAAAGCCAAGTCTGGGTTACGTGTAGTCCAAGACTTCATTGTTTTTTTGTATAACAGAATCCAACCATATTTCATTTGTACATTGAATATATATATATAATAATATATACACACACTCAATGTTTCATATAATAACTACTATCAAATGAACATGAAATTGTGTGTAACACAATCCAAGAGTAGTGTTGCGTATACTGCAAGCTAATATGGTGTTACGTATATTGAAAGATAATCATGGTGTAGCGTACAACAGAAGATATTAATGAAATAATATATCTCATAAAATCTCGGGGTGTTGCATTCTACCCCACTTAAAATTAATTTCGCCCTCGAAATTCATTGGGGTTATAAATGGTTTATTACATGAGAGTTTCAATTATTGAAAGCCACATCGTAAAAAGGTATACTAAAACATCATTTTAAAATGGTTTATTAGAATCATAATAGATACCCAAAGTAACTCATCACTGGGTTTCCACATAGAATAACATAGGATAAAATATGCATATGGAGGATAAATCTAACCATCATGTTCTGATGGACAGTGGTAGAGAACATGGCTATGAAAAAGCCATTAATCACAAAGCCATAAATTTGTGTTGATTTATGGTACCATCTGATTCATCGGATGTAAGGGATCTGGGAAAAACTTTTTGGTTTTCAAGATGATTTCCCTAAAGTTGAAGGATTTTAATTAGAAGAAATATTTACGTTATTTTCGTATAATATCATCCTTGTTCATGCCTTGAACAATTTCTACTTCATCACTTAAAGAAATGAAGATGAATTTGTCTTTTGTGAAGTGGTATCAGATCATGTGACAGAATGATAGGTCATTCTATCTGTCTCAAGAAAAAGGATAAAAAAAGTTATTAAATATACATAAGTGTATCTATGGTGAGTTTAATCGTATATGATACCAAAAATGGACTTATACTTCTTCTATCATACCGCATAATAAAATAAAACTCATTTATACTAACCAGGGACTTCTTGTGGGCCAATGGTTTGCGATAAATGCTTGTCTCACTTTGGTTGTGGGTTAGATTCCCACAGCCTTGTCTGATGCGACAGGTTGTCGCCTGTCCTCCAGGTTGTCCTTTTTCAAAAACTATACTATTATAACATTCCAGAAATAATAACAAAAAACAAGTTCTATCGTTAAATAATACTATCTGATGTCCAAAATAATCTATTCCAAATTTTCGACTTATCCATAATAAATAGTCCAATCTCATTGTAATAAGAAATCAATTACCAAAAATGTCATATAACAAGCTTGTAAATACCATCATTTATCCCCCATATATCATAAGATATATCTAGTTGGTCACATTACAAATATGTTAATACCTTAATGATGTATTATCTTGAAAAATGAATACCCATTGAACTTTAGTAAAACATGAATGCTGTCAAATGTTAACTCTTTCCATATAACAAAATCCAAAAAATTCTATTTACTCAAACCAAGATATCACTTTATCCTTATATGAATCATGAGCTCATGAAAACTATCAAACATATTATTTTACCCTTATCCCTTCGTTATGTGCATATCATCTGCATTCAAAAATTATTTCAATCACTTTTCATGGTTACTGGTACCATATTATTATTGAAAACCAATACATAAATATTAAAAAATTCCACAATACCATAATTTAGATTCCATGATACGATTTTGAAATTAAATTACATAAACACTTAATCATTATACAACATAATTTTCATACTCAACATCACAAATAGTGATCGAATGTGACTTCCCTTTATCCCTTTCCTTAAGAGGTTTCTCACATTGATAATCATTAACCCATGGATTATGGCATTGATTAGCACAATGCCACATTTCCTTACACTTGAAGCATTGAAGAGTTGGTGGTGCGTTCTCTATAGTCATTTCTTTATTGACATCATTAGAAACCCTTTTTCGATTACTTCGATACTCAGCTACTCAATGACCTTATTTTCCACACTTAAAACACTTTCTAGTCCCTTTAATACAATCTCAATCATGGTTCTTTCAACACTTTGAGCATAAAGAAACATTTATCTTATTTTGACCATTATTCTGAGATTTATCCTTGAAATCCATCTTTTGTTTCTTGTCAAAATCATGATATGGATATGTTAAAAAAACTTCATGTTCTACCTTGATAGCACAACACAAAATTTCTTCATAGCTACTGAAGTCTCTAATAGATAATGCCTTAGAAGACTTGGTCTTAAGCCACTGAAAAATTGATCAAATTTACTTTCAGGTTGGATAACAAAGCCAGATAGATACCTTGAAAGGCTTGTAAAATTTTCATTTATATACCAACAGATTCATCATCCTTTTGCGTATGCTCAAGGAACTATTTTTCCATCCTTGTTCAAAGAATATGGGGGAAGTAATTACTGGAAAAAAAGTTCTTCAACTCGTCCCATTATATGGATTCGATTTCATCTTGGGGCCTTGTATTCTTAATTAGAGTCCACCATTGATCTGCTTCACCTTCTAAATGGTAAATATCTAGAATGAGTTTTTCATGTTCCGAACAACGAAGTATGAAAAATATCGTTTCAATGGTTCTGATCCATTGTTCAGCAACAAGTGGATCAGAAGAAACACTGAAACAAGTTGGACGTTGCCTCTTGAACGACTCAATAGAATATTTTTCCCTTTTTTCTCATTTGGAAGTCCATAATGATTCATAGCTTTTTTATGTATAGAAATATGATTTTGCACTCCATCTCTCATGACACTGGTTTGGTCAGGAGGAAAATCATTACATTGTCCAATACATTGATCAACAAGGTTCCTTCGGGTTCCATCCATCATCTAAAACCCAAAAGAATAGTGTGAGAGGCAAAAATCATGCTAGGGAAAACAACATAATAATGGGGGAGTACCTTCAATATCTAACATCTTAGGATTAATTATAATATCGTTCACACAATTCTAGGACTATATCCTATAAGTATACGTAACCTTAGGGGCATCCCTAGACATACCTTAGAAATATCTAATGGGATCTCACTAACGATTTCGCATCCTAGTTTCCAAAGGTTAACTAAACCTTTCCTCTGATACCAAATGTAATGACCCAAAGATTGATGTACATATACATTACATTACTTTTGCGGAATAATTAATGCATAACAAAAACAAATACACAAGGACCGTAATAGATTAGTGTCTTTGGAAACTCGGAACAAAATCATCTAATAGTGGTGAATGATCTTCAATATCTCCCATAAAGATCATCCCCTTTTTGTTTTCTTACCTCAAATCTTTCATTAAATCCTAGGGAAAAGAAGACATATAAAAGTGTGAGCTCAAATTCTCAGTAAGGGTAATCATGGACAAAATAAAACAAATCATATACATTTGAACATCAAAAAATAAACATAAAGTTTGAACAACAACATCTTCAGTTTTGAAATAAATCATGGCAGTACGTAAGGAATAGATCATAAAGAAACATAAATCGTGATGAAATAGAATGGTAATAAAACATGTAATTGTGTCAAACATTAAACACATGTTATGATTTCCATAGTAGCCAAGGCATTGTTTCCAAGACCATATTAGTGGAAAAAGTCCCTTTATAAATCGAGTTCACTCCTCGTTTCAGTCCTATAACACTGAACCAGATTAACTTACCATTCCAGTCAGGTCTATCTCATGAGATATAAATCATTACCGAATTCATTGGAAGGAGATATAGGTCCCACATATCTCATAATAAAATCATTCTTACATGTGCCACAACATAAACATATATTATTTACCATAACATAGATAATAAAATGGGTTTAATAAGCATCGTCCCATCATAACATAATACATATACAAACAAATGGAAATCATTTCATCATAAGAAAAGTGAAACCATGTAAATCATAGAGACATTATACTTGAAACATATACATATTAAATAATTCCATATTTTATGGAAAATGGTTTTGATAAAACACTTGAAATGAATTCTTGATGAAAATATCGTTTCTTCTTCAAAATCATTTTCTTTTTACAAAATTCCATGAAATTTTAAAAGGGGATTTTTTTTGAAAATAGTCATGCAATCATGTAGTTTAAGATTCATAAAAATATGGTGTTATGTAACCGTAAAAATCTAATCATGCTGTATTAGTTAGAAAAACATTCTCCTCATACTTTTGTCATAAATGTCAAAAAGTACCTCGTATGGTAATCAAAAGAAAGATTCCATCCATAACACAAATTAAAAGTTATAGTGGGGTAAACATGACATTAAAAATAAATGGAATAATATTAAACCCTTTATGAAAAACATTTTATGGTCCTGGATTAATAAAATATAACCCCAGTAAATACTTACGTATAAGCGATCTCGGATAAAAATGAGATTGCAAAATTATCTCTTACCTTTGCTATGATATGCTTCGTATGTATCCGAACCTCCTGTATAATGATTTAAATAATGTAATGGAATTATTACATAATCATATTCACTGTTATTATATAATATATTGTTCATTTATGACTTTATATTACCCGTTCTTTTGTAAATTCATGTTAAAGTAGTGTTTTGGGTAAAATCATTTCATTTATCCTCTGTGTTTTGACTTGTAATTATTCCTATGATTACTTAGATCATGATTACTAAATTACATAATATAAAACATGATTTATATATAATATGTATTCAGAATATACATATATATAATAGATTTATAAATTGAATGAAATACACCGATCATGGAGAGGGAAGGTCGTGCGTACGAATGAACGTTGTTTTCGTTTCATTATTGTGTTGAATGGAATTTAAAAGATGTCATGTATATATATATATATATCTAGTATAATTATTATGTCATATATTTCATGATTACTTATTATACATACTTTATAATCATTTTTGAATTGTTAACATGGAAAATGAATCTCATCGCGTCGTGGGGACGATAATCCCGTACGTACGCACGAGCGAAGATATCATTCCCATAATTATTGAATGGAATTGGAGTGGATGATATAATATTATAGAATTATTAAGATGTTATAATAATCATATATAGTTGTTATTTAAACCGTTATACCCATCCAATTAAGTTGGTGGTGGAAAAACATATTACACCACGGTGTGGAGACGGTATTCCGTACGTATGCACGCTAGGTGATTTCATTTTCCGTAGGATGGATAGAAAGTGAATTAGGGATGTTTCATATTTACAATAACATATCTGTATATTAGTGACATTGATTTTATTACTTCATAATGAAACAACTAAAGAAGAATAAGTAGAAGAAGAAATAAATTTGAAAGAATCGGTAACAGATATTACCCCTACTTCGACACGCCTCTTTGAAACCTCCTCTTAGGGCACTAAGATTGGTCTTTAAAGAAGACCAGGACCTCTAGTATGTTGCTAAGGATGTTTAGAAGGATAATGGGCAGGGGTTGTCTGATCTTGAAGTCTACAAATGGTGTGAGGAGGACATGGAGGGGGGCACTTTTATAAGGTAGGAGAGGGGAACCTTTGGAATGATAAGAAATATTAATTATTAATAAATTACAACCCCACTTAAAACCCTCCAAAATGAATCAAATCAGAATATTAAATTAGATAGCACTGTAATCACCTCAAAAAATAAAATTTAGACAAGTTGGGAATTTATTTTAAACATTATCAACATGATTTATCCTTATATAATATATTTAATTTTATTTGTGGTAATAATATTATAAATTATAAATCATTATAAATAATTAATTATATGTTTTTAATAGTCCATAATTGTATATATTATTAGATTTTATACCATATATATTTTACTTTATAATTTTTAAATATTTTTCTGATTTTTATACAATTTTATAATATGTAATTTTTATAAAATAACAATAGTGTCAATTTTGACACTATTCATTTATTTGAATTTAAATAAATTATACACAGAAGATATTTATGAAATAAAAGATTAAATAGATTCATAACATGACATATTTATCTAGAAAATCAGAGGAGGACATTAAATAGTTCATATAATATTTATTTTAATACTTTTAAATTCATTTATTTGATAATTCAATCATTAAAATAATATTAACATCATTATTGTGTCATAATTAATGATAATTATTTAATCAATAAAAATTATAAATAAATTCATATGATGTAGATAATTTTATTATATATCTGGGGACTATTTATGAACGAACTTTTATGATTTTTATCACTAAATTAATATTATAACACTTATAAGATTTAAGAGAGTGACATGTTTTCAATTTCTTTGGTTTTAATAATAATTATATAATTTTCAGGGAAGAAAGTCCATAAAATGAATCTAATCTGACCCATAGGTGATATGGGTCTACCTTTAGTCATCACCTAGAATTTAAGAATGTGTTAGGGTGATTCTATAATCATATTTGTACCCTTAATTAACTGATTTACCATTAACTCTAGTAAATAAAAATTAACGTAATTACTATTCAAAATATCAAAAAAATAAAAGTGACCTATTATCATAATTTGGACCCACTTAATTAAAATATGGAATCAATTTTTTAAAATTAAAAACACATAAGTCTCAATAATTAATTTAAAATTAATCATGTTGATAAGAAAACAGGTTTTAAAAGATAACACATTACAAAATATTTTAATAATTTTACGTAGGAATTCAATGTAAAATCAATGATAATGAAATAAATTATATTAAATGGTAAATATATATTCTATTTATAATTTAAAATTATCCAATATTATAATTTAACCATATAAATTATTACCATGAAAAAATTTGTTTTTAATTAAAATATAGCGTGTTTTTACTATTCATTAAAATATTACTGTTATCAGAATAATATGAAAATTTTATCCAATGTAAATTTTTATATCTTTATTACATAGAGGAATCTTATTTTTTCAAATTTATCTTCTAAACATGTAAAAAACAAGATTTAAATTGAGTGCGCCATCAAAAGGCGACAAAACTGCATTTTTTTTAATATACTTAATTTACACGAAAAATTTATTTTGTTCATATACCATGTTTTAGAAAATGTGTAAGATGAATATTAATGTTATAAAATTCAAAATTTAGTTAATATTATTCATAACGGCTAGTCCATAACTATATATCATTGTTTAGTGAAACCCGGTATTGCGTACAACACACACTATCGAGGAAGGTTGTGATTACGTGTAATGCAATCCATGTCCGGGTTGCGTGTAGTGAAAGACCCCTTTGATGTTGCTTATTATAGAATCCAACCGTATTTTATTAATACATTGAATATACATATATAAATATATATACACTCAATGTTGTGTAGAATAACTATTATCAAACGAACTACAAATTGTGTGTAACACAATTCAAGAATAGTGTTGCGTATACTGCAAGCTAATACGGTGTTGTGTATAGCGCAAGATAATCTTGGTATAGTGTACAATAATAGATATAAAAGAAAGAATATATCTCATAAAATCTCAGGGTGTTACAATACTGCTCCATGGTGTTCTTATGGTTACCGTTTATGTGATATAACCATTATTTTCATCACAATTTTGGAGATTATTTGTAAATGAAATTTGTATTATTTAAATATTGATTATGAAAATAAATAATCAGACAGATATCCAAATTATATTATTCGTGAAATCATCAAGAATATGCTTCTAGTGTGTGTGATTTATTTCAAGGGATTTTTGGATTAACATTTTACATAGTTGAAATTTACATATAGAAGTTTTTTTATATTACTTGTCTAAGAAGAAAAATTTGAATTTTTTAATGGGATTCCTTTTAGATATCTATTATATTGAATGTAATTAGGTGGACTATCTCTAGATGGGCAGTATAAATAGACAGTTCCTATGAAGATATCTATCCAAGACTCCCCTAAACTGCATCCGGTCTTTCCTAGTCGGGAGGGAAAAAATGACATATTGTCAAGATCATCCCAGCCTTTACCAAGTTATGGCACCCCTCAATATCGAATTCATAATGTTATAAAACATGTGAGTACCTATAATTCGTTTGAATTACATGAATCTTCTAGTAGTGATGATGACAGGAAACCAATGGCAGATCGAGATGGAGTTAATTGTGTTAACACAGATGTAACGTCTGAGAACCCAGATGATGGGGGAGGTCCCTCGATACAGGAAAAGGATGGGCTGAGGGGGAGACAAAAAAGTGGAAGGGGTGCTCAAACATCTCTTCACAGTATGAACACTCGCTCATGAGTGCACTGATGACTTTTTTTATGGTCATGTTTTGATGTTCCTACTCCTCTATCTTTACTCTTTGTATGAAATTCTATTTTAATAAAAGGGGCCTTTACACCTCAACCTTCTTAAAAAAATTGTGAAAAATTATGAAATATTCTGGGTTAGAGGTATGATTTATTTTTATTCTAATCTACCTCTATTGATTATCTAATTTAATTTTAGAGTCATTCATTGAAAATTTGGAGTTTTAGTAGAAATAAACTTAGCACATGGTTTGTACATTTTTTATAGTAACAATGTAGTAACATTATTTTATCGATATATTAACTCATGTAGTATTTTTAATTGTTTTAGTATTTTTCTCCAAAATGCGATAATCTTCTAGAAAATTATTTCGATAAATGATCATGGTTATATATGGTATCTCAGGGATTGAGCATATTTATACTATATGTGAAGCTATTACTATGTAATTTTGTGGTTTTGGGTGTAAGGAATATTATATATTGTATGATTATCAAATAGATTGTTTAATTTTGAAGCCTAACTGTTTAACCCATGATGGATTCACACAATTGAAAAATTACATGGATACCCTTTGACAATTTTAAAAAAAATATCCTTCTATTAGCACTTTATATGGACCAATTATGTCCTTGATACTCATTGATGTTCTCTCCTTGGTTCCTTTGCATTTTGCCTCATTTTTAATAGATCTATTTGAGGTATGTTCTTCTTTCCACATCATCTCTTTTACTATTTCTATGACACTACTAAATCTTTATTCCACTTGTTTTTTAGGATCCTAATGGGCTATGGGTTTTTTATATGGATGGTTTAGTGGGAAATTATTGATAGTTATCATGGATCTACTGTTTGAAGATAACATATAATTATTTATAATCAAAATTTTATAATTTGGCTGAGTGTAAACTTTTATTAAGGTCGATGTCTCTTTGAAATATATCAATAATATGATTTACTTCATCATTCTATAAATTCATTTTTTTAATATAAAATAATTATTTGGATTCTATGAATTTTGTTATCAAATTACATATTAGGTTAAATATCATGTATCTTAATGTGTGTTTTAATTAAAAATATTTTTATACATGTTGTTTGATCAATTAAATACACGAACAATTTTTTTAAAACCAGAATTATTTTCAATCATGAAAGTTTCAATTAATCACCTATGAAATTTTTTTATTAAATTTTTAGCATTATCTAGTTTATTTTTTTATTAGAATATTCCCCATTGGAATCATTAGATTTTTGTTATATGAACATTTGAAAACCAAAGTGAGTGTTTTACCCCTATGGATTATGTGTAAGTAATCATTAAGTAATAGAAGATAATTGGTATCATGATAATGGGATACCACATTAAGAATCGATATCATTAGAATCATGTTATATCGGGTTTGTGATATTTATGTATCCCTCTTTTTTCTTTCCAAAGGTTAGAGATTATTATTTCATTGTTTTCCTCTTCAAGATATTGTTAATTACTTGATATATCACATAGAAAACTTTTGATATGTTTATATTATTTTTATTTCCTTGTACATTATCATTCTTGTTTATTACTATATTTTTGTTTTCATGGATATTGATTTTTTTAGAAATTAAAACCAAATGATTGTTTAGGTTAATTTATTTTGAATGAAATAACATTATGAAATTATGTTTTTTAAAAGAATTATCTTAATGCATCATGGTGATAGAAATTATATAGATTTATAATGGTATCTTGTAGTATTTTTTCCACAAAACCAATATATTTCATTCAGAGTATTGAATCATTTTCGTTATGATAATAAAATATATAATAGAATTATGTAGATTGAATTATTTCGAGTGTTTTGACATCCTATTGGTGGGTTTTTATGGTGCAGCTAGTTTGTTACATGGATACTTATTTCAAGACATGGCATGTTTATTTATAAGGATTAGTCTTTTAGATTTATTTTTTCTATCTTATTTTGGTCTGTATTTTTACATGATATTCTTTAGTAATTTATCATCTATTTTTATACATGAGACAATCTTTTTATTTCTAGGTTGAAATAATTCCCATTATTGAATGTTTTGTTAAGTAGGATCTTTTCACAAGCTCATAGTGATAAGCGTGTACAACAAGCCCTATTTTGAGCCTTAATGGGTGATGTCTCAATTAGAATTTTGATATTTTATTGTGTAATTTATAATAAAAATAACATAAAATTTCATTTACATATTTACATTATTTAAAAATACTTTATCATAACATATATGGTTAAATTCCTGATAAGTTTTTTATAGAGTGAGAGAATAATGTTTTTATCCTTTATATATGAACACTATTCTATCACTCATATAAATCATTCATTATTGTGATCCTTCTATATGTTTTAATGTATGTTAAAAATTTATAATGTTTTTTTGTAGAATTTTTTTAGAAAATATACTTATGAGATATGGGTTTTTCTTATCATTATTATGAGATAAGTAAAATTGGTTTTTCAAATGGGATAAAAGTAGTTTTTCAACATTATTGTGATGAAAAATGGACTGATTATAATTTTAAAATATATGATATTTTACATGGATGTTATAGATGATTGAATGTGAGCACGATATTTCTCATTATAATGGGTGAGCATGATATAGATCCCAAATACATTGTGTAATTAATACACATTAGAGGAAAATAATATACTTACCTAGACTTATCAAACATATATATTACTTTATATGGATTATTATTCAATAAATTACACAAACACATTACTATGGATAGTGAAGCTAAATTGCCAATGTAATCATGGGATCAAAATCAATTCAATCATAGGTAATCTAAATAGTCTCACACTATGTTCTTAACAACTAGAACCATTCGTAGACATATCATATGTAATACATTTCTCCATACCCATTAGAAAGGGAATCATAAGAATGTTTGAACTAATATTCTCATTAAGTTAAATCAATGGAGATATATAAGAAACACATGAACATAAGGGTATCAGAACATGAGTATGACATTGGAAAACCATAACCTGAAAATCAAATATCATAATCTAGAATAAAGGTATAAATATTGGTAGTTCATAATATGTGGATCAAAGGGATGAAAAGAATATAATATATTGAATAATAATATATATTAGTGTAATTCACATATGAAGAGATACTATTAATTCAAAGATACCCCCAAGATTTTGTTTTCATGTTAGGATTGGGATAACCATCTATATACCTACTTCAGGCACCACAAGACCACTCATGTTTCCAACATTGGTATTGGGATAACCACTTATGTACTATTTGAGATCATATAACATTAATCATTACCCAATTTATTGGAGGAGGATATTGATACCACAAGTAAAATTTTGAATATAATAAAAATGTGTTCCATAAGATCATAAAACATATATAATATCATATCCCATTAAACAAAAATGGGTTTAAAAAAATTCATAATATCATAACATATCAAAAAGAGAAAGGTTTTTTAATAATTTTTTCGGTTCATCTATCACGACCCCCTCCCACCAATGAGGCCCCTTCTAAGCTAGTAATGTTGAAAGGGAGGTATTGACCCCCCGAGTCTCACCTTCAGTAGGACCCAGAGTGGCGACTAGCACCAAGGGTATGAGTATTCATAAATATGGGAGGCATTTCCCTTTTTATTATTTAATATATGGAAATAGGAAGAGTCAAACACTGAAAGAAAAAAACAAGAAAATGAAAATAAACTCAAACCAATCCAACATGCATGTTTAATCAATTCTGAAACAAAGTACAAGTACAAGAAAACTAAAAACTACAATACCAAAAGAAACAATAGTAAATCAAACTGCAACAACTGCAACTGTCCCAACTTGTAGGGTCCTGCACGACCCTAGTAGTCCTCCTAGAAACCTAAATGTAAACGTAGGGTGAGCATACAAGTATACATAGTAGGGAAACCTAAATATCTCGTGCACAGGAGGGGAGACATCCTAATGTCACATGAGAAAAATAGAAGAAACCAAAACATAGCATGGAATTCTATCTACCCAACCTCACCTACAACACTCCACAAAAACAAAAAACAACAGGTTTTAGTATATAAGAAAAAGAGTATTGGGTACCCCACACCATTCCCCCCCAGTAGCTAGTTTCTATTCCTAATAGCTAATTTCCTGAAACTACGACACTCTTCCTACCCGCACACACCTAGGCTTAAAAACCACATACCCGCCCACACACACTTGGTCCTCACTAACCACATATCCCACCTGCACACACCTCGGCTTCACAAAACACATATACCGCCCGCACACACCTGGGCCTCTCAAACCACAATCACATCCCTACCTGAACACCCCTAGGCCTCATCCCGTAGATTCTTGGGAACAGTAAACCTGCCCGATGATTCTTGGGATAAAATCACACAAATCAAAATATTCCCAAAGAGTCTTAGGTGTAAGGTCACCTCAAGCCATCACAACCTATGGATGAAGGAGAAGGAAGTATCTATTAACTAATGGTAAAACACCCTCTCCCATGAAATGGGAGTGTTCGACACTAGTTTCTCAACATGGGTGTGGTGTGACAAAACACAAAGATACAGATACATATATGTATACCAAACACATAGCCCAACCTATGTCCTCTAAACAAAGAAACTGAGTACGTGCCTCTGCACTGCTACTTCGAAGCATGCATACAACAAACAATCCCAACCCCATTTAGGTTTTCACGTTTCAACAATATTTCTTTATTAGGTTCTTAACTACTGGGAAATTATCAAACAAGATCAAGCATTTCGTAGATAAACCCTACCAACCACAAATCATGTTAGATAGAACAAAAGCAACACAAAACCAACCTATTTGTCATCAATCAATCCCCATTGATTATTCCCGTGTTTAATTCATTATATTTCTCCATAGTTAAATTATCAACATTAATCTTTCTTTTAATATCACAAACCATTATTGCAGCCATGCTGCCACTATAACCACATCTCCACAACTGTATCACAAAACAAGGCTCGTGCAACATAATTGCCACTTTAATATCATTTACCACAGCCTCAATTCCCCTCCTATTCTTAATAACACATGATTCACCCACCTTTTCACAGACCTCAAAACCAAACTGACACCCACATGTTTATTATTCCATTTTGTTCAACCAGGGTGATCACAAAAGGGTTCAGGATATTCATTTAATCAGCCAACTATATGTGATTAACCAATTTCCATATTCCACAATGTTTCCATCCACAAATGGTCTAGAAAGATAGGGTATCATTTAATTGCACAAGAAAAGTCCCCCAATGACCATGATTTGTAGTAGGAATGAGCCTATTCAATTCATAACATAACAATAGGATAAACAATGATAAACATAACAACATCCACATCCACATTCTTTTAGCTAGTTATTATCGTCATTAAACTGGTTCAACTATGTCTTGGGAAAGAAAGAGAACACCCATCCCTCATGATGTTCAAATTAGAGAGATGAAGGTAAGATCCCTACCTCAACAGGTTCTGATCACAATGCTCCCCCAGATAAACTTTAGAAGACGTCTGTCAGCATCCATCGCTTCTGTCAAAACCCGAAAAAAACCACCTTGGATGGATTCTAGTAAGGAAAGGCCAAAGGGAAAACAACATATCTGAGCTCTGAAGTTATGACTCGTCCTTATGATCTCGTGGCCACTGACAGATCATAAATCAGAGCTCATACGAATATGTTACAGAAGAATGGAGCTTTAGAGTTTCTCGGGAGGGCTCTGCTCAATGGAATGGAGAGGAGAGAAATAATCTGAAAAGGAGGAGATACCCCCTCCTTTTATAAGAGTGAAAAACTAATGTACACGATGTTTACTCAGCCATTCCACACAGTCACCACATGTCTTCCAAAACAGCATTCAACGCGGCACCCGGCCATTGGCAGGTAAACACACGGTTTGAGGGTAACGCATACGCAGGGAGAAACTACACGGCGTATAGGATGTGCTACATGGAGTGTACTTATTTATTTCACACGGAAATGACGTGGATTCAAAATGGCACATGACAGTTGACTGGACAACACACGGTTTAAGGGTAACGCGTACGCGAGGAGAAACTACACAATGTGTAGGATGGGCTACACTGTGTGTACTTATTTATATCATGCGACAAGGACAAAACATCAACATGACAGATGGCTATTGACTGTTCAACACATGGTTTGAGGGTAACACATACGCCGGGAGAAACTACATATCATGTCAGATGTGCTACATGGCGTGTACTTATTTATTTCATGTGGCAAGGACACAGCTTCAACACGAGGTATACTCGACATGGTGGTACAGGACGTGTAATCAAACTACACGACATGTTGTGAAAATATTCTAAAAAATGTGGTTAAAGTCCATTCTACCCTCCAGAACACTTCGTGACCTTCTCTTCAACAAAGGAATGGACCAGAGTGTTCTGGGCCATTACACCAGATACCTATTAAAACATTCTCATCCCCATGAATTCAAAAAGCAACCCAGTGGAACCCTACAAGTTAACTCTTAGGGCTCTCATTATAACAGGAACCCAATCAACAACCCTAATAATATATGTGAGGAATTCCTTCTCTAATGTTGAGATATTATCCACTTTAGGTGGCACTGACTCACCTACATAGGTTTAATCGCAACCTCATTAATGCATCTCTATTGAGATTTGGGTCTTCCCACTTCCAAATATGAGGATTTTTCCATCATACTCTACCCCCAACACTATACAACTATCACACTGCCCGAAAACATGGCTTTAGGAATTCCTTCTCCAATGTTGAGATATTATCCGCTTTAGGAGACAGTAACTCACCCGCATGGGTTCATCCTCATCTGCATCAATACGTCTCGATTAAAGATCAGTTTATTCCATTTCCCCACACATTCGGACATGTTACACACTTCCAGAGAACAAGGAAACTAAACGCCTCACAACCGACAAGACAATCATTCCATATATCAAAGTTATAGAGTATAAAATCAATACAATTATCAGAATAACAATGCAAAACACAAGTCAAATCAAATCTGGGTACTGAGTGTGCATATGAGCCTCCCACTCCCAAGTTCTCTCATGGAGGGTACCATGCCTCTAAAACACATGAACTAAGGCGATGGTCCATCCATGATAGTCCTTCTCTTCATGATCCTCAATTCTGACTGGTCGTTCCTCAAAGGTTGCATCATCTCCACTATCTAACTCTCCCTAGTCGATAACGTGAGAGGCGTCGTGTAAGTACCGACGAAGCTGGGAGACGTGGAAGACATCATGAATCTTCTCCAACTAAGGTGGTAGGTCTAGCTTATATGCCACCTTGCCGACTCACCTCAGCATATTGAAAGGTCCGATGAACCGAGGGGAGAGCTTTCTCCCCTTCACAATCCTCTACTACCCACGTCGATGGGAATCCTTCAAGAACACATGATCTCCCACCTCGAACTCCAAGGGCCTCCTCTAACTATCAGCATAATACTTCTGTCGGTCCTGAGCTGCTTTCATCATATCATGCACTAGATAGACATTCTCTATAGTGCTATGTATTACCTCTGGCCCAAGAGCACCTGCCTCACCAACCTCTTCCTAAAAAAATGGGTGAACGAAATGGTATTCTATTCAAATCCTCAAACGATGCCATGAAAATAGTAGAGTGGATGTTTTTGAAGTATGAAAACTCTACTAATGTCAAGTGTCGCACCCATGATCCACTGAAAATAGGAATGCATGCTCTCAGCGTGTCCTCCAACGTCAAGATAGTCCGCTCTGTCTGCCCAATGGTATGGGGGTGGAATGTAGTTCTAAGGTGTAGCTGGGTGCGAAACAAATGTTGTAACGTCATCCATAATCGTTAGGTAAACCGAGTGTCCCAATCTGAGATGTTAGTCTTCGGAACTCCATGCAAAAGAACCACCTCATTTACGTACCTATATGTTAAGGTACTCACTGGGCCCGACTCCTTAATTTCTAAGAAGTGAGCGGATTTCGTCAGTCGATCCACCACTACCAAGATAGCATCATAACCACCCTGAGCTCTGGGTAGTCCTGTGACGAAGTCCATTGAGATGTCATCCCATATCAACTCGGGGACATCTAAAGGATGAAACAAACCACTAGGAACACGGTGTTTAGCATTTACTTGCTGACACACTAGGCACATAGCCACAAACTCTTCCACTACCCATTTTACCTCGAGCCACCAAAACTGCTCCCTCAGGCCTCAGTACATTTTTGAAATTCTCAGATGTACCTCCAAGGATAAGCTTTGGAACTCACGGAGAACTTCCTCATGCATCACCTCTAGAACAAATAGCCTTCCATGAAAAAGAATCTGATGTCGGCCATCCTCTGACCATAGTTCTCGAGTGTTTCCCTGATTGATATGATCCTGCATTATATTCTCCTTGGAGTCTCCACACAGAGACTCTTAAACTTTCTGTAATAAGGAGGACGACACCATCATCTGAAAAAAACAGACTCTAACACCCTCTACCCTTGGATCCAACTGTAAGGAAACCAAATCTCCCATCACATTCAAAGCATTAATGGATTCCTGAACCACTTCCTTATGAGACTTCTTATTCAAGGAATCAGCCACAACGTTACCCTTACCTTCAATGTAAGATATATCGATGTCTTAAACTTGAAGAAACTCAACCCATCTCAGCTGCCATCCATTCAAGTCATGCTGGGAGAATACATAACATATGCTCTTGTGATCTGAGAAGACAAGAAAGCGCTCCCGAAAGAGGTAATGTCGCCATAACTTCAGTATAAACACTACTGTTACAAGCTCTATGTCATGTGTGGCATAGTTATGCTCATGAGGGCACAACTTCATAGACCCATAACAGATCACACCATTCTTCTACACCAGTACGCTCCCCAAACCAAGGTGAGAAGGATCAAAAAACACCTCATACAACAACCCTTCCTCTGGAAATCTGATTACTAAATCACTGACCAACTTCTCCTTTAGGTAGTCGAAAGACTTCTGGCACTGTTCGCTCCATAAGAAGACCCGATCCTTCCTAGTCAGAGCTGTCAATGGAGCAGTAACTCGAGAGAAGTCTGAAATGAACCTCTGATAGTAACCTTCCAACCCCAGGAATCTACGAACATATACCACGCTCTTGGGTTCCTCCCAAGAAACAATTGCATCCACCTTCGATGGGTTCACTAACAATCTATTCTAAGACACCACGTTCCCAAGGAAGTCTACTTCCTGCATCAAGAACATACACTTTGACAATTTCCCATAAATATGGTGGTGTCGAAGGACTTCCAAGACTTCCCTGAGATGATCAACGTGCTCCTCCTCTGATATTGAGTTGATCCGGATGTCATCGACAAACACAATGACGAACTGGTCCAAAAACTCTTGGAAGACAACGTTCATAAGTCCCATCAACACATCTAGTGCATTTGTAACTCCAAATGGCATCAATAAAAACATGAAGTGCCCATACCTTCACCTGAATGTTGTTATCAAGATGTCACTGTCCTTTACCCTCAGGTGATGATATCCAGATCGTAGATCAATCTTAGAAAAACAACATGCTCACCTCAGCTGGTATAAGATATCATCTATCCATGGAAAGGGGAAATGGTTCTTGACCATTAACTGATTAATCCTTCAGTAGTCTATGCATAGCATGAGACCACCATCTTCCTTCTTCACGAAAAAAACTGAAGCACCCAAAGGTGACACGCTAGGTCGAGAAAACCCCTTCTCCATCATATCATCAATCTGAATCCACAATTCCCACAACATCGAAGGATCCATCCAATAAGGGGCCATATAAATCAGATGGGCACCAATCCGTATGTCTATCCTCAACTCAACGTCATGTCAGGGGGGTAGAGTCACAACCTCTGTGGGAAAAACATTGATAAACACTTCAATAACCTCTGGAACATCCATAATCTATGTATCAGCTGAAACCATTGATAACCCGCCTAAAAGGAAAGGAGAGGCATCACATGACGGCTTCCCACATGATAGCTCCTCTCTCCAATAAAAGCTGCATGCTTACCATCCACATCAGAGAACATAACTCATCTTTAGATGTAGTCGATAACTACACTAACAAAAAACAACAAATTGATGCCCATAATGACATTGTATGGATGCATCTATAGAAAAAGAAGATCCACAATAGATCAATGTGGTCCCAACATTATCCCACATCCCTGGAAAAAACAAGATACGATGGTCTGGCCTCCAACTGGTGTACTCAGCACCAGGGGTACAAAAATTCTGTCTATGTCTAGACCTAAAGCATGGTCTCGACCAAAAGCAACAAAGGAGTGTGACACTTTCGAATCGAACAAAGCTGAAACGAGAGTACTGAACAAACAAATCATAACATGGAGGAGTAGAGTCCTACTACTGCTGTAAGGGCCTCTCCGGAAACTGGTGCTGCTGAGGCGGGCGCTGGACCTGCCCACCTCCACTGTACTGAGCTCGGGTCACGCACCGACTCTGAATGTGCCCGAGAACTCCCCAAGTGAAGCACTTCAGTCCGGGCCTCCTGAAAAAGGGAAGAGAACCCGAAGATCTGAACTGGAACTACTAGGTCCTACTCCCTACTAGCATGAATTTGGACGGTCCTGTCGTATGAGACCTGCTACTGACTACCTTCCCCTTCAACGAACCCGGCTGGATTCCCTCTCGTGGTGCACCTCCCTGCTAGTGAATCCTCTCTACAACCTCTGCCTACTTCTATACTACCAAGTACGTTGGAAGGGTGAAGGGGGTGAAAGCATACTGGAGTGAAGGACGAAGCACCTCCTCCAAACGTCTCACCCAAGACTTTTCATCCATAAAGAGATCTGGGAAAAAACGTAGGAGACCCTTGAACATGATACCCAATTCTTGTACTGACATACTCCCCTGCTAAAGGGTGAGTAACTCCTGCTGCTTCTCTTCCTTGATCTTTAAAGAACGTAATTCCTCTTGGAACTCCTTCTCAAAGTCGGCCCACAGAACTTCTTCCTCTGACCACTCCCCGAGGTTGAGTGTCCACCACTTGACGCGCCACAACTCTTACCTGATTGACTACTAGGGGAACATAGTACACCCTCAGAGCACAGATCAATGTAAAAGAATTCCCTAGATCCTCAAGCCACCCCTTCATCTCCATATCCGAAGTACTACCCTCGTACTTCTTGTGGCTTTTCCACTATAAAGAACAGAGAGTATTCTGCCACTGATCATCATCCTCCTCTCAGTCAATCCTCAACTGATCGACCGCCTGAATCTGTTGGGCCTTGATTGTCTGAGTCTCCCTGGGATGACGTCCAGGTTCCATAGTTGTACGGTTAACAATGATCGCATAAGCCCAAGTAGCAAGGAAAATTTTTCAAGGTTTCATTTTATCAAATTTTTATTATTTATTTACCAGAACACCCTAATCAAGTAAAACACAAACAAGATGATGCATGTACCGTCCCTAGGTTCTCTACCCTGTAATCAATGTAGTCTCACTTCGTCGTTCTGTAGGCTCAATGTCCTTGCATCTTATCACGGGGGCCCCTAAAATCTCGTGTCCTAGCCGGTATTCCCTGGCCTATGTCACGCACCATGATCACCTAACACTTTTTGCCTACCATCCCATGAAATCTTTATTGTGTCTAACTCTAGACTCCATACGATCTCTCATCCTACCTCTGATTCCAATCTTTCATGACCCCCCCCCCCAACCAAAGATGCCCCTTCTGAGCGGGAAATGGTGAAATGGAGATAATGAACCCCCGAGTCCTGCCTCCAGTAGGCCCCAGAGTAGCGACTAGAACCAAGGGTATGAGTTTTCACAAATATGGGAGGCATTACCCTTTTCATTATTTCTGATCGAAAAATAGGATGATCCAAACACCAAAAAAATGAACAAGTAAATGAAAATAATCCCAAACCAATCCCACATGCATGTTTAAACAATTCTCAAACAAATTACAAGTACAGGAAAACTCAAACATATAAAACCAAAAGAAACAAGACTACAATAAACTGCAACAACTCCAACTGTCCCGACTAGTCGGGTCCCGCATGGCCCAGGTAGTCCTCCTGGAAACCTGAAAGAAACTGTAGGGTGAGAATACAAGTATACAATGTAGGGAAACCAAATGCTCTCGTGCATAGGTGGGGAGAAATCCTAATGTCCCGTGAGAACCAAAAAAGAAACAAAAACCTAGAATGAAAATCTATCCACCCAACCTCACCATCCACGCTCACCAAAAACTGAAAACAATAGGTAGTAGTATATAAGAACAAGAGTATTAGGTACCCCACACCTTCCCCCGCCCCCACTATGTAGCTGCTCTTCCTAACGGAGAATGTCCTGACGAAACCACACTCTTCCTGCCCGCACAAACCTGGGCATAAAAAGCACATATCCCGCCCTCACACACCGGGGCCTCACAGACCACATATCCCACCCACACAGACGTGGGCTTCGAAAACCACATATCCCGCCCACACACACCTGTGCCTCAAAAACCACAATCACATCCCCACCCGAAAACACCTGGGCCTCATCCCAATGATTCTTTGGAAAAATAATCCTACCGGAAGAGTCTTGGGCTAAAATCACATGTGTCGAATCCTACTCGAAGAGTCTTAGGTGTATGGTCACCTCAAGCCATCAAATCCTATGGAAGATGGAGCAGGAGGGAGCTAGTAACTAAGGGGAGAACACTCTCTCCCACGAAATGTGAGTGTTCGGCACTAGGTGCTCAACATGGGTGGGGTGTGAAAAAACACAATGATATAGATAAAAAATATTTATAACAAACACACAGAAAAACCTATGACCTCTAAACAGAGAAAATGAGCACGTGCCTCGACACTGCTACTACGAAGTGTGCATACAACAAACAATCCCAACACCGTTTAGGTTTTCATGTTTCAACAATATTAGTTTATTAGTTCCTTAACTACTGGGCAATTATCAAACCAGATCAAGAGTTTCGTAGAAAAACCATGCCAGTCAAAAATTAAGTTAGATAGAACACAATCAACACAAAACTAACCATTTTATCATCAATCAATCCCCATTGATTGTTCTTGCGTTTAATTCATTATCGTTACCCACTGTTCATTTATCTAATTTCCACATTATTTTAATATCACAACCCATTACTATAGCCATGCTTCCAATATAACCACATCTCTACAACCGTATCACAAAACATGGCTCATTCCACATCATTTCCCCTTTAATCTCATTTACTACAACCACGCTGCCTATCCTATTAGTAATAACCCATGATTCACCCCCCTTTTCACACACCATGTAACCAAACCAACACCCACATGTTCATTCTTTAATTTTGATCAACCGGGGTGATGACACAAGGGTTCCAGATATTCATTTAATCAGCCAACTTTACGTGATTAAACAATTTCTATATTCCATAAAGTTTCCATCCACAAAATGGTATATAAATATAGGGAAAATTTTAACTATGCAAGGAAAGGCCCCCAACGACCATTATTTTCGGTAGGCATAAGCCTATTTAATTCAAAACATAACAATATGATAAACAATTATAAACATAACAACTTCCCCATCCCCATTCTTTAAGCCAGTTATTATCTTCATTATACTGGTTCAACTATGTCTCATTAAAGAAAGAGTACACCCATCCCGCATGATGCTCAAATAAGAGAGATGAAGGTAGATACCTACCTCAACAGGTTATGATCACAAATCTCTCCCAGATCAACCTTAGAATATGTCCGTCAACATCTATCTCTTATGTCAAAACTTGTAAAAAACCTCCACGGGTGGATGTTGGGAAGGAAAGGTCGAAGGAAAAACAACATATCCATGCTCAGAAGTTCTACCACGTCGTTACGATCTCGTGTCCTCTGACAGATAATAAATTGGAGCTCGATCGAAAAAATTATGGAAGAAAGGATCTTTGGAGTCTCTCGGGAGGGATCTGCTTGAAGGAATGGGGAGGAGATGAATGATCTGAAATGGAGGAGAGGCCCCCTCCATTTATAGGCAAGAAAACCTAAAGTACAGGTTGTGTACTTCCTATTACACGACTTGTAATTGTCCATTCGACATGGTCTCCACATGACATCCACCACGGAATTCAATGTAAAGAGAGTCGTTGACTGGTAAACACACGGTTTGAGGATAACTCTTATGAGGGGGGAAGCGACGCGGCATGTAGGATGGGCTACCTGGCGTGTACTTATTTTTTTCATGAGATAAGGGCACATATTTAACACCGCACATGGCTGTTGACTAGTCAACACAAGGATTGAGGGTAATGCATAAGCCGGGAGAAACTACATGACATATAGTATGGGCTACATGGTGTGTACTTATTTATTTTACAGTGCAAGGACATGACTTCAACATCACACATGACTGCTGACTAGTCACGACACAGTTTGAGGGTAACACGTACGTGGGGAGAAACATCACGACATGTAGGATGGGCTACATGGCGTGTACTTATTTATTTCACGTGGAAAAGACACATCTTCAACATGGGGTATACTCAGCAAGGTGGTACACATCGTTTACTCTCACTACACGGCGTGTAGTCAGAAAACTCTGAAAAGTGTGTGAAAAGACTATTCTACCCTCTAGAACACTTCATGACCTTCTTTTCGACAAATGAAAGGGCTGAAGAGGTCCGAGTCATTACATAATTATATAATATACCTTGAGGAGGATATTTATACATAATAATATTATCGTGGATTAACAAAAAAATTGATATGGTTTTTTGTAAATATATGTCATCATAAACATAACCCATTTGGAAAAATAATAAAACTGGTATCCTAAGATTATAAACCATGTAATGAATACATAACATCAATGTAAGTAATATATTTTAGAAAATTATATTTGAAATATCTCTTGGAACTTTATATGATTAATAATGAAAATTTCACATTTATTTTTTAAAAATTAATCCATTTTGAAAATAATTATCTTTCAAAATAACCTTTATAATTTATAAATTAATTATTAATGAAAATAATTTTCATGAAAGTGGATAATTATGTTCACGCTATAATAAATAATACATGGTATTTAATAATTAATTTGAAGTATTCTAGAAAATGTTTTATAAAATATTGGTTAAAAAGAAAATGGGTTTTTGATCAGCTAGATTATTTTTCATAAAGATATTCTTTTTGAACACCAGACAATAGAAAGTGAGGAATGTGAAGGGAAAAAATGAATTATTATGATATAACCTTATTAGATAAAAATTTTTATTTTTATAAATGGATCATAAATGTTTATCAATCGAAACAAAATCATAAATAATTCCCTTTAATTAGGAGATTTTAATATTAAATCTCTTCCCCATTATTAAGTCAGATTTTTTTTCACCATGAACAAATAACATTAAATAAAATAAAAAACATAACTAAAATAATGATAATAATGATATGAAAGTTAAAAGTGTAATTTTTTAAGAATCACATAAGAAAATAGGATGGTAACATATATTTGGACTCTATGATGACAATTTGAGAGAAAACCCCTTACCAATTTCATAACTTTTGAAATGTATATCCCATTAAATAGAGAAAATTAATTGGATATGTAACTCTCAATAATTATCAATATTTGTATCATAAAATATATTCAGGTGTTTTATAGGCACCGCATAAAATAATTGAGTGGTGAATTTTCATATGTCTGCTAAAAATAAATGATATCATAGAAATCCCATACCCTAAGTCTTGAATTCCTTCATATACATTTGATCCCTCTTTAAAATAAATGTAAGTATTTTATACATCAATTTAATGGCCATAATTATTTATATCTTAACATATATTATTTACTTATGACATGTATTAAGCTATTTATTACCAGTTTTGTGTTAAAATTACATTTCGGGTAATAATTGTTTTTTCATTAATGTTTTGATATATTATTTTTTATACTATTACATTGATTATATTTCCATAATATCATGATTGATAAAAATATCACATATATTCATTTTATATTTAATATTGTGATATATAAAACCTATTCATGAAAAATAAATTTAATTGTTCATGAAGATGATAAATATTACATATACATGATACCTGTTTATATATTCAAAACAGAAAAAAATAAATAAAGGTAAATAATATATTATCATAACAAAATAAATTTTTTTCATATAAATCACATATTTTAACTTCACCAATACTAATTACCATCTTGTATGGGATAATCTACTAATGTGGTATGCGATAATATTTTCACAACCCACCCCTTCCATGATCTAAATGTTTACTTCATGTAATGTAAATATACATTTAAAAATTACTATATTCAATATTTTTTTTACAAAACAAATATTTTTTTTCATAATCATAATAACTATCAAATTATTTCATAATAATTAGAAAAATAATTTTTTAAAAGTAATAGAAGGTGAAAAACATTAATTTTATATTATTATGTAGTTTATATTTCATATATTGATAATATTTAAGGTGTAGATAATCACTTATGGTTTAACATAAAGATTATTTTATATTAATGGTCAAATAACTAATTACTAAGAATTATATATAATATCAATAGGTTCATTCTAGTTAATAACGTGATTTATGAGGGTTATTTCTCATCTTCAATTAAACATATTAAAATTTATCATGTATGAATCTTCATATATAATGTAAATATACTTATTAATTAAATTATTCAATAGTAATAAAATCTTCCACGATTTCCTAGTATACCTTCCTTGAAATTCAACATGGCCTAAAACAGATTAAATGTCTCTTATAGTTGTTTATTAAGGCAATGTAGAAATATTGTAAGTTTCATAATTATTGTCATGAATCATATATTTAGAAATTATGTGACCTAAAAATTTATATTTTTCCCCATATAAATGAAATTTTTAATGTTTAAATAAAATTATCAATTTATATCTATTGAAAAGCTTGAAATTTCAAATAATTTATTAAAAACATGCATCATAAAAAGTAAAATCATCAATTAAAAACGTTCAAATTCTCTTAATTACATCTAAAAAGATACTTTATATGAATCATTAAAAGATAAATAGGGTATTTAAATGACTAAAACTCATCTTATAGTCTGAAACATTATTGAATGTTCATGAATATTTGGTTTTTTCTAGTCCTCTTGTAGTGTTCAAATATTACAATACCAAAAAATATGTTAATGAAATATATTTAACCCATCCCAGCCACCACTTCATATTTTTTTCTATAGTTAATAATAATATAGAGTCTATTTTGGTAACAAGAATTTGTTTTCAATTCTCACTGAAAACCATCCATCATTTCGGTGTCATTTTAAACAAACATTATATTTTTATTTTGATCAATTTATTATCCTAGTTTCTTTCGGAGAATATGAATAAGACCCAACCATTGGGATTATTGGATGGATTATATTATTCCAACCCTTAAAATCCTGTAAATTTCATTTTAAAAAACATCGATAAGGGTTGGGTTGATCTATCATTGGTGTTGTCTTAATTGTTTTGACACTCATTATATAAAAATATTTTTCATATAGGTTTTAGATGTAATACCAAGGATATTAACAATAAAAATTCAATATGTCTTTTATTTTTTAGAATTTTCTTATATATATTAGAATAATTTATTTCTAATGTTTTGAAATTACTCTATGACATTTCAGATTTTCTTTTTATTAACTATATTCCATGTTTTGAGGGGATAAATTTTAAATTTTGTTTTGGGGTATATATAATAACGATTCTATCAATATATTCTCCTTTTTTGAATCCTACACATGTATTTTACAAATAGAAGTATAATGTTTTATTAAATTCATCATATAACTATCGGCATAAGAATATTTGATAACACGTAACTGAAATTAGTTGTCATTCATTTTCAAAAACTAATTTCATTAAAAAGTTATTTTCTTCATGGGATTATCATTTTCAGAATATGTTTTAAACATATCAATTGTATCTTTATAAAAATATTGAAAATAAAAATAATTTAGTGTAAAAATTTAATTCTCATCATAGGGGTATTTGATTAAATCGTGAATATTAATGTTTATTGAATGGTCCCTGAATGTAAATCAATTTTTTTAATAAATAAAATTTCGTAACATCATATATGTCTTAAAAAATACATATAAATGATAATTGGGGAATTTAATTTATATTTTTCTTCAAAAATGTTATGAATATAACAATATTAAGGTATAATATTCATTATCACTAACTAGTGAAATATCAAGATCTTTACTGTTAGGAAGTGGTTCAGATATCCAATTATTCAACAACTCATGTGGTTTTGATATATCATATCATTAGAGAATAATAAATTAAATATGGAATAATATTTACTGAATCACCATAATCAGATAGTAATTTTTTTAATAAAAATATCCAATATTTCATTGTATAATTAATTTACATGATTTTTAATATTTCCCAAGTTGGAGAAAAAATGATTAAATATATTTCTACCTAAATTTACATATTCATTTTCTATAAATTTTATCTTCCTAATGAAAAGGACAATGATATACAATTCATATATTTTAATTTGGTGGAAGTATACCAATAAAGTGAAGATGGTGTAGACTTATTTTAATATTTTCATGATCTCAAATGGTTTAGTGTCATAACTACTTTTCATGGGTGGTTTTTTCTTTATATGGAATAAAATATGTGTAAAATTTAGTTATTCCACCTTGTGTTTTATATTTTATTTCTTTGATGGGGGTATTTTCATAAGTTATTTCTTCATTCGGATTTTTTTTGGGATATGTTCTTTAGGTTTTGATTGATTTTTTCATCCAAATATTTCATGAGATATAAGGTTTGCACTATTTTTTATCCATTTTTCATTCCGTATTTATATTTTACAGACATTAAATTTTGTGTTATGAATTTATTCGGTAGGAATTTTACCTAAACACTGATATTTCATGAAATTGATGTCATATATAATCTAGTTTACATTCCCTTTCAGTTCTTTCAACTCTATATACTATGTGATGTTCCACTTTATTGGTAGTTTCACCAGGTCATCCAGTATGTATTATTTATATTGAAATTGTTGGAAACATGTATACAATTTGAAACTTATTATTTGAAAGGGGTTTCTTAGAAGGTAGCGTGAAAACTATACAAGAATTGTGGTATTTTCTACAGTGGGTTCCCAGGAGAATATCTCTTATTTGAATACTCTATGAATACATGGTGACATGGTGGTTTCCATAGGATATATTTGTGTTACTTGTCATCATAAAATTATTTTATCGTTATGAAACAGTCTCAGTATAAATCGAAGGAGTTTAATTATAGGATGAGTTAAGGGGTTTTAGAAGGTGGGTTATCATATAAAATTTTCTTAACTCTTTATATAATGATAGATTTTATCCCTTTTATTTTTTAAATATAAATAAGGGTGAAACAAATGTACCTCATGTACTCGCCTTGTGGTAGTTCAAATGATGAGTTAATGATTTTTTTCTTAAATCCCCTCTATGTGTTCTATAACTATAGTATGCAAATTGAATATAACTACTCTTCCTGATATAAAATATTGGAATTGTTGATAAATGACCCAAAATCTGTTTTAAAATTATACCAAATAATGTTGTTCATTATATATTTTATGTAGGGTATAATTTTTAAACACTTCAATATCACCTAAAACAAAAAAATAGTTTCTCCACTTGTTTTTTAATCTATATATTTCTCCCCTCCTAGTTATAAATCCTTGAAAGAGAGAATTATTTATGGAAAAAACATTTTTCAGATCATCATAAGTGGTATACATTATAGCGTAGAGTATTCAAATCCTTTCCATGGTCGATCCTTTAAGATATAATCGAAATGTATTTAAAATAATTTCCTAGGTAAATCCTCTATTATTAAACCTATATTATATTCCCTAAATATTATCAGATTCATATTGGTATATTCTGATGATAAACCACAAAAATGTGTAGAAACATAATCATTATATTTCAATGATCACATTTCTATTGATTATACATTAGTAACCACATATTATTAATGATGAAAATATGTTTTTATAATTTTATTAAACCCATTTTCTATGTACATAAAAAATTATCCATATTTTTGAAACATTGAGTAACTCTAGTGTTATATTTGGATAATAAGAGATATTTTCTTATTATAATTGTGGAAGAAACTCTCTTCACTTCCCCAGTGATTCTTAAATTCCTCTTTATATTCAGAACAACCCTCTCAGACTCTAGATAAAATTATGTGTGGTGATATAAACAACCTATGATCATGTGATAAAATCACTCTATAATAATTTGGAAACAGAACATTATATTTGTATTTCATGTAAATAATTTAGGGTTTTTTACATTTATTTATATTAATTTTTTTAAATATTTATTGCATTATAAATATTTAAAATGGTTTGTTATTTTTCATTGGAAATAATGAATATTTCTAAGTTGATATTTTCACATCATCTCATCCATTCAAGTTGTGATTTTCTCAAAAGGATGTTCACATTGGGTAAAAAGAGATCATCGTGAGATACAGATTTGGGGAATTTAACCCCATTTATTTCATGATTTTTCACTAATTCGCATCATTAAACAACTTGAATGTATCGATATTAACACACTTAAAATATAGTTTATTTTTTAGAGGATTATATATTCACCTCCTTTTATGTGAACTATAGAATCGAGACCTATGAAGAAACAATGAAGACTTAAATATGATGTATTCATGACTATGGAACCCTGTTGTTTTTTTTCATTATCTCTATTCATTTCTGGATATCCATGATGCTTATTCTAATTATGTTTATTATATATGGGTAGTTACATATGTGACAGATGATGTGGTTTTATAGGGAATTATTATTATGAATTATTTCTATTGTATTTCCATATATTCTATTGTTTCAAATATTCTTCTAGATTCATGTTCTTCATATTTTTGTATTTCATAATCATTATTTCCTATCTAAAGGGTTCCATTTAGTAAAATTATTAAATTTCTTGATTTCATTTATAACCAATAGACCGTATTGGATGGTTATGTTTAAACATAGTGTCAGGTCTACTAGTTCTTTGATATATCATACTAGATAACCATTCCAATGATGGTATAAAATGATCTGGGTTGTTCTTCCTAATCAAGAATATTAAAAACCAAAGTTTTTTCACAAAAAATGATAGCACATAAAAATTAATATCAATGCACCAATCATGCCACACATATTGATATAAATCCATCTCATTTTTTCACTTTCTATATATCCATACCACGAATCAATTTTTATTCAATTCAATAAATTTATTTAGAGTATACAAAATATCCTTGTTGGTTCTACAATTGTAATTTCTATGTAACATGATTTTTTAGATAGAATTTTTAAGATATGTGATTTATTTAATTTTTGATTCCCCATGAAAAATTAATGATTCCCCTATAGGTTTTCTCAACAGTATACTCATTTGTTAATTATCTAGGTTTTATAGATTTGTGTCATTGGGACCTCTAAATAAAGAAAATTTGTCATGTAAAACTACAATGGTGGTGGTAAAATAGTTTCTTATAGAGAGGAGTGTGTTTCATTTATGTTCTACACATGGTTAGTGTTTTTATAGTGTTAATGATATAGTTGAATTGGATTATTTTTTATATTAACTTCATATTACATTTCAATAATTCATTAATCACAAAAAATACACATTCAATAATTATTCCTATTTCATTCTCATGTTATCTCTATAATCATTTGAAACCTAATAGATTACCCTCATAGTAGATCTTCATCTTAATTTGAGGAATGAAATGATCACTATGATCTCTAATATCACATTTCATACAGATTGAATGTCTTTAATCACCCTCAGGTCACCCTTATTCATACCACTATATGAAACAGAGATACTATATGTGTCTTTTGTGTGAAATATTTTGAACAATGTAAGAATAATTAAATATTATATAAATATGTATATCTATTAATGTCTAAATAATTTAAATTATTTCCAATTTATGATCAAAAAATTATTATAAAATAAGAACTATATTCATTAACATGGGTTAATGAGAATCTTTGTAGCTTAGACACCAATTGATTATTGTTACATCATAATATACCTATATAAAAATAGAGGAAAT
Organism: Viscum album; assembly: GCA_963277665.1. NCBI lineage: Eukaryota > Viridiplantae > Streptophyta > Magnoliopsida > Santalales > Viscaceae > Viscum > Viscum album. Next base: position 137,610,342 of record OY728136.1, read on the forward strand.
ATATTATTTAACAGTATCCATGACTAATCTATATGTCACCAAATAAGATCTTCCTCTTTAGTTAATAGTTACTTATTTATATTGGTTCTTAGGAATGTGAACATAGTGGATTCACTTTTCATGTGTGTAACATGAACTCCTTCCCATCCATCTTATCATGATCCATTATATGTTTCATAATTTCAGTTGCAAATTACTTATTACATGATTTTGGAATGATATCCATGAGGATTGTATCAGATATATCATCTAGATTTTGCAAAACCAGAGAGATGGTAGTGACATAAATTTATGATATCAAACTGTAATATATTAAATTCTATGTATTAATACATATTGGAACACTAACACATTTTTCTAATTACAATGATGTACGAAGTGGGGAGTAAACAACAAATCATTTATGTAAAATTCATGCATGGACATTTTAATGCATGAGTTACACACATTTATCTTCATGGTATAAGGTGATAAAATTATAGAGGATTTTCAAATAGGATTTTACCAATATAAATCTTCAAAATAGAGGGATGGGTTATTTTCATAATGTATGTGACCTTTTAGTATTATCTCTATTGTTCCACAAACACATAAATAGGTGAAATTTTATTCCTATAAAACATGTGTTGTGTACTGGTTAGCCTTTCATGAAATTTGGGTCTATTTAATGCCCCATAAATTATTCAATTTGACCCATTATATAGCTTTAGGTGCATGTTGTCGACCTGTAAGCTACATGTGGTCGACCATTATGTAGGGTTTGCATGACCTAAAATCAATAAATTTTAGGGTTCTTCTACCGTGTTCTAGTAGTATAAAACATTTTTTTATATATAATACTTGATTGTCACCATTTTATAGCCTCTAAAACAATCACTCAACCATAAAATAGATTTATAATTCAAATTTCATCATTGAGGAAACATATCTAGTTCATTTGTATTTGAATAAACACAATAGTTATAATTAATTTATATCAATTTGATCCTCCATCTTCATCAATCCACCTTAAACCTATATTTTAAATACTAGCTTTATTAAAACATTAATAAAAAAATTATAAAGAATATGACTATTATTTTATTAGAACTCATTTGTGATACACATTGTCTAGACATAGATCACCCTTATAGGAACTCATAGCTAGACCCTTCGAGATTTTGAGGGTCGATAATCATAAAACAATAATTAATAAAGCATAAATGACAATTGATTGAAGGGAAATCATATATATACTAATGATACAATTTATAATCATTAAGACTCATAATTGATAATATTATTCAATATATACTTCATGGATTCATCATATATACACTGGTTTCAACAACGCCGTTGTGTGTCTTCCTTTATCTTTTTATTCTATGATTCTTATTTTGGTGAGTGTGAAATGGAATGGTAGCTCAAGGGCATAGATGATCAAATGATGTCATACATATTTTTTTAAAGGAATGATCCACCTTATTCAGTCATTTTTCTAATCTATTTGGAATATTAAATTTGATTTGTGGGTGGTGAGGATGGTATAATTCATAAGGGGAAATAAGTGGTCACATGAAGTCGAATTATGGCCTTGTGGTATGTTGAAATATTTTGGCAAAATGTTTAAATTTTTATGGATTTTTTGATGCACAGTAAGTATTTTTAAGATGAAATAGTTAGTTTATTTATTGGTGCCTTATGTTAAAAACCACTCGGAATATAAAGTTTGATAATCTCAAAATTACCCCAGTGCAATGTCAATTTCCCTTATGAATGTTAAATACACCTATCTCAGTATTCCCAATTAAATTATACCAATAAGAAGACTTTTGTATGATATTCATGTATCTTATTCACATAAAACCATGTTAATAGTTTTAGGTATTCCTCAACCATCCATTTAATCCTCGATTTTTTTGGGATTATCTTATGTTGTTCTATGAAGATTGTTGAAAATTCTGTAATTTTTAGGATTGTCTAATGTTGTTTAAAAGTTTTTCTTAAACCTTGAACCCACCCTTGTGAAACCATGAAAACATACAAACTATATTATTTTCATGTTTTTTTCACAGTATTAATAACCATTATCTGACATAGTATAACCCACGCACCCAGTGGGTGTATGGTTATGGTGCGTAGTTAAATAATATATGCAGTTGTACCCAGCTAACCATTCATTCATGACTTTTTTATTCCTGGAATCATATTGAAATTTAAATACTTTCGTATAACCTCCCATTTTACCTGGAATTGGGTTATTGTGATTTTCATGTTTTTAGGTCCTCTCAAGATCCCCTTTTTGGATCCTCCAAAATTATTTCAAAGTTGATCAAAGCATGTGGAATCAAATGCAATCCCTCTATGTTGACAAATCATAAATTTTTCTATCTCCCCATCTCACTTCTTCTCACCATAGGGTTTGTTAAATCATATATATTTTTATGAATGTAAACATCAATGTTTGGTATTGTGAATATATTTTTGATTCCATGATCTCTATTTTTGTCATTCTTTATTGGAGAATTCACTGTTAGCAATGTGTTCCAAGTTACTATAATAAAAAGTATGTGGTTCCATTGAGAGTTTCATTGTTTTAAACCATTATATTCATTATTTAAATTAGTTTATTATTGAATTATTAACACACACATTTAACTGGGGCCTCGGAGCGACATCTAATCCCTCTCCCTCTCGCCCTAGGGTTCAATTTACAGCAATTCAGATTGGGGAGGGGGGTCATATCTGGTCCCATCCCCCTCCCGTTTACACCTTTTACTCTTTTCTCATCCCCTTTTTCATCCATTACCCAGCCTTCCATAGGGCTGGGGTATTTTCTCCATTTCTCGTTCTTGGTGGTGCTACATTTCCTCACATGAGAAGAGATGATGACTAGAAATGATCTACTAATCATTCTCAGTGATTTCAATGTGATGTTAATGATTGAGTTCAATGTTGTATGGTGTGGGTGGTATTGTTGTAGGTTACATGATGTTGAACTCCTATGGTTTCTCAATACCTAATATAACTGATGGTTCCTCAACTCCACACCAATTGAGATCTATAGTAGTGGAAACCATGAGGTTTTGGGTTTATGGGTTAGTGATCGAAGGGGCTTTTCCATTTTCCTCCTTGAATGCTTCATTTGGTATTTTTTGGCCACTCTTATCAATGCCCTAGCATCGTGTTCCTCTATGACTCTCCCAATAGTAGTTGGAGAAGTGCTACTAAGATGTCTTGGGATGTGGGTTGGATGCCATCGATGTTCTGTGTGTGACCGGAGTCACGATGATTTCTTGTTTTTTGGCATCTGTGATGATGGATTTGTTCTGTGTTGGCTTTATCAATGTCCCTGAAGGTGTTTATGTATCTAGTTTTCTTTATTGTTCGATGTTTTTCCGTAAATGTGAAGATACATGAATGAATGGAATGACGAGGTTGAAGACTGTATTTGGATGGGTACGAAGAAGACATGATGAATGGAAGTTGGAAATATTGATTGTTTATTTTGTTTCGATGATTGATGTATTTGCAGTGATGTCCAATCAAGTTCTTTCTGGTAATTTTTTACGATGGCGATGACGAGGTGGTTCTATGTTGGTGCTGCAACTCGAGGAGGATCGGTTCTTGATTATGTGTGTCACGAGGCGTTGTAGAGGTGTTGTCATGATGTCGTTTTTTAATTTTGAATAAAAATTCCTATTTTTTGAAAGTTGTTTTTGAATTTTTAAATTGTTAATTTCATGTATGCAATTACTACAGATTATGAAAATCAAATAAAAATTTATTTTTCACTCAAAAATACCAAATTCAATGTGATTTTGCATTTGAATTGTTTTTTGAGCATTTTTTGGGGAAAACCCTGATTCCAATTAGATTAGAAATTGGGTTTTGAATTTTAATTTGATTGAAATTTTGAAGTTTATTTGTGTAAATGATATTTTAGAAAAATTGATAAAATTTATTAAATAAGAAATTATTGTTTGATTTATTGTTAAAAAAATCATGAATTGACCAAAAAAATTATTATTTATTTAAAATAGACATTGGAATATTATAACTCGATATAGGGAAATTATAATTTAAATAGTTATGAAATAAATTACTCAGGGTGTGTTGATTCATTGATCACATGAGAGACTAGGGAATAAGTGGGTTATTTTCGAAAAACACACTATGATCCTGATGCCCAAGAAAGGGATTAACACTTTTTAACTCTAACATAAACCAAGATCATAATATCACATATCTAGTGGGATGTTGATGGGCCTATTCTTCCAAAACCTGTGGGATTTGATCGATAATTTATTTGATCATAGACGCAAGTGTTTCGAAATCCTATAACAATTATCCATCACACCACAAGGCATACAACCATGTTTAACAACCTAAATATAATGATATATGTTTCATTGTATTTTAATCTTATTCTCTCATGAATAATTATTTATAAAATATTTTTTATTTTAAAAATTATTATTGATCAATTATATTTAATTATCCAATAATTTTCAGTTAAATTCATGTTTTATTTATAATGAAATTTCATTTCTATGCATATATATTTGAAATTTAAAGCAAGAATTTTTAATTATAAAATATTCTTTTGAAATCCGTTGTGATACCCTACATGAATTTATAGTTAGGAAAAAACCTTTTAATTCAAGATTTTGTATATTTCTATCATTGATGTTCAATAAAGGGAAAATCACCACTTGAAGTTGGTGTAGTTTTTCTAAAACATTGTTCTGGGGGGGATGTGCCTTTTGGGACTTGGGTTGTTTATGATGTTCTTATGATAATTTGTAGATGTATTTTTTCTATCATGATATAGCTATTTGAATTTATGTTTCTTTTATATTAATTATTTTCCAATTAAGATAATCATATCTAATTATTTATTCTACTATTTGTGTGGAAAACCCATTTCCAATTTTAAAATTTATGATTCTACGTACAATTCACCAACCTATGGGGATTATGAACTCCTTCATGTTATTTATGTAATGAACCAATTTTTTAAGTATAATTTAATTCGAAAAAAAATGTTTGTTTTATTATATTATATACATAAATAATATATATAAACCAAAAAAAAATTTGATCATCCCACAGTGAAACCAATTTAAATGCATAACATTACAACTGGACAAAAAATATGAAATAGAAAATCAGAAAATATGATGGCATGGACCAACCTAATCTAAAATAATCATGGGCATGAATGAAAAAACTATATAATATAAAAAAAATTTAATCCAACAAACATTATATAAAATTGAAATATAAAACCGTGTTATGTGACCATTGAGAATAATAACCTGATCATTGAGAATAATAACTTGATCATTGAGAATAGTAACTTGTTAATTAGAATAATAATTTGACATCAAAATAATAAATTGTGATATTAATATTATTTATCATGATTAAATTAATTGTATATAAATTTTATAACACAAAATAAATAAATATTAATATTTAAAAACACATGGAAAATATACGCACATTTTTTATAAACTATATTTTAAAGTATTTCAAACAAATTATACTTTTTTAGATTATATCATAAAATTAAAATTTATAGAAATTTATATTGATAAAATATTATTTACTTTGAAATCATCAATTATAAATAATCTGATGGAAATCATTTGAAAATTTTACAAAACACTTCACTTTTTAAGTGAGTATAAAAAGATGTTTTTCACATAGGCAGTGTGACAAAAATTACATCACTCATCTTATAATAATGAAAAAGATTATTATATAAATTTATGTTAGGATAGGGTATCTTTAATTTCATAAATGGTTCATTATTATATAACAAACCCAATTTCCAAACCATAAATAAAAATTCCAAAACCGAATTTCAAAATTGTTTCCTCAAAATAAAGATTTTTCATTCTTTCCACATTCCATTATAATAAATTGGATAATTAAAATTATAATGTGGATTTAAAGTCTATATCTAATTTTATTAGATATAATATTTGATTTATATTTTCAAAAAATAATTATTACATGTTTTATTTTACATATATTTTTTTATTCAATCTTTTATTCTAAAAATACATTTCACCTTTAGTACAAATAACCCTTTTCACACCCCATGGAAAACCACACCTTATATATATTTAAAAAACAAATACATACCCAAATAATATCTTATAATACACTTATATCCCATAGGGATGCTTGGATTAAACTAACTTTTATCACCTAGTAGGTATATTGTCGTACAATTGAAGCTACACCAAATATTAAGAAATATTTGATCCACTTTTCCCAATTTTTACTTCTTCTTCCTCATCTATTTATTTTTAATCCAACCATTTATGAAAAAAACATTGTAATATTTAATTGGTGACTAAATAAATGTTATTATTCTGATGTTAATGTAATATAATTTTATTACTACTTAGTTTATAAATTTTATATTTCTCTTTCATGCTCTCCGGACAATGTACCATTTTTTGGTATGCTAACAACCAACAAAGACAGTTCCACATCACCACATATAACTATCATAAAAATGGATTTTATAAACTATATATCATATATATAATATTAAATATACGCATTAAAATATTCTATAAATAATTATAATAATACAATAATTACATTTAAGTGAATATAGAAATCAAGGAAAAATGGTAAATGCTTAAAAATAATATCATATAAAATTTTTTTAATTTCATCAATAGAATTTATTGAATATAATAAAATGATTATATTAGAGAAATTATATTTATTAATGAATAAAAATCACTTATGGATCAATTTTTTTTATAAAAATTTATTTTTAATTTAGGAATCAAAAAAGAGAATTAATAACCTGGGAATTATAAACATGGGCTTTTCAGACCCAATTCATTTCAATTTATTATTCATTCTTCCATGGTATGAATGTTCATATTATATTATTCAATTTTAAATTCCCTATTCCTTTATTTCAATTCATTTCCCTTCAAAATAAAAACCTTTTCAATGAAAGATATTTTTAATTGTGTATTAAATTTAAAAAATAGCGTATTTTACTCCTCTTGAAGTACATATAAAACACTCAAAATTAATAGCATCTTATATTCTATTTTAATTTCTTATATTCATTTCATAACAAAAAAATATTTATCATGAATGTATTATTTTTTATTTTTTTAAGAAACCCATAATATGCATCCAGTTTAATTCATGACTCTGATTGATATATGTTCTATAGGGAATACATGGTTATGTAAATATCATGGAGTGAGAGGTGGGACTAGAGTTTTACATCCCTGATATTCATCAGTAAATTTAATCTATCTCATCAAATGATGTGCATTATTTTTAAACCTGATGCTATATTTTTTCATAATGATGATTTTATGATTATACACATTTTTTATTCGTGAACATGATGCTAGCATAGTTCAAAACTATGTTTGGTATTTGAAAACTGTTACATGATGTTTAATTTCTATGAACTACCATATTCCATTCCTTAACACATTTTTCCACTAGGATATTCTTGATGTTCTTTTTGTTATGATATGTTTATTATTATCACCCATGTTATTTTGATTTTATTTCCCTATTAATTCTCTTATATATATTTTAGCTCACCCCATTCATTAATTTATATCTATACATTATTACACGCACTATGAATATGGAAAAGAAAGAATGAAATAATGATTATGATGACTTATACAATAGTTATTTGTAAACCTTCTTTTTCCAAGAAACTAACTCGTATGATCCTATATTTGAATTAATATTAATATTTTAATCATTAAAATTATTTAATATATGTGAAAGAAGATGTATGGTGTATTTAGTTTGTATCATAAAATTTTTTGTAGATTTTGGAATTAGCATTACAGAACAGCAGTGAAATCCCTTTTAATGTGACTATGTAAATGTAATCATCTAAGAAATAATTTTTTATACAATGTCTAAACATTTGTATCCCATAAAATATTCCATTACATATAGTTACATAAAAAAATTTATTCGGTCTTTGTTGAAATATATTTTTTTAATCCTTTTATACTTTATAAAAATTTTGGGAACAATGATAAACTAGACCAACAAACCATATGCCATAAAATTCCTAATTTATCTAAATGAAATCCACAACACCAAGTGAGTGTGTGTTAATTACTTAGGGGAAATTCTTCCCGAGTTGTCTTAGGGTATAAATAATAACCTAAATCATATAGAACATTTCCAATCACCTAAAAGGACCAACTATCCATTGATTCCATTATATGGAAATCACCACTAACATTTATTGTAACTTCCAATAAACATTTCCTTGAAAAGATGGTTACATAAATGGATAGGATATTTTCTGTGATCCATAGTTCTTAGAAAGATAAGGTGGCTGTGGAAGTATATCATTTGGATGTAAAGGAAAAACTATGGTGGGATTTTATTAATAATAAGTGGTGTGTGATAATACAGTATAGATGGATTGTTAACCATTAACAATTTTTTTACCATATATTTCCCGAGAACTCTTCAGACAAGTTTGGAGAGAATTTATATAGATATAAAGAAAAATAAAGGTTAAACATTATTTTATTATGAGGAAAAAATCACATGGAATTAAATATATTCCTATAGTATTATTATTTACAATGAACAAAAAATATTTATATACATTAGTTGTTTAAAGTCACTCATTTGAAAGAATTTATATATATGAGACATTAGAAGTTCTGAATATGTTTTTTGATGTTTTCTCAACGAAGAAATGGAGTTCAAATAATAGTCCCATGGTTTTCATGATAAATATGGAGGAATGTACTTTCATGATGTTTGGTTAAGCGACAAAGGAGGAAAGATAATCCTGCTACCAAAATGTAAAAAATGTGGTAATAAGAGTGATTTGAATTGCCTCAATGAAAGGGTTAAATGATTCAAGTGTAGATGATAAGTCCCCAATACTCATTAATTTTGAATATACATGATGAATCTAGAAAATGAGATTGAGTAAGGGATGGAACCACTTAATACACCACATTTGGATGAATGCTTCAACTACGGGGAGAAACGACATTATTCTTGCCAAGGCACTAAACCTCGTGTATTTGAGAGAATACTGTGTGAAAATACACAAAATCCAAATGAATAAGGTAAATTATGTGTCATAACTACGATTAATGCAAAACATGGTAAACATTTTTTACATGATACAATACCATCATACTAAAGAATCAAAAATGTTTTATTTGGTTATCGATCTATGGAAATGTTTTTTTCCTGAACCTTTTCTAGAACTATTGAATTAAATCTTAAATACCTTTAAGTTGAGATATCTATAAAAAAAGTGGTGATATCATAGAAATCCAACTATTGTAATATTATATTTTTCAAATATTTGGGAATATTCTTTAAGTGAATCACATAATACTCCCCTTGGTGAAATTTGATGCTATAATAGTAATGGATTAGATATAATTACATAGAGAACACATCAATTTCTTTGAAAAAGAAATATATTTACATATTATTAACCATCCAATGCTCTAATATAAATTAAAGGAAGATTATGAACCTAAATTTTTAAATCCCTCAACATTTTTTGTATTTAATCCATGTGATGTAGCTTAAAATTCTTAAATGGTTGAGTTAATTGAATATATCAACCTAGATGAAATAACCATTGTATATAAATACACTAATGTATTTCTCAGAGGTTTTACTAGATATCCCACAGATTGTGAGGTAGCATTATCCCTAGATCACATACCCACCACCATTAAAATCTCAAAATATCCCAACAAGACAGCCCCCCATCAAACGGAAAGAGTTAAAGAAGCATCTATAAGAGATTTTTTAGAAAGGGTTCATATTCCCTATTGAATAACCTTGGGCTGAGTCTGATCTAATTGTAATGAAGAACGATCGATCAATTCAGTTGTGTATTGATTTCAATGATCCCAACAGTATTTTAGTAAATAATAGTTTTCATATACTAAGGGTTGATGACTTATTCAATCAACTATTAGGTGCTCAATGATTCTCAAAGGTGGGACTCTATGAAAGATATCAACATCTGAAGGTGAAGAAGGAATATAATTAGAAGACTAAATTCTATATAGTGTTTTGTAATAATATGGTCATAGTAATTCCTTTTGGATGTCATATTTACCCTGAATTTTTTTGGGATGGAATAATAGATTTTTTAGAGACACTAAAATAATTGGCAATTTTTATGGTTGATATTTTAATTTACTCCAATAGAAATTATGGACATTAATATAATCAAATGATTATTTTAGTAGTATTAATGATAAAATGTAATCTATTTTTAGAAAATGTCACTTATGGTTTTTGAAAAAATTATCATGACTGTCTATCAAAAAAACATGTACACACAAAAAGTGTTAAAAATGTCTTGAAGGAATGATGTGAGAAAATTTTCATGGATATTATGACATGAATAATAATTTCAGTAGTACTGTCAATACCAACATGTTGAAATGGATTTTTGGTAAACAATGACACTTAATAGAAAGGAGTGGGTTGTGTACTCATGCAGAAGGATAAAGGGATAGATTAGATATCATTACATTAAATATCCTTTGGCAGAACATCCCAACACATAATCTATAGTGTGTCATTGTGATAATCATTATAATGATTTGGTGGAACTATCTCTATGATGAGAGATGTTTCATAAATAATGATCATAAGAGTCTACAATATATATTAAAATAAAAGAAGGTCAATATGCATAAATTAATATGGTATGATCTAATAATTTTCCATTATATCCCAATTCACTATAATTCATTAAAGTAAAAAAATTTATCTACTTCTCTTGGTAGAATAGTTCCATCCTCTATATTGTTGTTTTGAATTGAGAGAGACCATATCATCTTGTGAATGAAAAGGAAGGATCAGAAAATCATAATTATGGGGAATACATCCAACCATTCCCAAATGGTTTCCCAATGAGATATTCAAGAGATGGTCATGAAGGCAGAAAGTGTTTATCTGGAGCTAGACAATAAGTTAAAAATAGAAATAAATGGTAAGATATATGATTTTCATATCAATGATGTGAGTTTCATTTTTTTGGGAACATATATTTTTTTCCTTCATCACATGAGATAATAAATTAATATTAAATAATTCACATAGATCAAAATTCTCTATCCATACTAGATTAACAAAAATTTACTGTTTTCATAGAGAACACTTCTTATGAGATAACATGAAATATGAGAATCCTGAGTATGTATAAATGTGTTTGGTAGTTCATCAAGATAATGTCGAGTGGTAGAAGCTCAATGGGATGATGAAACCACTGCTTATAACCACATGGATATTGGGGAATATCTCTATGGATGTTTTCAGTGGTCTCTATAACATCCAAAGGAAACAACATGATATGTGTTTAGTGGATCAACTCACAAATAATAAACATTTTATAACCATTTGATAAAATTTATCTCTTGAATATATGTGATGATATATGTGAAGGAAGTGGTGAGACTAAATGGATTACTAAATCTGATCATCATTTATCATGATCTGATGTTCACTTCTAAATTGTATGGGATCCTTCAACATGATTTGTGAAATAATTGAATTTTAGCGCCTCTTATCACCCCCAAACTGAGGTTCATAAAAAAATATCAATCGAGATGCTTGAGGTCATGATAAGTGGTTGACTAATGAAATTCAAAGGAGGATGACATCATTATATCATATTTTTTGAGTTATAATATACAATATTCATCACTCGAGTATTCAAATGGATCCATATGAAGCTCTATAAGGGAATTTATTTAAAACTCATACTTTTTAGGATAATGTTGGTGAATGAAAGCTATCCCATCCTGACCATGTACAAGAGATGAAAGAGAATTTCCAAGCAATCTAAAATAATATAAATATTCATTATAGTAGAAAAAACACTTATGATGACAACTTGTGAAGGGACATGGATTTTAATGTTAGGGAGAAAATTTCCGTAGAATAATATCATGTAAAAGAGTCATGTGGTTTGGAATTTTTTGATAGCTTGGATAATGTACATTTCCCCATTTGAGATACATTATTTCATAAGAGAAGTGACTTTTCAACTCCCAAGTCCACCATGTATTGCTCAATTTCATGATTTGTTCAATGTATCACTTCTAAAGAAGTGCATACCTAATCCCTCACATGTACTAAATCTAATTGATGTACAACTTGATAATGTCCTCTCATATATAGAACAATCAGGTAAAATCATTGATAATGGAGATAAAGTTCTATGAAATATGTAACACCCCATCATTTCATAGTACATAATTTTTTTAATAGTAATTCAATATCTTTCACTACACACAACACTGAGTTCTAGCTTACCATGACTTACCAAACAAGCCGTTCAAAAGTGCTTCTGAATATTATTAAATGTGTTTTGAACATTATCTAATCCATATAAATTTATAATCCATATTATGAGATTATTAGACATAATGTAAGAACAAATTCAAATTTTCATATAAAAGAAGTATATTTTAAAAAATGTACGTTTACTGCCTTTTAATGGTGAACCCATATTAAATCCAAAATTTGAGATTTTTATATATTAAATTTAAAAAAATATACTTCTTCTTTAGAATCAGGACATAATAATTTAGTTTTCATAAATTTTTGGTGTTTTTATTATAACTTTCATATTTGTGTGAATAGTTAAAAATACTATATTTTAACAAAAAACAACTTTTTTAATCAAAAGAATTTATAGTGTAAAATTATACATTATAATGGTTTGGATGTATAAATATATTATATTTTTACCATTTAATCTAATTTTGTCTATTAGAATTAATTTCACATTGAAAATGGACACAAAAAAGTATCAATCTTTTGATAGTTATTATTTCTTAAAAACATGCTATTTATTTTAAAAATGGGAATTAATTTTAAATTTATTAATTCAACTTCTACATTTTTTATTTTTTAAAATACACTTAATTTTTGGATTCATAATATCATTATTAGCTTAGGTTGAGTTTTTGGTATATTTCTAAAAACATTCAATTTATGATGAATAGTGAAAAACAATAAGTTATTATTTAAACCCGACATTTTATTTAAATAATTATTTATTTTATTTAAATTTATTTTAGGTCAAAATAGATACATAATACCTATATTTGTTCAATGTAATTCATTGGAATCATTTTGTAATAATATTGGATATAAAAAATTTTATTGAACTTTTCACCGTCTTTTACCCACCTCCTAGGAGAGACTGCAAATACACATTAATCAAAATTTTACAGCATCAATGAGTGGAATTTAAAAAATAAGAGAGACAAAGTTATCCTCTGTAATTAAAATGTAGTTCAATAAGATGAAAATAATATTTGGTGAATGGTATCTTTTCACTTTTATTTGTCGCGGTTAGAGGTAAATAGGGTAATTCAAGTTACAAATAATATTATAATAATTCCAAATTACCTTAACTCGTGTCCAAACCATGTTGGAGAAGTCGTGGACGACCATGGGAATAATTGTGTTGATTTTGGGACCCCATGGAGCCACATATGAATCGTAAAGACACATTAGATTTATTATTTTAATTTAAAGGCAAAATTCACAATAACAAAAATCATTTAGTAAATAATTTTCATATGGTGTTATATAAGTAAAAATTTTAACTATAAAGATTCATCAGGAAGCTAAGAATATTTATTAAATCATTTTATTTTTTTATAATTTCTATACATCAAATAAATTAAATTATTTATGACACAATAATGATGCTGTATTTACCTCGTTAATAATTGATTTAAATAAATTAGATTATATATATTAAATTAATTTCCAAATCAAGTCCAATCATTATTGGATGATTTTATTTAGACTATTAGTCATCTAATATTTGACCCTAATGATTTTTGGTCAATTAGAAACTGAATATCATTATATAATAGAATAATATTTTCACACTTTCCTAAAGAGTCCTCCTACCCCTTATAAAAAAAGACCACTTATAACCAATTCCTTACACCTATCAAGCCTTTATGATCGTCCAAAATCTAGAAACATAGTCTCCTTACATCCCTCTCCACCTCCTAGAAGCCTTAAATTAGGAATAAGACACTTTAAAAAGTCCTTTTGGTTCAAACCAAAGGAAGTAACCCAAGTTAATGGTAATAGTTTCTCTTAACATTCTTTTCATTTATATTACTTCTCCAACCCCTAAAATCATTTTATATCTTTATTTTGTAACAACATCAGTATCCTAAATATAATAGGATTTTGTTATTATAAGAATTCAAACTACACTTACACACACCTCCAACTAATGGGTGACGATCATAATGTTTTTGTGGATGGCAAACTAACGCATCACGAAACGATGATTGTTGTATTACCGCCTACCACCTCTCATGGATTCTATTATGATGGAACTTTATTTATATATGATATATATTATTGTTTATGTTTTCTTAATGCTTATTTTATTTTTTATAGCATACCATAATGGTTTCCATTATGGGTAAACGCGATAATTTTATTTGAGAAAGTGCGGACAACCGCCCCCTCAAAGTGATATGACTCGTTAATACCATATGTGGGACATATAAAGGATGGAGTGAATGATATTATATATTGTATTATACTTTAATTATAATATAAATATGTATCATTATGATTTAATTCTTTTTAAAAAATGAAATAAGAATGAAAGTAGCGTTCATGCGTACGTACGGCTTACCGTCTCTATGAACGCTGCATTTCATTTCTTACCCCAAGCTAATATGTGATGTTATAAATACAAGTATATGCTGAATTTATATGATATATATTATATTTAAATCATGAATATAATTATGGATATAATGAAATTTTTACCATGTGAACAACTTGTAACTATAAAGTGTTCATTTTTTAATCAAGTTCCAAAAATCAAAAAAACAAATATTATTAAATTAAATGATTACATAATGTTTATAAAATGGTAATAAGTAATATAAAAGGAATGATAAAATTGAAAAGGATTTTAATCAAGTAGAAATTATCTTTATTATATTATTTAGGTTATTCAAGAACTAACGAGTCAAGATGGACACAAGGTAAGGGGTTATCATCTCACTCTTTATTCCCATGAGATTCATGCCATATTTCCACTATTACCTTTTGTGTGGGGTATGTATGCCCCATAATTGTATAATATTTGTATTAGATATTAATTTATGTGTATTAACATATTCATTGTATAATATATCTTTCATGAGGTGTATGTTTGGTAAGTTACCAAATTGGTAAGGGTTAATTTCACAATCTCATTATTATATAAGGTTGTTTTTATGTAAGTATCTACTGGGACTTATTAATTATCCATGTCCATGTTTCATAAAAGAGATTTCAGATGAATTATTTTTTATGGGAATTTTTTTATAAAACATCATTTTAAATGTTTTAATTATTTATCCTTCTAAATCAATCTCATTAAATTCCATGTTTTCAAAATGGTTTTTAAAGATTTATTTATATGAACATGAATATTTTTAAAAATGATAATTCCTTTCAAAATTTTCAAAGCTTTTTGGGACACTTTGGTTAAAAAATGTTTTTAAATTTCATCCTTACTAAATTGTATAAATTTTAAATTCCTTCATAAATGATTGATATTTCTCTCAATGATTTTTACAAATTATTTCCATCAATGTCAACATCCCTCAATATATTTTAAACATGTTTTGAGTTGATATATTATGATACAAATCATATAAATTTTATTGAAGGTTTTGTGATATGTTTTCTTATGGATGATTTATTTTTATACTATTCATGGTTTATACTTAAAGTATTGACATTTCATATTCTAGTTTTAATACGAATATTTTTGTTATATTTCCACCTTTTCATATGTGAAATGTATTGAACTTAGTAAGTGACGGGTGGAGCCCACTATAAATCATAGATACATCAGTAGGTCTCATGAGACAACTAGAAGTGTAATTGTCCGAGGCCCTTTCCCAATTTGAGATATGGTTTTGGCCGAGGCCTTATTCATTTTGAGACGTCTTGGACGAGGCCTTGACAAAATGTTTCAGAATGTCTGGAATTATAAATTCCTTCATTATAAAAATAATATTGATGGTTCATGTGGTCATTCTACTATTAGGATACACATGAATATGTTTTATTATGGAATTATTTACTTAGCTAATATTTCTATAGTAAAAGTATTCATGTTTATTATTGGTAAAGACATGTGATTTTAATTATTCACCATGCTTAATATTTATGTTATCTTCCGCTGTATAGCTTACCCGTACTGAGCTTTTGAGCTCACTCCTTTCTATATTATATTTTTTCCTGGGTTCCATGAAGTGTATTATGATTGATATGCAGGGTTACACTAAGGGAATAATGGAGTTCTAAAAGCACTCTCTTTAATGTGTTGCGTGTATGAAATTTTCATGTAAATTTCATGTATGTAAATTATTTTCCAAGGATTCTAAATTTATCGGTCCATTATGACTTGATTCCTTGTAATCATGCCAAAGTATTAAAATAATGCACTGACTATGGTTACCTGTGGTCAGGGCATTACAAAATAAGACAATTGACCTTTTAAAAGTGTTGTGGAGGAACCACAAATATTAAAATGAAACATTAGAACTATAATCAATATTAAAACTAAAGTACACTAATATATTATAAACCAATAATATGAGTTGAAAATTTAGGGATCAAATTCCTATTGTGGGAAGGATGTTAAAAAAAATTATTAACAATTTTCATGAATACATTTCTTTTCTCAATTTTATACACATTAATGAAATAGAGAAATTATAATAGAGATAATTTAATCACCAATGAAACCAGTTGAAATGTAAAACAATACAAGAGGAAAAAGTGGAAAATAAATAATGAGGAAATGCATATCATCTCAATCTACTAGAATCATCACCCTCACTATTGACATTATAGAAAAGTAACACAACATTAGTAACATACGAAACATTATAAAAATGGAAATATTTAACTCTATGAATAACTGAGTTGAATATTATTTGAAATATTGAATTAGAAATTATAAGAGGTAATATGACCATAGGAATAGTAATATGACCTTTGGGAATAGTAACCTAAATATTGGGAATTATAACTTGAGAGTTAGAATAGTATTTTCCAATAAAAATAAAAAATTATTATATAAATAATATTTATCATGGTTTTTATAAGTTAATATAAAATATTTTAATACTCAAAAAATAAATATCAAGATCAAAAAACATATATAAAATATAAACACATATATAATATCTGTTATTTTTAATGTATTTCATAAATATTCTAATTTATTATATTAAAAACTAAATTTCTCTATATTAGAAATATATTTTGAAAAAATGAATATATTTTTTAAAATATGATTATATAAATTATCATGTTGTTATTTATTGACAATTTTATGAAATAAAAATTTTTTATGATAAATATTAAAAAAACAATTCATCATATATCTACTGTGAATAAAATTAAAACATTCCAGAAATAACTTTGAAACAACAATTTGTAGAAATTTATATGTGTAAATGTAATATTTATATTCATAAATGGATTATTAAAATTAAATAAACTCAATTTCCAAACATAAAAATCACATTAAAAAACAATAGTCAAATGGGATTTCATAAAATAACTGTTTAAATTTCGTTCAACATTTATTTTTAATAATCTAATGACATGAATATAAATGGGATTTAATTTCTTAAACAAATTATATTATATTTATATTTGATTTCTAATGTCATAAAATCAATATTACATGTTGTACCTTTGGTTTATTATTTTATTAAATATATTAATTTACAAATACTGATCTCCTCATTTATAAAATACCCCTCTCCATACCCTTGTAAAAACACTCTTCCCACCCACTAAAAATTCGAATATCTATGAAAAACATCTCTATTGATCCTATTATAATCCATAGGGACTTTTTAATAAAAAAATGTATTCAACAATATGTTTTCGGGTCGTAAAATAGAACCTAAAAGAAATATTAAGTATGTTCTAGCCCACATCTCTATATTTTTATCTCCTCTTACTCGTCTATTAATTTTTACATCAAACATTTCAAATCAACACATTAAATGAAAGAGTTTATATGTAATTTAAATATGTTTACTAATAATATTTTTCTAATTTTAGTATCATAGTACTATATATATAAATTTTAAACTTTTCCTTATTTATATCTCAATAATTTCCTGTCATTTTTCGGTTCAATACCTACAGATAAATTGTCAGGTAAACAAATATAACCATAATTCATGATAAATATTATAAACAATATATATTATATAAGTTTTACTATCTGAATTAAATTCTTCTTGTGTAAATTACACTATTGTATATATTATAATCATAAAAATATTGAAGTCAAAGAGAAACAAGAAATTATGAACAAATGTTTTTTATATGAACATATCAATTACATGACCGAAAAGTATTAAATGGAATATTATGATTATAATCGATAAATATATGTTTAAATGACTAGAATTAAATTCGGGATCAATTTTTTAATAAATAAATATATTTTGGAAAGAGATGAAAAAGTGATTGAATTAGGAGGGAATTTTGGTTAGGGAATTCTCAATTCACATTCCATTCATTGGGTTATTTTATCTTCCATGGATTTCATTTTCATATTATGTTCCACAAATGTAATTTCCCTTTTTTATAGGATCTTGATATTTTTACCACTTCAACATGTATTATGAGAAAAAATATCTTTTAAATAATTGACTTCAACATCCAAAACATTATATTTTACTCATCTTGAAATTATGCTTGTCCACTCAAGAAAAATGATATGTTCTATTAATGTAATATTTACCTTATTAATTTATGAAAAAAAAATTATTCATGAATGTATGCTTTCTGAAATCCTTCTGAAAAGCATTATCTTATTTAGGATTACTTCATGATTTTGATTGATATATTTTCTATGCAGAATGAATGATTATTTTAATTTTATCGTGTTATGGGAAGACCATGAATTATATATCAAGCAATTTAATAGAGTCTATGATGTATATAATCATATTATTTGTATTATGTATGAACATGATTCAATATTTGTTCACAATGATGATGTTATGATTATGCACATGTGTTATTTTTGAACATGATTCATTTTTTGTTTAAAACTATTTGTGGTATTTAACCAATAATAGATTATGTTTTATTTTTAACATTTCCAAATTTCATTCCTTATAAATTTTTTCTATCATTCTATTCATAATGATCCTATTATTATGATATTATGATGATTTTCTACCAAGATTAATTGAATTATGTTATTTATTCTTTATCTAAATGGAATTTTATCTCACCTCTTCCTTTAATTAATATACTCAGGTGATTACAATTAATAATGATATGAAGAGGGCCACAAAGAATATATATAAGTAGGAATTGAATAATTTTTATGTTTAATTATGTAAAATTTATGTGTGAGAAAAATTTTCCCAATACACATACATGTTTGATACAAAATTTTTAATTCTATTATGTTTTTATCTTTAAAATGTTATATTACAAATGGTAGAATCCGAAGTGTCACTATAATTTCATTACTGGCCTGGGTATTAGGGTTACAAGTTAACTATGTCAGTTCATGAAAAATTGTTATAAAAATTACAGGTTGTGCATCTCTATTTTATTTCATTATACATTTACAAATATTTTGGAGACATAAGATGTAGTTGTGACTGTGTTCATGGCTACATCTCATTTTAATGAGCGTTGAGTCACCATGGGTGGTATGGGAAGTATGTACGGATGACTATTTTTAGAGTTTTCCCAAATTTTTATTATGGATTTCGAAATCCAAATCTTCTTTTATTTTCTTATGGTATTAATTTATCTCATTTCCTTTGTTTTTATATTGTTATGAGTAATCTTTTGATGTATTCCTTATTTTTTTCACATGTTTGGTAGAATCATGACAATGAGATGACATGTTAATATGATCTTGGAGATTATTCTGATGAACCAAAGTCAAAAAATCCTCCTGTGGTCTAAAATTTAGTAGAATCTATTGTTCTAGTTTTCCCTGATCTCAAATAGTAACATTCACCCAGTCCAATTTTTAATCCAAATTTGGAACCTCAAAGGGATATGTCCTGAAATTATTCATAGGAATTCGTTCCACAGAATCCTCATTTGTTCTATGTATCAAATAATCCCCATTTGAATGAGGATTGGCAGAGAAGGAATTCTATTTTTTGAGTTATAGTATATGTTCGATTCGATCAAGTTGAAATGTTTTACCTTTAATGGGGAAGGTCCTCGAAGTAGATGGTGGGACTTTGTTGTGATGATGAAGAAGAATTGGGGATTCAATTTGATGGACATTAATTAGATTTTACCAGGCTATTTTTATCAATATTCTTTGTCATTGGGTAAATCTATGTATAATTTTAGTCTCTAATAGGCTGACTTGACCGTGACAGAGTGTGAACATCAGTTTGCTGATAATTTTCATTTTCATATAATATTATATTGAATGACAAGAATAAGTCTCGATAGTTATATATTGGACATTTAAATTACATTGAATAATCAAATTTCTTTTTGAAGATATATTATTATACATATTTGATGGAATGTGTGTTTAGTGTAAAACATGATCGAACTGGTGTGTTAGGTTTGATAGGAGTTCATTTTTCTCTTAGTGGAATTTCTTTGAGTTCCTTGATTGGAAATAAAACTTTTTATGAGTCAAATGTTGGTTCTATACAGTATAGTTCTTTTATAAATCATTTAGTTCTATGCGGAGACCCTATTATTTTATATGAGTGTGTGAACCAAGGGAATTAAACACATGTTTTCATAGAGGAACCAATGTTTTGTGGTTCCTATGGTTGTTTTATGATATTTGAATAATTTATCTCATATGTTTTATGTTCCACATAGTGGTCCAAACTCATCAAATAACAAAAATTAATTTGGTTCAATCAAATAATTAAATATCTAAGGGGTTGTATCACTAGAAATATAGAATAAAGATTCATCAAACAGTGAAAGAGTGTTTAGAGGAAGTAGATATGGGTCTCATGACTTTGATAGTTACCATCATAATACATTCATCTTTGGTGACTTTATTAGATGATACTGATGAAGATTATTCATTAATTTTTAATTTTCTATTCAATCGTCTATACCTTCATGCAGTCATTTTATCTTATGTTATTGATACTGATATACCCATTCGAAGTAAGAGACAACTTTCCCTTCATTGTCATACATGGGGAATTTATTTATCAATGATTGATCTTACATTTGATTTTATGGTTTATGAAAAGAGTCATTATTATTTAATATTTTGGATGGATTAGATCATTTAAAAATCGTAAATTGAATGTTCTCTTCAAGGTAAAATTTACTATGGCTGATGGGGTCCTCCATATCATTCAATGAGAGTAGGACCTGAGGTTGATTAGCGATGGAAAATCATATCCATAGATATGGAATTTAATATTTACATATAATTTTTATCTGTATAAAAAATATTTGATTCGTGATCTCCCTCATGTTGTTGTTTAGTTTACTAGTGTGTATTCATTGGGTAACTTTTCTTTTCCCCTAGTAAGGGAGGTATATTTTTCTATTTATTTATTTAATGGTAACCATCCAATGTCTATACCATATTATCATAATAAAAAATGTGAAATTAAAGATTTTAAGACTCAGTTAGAAGATATTTTTGTTAGAGGATGTATATTCCTGAATGTGTACCCTTAAGAAGAACCAATTCTATTTGCTATGAAAGATGATGGACCACTTTGCCTATATGATGATTACTGAAAACACAATCGAGTTACGATAAATAAAAAGTTCCCATTGATAGATATTTATTATTTGATTGATGAATTGAAAGGGTCAATGTGGTTTTGAAAGCGTGATCTTTTATTTAGTAATCAACATTTTAGAATAAGATAATAAAACATTCAGAAAATAGAATTTTGGAAAAATTAGTGCCATTATGAAAACATTTTCAATCCATTAATTTTAAAAAATTATCATAAATTCGTTATAGATTTTATGAAAATGATCTTTCATTAGTCTCATGAAACATATTTTGTGGACTTTGGGAATGATAAACTTTTTTACTATATTTTTTTGTATGATCATGTGAGTCATCTAATAATAGCACTGTAATTGTTTAGAAGAACTAATATTATCAAAATCTATCAATATGTAAACTTTTTATTCCATAGGAGACTTCCATCATCCACATTGTGTCCGAACAACTAATATATGTTGATCTTGAGAAGGAAAAATGCATAATGATATGGTATAAACCATTTAATATTTTTACGATTCAGGTCACCTTGAGATTAGTTGTGCATTACCAAAAGATTATAGATAATTCTTCACTATATTAATCTATGTGTAATTCTACAACATTTATGGTAGTGATTTTATATTTCTATGAGAAATTTCAGAGTTCTTTTGTTGAGCTAAAATTACTTTTTTACTTCTAAACTGGTGATGACTCTTATATTGTCTATTTAGTGATATGTTGTCTTCTTTGATGCATTGGGTTTGTTTTGGGATTTTTTCATCTCTAGGATGATCATGTCATTGCTTATGAATCTTAAAAGAATAGAACACATTATAATAATTATCCAACCCATGACCATGGACTCATATATGCGATTAATGAACATAAGATTTAGAGGCATTAACATATTTTGATAGTGGTTTATCACGATTTCTAACCACAAGAGCTTTAATTATATCTTGAATATCATCCCAATATTTATGGTGGACTACCTATTATATTTTGAAAATGAAATCAGCTATAAACTGTGGAATGGGAATTATATCACATATTCATTGAAAAGAAAACATGTGACATATTATATAAAGGATTCATCAAAAGATTGGAACTAGATGGCCCTATTTCATAGTTTCATGTAGTTGTTCAAGAATCATGGGATATGGTTTATATGGGAACTTATTAGTTTACCACCACTCATCTAATGATTTGTATTTAAGAATATTATCTATATGATGGGTTTGTCAGCATTTTAGGATCTATTAATGGTGGGAACACCATACAGAGTGGTCATTATCTATGGATGGTATTATTTATTTTTAAAATTATTTTTTTATAATTACAAGTGAGGAAATCAGTATTGGGGTACTTTAGTTGTTCATATTTGTTTTTTCACCCAGGAACCTATAAGATGTTCATTAATGTTAGGAATACATTATGGTGTCCAAGGATTATATATGCAAATTATGATTTTCACTCTTATTGTTATACATGCCAATATGTCATGGATGAGTACCCGAAAAATATTGTATTTATTCAACCACTCCTAGATCCAACATTGAAGTGGGATGAAATTTTTATTGACATTTTTCAGGTTCTTATATATACAGATAATAAAGAATATGATATGGTTTTTAATAAAAATTATGACCAAAATGAAAGCAATTTAATAAAATTAATGATAAAACAAATGTTGAGGATTCCAAAAATCTCTATATAAGATATTTCTTACTAGGAAATATATTCTTTAATTTCATATAAAGATCCTCCTTTTACAAATATCTTTTTTAGAGTCCTTCACGTGTAACTATATTCTCATGTTTTTTTTGAGTTCATCATACCATCTATAGATGGATGGATAGACAGAGAGGGATATACATATTCATTATGATATGCTTCACACCATTATTATTTATATTTTTGGTGGACAGAATGAGAATTTGGGACTGGATAAGTTTTCTTATAAAATTAGTTACCATTCTAGGCTTAGAATTGCACCTCTTGAGGCCTTGTATGGCCATCCATGTAAATATTAGTTGTGTTTGTTGGATATTGGTGAAATTTCCATGTTTTGATCAAGTTTGGACAATGATACAACATAAATATCTATTTTATTGCTCGATGAATTTTTACATCACAACGCTAGTATAAATCTTGTGATGATTTTTGTCAAACACCATCAGAAATTTTAGTTGGTGATGATATATTATTGAATGTTTCAACATGTTTGTGTCCATGATGTTTTGGGAGGCCATGGATATATTCGAATCATTTATTGGGATGTTTTTATTTTTTTTATCTGGGGAGGAAGGTGGATATTTATATTATAGTTCCACCATAGTTGACATTGATACATAATGTGTTACTTGTGTAATAGTTACGATACAATCATTCAAATACCACTAATATTATGAGATTGAGTGATCTAGATGTTGAGCCTAAATTATATATGACTATGAATCTAGTCTGGTTAGAGGCTTCTGAAAACATGGTACTTCTTGCATGAATGATATAATTTGTTAGATTTTAATAGAATCATGGTTCTGATTCTCATGGAATGTAGATAGAAGCAATTATGAGAGATTGGTGGCCTCATCTTTTTGATATAGTGAATTACTTATGGGATTACAGGGAAATTAATTTTTCTATTGTGGGGAGGTTTTAACATCCTAATATAATTTTCATGTACTCCTAAATCCCCATTTATTTTTTATTATTTTTTTTGATTTTTTATCATGTAGTTTTGGGATGAATGTTGAAAATTTTGTGAATTCCGGGGTTGTGCATGGTTGTTACATGGATCACCCAAACCATGCGCCCACCTATGGAATCCCTAACAACCTAAAAATTATGGAATTTAATGGACTTTGCAATATTTAAAAAACTATGATGCTATCTAGTTGAACCAATGTTCCCCATAACATGGATTCATGGTATGGGCGTTCAATTTATCAGACTATATATCCCTACCATACAAACTACATGCATATTTTTTTTATTATTCCCAATAAAAATTTACAAATTACCAAACACTGAATTACCTACATATCAACAATTACTACCAAAATTAATATTTTTATTATTTTTAGATCTCTAAAGTACCCCTTTGCGTCATTTAAATCTTTTAGTAAGAAGATTTTATATTGGAAAAACTCATAATATCCATCTCTGGTAAGTGATCATCTCTCATTAGAACTATCCCTCCTTCTTCTTCTATATTTTATTGGGTTTTCTTATATAATATTGTCATTGATGGTTCTAAACACCATTTATATATCTTAAATATATGTTTTTCTCTCTTCTCTTTATTTTTATTCTTCTTTATTATATCCTATTGTATTTTTTGGGTTTAGTTTTACAAAAATAAAATGTAGGTGGTTCTATTATAATTTACATGTAATAAATCCTTGATTTTATTCATCTAAATTTGATATATTTTAATTTAATTTCTCAATTTCAATGTGATGTGAATTTGTATTTTATTTTATTAGAAATTAATATTGGGGAAAACTACCAAATTATAATGTTTTTTGGAAATTGTGGTGTGACGTTGAAATTTGGGGAAATTGTGAAATTTATTTCTAGAATTGAATTTTGAAAAAATTGCTTAAATTTAGTTGATTTAAAACATTGGTTATATTATTTATAAAAATGACATAATATATTTAAATCACATGTTTTGGTTTTTAAATTTAAATTTCCATATTAAAACTAAAAATGGGTAGATTTTATTTTAAACTCTATTGAAATAAATTTACCATTATTGATTGATGGATTGAGAAAATTTGAGAGTCAGTTGATAGTGGGTTATTTTGGACAAGTATTATAGGGTTGTAATTCACTAGAAATTTCTTGATGGTTTATAAATATAATGATAATCTTGTATAGTGAATCTCATCGCCATTTGGATGTTAATAATATTTATTTGGCATGAGACTGATGGATGAGTGTGCACTATTTTTTGATAATATATATGATTTTTTGAGTATTTTATTAATAGAAACTATTATAATATAGATAATATGTCAATGTTACGTATTATAATTACTTATATATATATATGTGTGTGTGTGTGTGTGTGTGAGTGCCCTTGTATGTGAAACTACATTATCCAATTCAAGCGATTTATAAATAATACTTTATTAAAATTGTTCATTAATCATCTGTTTAAACATTTTCCATCATTTTCAATGAACATAATGTATCATTTAAAAATGAAAATGTGATTCCAAGCTGGTTGTATAATTGATTTAAAGGATTATTGGTTTTATTAGAATATGGAATCTTATAATGGAACACATAGTGAGAACCTTCAAGGATTTAATCTGACTCCCAACATTTGTATTCATACATTTTTATATTTCTTCTTCAAGGATCGATAATAGAGAAATCAACACATGGAAGTTGTGGTTCTTTTTCTCCACTGGGACATGAGTTGTGTATCATGTTCATCATTTATATTGGTGGTTTGTTGTTTGGGTTATTTTTTACATATTTTTTTGCATATCTTTTTGTTGTTTCTTTTGATAATATAGGTATGAGATCATTTCTTCCACAAGTTATGTTAAAAATATATTCCCACTTTTATCTTCTATGATACCAGGGGTTAGGAAACATCATATCGTGATTGAAAATACCCTTCGAGCTATGTTTCTATTATCTCTGGTATCAGGGCCTTAAGGTATTTGGGCTATATAATGACACTTTACTAATATTTAGTAATTATAACTTAAAAGAGGGTAATAAAAAATTGATACTGAACTAATTAAAAGCATGAATTTATATTAATTTTTATCAGAATAAGTATAACATTGATAATAAAAATAAAAAAAAATTTAAAAAAAGGTTTTGACTATTTAGAATAATTTTGTTCCTTATCAATAATTTTAAAATTTAAT
The DNA here is from genome assembly GCA_963277665.1 of Viscum album. Classification (NCBI taxonomy): domain Eukaryota; kingdom Viridiplantae; phylum Streptophyta; class Magnoliopsida; order Santalales; family Viscaceae; genus Viscum; species Viscum album. The sequence continues at coordinate 137,637,036 of OY728136.1, forward strand.
AAATCCACAAATAAAAATCATTTAAATATTAGATTAACTGTTAATGTAAAAAATGATTTTTACAACTAAAATCTATAAATTTATCTCAATTTCAATTATTCATTTCATACACCTCAATGTTTGAAAATGCAATTAATAATCAGATTGTTTAGTGGTTTTAGTGGAATTTAATTATCTAATACATTAAAAATTAATGACCATTTTTTATTCAATCAACCATTGTTAAATAATATGAATTCATTCATTCGTGTTTTGTGAAATAATTCAGATATTAATATTTTTCCTTGATGAAACACTTTTATCCTTATACAATTTATAAAGAATAAAATAGTTTACAATGAATCTTAAACGATTGTTATTAAAACCATAATATCATATTATTAATAAAGAAACATTGTTCTAAAAAATAACTTATAACATAATAGAAATAATTTTAAACTACTCATTTATTATTTATATCAACCCTTGAATTAAAATAATACATTCTATACAAATAGGTTTTCAAGATATACCATGGTTATTTATTTTGAATAAAAACTATAGGTTTCATAAACCCATTAATTAATATGGAACTATTAAATATTTATAATATTTTCAAAATATGAATTTAATATCACCTGATAATAAATCTATAATAATTTATTCTATAACATTAATTCATAATTTGGGAAGTCAACTATGTTTTAAAAAAGCATTAATATATTTTGAACAGTTCTATATGATGAAAATAAATACCCCTTTCCTCCTCCCATAAAAACATTAATTTTAGTTTTGAGTTACACATGCTTAATATTTTACAATAAAAACATCAATATATTTCATCAGCATTTATCTATTCAAATCAGGAATGATATTCAAGATCCATGATATCCCATGTAAAACATAATTTTTCTCATCAAATTGAGAAAATAAGTAAACTTTATTATACTTTTTATATTATTCTATGAATTTCAAATTTAATTACCAAACAATTTCCATATCAAGATCAAACCATCATGAAGAACTCTAATCTCAAAAACATTATATTTATTTATTCTTCTTGATCACATAAGTAGAGGTTAAATGTGGTGGTGTAATTTTTATCTAATACTATTAAACCCCCTTGTGAGTCTTTATATTCATATTTTATGAATCAAGATCACCTTGTTGAACAATGTTTTAGTTGGGTACTCATTAAGGTTCTACTATAACACATATTATTATTTTTTTCATTCATAATAATTATTCCCTAGACTTTATAAATGTTTAGATATCCCACATTAATTGATTTTTTTCCAAAAATTTATCACATATTTTTTTCGACCTAATTGACATTTTATCTATAAAAAAATGCTTGATCATATGAGTTTCTGGTTTTATACTCATTTATTAATGAATTTTACTAAATTTATTTACACTAAAATGATGATACATCTTCGATTCTTGTCACGACCCGTCCTCGGGGCCCGTGCCGTGACTACCCCATGCCCGCCTTCCATAGGCGAGGGGCTGGAGACTAGCACCAAGGCGTAAATCCCAACAAAAGGGAAGGAATTTCCATTGAAAAGTAAACAACCACCACAGAGTAAGCAAGCGGAAAAGTAAATACAAAATAAAACTGTAACAAGATGTGCTGGATGTAAAAGGGCCGGAAATACAAGCCCAACTGTAAAGTACAACTAAAAAGGGGAAAAGAGAAACTGTAAAGAAAAGCCACAGCGTCGAGCCGTCCTCTGAAGGTCCCACCTGGAGGGTGGGTACAGATAGCCTCCACAGCTCGTCGGTTCAGCTGTCCGCTCTGAGCACGTCCCGCCCAGTGGTCCACCTCCAGGTACTGTCCTACTCCGCACGCCTCCACCACGGTCAGTGTTATCCATCGTCTACAACCAACACCACGAAGTGCGGGCATAGCCCATGCAGGGGTGAGTATAAGCTACTCATTAGAGACCCCGAGATCCCCGAAGGTCTCCCAAAATCCACGAAGGATAATCCACAAAGAAAAGATACAATCACGAAGTAAATCTGACACGACTTAGGTATATGCCCATACATATACCTAAGTCATCAATTCCCATTCGGCTCCAGCATTCGTGCCCATGCACAACCCAGTCCACACAGGAATGCAAAATGTATACCCACACAGGATAACACAACACAATCCACAAAGGAGAGTAAACTGTAAATCCACACAGGATAGCTCAACACAATCCACAAAGGAAAGTAAAAAGAAGATTCAGCTCACACAGGTATACATCATCGAAAAGGGGTGAAAGAGATGATCAAACATAGATACTGAATCATCTAAGCTGGGACCCACATAGGATACAAGACCAGTCGTCCTCATCATTTCATTTATGCTGGGACCCACATAGGATACAAGACCAGCACAACTAAGACCCACATAGGATACAAGACCAGCTGTCTTCATTGATTCAACTATACTGGGACCCACATAGGATACAAGACGAGTATTGAATCATCTAAGCTGGGACCCACATAGGATAGAAGACCAGCACAGCTAGGACCCACATAGGATACAAGACCAGCTGTCTACATTGATTCAACTATACTGGGACCCACATAGGATACAAGACCAGTATTGAAACATCTAAGCTGGGACCCACATAGGATACAAGACCAGCACAGCTAGAACCCACATAGTATACAAGAACAGCTGTCTTCATTGATTCAACTATACTGGGACACCCATAGGATACAAGACCAGTATTGAATCATCTAAGCTGGGACCCACATATGATACAAGACCAGCACAGCTAGGACCCACATAGGATACAAGACCATTTGTCTTCATTGATTCAACAGTACTGGGACCTACATAGGATACAAGACCAGTATTGAATCATCTAAGATGGGACCCAAATAGAATACAAGACCAGCACAGCTAGGACCCATATAGGATACAAGACCAGCAGTCTTCATCATCGCAGTCCACTGAGTATCACTGCACCGTCGTCGTTGCAGTCTACTAAGGATCTCTGCACAGTCATCGCCGCAGTCCACTGAGGATCTCTACACGGTCATCGTCGCAGTCCACTGAGGATCTCTGCACGGTCGTCGTAGCAGTTCACTAAGGATCTCTGCATGGTCCTCGTTGTCGAAGTAGCAGTCGCAGCCAGTACTAGGGATCCCGCACACAGGAAGCTCATTCGGGAGGGTCCGCTCCACGAGCTGAGAGTCCGATACATCAACTATCACAAAGTCCAAAGTTGATGTATCCAAAAGTTTCGTACCGTCAACAGGAACTCAGCATCGCAGACGGCGCGTCATTCGGACGCCCGGTCTGAGAGTTATTAGCATTTTCGTCCCAGGGGCCCGGTTCGTTTTAAGGAAAAACCAACCCGACCGTACTCCCCCTGCGTCCGAACATCGGGCGGAGTATGCCAAAAGATCCGTCTCACTTAGAGGAATCCACCAAAACAGACGGCACGTCAATCGGACGTCCGTAGCTCAAGATATGAGCGTTTCCGCTCCGAGGGCCCGGTTGGTTTCGTGTACGAACGAACCCGGAAGAACTCAAAGTATTCCTAAACCTTGAGGGTGATAGACCGAAACGACCGTCTCGATCCAAGGATCACGTCGCCGCTGACGGCGAGTCATTTGGAGGCCCGTAGCTCAAGTTACGTGCGTTTGAACGAAAACCGTCCGAAGATGGGTGTCCGGGCCCGGGCCGACCCCGCCCGACCCGGTCCGACCCGTTCCGACCCGGTCGGACCTGTCTGGCTCAGCCTACCCGGCTCGGCTCGGACGGGCGACCGCGCGGCCGATGCGGGAGGAGCCGCCGCTCCCGCGTCACACCCGCGGGACTCCCGCGGGACACCCGCGAGACACCCGCGGGACACCCACATGACACCCGTGGGACACCATGGGGCGCCGCGTGACAACCCCGCGGCACCGGCGGGGTGCCGCCCTGGACACCCGGGGGGTGTCACGTGACAACCCCGCGGCACCGGCGGGGTGCCGCCCTGGACACCCGGGGGGTGTCGCGTGACAACCCCGCGGCACCCGCGGGGTGCCGCCCTGGACGCCCAGGGTATTTCGCGTGACAACCCCGCGGCACCCGCGGGGTGCCACCCTGGACGCCCGGGGGGTGTCGCGTGACAACCCCGCGGCACCCGCGGGGTGCCGCCCTGGACACCCGGGGCGCCGCGTGACAACCCCACGACACCCGCGCGGTGCCGCCCTGGACACCCAGGCGCGCCGGACCCACGCGGCTGCGGGTCCATGGGCGCCGCCGCCTCCGGCCACCGGCACCGCCGGAGTCGCTCTGGTGGCCCGTTTCCCTTCCCTTCTGCGCCGTTGTTCCTCCCGGGTTCCGTTCTTCACTGCGGGATCATCAAACATCCGTTGTGGCACGTTCTGTCGTTGCCCACCAAATCTACAAAACACGAAAAACAGCGGAGGGTTGCCGGGCCATGTTCGTTTGACCCGCACCCTCCGCGTTAGATAAAAACAATGGTAGAAATTGTTCAACGCATGAACAGACAATTTTAATAAAATAAAATTGTTCATTTGAAACCAGTTCTTTAATTTTTAAAGAACGTTCACGAGAATATAAAGAGGGGTATTCCAAAAATATAAAATCCCTACCTCGTTGGCCGTCGCGCGTGAGCGTTCTTCGCAGAATTGCTCGTCGCGGAAGGTAAAGATCGTCGCGTCGTCGCGGAAGGGCGTCTCGTCATCATGGAACACGACATTGAGTCGGCGAACTCAACACACAGTGAAACAGTAGATTTAATTTAATTAATTAAATCCGTGTTTTGGTAAAGAACCACCAAGGAGAAAAAAAGGAAGGTCTGAGACTCTTACCTCAAGCAGCCGATCGAAGATCCGTCATGGAGGAAGAGACATCGCAGTAGAATGTTGTCGGTGTCACGGATCACGACATCGTGTTGTCGATTTTCGGGTTCAGAGTTCTTCACGTTCTTCGTGGTCTTCGCGTTCTTCACGAAGGAGGAAGAAGATAGAAGGATTCTGTCTCAACGAGTAATCCTCCAAATGATTTTGGTTGGTCTTATTTTATTATTATGCCAACACACGAAAACGGGTAAGTAACGACCCATCAATTCGTTGAATTAATTCAACGAAAGAAATAGCTCATTTAATTTACGAAATAAACCACCCAATTAAATGGTCTGTTAAGAATTTAAGAAACGCGTCAGTTTACATTCATAAAGATGGGTTTTCGCGGGTGCGTTACTTAGCGGTAAGAAACGGAGGGGCTCATGCGGGCCCCACCTCACAAATATCCTACAAAGGGGGTAGGATATTTCTGGATAGCATCATATCCGGATCAACTCAGTTTAAGCCATCTTTAAGTGGCTTCAAGTGTCTTCCAAGTGGATTAAGTGAAATAAAATAAAGTTGTCGTAAAATTATTTTTTTTCTTAACTTTAAGCCCGAAAATTAAAAACCACACACGAGAAAACGCAACTCCAAAAGAGGCGTTTCTAGGTGAATACCGGTGCTGCAATTTCATTGGTGCCCTCAGAATTCGATTTCGGGAAACAGTTCAAAAGTTAGAAAAACCCGCTCATCCGTTCACTGAACGTACCCGAGCCAAACTTCGGAAATTGATTCTGGGCACACCAGGCCTCAGAATCAGGTGTCGTCAGAAACTGCGTTCTTGTAAAATTCCAAAGAAAATTAAGAAAAAAATTTCCTACAAAATTACGAGTCTTTACATTACTCCCCCCATAGGGCTTTACGTCCCCGTAAAGATACATCATAAACTAGGGGGAAAATGTGGGTACTGAGCATGCATCTGAGCCTCCCGCTCCCATTTGCTATCCTGGAGGTTCCCGTGCTGCCATCTGATTTGCACAAGAGGAATCGATTGCCCACGTAGGAACCACTCCTGTCGATCCTCTATCTCCACCGGGACCTTCGCAAAAGTATCCCCATCATCCATGTCTAGCTCCCCATAGTCAATGATGTGTGTCGGGTCATGCACGTATCTCCTCAACTGAGATACGTGGAAGACGTCGTGTACCCGGTGCAACTGAGGTGGCAGAGCCAGGCGATAAGCCACCTCGCCAATCCTGCTGAGGACCTGGAAAGGCCCGATGAAGCGTGGAGACAACTTTCCACCTCGGCCAAATCTCCGCAAACTACGCCGAGGTGAGACCCGCAAGAAGACGTGGTCGCCATCCTCGAACTCTAGTGGCCTCCGCCTCCTATCAGCATATGACTTCGGCCGGCTCTGAGCTGTACTCATCCGCCCCTGGATGACCTGGACCATCTCAGCCGTGGCCTGGACCATCTCCATCCCCACAAGAGCTGCTAAGATTTCTTCTTTGCCGATAAGAGAAAATATGGTCCCATCCTCTGGATGAATCACATTCTTTGCCTAATACAGTCAATCCCGACATGGATGATACTAATCCATACCAAGGATGACGTCGTAAGGCCTCGACGCTACTACCAAGATATCCAACCGTTACACTCGCCTCCAAGGGTTGAGTCACACTGTCGGCATCAGTGTGTGGTAATTGGGTCTTCTCCAGTAGATGTCTCACAAGTGAGGGTAAAGTCAACAGTCAAAACTGGAACCTCTTAGTAACAACACAAAAGAGGACAGGAATGAAAACATCACAAATGTATGCATCTTTTATTTTTGCAGCTCATAATACAAAGACTCTACATAATAGCAACACAGAACTATATGTACAAAAGATGTATCCACTAGTTCCGCTCTTGTCCACTTGCTCCCAGAGCTCCATGATCGAAGGCCTCAACTGCCTGAAGTTGAGCTCCCCCCTGTCCACCAACTCCCTGCGGTCGGGGTGGACCTCCTGGTGGTGGTGGTGGCAACACCTCGAAGTGTCTCCCACCATCGGCTACTCGGCCAGCTCCTCTGCCTCGTCCGCATGTACCCTGCGGACCATCGTGGCCGAATCTCTGTCTGGGAGGTCCCTCTACCGCCTGCTTCTCATCTGTAATACGAGTCGGGCAGTCTCGAGCCATGTGACCTCGCCCACTGCATGTGTAGCAATGTTTTCCCCTCACGTAGCTGGATCTCCATCGGGTGCCCCGCACAACCGAATCTTCATCCTGTGACTGCCCATATGATGGTCTGGCCTGCTTGGACCTCTGCGTAAACTATCTACTACCAGCTGGAGAAGACCCTGCTACGGGCCGTCCTGTGGAGGGTCCTGTCACTGGATCCTGCTCGGCGAGAAAACTCTCCACTAGAAGGTCCCTCTCCAACACCTCTGCCTGTGTCGGAATGTTAAGGGAGATCATCAAAGCCCTGATCTCGTGCCTCAATCCCTGCTCGAAGGTCCGGGCCCGGAAGAAGGGGTCCTGCACCATGTCGGTCGAGTAGCACGAGAGATCAGAAAATTTCACCGAGTACTGGGCCACTGTCAAGCTACCCTGCCGCAGCTGAAGAAGCTCTTGTATGCGTACCACACGGAGGGTGGCTAGGACGAAATCGGAGCGAAAGATGCTCTCAAAGTCCGTCCAGAGGAGAGATGTCTCGTCATGAACCTGGAGCATCAAGCTCCACCATCTGCCTGCTACCGTGTGCAGGAGGCTCGCTGTGAGGATCACCATGAGGTCTGCTGGTGTCCTCACTAGCCTGAAAACTTGCACCACTACCTCCATCCAGTCCTCAGCTGCCTGGGGGTCCGTCTCCCCGCGGAACCTAGGCGGTCGCTGACGCTGGAACTCGTGCAGCGCGCTAAGGCGACGTGCATCGTCAGCGGCTGGGGCTGGTATCATCGGTGGCTCGGCGGGTAAAGGTACTGCTGGTGCCTCTGCTGACAAGGAGCCCTGCACTGAGGCCTCGTCGCTCGGTGGGCTGTCATCACGCTCCACTCTCAGAACCCTAGTTGGCTGCTATCATGGGGCCATCCTAAAAGAAGTAGGTGCGCCACGGTCAGAACAGTATACCTGGTGAGCTGACACTAGTAATCACAAAGAAAACATGAACACACATGCAATCAATGTTTTCGTGCATTAAGTCGGAAATCAGAAGTCAGGGTCCTGGTGTACGGATATGTCGACCGCCGCACCAACACTGGACTCCCTGTACTGATAACCACACCCAATACGCAAAACACTATTGCTTCACAAAGAAGAAAGATCAGAGTCTCTGGTAGAACCGACCAGCTCTGATACCAATTTGTCACGACCCGTCCTCGGGGCCTGTGCCGGGACTACCCCAAGCCCGCCTTCCATAGGCCAGGGGCTGGCGACTAGCACCAAGGCGTAAATCCCAACAAAAGGGAAGGAATTGCCTTTCAAAAGTAAAAAAGCACCACAGAGTAAGCAAGCGGAAAAGTAAACACTATGTAAAACTGTAACAAGGTGTGCTGGAAGTAAAAGGGCAGGAAATACAACCCCAACTGTAAAGTACAACTGAAAAGGGGAAAACAGCAACTGTAAAGAAATGATGCAGCGTCGAGCCGTCATCTGAATGTACCACATGGAGGGTGGGTACAGATAGCCTCCATAGCTCCTCGGTCCAGCCGTCCACTCCGAGCACGTCCCGTCCAGTGGTCCACCTCCAGGTACCGTCCTGCTCCACACGCCTCCACCACGGTTAGTGTTGTCCGTCGTCTGCAACCGACACCATGAAGTGCGGGCATAGCCCGTGCAGGGGTGAGTATAAGCTACTCAGTAGGGATCCCGAGACCCCCAAAGGTCTAACGAAATCCACAAAGGATAATCCACAAAGGAAAGATACAATCACGAAGTAACATCTGACACGGCTTAGGTATATTCCCATACATATACCTAAGTCATCAATACCCGTTCGGCTCCATCGTCCGAGCCCAAGCACAACCCAGTCCACATATGAAAGCAGAACGTATACCCACATAGGATACCACAACACAATCCACAAAGGAGAGTAAACTGTAAATCCACACAGGATAGCTCAACACAATCCACAAAGGAAAGTAAACAGAATATTCAGCTCACACAGGTATACATCATCGAAAAGGCGTGAAAGAGATGATCAGACATAGATACTGAATCATCTAAGCTCGGACCCACATAGGATACAAGACCAGCCGTCCTCATCGTTTCATTTATGCTGGGACCCACATAGGATACAAGACCAGCACAGAGTCATCTAAGCTGGGACCCACATAGGATACAAGACCAGCACATCTAGGACCCACATAGGATACAAAGCCAGTCGTCCTCATCGTTTCATTTATGCTGGGACCCACATAGGATACAAGACCAGCACTGAGTCATCTAAGCTAGGACCCACATAGGATACAAGACCAGCACAACAAGGACCCACGTATGATACAAGACCAGCTGTCTTCATTGATTCAACTATACTGGGACCCACATAGGATACAAGACCAATATTGAATCATCTAAGCTGGGACCCACAAAGGATACAAGACTAGCACAGTTAGGACCCACATAGGATACAAGACCAGTTGTCTTCATTGATTCAACTATACTGGGACCCACATAGGATACAAGACCAGTATTGAATCATCTAAGCTGGGACCCACATAGGATACAAGACCAGCACAACTAGGACCCACATAGGATACAAGACGAGATGTCTTCATTGATTCAACTATACTGGGACCCACATAGGATACAACACCAGTATTGAATCATCTAAGCTGGGACCCACATAGGATACAAGACCCGCAGAGCTAGGACCCACATAGGATACAAGACCCGCACAGCTAGGACCCACATAGGATACAAGACCAGCCGTCTTCATCATCACAGTCCACTGAGGATCTCTGCACTGTTGTCGTCGCAGTCCACTAAGGATCTCTGCACAGTCGTCGCCGCAGTCCACTGAGGATCTCTGCACGGTCGTCGTCGCAGTCCACTAAGGATCTCTACACGGTTATCGCTGTCGAAGTAGCAGTCGCAGCCACCACTAGGGTTCCCGAACACAGCAAGCTCGTTCGGGAGGGTCCGCTCCACGAGCCGAGAGGCCGATACATCAACTGTCACAAAGTCCAAAGTTGATGTATCCAAACGTTCTGTACCGTCAACAGGAACTCAGCGTCGCAGACGGCGCGTCATTCGGACGCCCGGTCTGAGAGTTATTGGCATTTTCGTCCCAGGGGCCCGGTTGGTTTTTAAGGCAAAACCAACCCGACCATACTCCCCCTGCGTCCGAACCTCAGGCGGAGTATGCCAAAAGATCTGTCTCACTTGGAGGATTCCACCAAAAATGACGGCACGTCAATCGGACGTCCGTAGCTCAAGATATGAGTGTTTCCGCTCCGAGGGCCCGGTTGGTTTCGTGTACGAACCAACTCGGCCGAACTCAAAGTATTCCAAAACCTTGAGTGTGATAGACCGAAACAACCGTCTCGATCCAAGGATCGTTTTTCCACTGACGGCGAGTCGTTTGGAGGCCCGTAGCTCATGTTACTAGCGTTTGAATGAAAACCGTCTAAAGACGGGGGTCCGAGCCCGGGCCGACCCGGCCCGACCCGGTCCGACCCGGCCGACCCGTTCCGACCCGGTCGGACCGGTCTAGCTCGGCCTGCCCGGATCGGCTCGGCCGGGCGACCGAGTGGCTGACGCGGGAGGAGCCGCCGCTCTCGTGTTTCACCCGCGGGACACCCTGGGGGCGCCGCGGGACAACCCCGAAGCCCCCGCGGGGTGCCTCCCTGGACACCCGGGGGGTGTCGCGTGACAACCCTGCGGCACCCGCGGGGTGCCGCCCAGGACACCCGGGGGCTGTCGCGGGACAACCCCGTGGCACCTGCGGGGTGCCGCCCTGGACACCCGGGGGCTGTCGCGTGCCATCCCCGCGGCACCCGCGGGGTGCCGCCCTGGACACCCGGGGGGGTCGTGTGACAACCCCGCGGCACCTGCGGGGTGCCACCATGGACACCCGGGGGCGCAGCGTGACAACCCCGCGGCACCCGCGGGGTGCCGCCCTGGACACCCAGGCACGCCGGACCCGCGCGACCGCGGGTCCACGGGCGCCGCCACGCCGGCGCCCCGCGCCGCCGCCGGCTTCCGCGGGCTGCTGGAGTCGCTCCGGTGGCCCGTTTCCCTTTTCGTCTGCGCCGTTGTTCCTCCTGGGTTCCGTTATTCACTGCGGGATCATCAAACATCCGTCGCGGCACGTTCTGTCGTCGCCCGCAAAATCCGCAAAACACGAAGAACAATGGAGGGTTGTCGGGCCATGTTCGTTTGACCCGCACCCTCTGCGTTAGATAAAAACAACGGGAGAAATTGTTCAACGCATGAACCGACAATTTTAATAAAATAAAATTGTTCATTTGAAACCGGTTCTTTAATTTTTAAAGAACGTTCACGGGAATATAATGAGGGGTATTCCAAAATTATAAAATCCCTACCTCGTTGGCCGTCGCGCGTGAGCATTCTTCGCGGAATTGCTTGTCGCTGAAGGTGGAGATCGTCACGTCGTCGTGGAAGGGCATCGCTTCGTCGTGGAACACGGCGTTGAGTCGGCGAACTCAACGCACCATGAAACAACAGATTTAATTTAATTATTTAAATCCGTGTCTTGGTAAAGAACCACGAAGGAGATAAAAAAGAAGGTCTGAGACTCTTACCTCAAGCAGCCGATCGAAGATCCGACACAGAGGAAGAGACGTCGCAGAAGAATGTTGTCGGCGTCGTGGATCACGGCGTTGCGTCATCGATTTTCGGGTTCGGCGTTCTTCGCGTTCTTCGTGTTCTTCGCTTTCTTCACGAAGGAGGAAGAAGATACAAGGATTCTGTATCAACGAGTAATCCTCCAAAAGATTTTGGTTGGTCTTATTTTATTATTATGCCAACACACGAAAACAGGTAAGTAACGACCCATTAATTCGTTGAATTATTTCAACGAAAGAAACAACTCATTTAATTTACAAAATAAACCGCCCAATTAAATGGTCTGTTATGAATTTAAGAAACACGTTAGTTGACTTTCATAAAGACTATTTCTTCACAAAATAAGAAAGATTAGAGTCTCCGGTAGAACCGACCACCTCTGATACCAATTTGTCACGACCCGTCCTCGGGGCCCGTGCCGTGACTACCCCAAGCCCGCCTTCCATAGGCCAGGGGTTGGGGACTAGCACCAAGGTGTAAATCCCAACAAAAGGGAAGGAATTTCCTTTGAAAAGTAAACGAGCACCACAGAGTAAGCAAGCGGAAAGGTCAAAACTAAGTAAAACTTTAACAAGCTGTGCTGGAAGTAAAAGGGTCGGAAATACAAGCCCAACTGTAATGTACAACTGATAAGGGGAAAAAGAAACTGTAAAGAAAAGCCGCAGCGTCGAGCCGTCCTCTGAAGGTCCCACCTGGAGGGTGGGTACAGATAGCCTCCACTGCTCCTCGGTCCAGCCGTCCGCTCCGAGCACGTCCCGCCCAGTGGTCCACCTCCAGGTACCGTCCTGCTCCGCACGCCTCCACCATGGTCGGTGATGTCCGTCGTCTGCAACCAACACCACGAAGTGCGGGCATAGCCCGTGCAGGGGTGAGTATAAGCTACTCAGTAGGGACGACAAGACCCCTGAAGGTCTCCCGAAATCCATGAAGGATAATCCACAAAGTAAAGTTACAATCATGAAGTAACATCTTACACGGCTTTGGTATATGCCCATACATATACCTAAGTCATCAATTCCAATTCGGCTCCAGCGTCCGAGCTCAAGCACAACCCAGTCCACACAGGAAAGCAAAACGTATCACCACACAGGATAGCACAACACAATCCACAAAGGAGAGTAAACTGTAAATCCATACAGGATAGCTCAACACAATCCACAAAGGAAAGTAAATAGAAGATTCAGCTCACACAAGTATACATCATCGAAAAGGGGTGAAAGAGATGATCAGACATAGATACTGAATCATCTAAGCTGGGACCCACATAGGATACAAGACCATCCGTCCTCATCGTTTCATTTATGCTGGGACCCACATAGGATACAAGACCAGCACAAAGTCATCTAAGCTGGGACCCACATAGGATACAAGACCAGCACAGCTAGGACCCACATAGGATACAAGACCAGTTGTCTTCATTGATTCAACTATACTGGGACCCACATAGGATACAAGACCAGTATTGAATCATCTAAGCTGGGACCCACATAGGATACAAGACCAGCACAGCTAGGACCCACATAGGATACAAGACCAGCCATCTTCATCGTCGCAGTCCACTGAGGATATCTGCACCGTCGTCGCCGCAGTCCACTGAGGATCTCTGCACGGTCGTCGTCGCAGTCCACTAAGGATCTCTGCACGGTCCTCGCTGTCGAAGTAGCAGTCGCAGCCAGCACTAGGGTTCCTGCACACAGCAAGCTTGTTCGGGAGGGTCCGCTCCACGATCCGAGAGGCCGATACATCAAATGTCACAAAGTCCGCAGTTGATGTATCCAAAAGTTCCGTACCATCAACAGGAACTCAGCGTCGTAGACGGCGCGTCATTCGGACGCCCGGTCTGAGAGTTATTGGCATTTTCGTCCCAGGGGCCTGATTGGTTTTTAAGGTAAAACCAACCCAACCGTACACCCCCTACATCCGAACCTCGGGCGGAGTATGCCAAAATATCCATCTCACTTAGAGGAATCCACCAAAACAAATGGCACATCAATCGGACGTTTGTAGCTCAAGATATGAGCGTTTCCGCTCCGAGGGCCCGGTTAGTTTCGTGTACGAACCAACCCGGCCGAACACAATGTATTCCGAAACCTTGAGTGTGATAGACCAAAACGACAGTCTCGATCCAAGGATCGTGTTGCCGCTGACGGCGAGTCGTTTGGAGGCCCGTAGCTCAAGTTACAGGCATTTGAATGAAAACCGTCAGAAGACGGGGGTCCGGGTCCGGGCCGACCCGGCCCGACCCGGTCGGACCGGTCTGTCTCGGCCGGCCCGGGTCGGCTCGGCCGTGCGACCGGGTGGCCGACGTGGGAGGAGCCGTCGCTCCCGCGTGACACCCGCGGGACACCAGCGGGGGCGCCGCGTGACAACCCCGCGGCACCCGCGGGGTGCCGCCCTGGACACCCGGGGGGTGTCGCGTGACAACCCCGCGACACCCACGGGGTGCCGCCCTGGACACCCGGGGGTGTCGCGTGACAGCTCCGCGGCACCCGCGGGGTGCCGCCCTGGACACCCGGGGGGTGTCGCGTGACAACCCCGCGGCACTCGCGGGGTGCCACACTGGACACCCGGGGGGGTGTCGCGTGACAACACCGTGGCACCCGCGGGGTGCCGCCCTGGACACCCGGGCGCGCTGGACCCGCGCGGCCGCGGGTCCACGGGCGCCGCCGCCTCCGGCCGCCGGCGCCGCCGGAGTCGCTCCGGTGGCCCGTTTCCCTTCCCGTCTGCGCCGTTGTTCCTCCCGGGTTCCGTTCTTCACTGCGGGATCATCAAACATCCGTTGCGGCACGTTCTGTCAACGCCCGCCAAATCCGCAAAACATGAAGAACGACGGAGGGTTGTCGGGCCATGTTCGTTTGACCCGCACCCTCCGCGTTAGATAAAAACAACATGAGAAATTGTTCAACGCATGAACCGACAATTTTAATAAAATAAAATTGTTCATTTGAAACTGGTTCTTTAATTTTAAAGAACGTTCACAGGAATATAAAGAGGGGTATTCCAAAATTATAAAATCCCTACCTTGTTGGTCGTCGCACGTGAGCGTTCTTCGCGGAATTGCTCGTCGCGGAAGGTGGAGATCGTCGCGTCGTCGTGGAAGGGCGTCACATCATCACGGAACACGGCGTTGAGTCAGCGAACTCCACGCACCAAGAAACAGCTGATTTAATTTAATTAATTAAATCAGTGTTTTGGTAAAGAACCATGAAGGAGATAAAAAGGCAGGTCCGAGACTCTTACCTCAAGTAGCCGATCGAAGATCCGTCGCGGAGGAAGAGACGTCGCAGAAGAATGTTGTCGGCATCGCGGATCACGGCATCGCATCGTCGATTTTCGGGTTCGGCGTTTTTCGCGTTCTTCGTGTTCTTCTCGTTCTTCACGAAGGAGGAAGAAGATACAAGGATTCTGTCTCAACAAGTAATCCTCCAAAAGATTTTGGTTGGTCTTATTTTATTATTATGCCAACACACGAAAACGGGTAAGTAACGACCCATCAATTCATTGAATTAATTCAACGAAAGAAATAGCTCATTTAAATTATGAAATAAACCGCCCAATTAAATTGTCTGTTAAGAATTTAAGAAACGCGACAGTTGAATTTAATAAAGACAGGTTTTCGCGGGTGCGTTACTTAGCGGTAAGAAACGGCGAGGCTCGTGCGGGCCCCACCTCACAAATATCCTATAAAGGGGGTAGGATATTTCGGGATAGCATCCTATCCGGAACAACAAAGTTTAAGCATTCTTTAAGTGGCTTCAAGTGGCTTCCAAGAGGCTTAAGTGAAATAAAATAAAGTTGTCGTAAAATTATTTTATTTCTTAACTATAAGCCTGAAAATTATAAACCACACCCGAGCAAACGCAACTCCAGAAGAGGCATTTCTAGGCGAATATCGGCGCTGCGATTTCATCGGTGCCCTCATAATTCGATTCCGGGCACCAGTTCAAAAGTTAGAAAAACCCGCTCGTCCGTTCATTGAACGTACCTGAGCCAAACTTCAGAAATTGATTCCGGGCAAATCGGACTTCGGAATCAGGTGCCGTCAGAAACTGTGTTCTTATAAAATTCAAAGAAAAATTAAGAAAAAAATTTCCTTGAAATTTACAGGTCTTTACAATTCTATTATACAGATTTGTGATCCTAAAAATATATAATATAATGTAATGTTTTTTTATTATATTTATCTCTTGAAGTAGTTATTTATGTATCCCATTATTCTAATCATATTACATAATTATCTTTGTTAGATGATGAAAAACCCCATTATCCAATCCACCATAAATATAAAATCAACTCTATTTTTTTTCTAATTATTTTTGGCATTCTTAGCTAAGTGTAACTAAATTCATACATCATATAAAGGAAACTAATTATTTTTGTAACCCCTAGCATTATTTCCCTACATAAGATAATCAACATGAACACAAATTTTTCTTGAATATACCAAATTGGATGATTAAGGTCATAACTGGTGTAATATTTCAGGGAATCTGGCCATTAATATTTTATATTATTTTATCTACCTCATCCTCTTATCTAATTTATTCTCTTTAGACATATCAATGATACTAATTATTTATTTTTGAATCCTTATTCCATGTGAAACCCAATATATTAAAACAATATTGATGTTCTACTCTATACAAAACATATATATTTATTTAATATCCAAAATTAAAATCAAAAATATTTATGGATAACGAATTTCAAACCGTGATTAAAATTTAAAATTTGACACCTCGACACAACAAATTATTTTATTTTAATTATTATTTTTCTCTCTTATGAGCTTTAGTTTGAATAGGTTTTAATTTATAAAAAATAGTTATTATATGGGCATTAAATGATTCATGGAGTCCGACCATAAAAAGATAATGATTTTTTCATAATAATAATAAACATAATGTTAATATTATTGTGGTTGGTTTTATTATTTTGGATTATTATTCGAAATATATTTTTTATGATCTATTATTTTTTTTATTCTTTTATTCCTTTTATTTGTTTTATTCCATTTATTATATATTTTCTATTTTCCACCCATTTTATTCCCTTCTACACACCTCCCTATTATTTCATCACCCTAATCACAAAATCCCTCCACTTATTTCCAACATGGTAGTGCACTAACTTCCTCTATGTATCTCTATGTAGCCATTGTTTTTCTGGATTTCAACTAGGATCATGGTGGAACCATTAATAGAGGATCTCCTCTCCCTTATCCTACCTTATTCTAGAATTTTTTATACTCTTCAATGGATTGACAGTATTATTAGAACCCTAGGGTTTGAGGTAAATTAATCTTTAATTCTCCCTTGTTTCTAAGGTTTGTGATTGGTTTTTCGGGCTGGCTTTGATTATGTTTTGACATCTGCCTTCAAAGCCACAAAATTTCATTTTGTATTAGTCCATTCACATCTGTTTTGAGGTATGTGGTATTGTTTTGTTTTTATTATTGGATAAATTCATTTCAATTGTGTTTTCCCAAATGTGTTCATTAAATTTTATGTGAAATTTTTATTGTATTTGATGGTCATTTGGGTTATTGAGATATTTTGTACAAATAAAACTATTTTTTACATTTCACATTATGCTTAACTATTTGAAATGAAATATAATTTGTTGGTAATGATGGGTAATGAGATAAATTATAGTTTGAAACTATTTCTGGATTTCAAAGGTGTTTAAAATGAGAAATTGAATAGGTCTTGGGTGTGAGAATTATATCTCTGACATGATTACCATAAAAGGTGTATTTTTATATAATTGTGCTTAATTTGTATTATTTTATTTAAAGTAAATTATTTGTGTTGATTAAAAAAATTTGTCACCTAATGTTCATTTCTCATTGGTGGATTTCATAAAAATATATTTATTGTGACTAATTATTGGTTTTAGTGCGCAAGTTAGCTTTGGGGATTGTTGCACGAGAAGATGCGAATTTCATATTTTTAAGATAAATATTATCATTTTGTGTGAAAAGAAATTTAATTCAAATTTATGGAAATATGTTTACTAGTTTTATTTTAATTTAATTTGATATGTTGTTTAAAAATGTAGTTATAAAAATTTTATTTTGAGTGCTAATTGATTTTTTTTGTTTAAAACACCTGAAAAAGTGCATTTTTTTTAAATTGTTCAATGTTGTTGATGATTCATGATTTGAATGTGTTTTTATTAATGTAATTATGATTGGAATGAGTAAAATTAATGTCTATATGAATTTGAGGATGAATTTAGCATACGGTGACAGTCAGAGGTATCTCGTAGTGTCACCTAGGACTAGTTCTCAAGATGATATAGAAATGGCTTGACATGGTTTCAACAAGAATGATTGACAATTAAAAAACAAAAAAAATTGTGGTGATGATTAGAGACCCCTACACCATGGGGCAAGTTCCCCTCTAGTGGCTTCATAACAAAAATGTTGTTTTTCTCAGTTTTTAACAATATTTTTTTCACCAAGGTAGGTGATTTTATAGTTTTTCTGATGATAGTAATATGGATTCTCATAGTTATCATTCCTCGTTTTGGAATTCACCATCAACATATTGTGGTTTCATTATTTCCATGAAAGGGGGATGCTTTTTTTGTAAATTTTTTATTTAAAAATATATTGAGTGCCTTACATTTTTTAATAGCTTCCAATAGTTATATGTTTTATTTTTATAATACATTTTTAAAATAATTCTTTACGAATGTTTATTTAAATAATGTAATTAAGTTAAATAACTATATTAAGATGATAATTCCTTTCCTTTAAATAAAATATCCCTGTTTGAATTTTCAGTTAAATTCAATAAATTGAAATCACATTATTTGGTGGAATCCTATGGAGCTCTAGATCAGACCTTACATGCAATCGTGAGTTTATGTGTACCTTGTTTCTCTTGACCTGGGTTAAGAAAAATTTTATTTCGAGGGAAGTTTTGGATCTATTTTCTTGTGAGCTCATCTCACGGTGGTCTTGGTGGTGGCATAATTAGGGTGATGATCTATTTTTTGTTGCATAGAAGATAGTTGTGTAGTCGGTTCCCCCCTTCCCTTTTGGTTTTTATTTTGATGTATTTTTGACTTATAAATTCTATGAATTTAGTAATATACTTTATTGATCAGTTAGGGATGTTTTATATTGAGCCTTTTAGTGTTTATTTATTTTTGGAAATATGGATTCTTAGTCTGTGTTATCATTGCCTTGATACTAGTTTCCAGCACATGGCGATCCGGAACACCATTTGGAAAATGTCATTTATCGGCTCGGGTGTCATGATGGATGGAATCCATGTCCAATTCATGACAACATGGTTTCAGAGGAGGTATTTTTGTTGTTCTTTTGGGTGTCAAGTTGATCAAATATAAGACAGTTAGGACTCAAGTGGTAGGAGATGGAAGAACATCATGAACACTCAGTGGGTCAGATCCCTAAGTAGACAAGCGTAGACCATGATTTATGTTTTTGGCACTGGTTTGTGTGGATGGGGGATGAATGTAGTATTATACATGAACAAAGCATGGTTGCACATATAGTAGTGGCCCATGTGATTCCTGATAGTATGTTTCTAGACGCTCCTAGTAGTTGGTGCTTGACTAGGCCATTGTATGTTAATCCATGTAGCTGGTATAAGCATGCCCACTAGTACTCTTTCATGGTGCATTAGTTTTGGTGATGTATTAATTTAGTATTGGTGAGGTATGAAGCAGTTTTTATTCTTCAAATGAACATTTTTGTTTCTCATATTTTCTCATTGTGTGAGTTTGACAAGATTTTTGGTGCATGGTTTCCTTGTCCCATTCTTATAGAATTTGGTAATTGATTTGTTGAAATCATATTTCTAAAATACATCTTGGGTTATTTAAAATTTATGTGTGAAATTTTGGAAATAGAAGTAATTTATATAACTTTCTTGAAACATTGAAATGGTTTTGGATAATGTGTTTTCAAGATATTGGAATTTTTTTGTTTTTAATGATTAAAAGGATTGGTTTTCCTAGTGGTATTCCTATGGGTGTTCATGTGTACATTTGGAAATAATTATTGGATAGAATGTGGATTATGTTGATGGGTGCATGAGTGGCATAAAAATTCATATCTGTGAGAAATCATGTAATACTATTAGGGTTGATTGATTCATAAGGTTTCTTCATATTTCCTAAAAATTTTATTTCGATAGATGGACATGGAATTTCTCAATGCTTTCCTATCTGTTTTTTGGGATGTTGGGATGATTTTTTTCCAAGATGACGTGAGGGGAAAGGTGGTGTTCACTCTAAAATAGGTTTTATGTGATTAAATTAATTTGTAATTGGAAATTGATTTTGATTCTACAGAAAAAATGATGGTTTCAAAAGCTCTTTTTGGCTTTTGTTGAATTGTGATAGGTTTTTCAAGTAGGTGTTTTTATTTGATAAGGAATTAATGGTTTATGTTTGAATTATTATATTAGTGTCTGAGGTGTGGATATTTGTTTTCTGAGGTGAATGGTATTAGGGAAGGGTATTTTTTCATGTTCAGGATATTCTCCCTTGATAGTTCCCATTTTTTTCAGTTGGTCTCTTTCAGTTCTTGGCTCAGCCTATACTCTCCGTGGAGTTGAGTAGATGAGTTCTTATTAGTTGTGTCAACTTTTTAAAGAAATTGAAGTCGATAATTTGTATGTATTGATAAAACCTTAATACTAGCTTCTTATTTTGGGTGTAACTATGTATGTAATGTTGAGGGAATGTGGTGGAGTTCATAGGTGATCCACAATTCAACAAATGTTGACTGAGGAGTGTTGACATTTTCAATGTATTTGTTTCATGTTCACCAGAGGTACTGTGGATAAATTAGTTTAAAGATCATAATAATTTTTAGTCGTATTCATATTGTTAGAACCGAAGGGTCATCATCTGATTAGGAGTGAAAACTATTGTTACATATTACTAGAGTACTCCTTCCATCAGTTCATGTTGTGTGTATAACAGACCATTAAATCTATTATATCTTGTGTGGTTAGTTGGGAACTATAAGTCATTCATCGTAATTCTCAGTTGTTATGTTTATGGATTGTCCACTTAGTCCATACAGAGAATTTTCATGGGTTTTCTGTAGAAGAAAATGTTCTAGTCAGAGGAGTTCATATTATGACTGTGAGGTGGAAGATAGATTAGACATCAGGGCCCCCACTCCAGGCCCTAAGGTGATGATTTCTTGCTGTGAGAACTATAGTGAAGTGGTATGATCTTGGTCTGATGTATGTATTCATTGTTAGGATGTTGAAAGATTATATTTACCTATTTTAGTTTAATATTTGATGGATTCATTTTTTTATTAGGTGAATAAAGGCCTTTTCTATTTATTGTGGTCCTTATTTATGGTATATCATATTTTTATTTAAAGTGTTTTGAAGATCTCGTAAACCTGTGAATCGTGGGGGTTCACGTTGTGAATGTTGAATATTGAATATTTTTTCTTATTTTCAGTTGGTTTTTTATCCAAATTGTATATGTTTTTTTGATTCACATGTCCTGTGGAATTTTGATATTCTTCTCTAGTTCACTACTTGGATGTGATTTTATGATATCCAAACCCTCTCATGAGGGGTAGTATTGGCCACTGTAGGAATTTTCCATGTAGGTGGGCCCATGTTGTTGGGTTTGTGATGAAGAGTTATGTCTACATTGCTCAGATTATACTGTAGATGCCCTCATAGATGTCCATGTGTTAGGAAAATTATATAATAGGTGGCCGTCCCACAGTGGGTATCACTATCAACTCCACTTAGGTGGGTTTGGTTTATATTGCGGTGCTTGCATGATAAATCCATTATTATTGGTTTTTCATGTTTTTCTGAGTAATTTTTATTTGTAGAACACATTGTTGACAATAATCTTAATAAAGTGGGGAGAAAATAATTGGATGAACTTGTGTAAAACTCAATCTTCATAGTGTACTTGGTGTGGAAATCCCTTTCTTCTTCTTCACACAACCCCAACCATGGTAATTGGATATCTCATGTAATGGGCTTCTTAATGAGTGTTCCTAGAGGTCTCTAGTGAGATCTTCAGATTCTTCTGTTAGTGGTCAAGGTGTTCCATGATTTTATGGTATTTGGAGGAAAATATTCTATAATTGGTTTTTGTTCCTGGTGATTCTTGTTTATGAGAGTTATAGAGGTTTAGTATAAGGGTGTTTTTAATGTTTAGTATTTTGGTGAATGACGTTTTGTTTTATGACGCTTCATCGTCTTTCCTGGAATCATTGTTTGGTCATGGATTTCGGGACTTTTTTCAAGTATAAAGTTCCATGGTTGTGAGAATATTCACACAACTACCAAATGATTTATTTTATTATAATTATTTTGGTTATCACTTTTTATATTCAATTTGAATCTATTTAAATTAAAAAAAGTATTATTCTTATATGTGTGTGAGGCCATTCATGGTGACCGACCATAATAAGAGAATATTCCTATAATAAGAATAATAACAATAAGTAATATTTTTTTATTTTAGTGGTTGGTTCTATTTTATTCTTTTATTATTTTAATTATTAGTTATGTTTTTCTTTTAATTTTTTATTCCCATCAATCATATAACTATTTATTGTTCCCTTAGATTCCTTCCCTTTCATAATACTACCTCTTCTTTTTCCCTTGGGCACACAAGACCTCCCCTTTTTTCATCCATGGTATTTATCCACCTTTTTAAATAGTGCTCATTGTATGCACCATTTTTCTGGAATTCTTCATGTATAGACATAGAATATCCAATGTATGATCTCATTAATGTTATCCTCCCTCATTCTGGTGTAATTTCTCCCCAGCATCTACCCAGCAGGTTCTTCTATATCCTAGGGTTTTGGGTAAACCAATTGTTTTACTTTTCCCTTATCTCTTGGGGGTGTGATGGGTCCTTTGGGATTACATTGATCAAGTTTCAGCATATGTCGTTGATGTCACCACATTTCAATTTGTCTCAGTCTATACACCACCAATTTGAGGTAGGTGATTAAATGGTGAATTTATTTTTATATTAATCCATTTGTTATTTGTTTTCCAAAATTAGTTCATTGAATTTTTTTTCAATTTTTTGTTCAATTTGACATGGATTTTATATACATTTCTGGTTTTTGGATTTTTATAACAAAAAAAGTAGAACTTTTTTTGAATCGCACAGAAGATAAATTGTTTGAAATGAAATGTCATTTGTGTGTATTGATAGGGAAATTGGTAACTACAGGTTTCAAAATAATTTTTTATTTCAAAAAAATTATTGATGAATAGAATTTGATCTATGTGAATGAGATTACATTGTGACATGTTTCCCATGAATGGTGTATTTTTCATGTGTTGAAATTAATTTGAATTAATTATTAGGAATTGAAATTGTTTTTGTTTTTGAACATTTTTCAAATAATGGTAATTAAACATTATTTGATTTCCAAAAATTCATTTTTTTGTGTAGTGGTGGGTTTTAGTTCACATGTAATGTTTGTGGATTGATGAACTAGGATATGAGTATTACATAAAATGAAAATACATGAAGTAATTTTTTTTAAAAAGATAATAATTCAAATTTATGTGAAGATGTTTAAAAATGGGTTTTAAATGTAATTCGATCCAATTTTTAAACTCTTGTGATAAAAAGTTGTCTTTCCTCTGAAATTGGTTTTGGGGTTTTCCCCACAAAAAAAATGTTATTTATTTTCTGAAATATTTCAAACAAGTTGGGGTTTCTTGATTTGAATGTGTTCTAGTGTGATGTGAAAATTATTTTTCATGAGTATTATTATAGTTATAATGACTTTACTGGTGAAATGAACACATGGTAAGGGTCTTAGGTATCTAGTTGTTTCATCTAGGACAAGATCTATAGATGATACCGAAGTGGCTTGACCTGGTTTTGTTATGATGGTTTGACGATGAAAACTCTTGCAAAATATTTGTTATTATTTTGGGATACCATGATACCACATGATGTGTTCCCCTATAGTATCTCATGCAAGATAGTTCTATTTGTCATAGTTGTAATACCATATTTTTTTCACTGAGGTATGAGGTTCTAGGGTCCCACTGATGCTAGTACTAGGGACTTCTGGCAGTTCTCATTACTACTTGTGATATTTTTATTTGGCATAGTGTGGTATAAATTATTTTCCAAAAAGAGGTTGATTGTTTGTATATGTTTTATTTAAAATTATTTTTATTCCCTTGAATTTATTGTAATATAATTACAGATTTAATTTTTATTAAAGCCATGTTATAATGTTTTCTTCAAGAAAGACTATTTAACGAATGATCTCAAGATAAAATCCTAGTTTAAAGTGATATTTACTTTCCATTAAATAAAATATGTCTGTTTAAAATTTAATTTAAATTTAATAAAATGTTGAATATTCTTTATTGGTATCCAACGAAGCATGGACACACAACCAATATGCCCTCGTGGGTGTTTGTAAACCTTTTTGCTCCATAACCATGTTATGACATGTTGTATCTCGATGGTGACTAAGGATTGGTTTTCATGTGACCTCATCTCTCACATGTCATTGTGGAGGTAGAATGATGGTGATGACCCCTTTTTTCATAGATGTGAGATGTGTAGCTAGTTCTAACCCTTCCTTTTTGGTTTTAGTTATGTTGTATTGTTTTCTTGGAAATTGTATTAATTTAGTAATATATTTTATCAATATAGGGAGGTTGTTTTCTTTTGAGCCTTTTAGTGGTTATTTATTTTGGGTAAAAACCTTTTGCAGGATTTTTTATTAATTTCCTAACAATAGCATCCATCCTATGGGGATCGAGAAAGCCATTTGGGACATATTGTCAACTAGCTCAGATTTCGGTTTGGATTGCATCCTTAGACAGTACGTGACCATAAAACACTTTAATGTAATGAATTATAAACATATAAAATACAAAATACCCACATGATTAAGAATAAAATTATAGGTATCACAAATCCACTATTCTAAAAAGAGAATTATATCTTAAGATAGTGAGATATATAAATAAAGGTCCCTCTACCAAGGAATAAATACTCAAAATGGACTTCAATTACACCATAATTATAAAATATATTGTTTATAAATTATATTAAACATTATTATTCATGATCATAACCATATAAGATTAACATTCATGGTACAATAAATCAAAATCATTAATTATACATTGAATTTAACTTCTAATGTGCATGTATTATAATTCAAATAATCATTTCAAGAAATTAAACAAAATCATCAATCAATTAATAAAATAGAACCTCTTATTATAAAATTAAAATGTGTAAAAAACAAATAAATGACAATTGTGAAATATTGACAAGAACTAAAAACCTTAACAAAAATTGATAAATAAAGAAATCATATAAACATTCTAAATTAAATATTCAATTTTTTATATTTCTTTATAAAAATAATCATGACCATTTAATTTATTTTTAATAAGGACGTCCGGATATTATTAATTTAGATTAAATTTAATATCATTTATTTATATTCCAATATGTGATAAATTTTATAAAATATCTTATAAAAATATAAATATATCATATTTTATGTAATATTATAAAAACTAAAAATATCTCTTATTTTTTATTTAAATATTTTATATGAAATTATATTTTGGAGTGTGTTTAATAATATTTCATAATATTTCCCATGATATATTTTGTTAAATTATTAATAATTATTAATTCAATATAAACACTTTTATATAATACTATATTTAATAATGTACGAATATTTTACAAATTATTCACCATATAAACCCACCTCAAACACAGATCAAATCAATGTAAATATTTTTTATTTTTTAAAATGCCACTATATATTTGGCACTGGCACCGTAAAAATATTCTCACCATGCAAGTTTCAGGTTTCACCAAGTAATGGCCTTCCCCATGGTGAAAATCATTTCAAATGGATTAGAAATAAAAATTCAATGAGTTGAATCCAAGTGAGTTTAATTCTTATACCATAAAACATAATTATTTTTTAAAATATATTTATCAAAAAATAATGTGGTGGTCTCAAATTTATCACAGATGTATTATAGAACAGTGTTCAATAAAAACTAAAAATGTTTAAACTAATCAATATTGATTTTATAAAAAATATTCTAAACATTGACTATAAAATTATATTCTATTATGGTATAAATAACTATATCAGGGTGATCAATTTACCATGTCCAAATTATTTTTAAAAAAGATACTCTCTAATTATTATTATTTTTTAATGATTTTTCATATACTATATGATGATATTATAATAGTAATAATGCAATTAATATTTCTAATAACACTTATTTAATTGATCTATAAGTAATCATGATCCTTTACCATTTTTAATTTTCCTATTTTATGGATCCAAGGATTATTATTTTATTACATTCATCATCAATGAAATTATTCAAAGAAAAATATATCACAAAGTAACTGATACTATCTAACGGTTTTATAGAGAATAAAACACATCTAAAAATATTGGAAACAATCAATAGAAAAATTACCTGACCATAGGATCATTCATTTCATTTAGAAATAAAATTATTGAATGGTTTAACTTTTATAAAATGATCTATATTTTTTCATGAATCATGACCCATGATTGATCTCTATAACATTAATGGAGCCAACATAATCCTCCATCATATGGTAAACATGGGTAATATTAATCTCCATATATATTTTAAGGATCATATTTTCCTTATATAATTTAAAAAATATTCTATTTTAGAGAGATAGATTCATCATAGTGGATTTTAACAATGTCTCAATGTACCAAAATTCAATCTTAGTGGCCAATGACATAGAGATATAATTAAATCCCTTTGAATCTAAATTTTTGGATATAATTAAATACATGTTTTATAAAAATTTCGACAATTGTAACAGTTTTATCTCATGGATTTCATTTATGATATGTTTTTTGAAGTTTAAATAATTTATAATGATGTATAAAATACTCAATTATTCAATATAAGATGATAAAAATGATTATAACATCTTTAAGTTAGAAAATATTAAAAAAAATTAAATTATCAAACAAAATATATAAGGATATTAAAATCAAAATAATATATTAACAATCATAATATTATTTGTAACAAAATATAGATCCTGACATAGATTACGCTATTGTACTCTAGTTATTCTTTTACTATGAATTTCATATAAAAATAACTACTATGATAAAATGTAATAGACATGTAATGTCAACAAACTAGAAAAAAAAACTATTCACCTAACTGGATGATTTCATATATAATTTATAATGAAAATTAATGAGGATATATTTTTACTATAATGTTTTTATCAACTATTTGTACTACAAATATCAAAATCGAACGAATCATAATCATATACATGTATCATTAGTTATATCATATACATTTATGTCAGTGTTAATGTAAAAATTTCCATTAAATTTTTTAGACTTATTGTGATTAAATTTCATTAGAAAGCCTCTATGTTAATTCATACTAACATTATTTATATATCAATGTTAATGAATTATATGAATGATGTGAACATGAATCACAAAA
This sequence comes from Viscum album, assembly GCA_963277665.1. Taxonomy (NCBI): domain Eukaryota; kingdom Viridiplantae; phylum Streptophyta; class Magnoliopsida; order Santalales; family Viscaceae; genus Viscum; species Viscum album. The sequence continues at coordinate 137,664,137 of OY728136.1, forward strand.
ATGAATGAAATGAAAACATAAAAGTATAGATAGAAAATATTATTAAATTGGAATAATAAACATTTCAATTAAATTTAAGATTTCTTAGAGAATATTATAATTTATTTTATAAAATTTCACTAGATATGATCCATTCTCAAAATATAAGATAAATTCATTTTCACCTTTGAGGGTACTAATATAATTATGGGTTCTATTAAACTGACATAGAATATTGAACAAATTGATCATCTTTAATATCATCCTAACTTTTAGGTTGAATCATTATATGTATATAAAAATTTATCATAACCAAAGAGGACTCTGTTATACTATATATGAATGAAATCTTATATATATCAAAAAATAGGTGGACTCTCTACTCATAGTAACTAGTGTTAGTTTGTGTGTGTGTATACACAATCACAGACACAAAAATATATCCATCCTTAATATGATGTCATATCTCTCATTATGTAAATTGAAAAGTCATATTATCGTTCCATATAACACATATCTTGATATAGTAATCCACATGCCCAAATGATTGATTCTGATCTCCATGGGATGGAAGCATTGGAATATTAATCACAATAATAGACTTTGGATAACATTTCTCACTCTAATCATATTCCCTTGATAAGGAACGATTTTATATAGTTTGACAAAGATCATATATAATTTTATCATCTTCGTAATTCCAAAAACATATAAATATAATTTCATAGAAGCTACAAATGTTTCATAACCAATGAAACTATTTCAGCACAATTTCATAATTACAAAAAGCCATCATAAATTAAAAAAGATAAATTATGGATAATCAATGTATATTAAAATTAATTAAAAGTGGATTTAAATATTTTCACCAAGGAAAACAAAACAATGAAAAATATTAAATAAACTTTATCCAAGACAAATGTGTAAGTTCCTATGATTTTAGTTTATATTTTATTTTAAATGAACACTATGATTGATAGTGTACACCACATGAAACACTAAGCCTAAAAGAACCATGAAATAATTGTATTTAGATAAGACTAATATAACCTAATAGTTAAGTGGGAGGTTATTAACAGTACGGAATGTATTTTGAATTTTTTTGATTCAATAAGGTTTCATAATGACTTTTCCATTCCTTTATGTTTTGAAAATCAAAAACTCTTTATCTTAAAAAACATTATATTTCCCTAAGGATTATTTTCTTAATGAATACTTTCCTTCTATATTGACATTTTAATCCTTATCTTGGATTTAATTATATTATTTCATTTTCTCTCAATAACCAGTTCAATTTTTTACTATGTCATAAATATTTACCCTTATTAAAACATCATAATCTTATAGTTCATTGAATAAATAATTTTATTTTTCTAGATTGCAAATTATTTTAATTTCAGACTCCAAATTATTAGAAATTCAGACTCTAAATTCTCTGAAATTCAGAATCCGAAAACAATGAATTTCGAACTTCATATTCTATGATATTTAAATTTAGAATTCTATGAAATTTATACACTAATTCTATAAAATTTGTACTATGAATTATCTAAAATTATGAATCTGAATACCCTAAAATTCAGACTCTGAATGCACTAAAATTCAGACTCTAAATTATCTGTAATTTAGGATCTCAATGCTCTGAAATTTAGAATCTAAATTCCTCATAATCTGACTCCAAATTCCTAAGAAATAATAGTCATAATTTTTTAGAATTTAGATTCTGAATTCCTCATTATTCTGACTGTGGAATCTATAGAATTCTGATTCTGAAATCATGTTAAAACAAAATCTGGATATTGAAGTTTTCTAGAATCTGATTGTTTATATGATTAAACTCCGAATTCTATTTTTTCATTAAACATTGTATATTTAAAACTATTTAAGATAATTCATTTTTCCTTACACATGATTTTTTAAGTAGAAAACAATGTCTTAATATTTGGTTCTAACTAACAGTTGGTTAAGTGACACGTGTACAAATCCCTAAGAAATTCATAGAGAATATTACAGTTGAATGAGTGATTTTACTATAGATGATTTTATTAAAATAAGATCAAATTTGAACTATCTCATACTAATTCCTAGATCCATGATATTACAAGATATGATGTTATTTCTAGAGATATAAAGGCACTCATGCTTTGGGAATTTAATGAACATCATGTTCAGCTTTGAACATCTTCTTCAGATTGCATTGCGTGACTCAGATTGTTTCTATGTACAATCAAGGGATTTCAGGGATATAAAGACAGAGGTGAGGAGTACCTTAATGACTGAGGTCTTTTAGAGAATGAAAAATAGATTTCGATATTCTTATCAAGGTCTTACCCTTGTGTGGTTATGATAGAATATTATGAATGTATAAATTAAGGGACCTTTGTCCAGTGTTGTTGGATACACAACTCTTTGGGTGAAAATATTTCCTGCATATTACATGTTTATGTTTCATGTTTTTATTTCCGCTATATTTTAATAATGGAATAATGTATAACTATCTTATAATTTCTTATACTTTACATACATTGATAAATAAGAATCTATACTCGATAATGTAGAATCTTCTTTTAAGAAAGTTGTTTTTATGTTTCATTTCTGGATTCTTATTTTAAGACCCTAAGATAGCTTATATTATAGTTAAAAACAATATTGGGTTTGTGAATCTACATTATTTAACTAATCTAAACATTATTTCTCGTAGGTTTAGAAACAAAATTTGTAAACATAAAATTCAGCACCCCTCTTGTAATTGAGCATCTACAGACACTATTTCAATCCTATAATTGTTATCAGAGGAGGTCTCTGAAATACTTATACCCATATATATGGTTTCATTATCATGTTTTATTTTCATGCTAAAATTTTCTTATTCTATTAATGGTTAAATATTTTATTTTTACTTATAAACTCTTATCACTAAGATGTTTCGTGGAAACATTACCTTTTTTATTGAATGGGATGTTTAAAGGTTGGTTCCATGGAAAATATTAATCCTACTAAACGTCCTATTTTTATGGTAATGGTTATGAGTACTCAAGATAAAGGATGAAATATTTTTTTAACACTGAACTAGTCTAATTTTTAATCCTTACTGGAGATTAAATAATTATTGACAAGGAATTTAAAACCTTCACCAACCAAGAAAAATCAGAATATGAACTAAATTACAAGGTATTCAATACTTTTTTGTGTCCTTTGACCAAAAATATATATAGTCAAATATCTTCTTGGGATGTTACCAACATCATCTAGATAACAATTGATGTCACACACATTGGGACTTCTATAGTTTTTGAAACTAGAAGAGGACAGTCAAGAGATGAATATCATGGATTCTTATATCCTTATAGAAAACATCATTACAAAGTAAAACAATGATTTATGACAATTTTAAACATTCTTCAGTCTATGGGAGAAAATAGTTTAGATGATGAAATTCACGTGGAAAAGATTATGCATATTATGCCCAATGAGTGTGAATCCAAATGAACAACCATTGATCAGAACAAGAATGTTTCCAATATTACTCATACTTTACTTTTTAGAACCCTTCTTCCACAACATACAATATTGAAATTTGATGAATATAGGAATAAGAATTTGAATGGTAATGGAAGTGTTTCCATTACAATTAGTAATGTCAAGACTTCGAAAAATTTTACAAGAGTTATGTCAATGAAAGCTAGAATAATTTTTGAGTCAAGTGAAAGTTTACATTTAGAGAATTAATTATCCAATATATCCCGAAGGATGAATAATATAGAGGAAAATAAAGACTCTCAGTATTGATATAAGAAGACATAAATAAGTGACAAGAATGACTTAGAAGTTACTTGCTATGAAAGCAAAGGTCCTGGACAAATCAGACCAGATTATCCCTTGATTAAGATATATGAATGGAAGTAAAATCATTTTGATAGGAATAAAATGGTGTATTAAAAGTCTATAGATAAGAATGTCTTGAAGGCTAATAATACACGGAATTACAATAGTGGAGACTCATCTGATGAATCATTAGAGTATGAATGTTCTAGTCAGAAAATTCTTCGTTTACTAGTCAAACATCCCATTGAAATCATTTCCTAATGGTTGAGGTATATAATGATGAATATATCACTAATAAGACATTGAATGCAAATTATACTAATGATAAATATTATATGTCTTTAAATTATAATCATATTTTAATTAAGATAAATTTTTACCTTCTTATATACAGGGGTATATATTTTCAAAACTACATGTAAATGAAAATTTTAGGATAAAAAAGTAGATAGAGAGTTAAAATTAAAGAATATATGTTTTAACTAATGATGTATCAAATCATTCTAAAGATCCTGACTAGAAATTTTTGTATTTTGAAATAGGTTCTCAAATCCATAAGGATTTTAGCTCTTATAAGGAAAACATTATAAGGATATTGAAACTTTTATTTATATGAAAATAGTTTCGAGGTTAACTAATGTTCTAGTACTAATTACATTGAGGATTTGAATTTAGAAATTAGACTAAAATAGAAAAAAAAATCTATTAATAAACAAATAAAGAACAATGCCGCTGGTAAGGAAAACTTTGACAATATGTATTCCCAAATTCAACCTTTATAGAATAATTCTGAATTTGGTTATACTCACTCAAAACCAATTTATAGTAACAAATATTTATTACACAAAAATTATCCATATTGTAGTAAATTAAAATGTGGTGGTTATTTGGCAAAAATTTGTTATTTTAACAACTGAATATTTATGTTTTCATAAAATTTAATTTTCTAAGAAAATGTAGATTCTTAAAAACATTCTTTCAGAAATTCTTGGATCCATGAATGTTTAGATTCTAAAAGTCTAACTCTTTTTGTCAAGAAAATAACAAATAAACCAATATAAATACATGGTATATGGATATAGGATGATACCAAAATATAAACGGTAATAAAAATTTATATGAAATGATTATGAAGAAAAAAGGAGGAAAAGTAACATTCAAGGATAATGATCAATGAGAAATTATTGTTATAGGTAACATATTTCTTCTTAAAAAACATCAATTTAATTTTTTTTACTAATTAATGGTATTAATAACAAACTCATTATCATAAGTCAATTATGTGATAGAGGTTACATTTTAAATATTAGTATTGATAAATTCATTGTAAAAATTTCCAAGGAAATTTTTATTATTTCTTCCCATAGGCATGAGAATGTTTACACACTAAACATATACGACCATAGAAGCCAAGATATACCATGATGTAGTACAATGGATGATCAATTTTGGGTATGGTATAGATGTTTAAAACATTGAAACATAATGAACTTATGAAAACTCTCAACGAAAAGAATTTTTAAGATCCCCCTGAGCATAGATTTGATTCTTCAAATGATTATGATCTATGCGAATATGTCAAGAAACATAAGTAATGTTTAAAATCAATCAGTGATGTATCGACACATGATTCATTACAGTTAGTATATATGAATATTTTTGGTCCAACACAATCCAGAAATATTTCAAGAAAATATTATGTATTTTATTGGTAGATGATTACACTAGATTTAGGTGGGTCTATTTTCTAGAAAAATATATGATGTATTTTAAAATTTCCAAACCTCTATTACTCATATTAAAATATAGAAAAATCTTCATTTGATAACAATACATAGGTATTTATAATTCATATTTTTATACTTTATGTATAATTATATTCATTACTCATAACCTGATAGCTCTATGAACTCCTCAATATACTGATATTGTTTAATGAAGAAATCTCATTATTCATAAGATAACTTGAAACATGTTGATTGAATATTATTTTTCTAATCACTTTTTGGATTAATATATTATTTATTAGTTTTAATCTATATATAGAGTTTTAATTCGACATATTCTTAACACAACATCTTATAAATGGTTGAGCAATAAAAAACCTAGGATTTCTTATTTTAGTTTATTTGGTTGAAAAGTATTCTTTCTAAATACTAATGTTAACTTACATAAATTTTCACCCAAAACTAATTAAGTATTTTTCATAGGATATTATACTACCTCTAAGTCTTATAGTGTTTTTAATATAAATACTTGTACTGTTGACGAAACAATGCATGCTACATTTGATGAAACTAATCCTTTTAAAAAAAAACCATAACCTACATCGACAGATGTGTTTAAAAAAAAATTATTATCACCCCTTGATATAACATACATCTTATAATGAAAATGAAAATGAAAATATTTCTGAAGAATTTAACTAATAATATTTTCTTCCATATGTTGATGAATAAGTATTACAAAACCCAAATCTTTTGTTTATTAAGAATCATCATAGTGATAATATCTTTGGTGATTTAATCAACTATCATGTACTATATGTTCATTAAGGAATGAAGTATAACATTTATCATTTCATTCCCAATTAGATCCAAATACCACTGATGAAGCTTTAGTTGATGATGATTGGATGAAATCTTTTCAAAATGAGCTAAATGTATTCGAAATGAATAAAGCCTGTATCATATGTAAAAGAACTAAATAAAAATATGTAATTGGTGTAATATGGGTTTTCAGAAATAGGTTTGATGAAAATAGAATCATAATAAGAAATAAAGAGAGAATATTTGATAAAGTCTATAATAAACCAGAAGTAATCGACTATAAAGAAACATGTTCTCAAATATCTAGACATTAATTTATTCACATTTCACATTAATTTTCAACATTCATTAATTTTTATTATTTTCAAATGGAAGGAAAGTGTTCTATAATTAACCGATATGTTCAAGGAAAGGTTTATATTGGACAAGCTCTTCATTTGGAAGACAAAAAACATTATGAATATTTTTTCAAACATACCAAACCATTATAGGGACATAAACAAGCCCCTAGAAGCTGGTATGATATACATATATGAATTTTTTTCTAAATAAAATATTATTAAGGAACTATTAATCAAACTCTTTTTATAAAGAAAATATCAATAATGTTTTAATTGTTCAATTTTATGTTGATTAAATTATATTAAGTAAAACATAGCAATCTATAACTAATTTGTTTTTAAATATAATGAAATATGATTTTTAAATGAGTATGATTTGTGAGTTATCATTTCTCAGAGGTTTCCAAATTTCTCAAAAACTATAAGTGACACATATATCACAACATAAGAATATTAAATATATTATTAAAATGTATGGATATGTCAACACTAAAAATATAAGCCCTCAAATTGGTACCTAAAATTCCTTTGATCTGGATGAAGCTGGGAATGTCGTACATCCATATTCATTTGGAGGTATGATAGGATGTTTACTTTATTTGATATCTAGTAGTCTAGACATAATGTTTTAAGTATTATTATGTTCAATATATGAATATTATTCAAAAAATCTCATTTAAATGCAGATAAAGTAATTTGTTTCTATATAAAGGGGACCATGGATTTAGGAATTTTCTATACATGTTGAAATTATTTTGTTTTAAAATGCATTTTGGATACTGATTTTTGTGCATGTCAAATTATAGAATATGTTTATCCAAAAAATGGCATATATAGGAGATTGATTAGCTTCTAGGTTACGAACGAATCAATACTCAGTAGCACTTTCCACTACTGAAGCAGAATATGTACCAGCTAAAGTGTTTGTGCTCAAGTGTTGTGGATGAAACACACACTCACATACTATGGCATTAGTTTTACAAGAACACAGATTTTGTGTGATAACACTAGTGACATTTACCTATGTAAAAAACTTTTTCATCACTCAATTGAAAAACATATAGATATTAGATATAGCATTCATAGGTATAACACACTTACAAGAGATATCATTCTTTAATTTATTAGAACATAAGATCAAAATGATGGATTTTTCTCAAAATCATTACCCACCAATAGATTTCAGTATAGTAAACTAATGTTAGTAATTATAACCGTAATGTAATATTCTATATTGATTTTTTTAATCCATATCCTAACATTAAGAAACTCCGTTTCATATGGGGAGTACATTTTTTTCCCTAAAAAAAGTCGTACTAATATTTTTTATGAATATTTTTTTATAATCAAAATTATTTCCTAATCAATGATTTTTTAATGAAAATTATTCCCTAATTTTTTTTCAAAACAAAATTCTTTTTCTATAAGTAAACATATCGAAACCAGTATTTAATTTCTGTAACAAAATTTTATGTAATGTAATGTTTGTCAAGAAAAATATATATCATTACTGAAAATTTTCATAACAATCTAGAAGGTATGATTCCATAATTAAATTTCATAAATTGAATTTTATAATTTTCAAAATTTAAGAAAAATTTTATCAGATTCAATTTCAGTAATTATTAATGTTTCCATAAAACAGAAAAGGATCAGAACATACAAAATTTTTCCCTGGCCATCATCTCAACTATGAGATGAGTTTTTTCTATTTAAATCATTGGATAAAATATGGAATTTTAACCATCAATTAAACACGTATATATATATTCCCCCAATTCATTGTCCCACGTCATTTTCAGTGATTTCTGTGCTAATTCTTTGCCTCTCGACAAAAGGATCATTCCATTATTCCATGTTTTCCAAGACTACGAATGTCTCTCGATACCTCCCCACAGAAATAGATGTCTTCAAGAAAAGAATTCAAGGATTAGAAAATATATAGGTGATTGTTAGTTGATCCGATATTTTTCACTATTTATAATTCCATGATTATGCAAATCATTAAGCTGAATTTATGTGCGGACTTTTGTATAGCCAAGTTGAAAATCTTGATTTATTTTATCTAGAGTTTATTATATATTTTTATGATATAATATGTTTTTTTAAAATGTGAATGAGAAATATTTTACATAAATAGTTATGGGAAACCCTATTCCCTATCCTTTAATATGGAATAAAATATCATTGGAGTTAAATATAGATGAGAAACAATTTTATGTACTCACACAAGATTTGTAAGAAATATTTGAGAAGGAAAAGGTAATTGAGTTCCTTGGAATCAAATCTTTAATAAATCTTAAGATTAACCATCTCTAAATGAATTTTAGTATTCCGGAATTATGGTATGGGGTTTTCTAATTCCAAGATAAGAAGAACTGGACTCCTTATTGAAAATTTACATCTTTTTCTTGGATTTTTTTGGTTATAATGAGGGAGATAAACATGGTAAATAATATACTTATGAAAATCAAAAACTTCTGGAATGAAATATTCAAATCCAAAATCATCATGTATCTTACCGTTTTATCCTATATCACAGTTCTATTATTAGAATGGTTCAAAATTCCCTACAACTCCAATCCATGAAGATATCTGATATTGCTACTATGTGATGATTCCTTGAGGAGAATGTGATTCAGTTTCATCCCCAATTATTGAGAATTTTATGATATTTCTAAAAGTGAGATTGAATATCTATATATGAATGATGAATCAAAGGTGACTTACCTGAAATCATAGAATATAAGAACAAAAAAACTAGAAACAAAAGAGATGAATACAGTTCTTAAAATCCAGTCAACACCTCCAAAACCATAGAATAACAAGACTTTCCCTGATGATGTTTTAGTGAAGGGGAGGGAATAGAATAAGAAGAATAAATATAGAGATCATTGTTTTGTCTTAGATCATGTTGTGGAAATGTCTCTAAATATTAAAACTGCTAAAGAGCCTGGGAAGCAAGGAAAAGAGAATAAAAAAAAGAAGAAAATGTCAATAGATCAGACTGTTCAAAAACATATAAAGGCTAATGAGAATTTCTATGAATAGATTCAATTACCATAGTCATTTCTCAAGGAACCATTAATAGTTATGAATCGATGAAATAAATTCATCATTTTGATCATAAAATAGAAGAATAAAAAGTTATTAATAAGAATATTATGATGATTATGATGATAATGATGGGAGTGATGATGTTATAAATAATGTTAATGAATATATTGAGAAGGAAAGTCCTTATGAAAATATTTCAATATGAACCTCCCCTGGTGAATCAAAAAAAAATATTTCTAAAGGAAAAGTGGATAAGGGTCAGGAAGATGTTAAATGAACATCTGATGATAAAAGTAGCAATCATGCGTTCACATAACTCGATGATCTCAAGAGAGATGCAGAGAAATAATAGATTACTGAAAGCCAAATTTTCCAACATTATGATAGTGATCATGAATCTCCAAAGTCATTGAAGGCTATTAAAAAAGTAGACAGAGGGAAACATGTGATTTATAATACACGAGAAGGTTTTTCTAGTTAAGAAAGTTGTTTTTGGATCATCCAGTAAGAATATTTTAGTTCTAAAATATTCATTACCTACAAGGGAATTATATTTTGAATCATCTTAAAATGGTAAAAATTTAGTTTTATATTCTCTGAAAAATATAGTATACACTATACCCTTGTTTATGATTATTGATTCGAGAAGTTAGATGCTTCAATATTCTTTTTATAAGAAAGAATATTCCACAATAATTCTCATGGAAAATTTCATCTAGATTGAGGCTAACATTAAAACCAACTATATTGATTATGATAATCATAAGAGATCTTGTATATAAATTAAAAGGTAATCCAAATGAACAATTGAAGGCCTGAGAGTATTTTATGACTTCCAAGGCTCAGTTAAAGACACATTTGTTCATCAGATAATATAATAAATAACCTTAAATCCAATTTTACATAGTAGTTGGACAATAAACATGTAGACCAGAAGAAAGAAGATAAATATCAGAATGGTTAGTTGAATTTAGTTTCTTTAAATTAGAAGAGTCAAGGGAAATTATGGAAGAGTTTCAAGAAAAGATTAATCAATAAGAAGTTAATCCGAAGTTTCAGGAAGAAACACTTATGTCTCAGGATGAAAAAAATCAAGGCCCTAAAAAAGTAAAATCATGATTTTGAACAATTTATCAATTTTTTTTGAGGAAGGTTATAAGGATCGAATGAAGATTAAGGATACCATTAAGAAGATAATTTCGAAGGAAAATAAGGATGAATAATTTATCTCTCTCAATTCTGATCTTTTGTTGTGTAACCCTGTAACAATTGTTTCCAATAATAATGAAGATTTTGTAGTCCTTCTTTTTATTAGATTCTCAAAAAGTTATATCCTCATTATAAACCTCAAAATCTTAAATTTCCTTGAATATAGAGTCATCTATTTCTAGATTCCGATTTATCTGAAATTCAGACTCTGAATTCTATAAAAATTAGACTCTGAATTCTCTGAAATTCATACTCTTAATTATCCGAATTTTGGAATGTAATTCTCTAAAATTCTCAGTACAAATTCTCAAAAATCTATACTATTAATTCATTGAAATTATAACTCCAAATTCACTAAAATTTAGAAACCGAATTCTCAAAAATTCAAACTATGAATTTCATAAAATTATGATGCCAAATTCTAAAAATTCTGAACTGTGAATTCATTGGAATTCAAACTCTGAAATCTATAGAATTCAGATTATAACTTTTATTGTGAAATAGAATCAGAATATTTATCTTTTCTTCAATATGATTTTTTATATGATTATGCTCTGAATTATATTTTTTTTCCTTAGACTCTGAATATTCAGATTTAGTTAAACTAATTCATTTTCCCTTACCCATGATTTTCTTAGTATAAAATGATGTCATATAATTTGGTTCTAACTAACCATTGGTTGAGACACACATGTAAAGGTCCCTCCAAAATTCAAGGAAAATATGATTGTTGGAAGAGGGATCCCACCATTTATGATTTGACTATAAATATGATCTCATTTGAAAAAGCTCATATACATTCTTATATCATAGAGATTACATTCTTATATGTAATTTCTAGAGGCAGAATGATTTTCATGCTTTGTAAATTTAATAAAAAGCTTGTTCATCCATGAACATCTTGTTCAGAATTCTTTGTGTGACTCCAATTGTTGACGAGTATAATAGAGGGTATCTGGGAACGGAAAGATAGATGTGCCAATAACCTTAAATATTTAGTAATTGTGGGGATGGAAAGATAGATTTTTTTATTCTAAAAGAGAGATTACATTGGTGTGGGTAAGATATAATTTTATGAATGTATAAATCAAGGGAACTTAATCCATGTTTTTTGGATAACATACACATTGGAAGAGAAGATTTCATACATGTTACTAGTTTTTTTCATGTTTATATTTCGGTGCTATTTTGAAATGGGAAGAAAATATAAGAATTTTATACTTTCTTATACATTTCATACTCTGATAAATAAGATTCTATACATTTTAAGTTAGAATCGTCGTTTAAGACTTTTTTTCATAAGTTTCATTTCTGGATTCATATTTCTAGACCCTATGAATTTTTTTCATATATTTAAAAATTAAAGATGGTTTGTAAATATACATTGATTAACATATCTAATAATTTATTTACTTTTGGATGGAATTTTTTTTAAACATAAATTTCACCATCCTTGCTCTTGTAAGCATGGAACTATATAAAATATTTCGGTCCTACATGTTTTAACTTAGTAAAATGGATAACCTTTCATACATTTGTTATTAAATAGTTTTAATTCAACATAAAATCCTTTGATGATATAAGATAATTTTTTAATATAATTTTTCAATATCTACAATGTATTTAGATCTCAAAATATAATATTTATTTCTATATAAAAATTATTATAATAAAATAAGTCCATTATATAACATATTTAATGAATAAATATACATTAAATTATTTATATTACAAATTAATGAGAATAACGTAATATTATTCTACAAAAATATATTTTCCTCAAAAATAGTTTTTATTGAATTCTATATTTTGATATTATAATTAATATCATACATAATTGATAAATTATATATAATAGATATATATCATTCTTTATATCATATTTTTATAATAGTATTTGAATATATTTTTTGAGATTTACAATAAATGATTAATTTTTTAGGGAATACGGAATATTTTCAATTTTTTGAGAAAATGTAATATCTTTTCAATAAATAATTTTCTATAGTAATACCATGTTGTTATGTATTTTTTTATTGTAACATAAGATGTAATTTATGAAAAACATAATTCCATAATAATTGAAATTATATTTTTTTCATATGAGTTATTATTTTGGATTAAAACACATTTATCACGAAATTATTCTAGATACATTCATCAAATTATATTAAATTAAATTTCTAATTTATTTTAATATAATATTAAAAAGAGAATTCATATTTATATTTTTTTGGTCCAAATTTTGTAAATGGATTTATATTATTTTTAGTCACAATGAATTGAAACCATGGTAAATTTACATAAACAAGGTAATGTGTAGAACATGATAATAAGGATTTAAACTGTGGGATAAGGTATAAAAATCATTCCAATACTAGAATTTCAATCATTTTAAGGGATTAAATTAAATATATACATAATAAAATTTATTATATGGATCCATATTAAATTTATAATGTCATTTTTATTACATTATGTTAAGGATGAATACAAAATTAATATATCATGAGATTATTAAGTTTAATATTTTTTATACTAATAAAAATGGTATGAAAAGTTATAAATTGTTATTTTCTATAATACTAAATTAATTTTTTGTGTGTACATTAATTTTTTTTAATGGACTAATTTTCCAAAAATTCATACTTATCATTGATGTAGAGATACTGCATGTTGGTGAAAAATAAATGTAAAATGATTTAAAGTATTAAAATTGTGGTGTTTTAGATTATTTAAAGTATTTCATTTTTTTTAAGCGTAAACATTACTATTGATGAAATATTAAATATTATAATATAAACTACAAGGTAATATAAATATTTTTATTGTCAAGTTAAATAAATTGTTTCAAAAATATCATGAAGGATATTTTATGTTAAATATTATTTAAATAATTATTTTAAAAACTTTAAAAAAATTTGTTCCTTTTCAATTAAATTTTAAATGGTTTATAATAACATCCATTGACCTATTAATATCATCATTCCCTTTTGTAATGATATTTTTCCCCATATATTATATGTATTGTGTTCCCATGGTAAGGGATTAAAATAGGTAACATGGGTGTGAATTGATAAGGTAAAAACATAAATAAGAATAAAAACATTTATACATAAAATATGATGAATTTATATACCCCATATCTCCTAAAACATCAATATGGTTAAAATTTTGATCATGTTTTCACAGAAAATAACCTTTTATAATTTTAAATTTTAGAATAGTTAAATTTTTTTCACCCACGTCGCTTAGGAAAACCACTCTCCAATCTATCTCACACATTGTGAGATATTTTAATCATCCAATATATAACCAAATAGATCCCCAATTTCCTTAATAAATTTTAATATATTATATATTTCCCCAGACATCAAATTATTATGGTTTAAGATTTAATCTAAAAGAGTTTTTTCAAAAAAGGGGTATGTCTCTTAACCTTGTGGTATTATTTCATTTCTTCTTCTACATAATATAATTTTTTCATAAAAATTACAATAATGAAACATAAATATAAATAAATTTTATTATACTAATGTAAAAATCATTTTATATCTCCCATTTAATCCTATGGAAAATTAAAACCCCACCGATGCAAAAGTGTGGACAACTACCTCACAAACCGATTTGATAATATTTTCATCAGAGCCTAAAAATATTGTTTTTATTGTAGATTTATTGAATATAAATGATATACTTTAAATATGAATTATTATTAAATTATAATATGTTACTTACCATCTCAATATTCTATCCAAGTAAAATTATTACATCATTTATTCATACGAGTGGACTAAAACATTCACAAAGCTATGAGATTTTTTTTCTTCTCATCAATTTATGAATGATTGAAAATTTTAATTTATTGTATTAACATGATAATAATTTCATTATTACTATTCGATGGATTATGAAATCCTTATCAATATTCAAGAATTGGAATGATCGAATCGAGACATGTTTTAAAAATGGAACTATTAACACCCTAAATGATGATACAAATAAATATTTATTAATAAATTGGTTATAGAATGATATAATTGAATAATATATGATATGATAAATATAAAAATTAAAATCTAATATATTTTCAATAAATTTTAATTTATAATTCATGAGGTCATAAGTGCAAATGAATCTTGTTGGAGTTGAGATAAGGGTAATTTCACGAAAAGATATAATTAATGTGAAATTTTTTACATTATAAAATTAATTTCCTTCATAGAGTGTATATACTACCCCATTTTAATTTTATGAAATGAATTAATATTCATTAATTATACTGTGTTTTTACTCAATTTTTATCAAATAATTGATTTTAATTAAGTAATTTACAATGTAGTGTGGTATAACTATTATAATTTAATTTAATTTTTGAAATGTTTACTTTCGAATTTAATTGAAAAAATTAGATGATAAAAATATATTAAATAGAATATATTTTATTCTCTTATGGTTATTTTGGGGTTGGAATTTATTTTATTCTAATTCTTTTATCATAGGATCAATAGTATATATGCAAGTTACATGTATATGATAAGCCCAATATTTCATTATTTATTAGTAATGAATATTTTTTTATTATATTCATGTTCATAGAATCTTTTTTAGAACTATTTAACAATAAATAAAATTTTTTTAAATGGAAATTTTAATACTTTGCTCTTTATTTAAAAATATTTTAATGTAATTTTTTCAAAACAAGTTGTTTTATTCATTTTAAAATTCTTCAAATGGATGTTTTGCATTATAATTGTTTAAATCAATGGGATTTCCCAATGTAATGATTTTTATTTTTTTATTTCCAACATTACAAGTTCGGCTATTTATTTCTAATGAATATATTTTTCTTTATATTCAATAAATATTTTTTAATGATACCCAAACAAAAGGGTATTATTTTAATAATGAAATGAAAAAATCGAAAATAATTTATAACATTCATCGTAGAAAAAGATATAAGGAAGTCATTTTAAAAATTTGTTTCAATTCATAAAAGGATTAATTTAAATAAAAAACAATTTTTATGAAATGATGGCTATTTTTTTCAATTAATAATTTAAATAATAATAATAATTTTTTCATGTTATGATTTTTTTTTCAAATATAAAATAGAAGTTATAAATGTATATAGTTGTTTGATACAACTAAAATATTTAAGTTTGGGTGGTGTTATCCATTTTATTATCTAGCAATGTAATATATATTTACTAGATTTGGGGTATTG
This sequence comes from Viscum album, assembly GCA_963277665.1. Lineage (NCBI taxonomy): Eukaryota > Viridiplantae > Streptophyta > Magnoliopsida > Santalales > Viscaceae > Viscum > Viscum album. The sequence continues at coordinate 137,680,324 of OY728136.1, forward strand.
GGGTCAGATATACTGCTCGTGTAACATCCCGGTTCCGGAAGCCACCAAGAGGAACGCCATACACAGTTGGCCACATGACATCTAGCGCATTTCCCTTAAATCCAAATGTTTTTGACTAATAGCTATGTCTTTGGATGTGATTGTGGGGAAACTACGCCCTCATTGGAAGAGTAATATCCTCGATGAGAAACAGATAATAATAGAGCAAACATTAATAATGACATACAACAGTAAAAAGAGGAAGACTAAAAGTAATAAGCAGATGGAGCACATATAAAATGATGCACGATACATATGTCTAGGAAAGAATCCAAACATGTCATAATGCTAAAATAATGTACGAATCCAAAGTACAAATGAAAACAGAAAACTCATTGTTTGAATAATATTTCACCATCCTATAACATTTTTAAAATAATATCAATTTAAAAATCTATTATAAAAACCAAAACAATATCCATTAAATTAAAAAAAAATATGTTATCTAGGTAAACCATTTATAAATATATGAACTAAAATTACTGATTCAAATATTTCAAATTTTGGAACAATAAGTCCAAATAAATTAAATGAAGATATTCGTGATAAATTTTCCACCACAATATTATTAGGATAAATTACACATTCAGTCACCTAATATAGACCCCTATATAAACTCATAGTCAATCAATGAATTTTTCATTGCCTCTACAATAATAAGATAACATGAGACAATATAACATTATTAATTTCCAATATACGAGATGAAAAAAAATTCCAATGTAAAATCCACAATACATATTACTAGACAAGAAAATATGCATTTAAAATGAAACCCCATCATTTCCCTAGTGTATAATAAAAATTTCAGGACACTAGTAGTATGTGAAACTTCTTGTAAAACATAATAATAAATATTTCACTTAGTATGACAGTTCCAATGACCAATATAAACATGAGGGGAGTGAATACACCAAACAAGATCAACACAAAGCCAATATCAAAACTCATACCCAGATCAAAACATAAAGAATAAGAAAAAAACTCCCCAAACTCAGTAACCCTCATATGCATCATACAATATTTCATCCATCACACATCCATGAAATAAAAAAATCCTAGAACCTTAATGTGTTGAAAAAATAAAAATGTGATATGAACCCTCGAAAGGGGAAACGAGCAGTAAGGGGAAATCAAGACAGTCTCACAAGCAATGAAGAATAATCGTCATAACATGCCATAAAATGAATTTCCATAAAACATGGCTCTTAATTCCATTTAATTTAAATTTCCTAAAACAAAACTCCAAATAACATATACAAATATTTTTAAATCATCACGCCCTTTAAGTTTCAAATACACAATTTATAAATATGGTTTTAAGGATTTTAAATCCAAAAATGTATAGTGGCCATCCATATCAATTAATGAAAATTTATAGATTCGTTATTTAATTTTAAAAATACAATATAAATATTTATTCAAATATAAATTTAATGTTCACTATTTAAAACCACTATTATTATTTTAAGGTAATCACCAACTCTTAGAATAAATTCACTCATAAAACATTTTATTCCTTAATGGAAAGATAACTGGATACATATTTAATAAATATAATCAAACCCAATTAAAATTTCATGTTCTCATTTTAAAATTATTGAAACAACAAAACATTATATTTCCAAAACGATAATGTGACATTTTCAAAGAAACCCTATATCTAGTAATATATAAAAGCATAAAAATCTCTATTATCATGAATGGAAGTCCAAGACAATACATGTCACATTTGGAAGAGTCCACACAAATATGTTAAATGAATTCTTATACAATCCAAAAGAGACCATAACTATCTTCTAGAACCATCAATATCTCAATCTATTTCTCATATTCCAATAATGGGTATCAATATAAATAGTAAATCTAGTAAATCTATGAATGAAATATGGAATACGTATAAATGATAAAGGTATGATTTATCATGGAATCACATGGATATCCCCAAGAACCAACAAAAAATTAAATAGTGATGATTATTGGAAATCCTTAATGGATCCAATAATGCAGTCAATATATATAGGATAAGTAAAGGGTATAAAAAGATAGAAAATAAAAAATGATTATTTTAAAAAATAACTCTGTTACTCTAGGAAGGACATATGGTTTGGCTGCGTTGTTTTCTAAATCATGCACCAACATTACAAGAGTACCACTACACATAAAACTAGAAAATATTTTTTATGATTCTAAACATAATATGAAACTCCTATAGAGATCATGAAAAAAAATCACATTCATCATGATAGTATCCTCTATATAGACACTACACAATTACCAATAATTATTATTATAAAACAATTATCACATATATGACATCCAAAACACAAAAAATATAAATTTTCCCTTCTCATGGAGACTGCTGTTAAGATAATATTACTCAAATTAAACCCTATAGTTGAATTTTGGTTCTAAAATCCTCCCAACACTACAACATTCTTCCACTAGAATGGCTATAGTGAAAATGAAAATGACGACGTTAATATGAAAGATCCAAAGAGTCCCTAACCCATGGAGACTACAAAACCTGATCCATTATCTATATATAATTACTTGGATCAAAATACTTGTCACGTTTATTATCCTTAAATATTTACAAGCATCTCCATATATATCTAAAACACAAGTATCAAACCATATGTCAATAAAAAATTGTACATAAAGAATTCTCTCTCCACAATTAAGACATTCTATAACAAAGTAGAATCAAATGAAACTAAAACGTGATTCATCCTTCTTATACCAGGACGACCATTATTGAACTCACTATTGTACTAAAACAACTTTTAGAACAAAATTAATAATAACAAACCACATGTTACCTCAAATAGATAGTATGATATCCATCATTATCCCACCACACACATTTAAAACCTAGGGTCACAACCCAAATCAACATCACATGGGAACATTTTTAGATTTTAATAATAGCACCTATAACTATATTTCATTGGGTTGAATACACACATAAGTTCATTAATGATTCACCCAAGTTACACCTCATGTCTAACAAACCATCATATCGAATTATTAGACATAAAACTAGTAAAAACTAGAACTCCTAAGATAATGGTCCAATACATCAATGAAGAACATCAATGAAAACATATTCCCAACCATCTAAGAAACAAATACTACATATTGAGAATAAAGATCCATATCCATCAACAAATATGTTTTTTTAAAACATAAAAATAATATATTTTATAATCACTAAAATAGTAGAATCATTTAAATCATAACCTAAATACAACTATAAAATAAAACTCCATAGAGAAACTAATCCATAAATTGATCAAATGAGAAACCACTTTTAAATATCCTTAAAAAATATAGTAATGTTTCATAAATATATACAATTGGGGAAAACCCATAGATATTTAATATGGAAATACATAGAGTTCCTTTGAGCCCCACACCGGAATCACAAAAGAGATATCTTCTTCTTTCAGAATTTACTAGAGTTATATGAAGGTCGACCCACATCATCTGCATTCATAACATTTTATTATCCTATACCTATACACAAATGTTTGGTTTCCCACATTTCGAAACATTTTAATAATGTAATCACCCAACACTAGTCTCTTATACTGGTCATATTCAATCACAATGGCCTCCATGATAACCTTCTAGAAAGTTATTTGGATATAAACAAGAAATAATGAACTAAATTATAGGTTAATAAGACCTACAAAGATATGTACATTATATAAAACATTGAACCAAAATTTTGAGAGAGAATACAGTTAACTATAAGTGGTGATCTATGTATTAATTCAAGGATCTATCAATAGGATTAATGATCTCCATCCCATTAGACCTCTTTAAAATCACATGCTCATGATAAAACCAATGGAAATACATTATCCAAAAAAATTACATGGATATACAATTATATAACTAAGATTTTACCATAGCTCCCCAACATACATATCATGATAAAATTAGAAATACATCCACAACACCTCCCCTAATGATCTAGGTGTCTCAAGAGAATTGAGGATAACCACAATCATGCTAAACTAGCCTAAAATTTCTGTAGAACCAATATAACCAAAAAAAGAAGGTGAATACATTCCCATGAATTCTATTACCAGGTCCATGAGCAAGACCGTTTCAAATTACCTGACTCTACTTGGTGTGTGGGTAGATCCGAGAAAGGATGAAACTCGTTCCGATAGATGGTAGGATGTATTGTGATGATCATCCATATATAATACCCATCTACATTCTATTCTGATGATTTTTTTGGGATATTATAAAAAACAAAATACATAAACTATATTAATTTCTGATTCCATCTTCACAACAAAAATACCATTACAATATATGGAAAAAATATTAAAACACCAATTCACCAAAGAATGGATCCTAAATTTTACACCATAAATTGCAAATTATCGTTCAAAATTATGAACATACACCATATAATTATGAATAACACCTCATAATGTCATATTAGCTAATGAAATTTTGAAAACACTTTTTCAAACATGAAAACCATACGGGAACATACATAACCAATATATGTAATATCACAAGACTATAAATATTCAATATGAATCTTCTCAATGAAAATATATTCTAAAAAAATGAAATTTAAAAATGAAAATTTAAAATAAATAACCATTATGAATACCTAAGAGGAGAAATTTAAGGCATTTATCTTTTATCGGCGTAAATATTTTCAATATGACACAATGAAAACCAGAAATTTATTAAAAATTTCATTGGAATGAGTGTAATTTTATTTCTTTCAACAGACCAATAGAACACAAATTTTCAATGAATAATTTCATAAAATTTACCCCAATTAATTTTTTTTAATAAAAGAATATATATAAAAACAAAAAAGTAATCAAAAAATTTCAAATAAACTATATATATTATTAAAACACCCCTCTATCCATAAAAAATAAACGATTTTCACATTTTGAGAAATTTAAAATAGAGAGGAGAGAAAAAAAAATTATTAGTAATATGGTTTTTTTATAATTATTCTACATGGAATGGGATATAGTTTTATATGATCTAGAATGATGATAAACTCAAACAATTAAGTAACCACATTGTTGCTCGGGTGACTTGAGAGACATTTCATACTCATTTTCTCTTCAATATTCCCAAAGAAACTAATGAATGATACAAAATATTCCATATATACACAAACTGGATAAAACAATCCATATGAAACCAAAATACATCTAGTGAAATGATATAGATGCATTAATTTACATTTAACAACCCAAAATCCCTAGGTAAATTTAGGTTCATGAAAAGAAAAGTCTATCTAAAATCTCCCCACCACTACATCACATTCCTCGACAAACATAATCTATATTCTATAATGAAATTCTAATATAGTAAGAGAGATGCATAAGGAAATAATGATAAAAATAAAGAACCAAGATCATTGATATTAGTTGAAAATAAACATTCTTTGATTTCTATCTACACAAGATCCAGTCGAGGCATACCATATGGCATGAAATAAATTCTAAATCCCCATGGGACGGAACCTATTTCATAGGATTTAATGGAAATTACAATAATATTGAATTCTCCCTAAAATAGGATTGACATGATAGTTTGTTATCTTATAGGGTCTTATATGTATTTTATATTCATTGGACATCATTTTATCGTCATATATATATATATATATATATATATATTAAAAAACCTTTCAAATTGGTCATAACCAGTGACATTGATTCAATCCATTATCAATGTATTGAAACATCATCATAAAAATTAATATATAGTGGTTTATATTGTTATAAAAAATAAATTAATGTAGATATAATGACATAAATCATGGCTATTACTAAAAAACCTATAAAATTAATAAATCATGAATGAAATCTAAAGGGAACTCTTGAAAACACTTGGATTCTCACCACCTCTTAACTCAACCAACATTTACCCAAATAATAAAAAATTAATTTTGTTGTAGAATTTAACCTAAACTATATAGTTATGATCTCAATATCCATATAGTTAACTACCCACTATGAATATGATGTATATTTCATAAGTAAATTAAAAAATGGATGTTTAAATGTAGAACTATATCATATCATTTTCAAATATAAACCTACTTACTAACACATTGAAACACCAAATCTCTTTATTAATATTTTTATTTTTCATTCATAAGATGAAAACATAAAAATTGGAAAAAAATTAGCAACATTATACCTTTTATAATCAAAACATGCATTTTTATATACCCATTCATGATACAATACATGAGTCCATAAATTCATAACTGATTTTTAAAAATATTTGAACCCATTTAGAAGACATAACCCAAACACAGTCAGGAAAAAATAGAAAAAGTTCGAACTATACAATGAGATATAAAAATTAATTTTTAAATGATTAATTAGAAACCACAATAAATGTATGCAAAATGATACGATCATTGATAAGATAATAATACCCAATATAAACAGATAGTTATACAATGAAAGTGGCATGGACTCTACCATGGGAATCATACATAATATGAGTCTATCTTTACTAATATACACTAGTCGAGAAATAATCTTATATTGAGACAAAACCAAAATGCATACATCATGACCAAAGACATCTCATTACAAATGGAACCCATCTACAATAGGGCATGTAGGGGATTTCTGATTCCCACATTCTATAAACTAGTACATGCGAATAATAGGGAAAATATTAGGGTATTATTTCATCCTAAAAAAAAGAGTCTAATTACAAAAAATCAATTTATATGGTCTCATATGAAATGTCCTTGAATTATATATTCATTTAAAATCAAATAGATAAAATTAAAATTTTATAGACATGATAAATAGTTAATATGAAATGATAGAAAATCAACTACTTTTTAAAATTAAATAACATCACCATTAATAAAATAATACATCCTTGAATTTTTAGGTTATATAAATACTATAGAGATTAGTTTCCAAGATGGAATTCCAAGATAATAAAATATTAACCAATTATAAAAACACATGATGCATTCTTGAATCCCACCCCATGAATCCATTGGTTTCTCACCACCTCCCGAACCACCGATCATCATCCAAAAAAATAAAACCCATTCCAATATATATATATATATAACATGTAATATATTATTATTTTTTAAAATTATTATAGGTCTCCTCTATCTTAATCTATGAAATACATTTCATAAGATAATTCAAAAATTTCAGTATGATAATACAACTAAAAATGGTATTTTTTCAAATAAACACCTTCACAGGGAGAAGTCATGAATATAATATCCCATCAAAATATTAAATTATTCGTTATTAAAATAAAAAAATAGATATTTGAAGCATTTTACCATCTAAATCAATTGTATAATAAAAATAAACAGTTTGAAACCATCTTGGCAAACAAAATGTTGTTGTCCTTTAAATTAAAATGGGTTTTTGAAACATCGTTGAAAATTATTTAACCGGATACAACATAAAAAAATGGGTTAAAAACATATAAATAGGAGACCAAAAGTCCAATAATAAGCCAACTAGTGTAACAAAAAGGTAGAACTATAACTTATTACACGAATTCCAATGAATAAGATAAATTTTTTTGAGTGATCATATATGGAAAAATAATAACACTCCCTATCCTCCATCACCCATATATAAATCAACTCCATTTTATACAATATAATTAAATGTAATAAAAAAATTCCATTAATAGTGATCAATATGTTTAACATAGCTATAATGAAGATAATTTTTTATGTTTTGAAATTAATGATTCACATTTATTGGAAACTCATTTTTTTTAGAATTTTTTGATCACAATTGAAAGAAATATGTAGTAGGACTGTTAAGAAATTTTTTTAGGAATATCTTGTTATGAAGATTAAATAGAGATTGGGAAATTTCATAAATAATATTTATAAATTTTCACAATAATTCATATGATTATATGCAGTTCAATCAATGTATACAACTTTATAGAAAATCTCATGACACCATAATTTAATCAAAGGGGTTGATGATGGTTTTTTACCACATTTTTCTAGAAAAATAATACTATGCATAATTTGGTGGATGAACCTATATGGAAATGAATTTATCAGAATCATTGATGATGTATCACCTGTCAAAATGTGGTTGGAACTTAAAAATAGATATGACTAAAGTGGATACATTGTTTTTCTAGACTATCATTATCAGTCAATCATTTCCATAAATCCTTATTAGATGATTTAAAATAAAAAGGCCATATTAGGATGTAAATAATGTCAACAGTAGAAAAAATAATACAATTATAACATTTAAATTGATGTTTTTTATAAAAATATGATGTTCAAAAGTAACTGAATGAAAAAATTAGTATGGAAGTGTTGAAAATAATATTCTATACATAAAAATTTAACATTACCTAAAAATCCTTCTAGAAATATTTCATATATGAAATGTTATAGTTATTTTATATTTTATATTTCATTTTCCACAAGGACATTTTTGAAAATTATCATTCAATTTAAAAATTAATGAAATTAAAATGTTCTATATTTTGATCATTGATCCAGAATAATAAGTCAATTTTCTTGATTCTGATTATATAATATTTTTTAAAAATTTATAATAAATAAAAAGTCTCATAGAAATATTGATTTTAATCTATTTGAATATTAATATGTGGAAAAATAAAATAATTTGAAGGAAGAGCTCTAGAGTTAAAGAAAATTGGTTATGACATGTGTATTTAAATGGTGAAACAATGTACAGATCCATCTTCAGTGAATCAAGTGGAATGGATAAAGGAATAGATAGATCTTTTTCAATAGGTAAATAGAAATGGATAAAATAAAAATTAGTTTCTAAATATATATTTTAATTTAATTATATATAAATATTATTGTATATTGTCTTTTATATACTGATTGGAGTTTATATTTTCAATGATGTGATGTATGCCGCTTCATTAGACGATTAAAAATCTGATTGATCATTGGAAAAATATTTCTGATGTTATAAGATGAAATTTTGGAATAGTCATTTAACATCTTCTATATCTACTAATGCTTGTTACCTCCAAGAAGACTTGTCAGCTCCTCACTCAACCACATCACCCGAAATACACTTCCATTCCCGATTATACCCCCACACCGTCAAGCGCTACCTCTTGAAGCATTTCTCCACGCACGACTCCTTCCATTCACCTTGATTTCTATACCTAGTACTCCAGATGTGCTTAGGGTTTCAATATAGCTTCAATAAATACACCTCCAGTCAAATCAGCTCATCTCCTCTCACATATAATCCCCGGAATCATTGTTCTTACCATCCCTGACCATTTCTTCATTCCCACCATCCACACCATCCCAGTATTGATATTTTCCTCCGATATGATTTGGGTTCCAGATGACTTCCCTTCACCGCTACATCTTCTCTCTCCCTAAATCTTCTATGGCTACGACTCCACCAATTTTGTATCTATGGTTCACGGTCACGATACTCATCCAATCTTCCTAATAACCCACATAACACCTACACTTTCCTCCTCTAGAATTAGATTCCCTTCAACTTCAGTTCCTCTTATCTATTCTCCTCATCTCATCCAATGGTTCCTATCTAGAATGCAGACACTGCGCTTCAATTTACCCTTTCGAGCAAATCCTTCCTTCATTTCAATGTAACCTCATTGCATTTCATTGAACCCCCTACGACTCACAATTTCTATCGAGTCTTCATATGGTGTGCACTAAATTTTTTTTGTTGTATCCTCCATGCCATTCAACCCATTTTGGAATTTCATCATAGTTGAATGACACCCACAACTATAGTAGCCATCTCTTTATGCTAATGACTTCCGACGGGTTGTTTCACAGAATAATTTGTACTTCCATACTTGTATATTCATTAAAATTTATGAATTTTATACATCTGTCTAAAATATTTTTTATTTGTGTCCTATAATTTATACTTCCATTGAATAAAAAGTATATTTTCAAGTAGTTATTTATAGTATGTGTCTCAAAAATAAACTATCTAATGTATTTATTTTTTTAGGAAATCATGACGGGCCATTCCAGATACAATAATTTGTTATTTCATACATATATATACATTAAATTTTATGAATTTTATACATCTATCCACACTATTTATTATCACACTCGAGTAATGTATTCATTCATTCAACAAAAACTAAATTTTGTAGTATTTATTTATGATATTTGTCTCATAAATGAACTATCTGATGCTTTTATTGATTATGGAGAAATAAAATGTTACGGAATAACCCCCCATGAGTTTAATACTACATCATTTAGTTTAAAGGGATTTTTCAAACTAGGAATCTTGATAAAGGTATGATCTTAATTTCATATAATAGTTTGGAGAAGTTGGTCATTTTATTTTGATACATGTTCTACCAAATTTGATGATATCCATTATTTGTACATTTTTTGTATGTTTCGTGATAATTGTAATGATTCCAAATGTTCTTACATGACTTCTTTAATTTAGGTTTATTTATCAACAACTCCATATTTTGAATGAAATGTTAACACAAATGCAAAGTAATTTTCATGATATATTTTTCCAATTAATTTAATCTTTTATTTTTGTCACTTATGCTACTTACTCAGGTATGTGATGTGCAGTCATTATGTTTTTAAGGAGGTGCGACATTAACAATGAATAAATATTGAGAAAAAGTATTTGATGTAGCCTCGAATGTATGAAAAAAATTATTTTAAATAATTAATTATGTTTTTCATTTTAATGATTGATTTATTTTAGAAGGATATGTATGATCTTGTTTTCATGCATTATTTCAATTTTTTGGAGACGTTTAGAATGTGTTGTGATCTTGTCTTGAATAATTTTTTAAATCTACTGTGAACATCATCTATTTTCTTCAACCATTGTATGATGAAATTTATTCAAATCTAATGTAATTTTTTATATAATATTTTCCATTATTTATGTTTTTGGAATTTGTTCATTAGTTCTAGATTTGTTTTCAAATTTGTCAATTACTTATGTTATTTGAGTTGGAATATAACAAATTCTGATATGTGATTATTAATTTTATATATCATTATACTATTATTCATATTTTGGTTCCCATGAAGCATGAGAGAAATACTTTAATGTTGTGCAATATGATCATGGATCCTGGACTAGATTGAACAACCCACTCTCCAGTTCCATGTATTCAGGATGGTGTACTACATTTCTTTTAGAGTCATATCATCCTACTATAATAAAAGTTATTTAATTAGGTGTATTAAAAATCATATATATCAACTATTACTATATCTATAAATCCAATTGTGGTAGGACAATGTTTTTCCATGGTGATTCCCAAGAAGCAGATAACATAGAAAAATGTGGGAAGGAACTTTTGGGCTTGATCGTTTCGACATGAAATAGCTAGAGAAGTGTCTTTACAGTAGATTAAGTGATGTGATTCAGAATAAGGTTGGCACATTAGCCACTACAAATCCATTTCCATTTCATTATTCATTTTAATTTTACTTCGTATTTTTTAATGTTGATTTATTTTTTTAATCGATTAACGTTCTGAATCATATGTAAATCTATTATTTAAACTTACCCAACTCTTAATACCATACTTCTTCCTTCACTACTGTGGAAACATAATACAGGTATGTTGTAAACTATAATAAAGATATTATGTTTGATATTTTATGTGGATTATCAATTTGGTATGTATATTAAATTTTTAATTAAATTTTTTTACTTTCTACATTTCATGTTATTTATTATTGGAATTATTTTACATTTTTAATTTTATAACATACAATTTGTTTTATTTTTTGGTACTTTTCTATCATTACTTCATGCATTTTGGCCACCATCTATAATAATACATAGCCTCTAAGATTCATAATTTTCCAAATTTATAGGCGTAAATTTATTTTCCAATCATGACACTGTTTATAGAATTCCAGGTTTTCCTTTTCCATTCATGTTTTTTCATTCCCACATTGTCTTCATTCGATGTGTGTTTGTTTTGTGGTTCTCAGTCAATTTGTGTTAAGAGTTTTCTTAATTGGATTTTCATTTCCCCATTGTAGGAGTTATTTATTTATTTTTTTTACAAGGATATGATGTCCTGGCCTAACAAATTTTTTTTAATATGGGTAAGTATATCATTCATGATTCCTTTTTCATGTGTATTTGGTATTTCTGATTTCAATGGATTGATTTGGCTTACATTGTCATTCCATAATCCTTAGAATAAATTTAGTTGCTTTCAAGATGGAGGAATTTTTAACCCCAACACTGATTATTGTGCAATTCAAGAACATTTACAGACATCTACATGTAAATTTTTTCATCATTTCTCTTTATTATAAAAATCATTATAAATTACATTTTATGTTAGCTAATTGATACTTTTAAATTGGACGTACTGTTTCTGGAGATTTTGTGGTTCTTAATGTTTATTGCTGCATTGATAGAATGGGTTATCACTGGTTTATGTTGCTACCACTAAAGCTATAATGGTTCTAAATGAAGGAAATCACACTCTATTGGTATATTTATATGGTTTTAGAGTGTTTTTGAGATTATACATATTTTCTGATTGAATAATCCGGTGAACTGTCACCCAATATTTGAAAGAAAAATTGAGACTAGGTAGCCTATATATTCATGTTCTCATTATCATATGTATGTTTTTATGGGGTCATAATAAATTAATTCCACATAACCATTCAAATTTGGATTCACTATTGTTTTATCTGTGCAGGCTGCAATTTCACATTTTCATGATTATTGTACATCATGCTAAGTGAATTGGGTTCATATTCCATCTGAAATTGAAGATTGCAGCTGATAAGCTTCTACCTTATTTCCTCTTATTACATAAATATAACTCAAATTATTTTTTCTTAATGTAAATACATCTCAATGACCACATCATGTTAGAAAAATGGAAATTAACAGTTTACTCCCACTTCTACTCCTATTTCGTTTAAGTTGCATCTTTTTGATTTGATTCCATAACATGTATGGTAAATATATATTGGTATTACTATTTATTTTTATATTAGTTTTTAGTTTTTATTGACTTTATTTTTGCATTTTAATATAAACATGAGTTTCAGAAGCTTATAGGATTTGATGTAACATAACTTCTTCATGGGTGCATATGTTAACCACATATGCATTTTCACCTACTATGGTCAGGATCAAATTCATAATAGTCACTAGTGGGAATTAATCATTCCCATTCACGTGAAATTGGAAAACCAATATATTTTATCCATAGTTTCTCAAAATTTATAGTCAGAAATAAAAACCCAGGTACAATAGCTGCATTATTTACTTGAAGTATTTTTATGTTTGGTTATCAATCATTTTACATCAAACTATCGCACATAATTATAATATAGTTGATACCAATGGCAGGAAATCAGTGAATAATTCTAGTATTGGGATTAAAGGTCTCGATTCCATAGGGTGACTGGGTGGAGTCACACTATAATTTGGTGGAATACAACATCAAGGAAGAGGGGATCATTTGGAATATTTTGGTGCAGTGGATATTTAATTTATATTTGATCTATTATTTATTATTTATTTCATTAAATGTGAGTTTACATTAATTTATTAATTTCAGGGTTATTATTTACCTTTTTTCTATTCTAAATATGTTCTTTGGGTGATCTATTATTTGTTAAATAATCTATATTATGTTTTGTGTTGGAATCATATATTTTATAGGTTATTAATTTAGTATTCCATTTCAAGAATGTATGGCCTCAACTCAACATTAATTATCATAATGATAAGAATATTAATTAACTATTTTAATGATGTTTTCATTAATGAGTTTGAATTCATCACGGTGAAATTAAAATTTTATTCTTTATAAGTTAATGTAAATTTTTTCTACTATATTTATGATGTCAACTTAATTGTGAAACATGTATTGAAAAATATGAATTTAATTTAGTTTCCTATCAGTTTTTATTTCATTTTAAAATCCAATGTTATTTTATATTATATTTTATATTTATTTTATTAATTTTATTGAAATCACTGTCCTCGGAATAATTCCATTCATTTAAATTTATCGTTAGTGTTTTTTTACTATATTAATGATGAATCCCTACATTAAACACATGTATTCCAATATTATTTAACATCAAATTGTGATTTAAATATATTCAATAGTAATTCTCGTTATTTACTTTGATTCATAGAAATATCTTATTGTTTTTAAATTCTTCATGCTCAAAATTAATTTTTATTCCATTAAGATTTTCATCAATATTTTCTACCTTATTGATGATGTTTATATAGTTTATCCTATTTTCAAATTTTATGTACCACAAATTTGTTCCCATAGGGAAAATATATTCAATGTTATTGTTCATAAATAAATTTGAATACTGGTATTTTCTTATTTAATATAACCATTGTTTTATTACACCGTGTGAATGCATGGGTGAGTACGAGTTGTAAACTAATGTAAGTTTATTAGACATAATAATTCAGATAATGTAAAAAATGGTTGAAAGGTATTTTCAAAATAAATCTATTTTTAGATAAAAATTATCCAGATTTTTTATTCATAATAACATTTTTAATCTTTTAAAACATGATAATTGGTGTTTTATTCCCTAGTTTTTCATAAAAATATTGAATGAATATGTATTTTAAGTTTCTGTAACATGTGATGATTACGACATTTGAGAATGCTAGTAATGAAAGGAAATTATATGAAGCTTCAATAATTTTCTTTAATGTTTTAGAATATTTGATAATCATATAGATAATTTCATTTAAGGATAGAAGATTAATTGGTTTCCAATATCATTAGTTTTGGGAGAACCTATATAATGGAGTAAATTGTACATTGTACATAATTATGTTAACCCAATCATTAATTTTGACAAAATACAAGTTTGTTTAATTAAAAAGATGATAGATTGTTCGATCATAGAATGATTAAATATTCCAATTCCAAAAATTGGAATGAAAAATAGGAAAATGATGTCAGGAAGAGATTCAAGGAAATATATATTCAATAATTAGACAATACTACAGTAACAAACATTACATATTCGTTTTAGTTTCAATGAATATACTTTCAATATATATATAAAGATTATACTAGATTGAAATTATAGGATTATGAAAAGAAATGTACCTTTAGGAAAGTATATCCTAATTTAGAATTCAAATACATTAATTCTTTATCTTTTATCTTGTTTTAGTAAGGAATACTTTTAAATATATTGGATTTGGTATAGTCATAACAATAAGAGATATAAGTAGTGTAATGATATTTTACTCAATATATAATTCACTTATTTTTAATATTTAATTTACATTGATCCATTGGAGGGGAGATGTAAAGGTTGTAGATCCTCACACTAAGGATTAAACATGTAAATATTTTGTGTCATGTTTAATTTCCATATTTGAATGATTGAGTTTTTAGTTATAAATTTAATGAAGAAATATAACTCAAATTTTTTTTTTGTAAATATTAATCATGGTTATGAAAGTATTATGATACCCACTATTCTGCCTCTTGGTCGGGAGGTTATTAATGTAGAAACTATTTGGTTCCCATACATTAACAAACTTCACCTATGATTTATTACTATAATGTAATATAGAGGTCAATGGGAAATTTTAAAATTATATTATTAAGCCTTTATGAAGAAATATTTATATAAAAGTTAGGGGTTTAAAACCAGAAAGTAGACATCAGACAAACAAAACAATATATAGGAGGAAAATAAAATGTGAGAAAAGAAATTATACAAATTCAATGAATCTCAATTTATGATATCATAATGTGATATGAATAATTTTTCAAGGAATAAAAGACTAAATTTAATTATTCTTTTGGTGACATAAAAGGATTTGATGATGTTTTAGCATATTATTAAATTCTTATGAATATCATGAAAAACTTCCAAGACATGGTCGACTTAAAAATTTAATCTCTATATGATAAATATGATTTATATATTTATTAGATGAATAAATATATATTTTATTTTGACATGTTTAAATATCCATAATTTAAAATGAATATCAAAGATGAAATGGATTTTGAAGCTATTAGAAAATAAAAAATCAATGATACATTGATGGTTAAACTCAATGATTATGAAGAAAAATAATGTGATGAAATAAATGAATAGATCATGCTTCCCATATAAACAAATTATATATATAATCCACTACCAAAATCAAATATATGAATAATTCCCATAAATAAATATTAATGAATCCTAGTATATGGAATATGTAATCCTCGGCTCTAGAAGAATCAACAGTGGATAATTAATTATCCCCTATATATGTACAAGATAATCCTCCTCACACTCACCTATCAAATGAAAATTCATCCCATTCATCATCAGTATGATCATTTTTTTACAATATTTGAGAAATTATGTGTAAATCACTAATACTAACCATCTATATCTAGAAATTACTTGAATGTGAATACATTTTTAGGATTCTTCAAAGATATCCTCACTACTACGTTCTCAAGTTCCATTGATATTGAAGTCTTAGAACCAACATATCCTAAAAATTTCCCCTCCTGAATACAAAATTTAAACTTCAATATCATGTCATAAATATGATAAACAATTCGTCTTCTCAATACTATATAACGATTTTTAGTACGATTCAGTTGGTTTGGAGAAAAAATAAGGATATAGTCGACAAAAAACATGAATATTGATTCATTTGTTTGTTGGAATATCTTTTTCATGATATCCATGTATATATTGGTGTATTCGTTAATAATAATATTTCATCATGTAATCATATAGCCCATACCTACTCATCATAATCATATTTTGAACAACCACCTTCATAACCTATATCTATTGAAAACCTGATCAAATATCCATCATAGAGAACTATGAGGTTAACCAAAAATGGTTAATGAGATATTAGATCATGGAATATGGATAAATATTATTCATTGTCACCTTATTAATCCTCTCATAGTATAAATATAATTAATGAAAACACTTATCTATCTAGAAGAACAATATGGTTTCACTACATAGTGATTCTCTCTTCCTAAAACCCCATTTGGATTCATGTCCTTGCATTGTACCTTATGCTCCATTAACATTATGAGTTTCATATGAAATGTGGTATCAAAAAAATTTGCATGCCCATAATGTGTTTTATCTAAAATTAAACTCCAATATCAATGGAAACTCATATATATCTATCTTCTAAAAAGTACCCATTGATATCCACATCAAAAGGAAATTATAAGAGGATAAAACTAACCCTTTTGAATATCCCAACTAATAAACTATAATAAAATAACCCCAAGGAAGCACATGTTTTGAAAACCAAATCTTCACCAAGATCCAAATCATTGATCATTACAAACTTCTCACCCATAAGAGATGTACATGATACCCATGATTTACATAAATCAATTTGGGTTATAAAAATAGTGATCCAATCTATTCCAATAATCCATTGAATCACATTATATCGAGAATAATGATTTCAGACAGATGAACATAGTAAAAAACAACTATATGCCACATTGAGCATCACTAGAGATGAGATAATTTCATTCCCAATGGAGTATCAATGGAAATTATATTATAAGATAACATTACCTATATATCATGTCCAGTAATAAATATTACAAATATAATGAATATGAAGTATCAGTATCAATAAAAATAAAAAATAGTATATAAATGATCAATCATGTAACTCAAACATTATATGGTCCCTTTCTAACATCTTTTAAACCATGTTGCACTATATATATAAGTCTTTCCTAAATTTAATGTCTATTACAATTAGGTGGATTACTACATAAATAATCATTATCTGATCCTTTTTATGAGAATCTTAGTTAGAATCATATGTTATATATCTCACCTATCATGTACACATACATAATCTCATTCATGAAACTCTAGATAAGAACATATAGAGATCCCCCAACATTCCAAAATATAGAAACATGATCTGAGGTGAAATGAAAAAAAATTGATGTATTCTAACCTTCCTGTAGATGAATCAAATTATAAATTATCCTTTGGGATAGGTGAGGCTATAATTTACTCAACCTACATATTAAAACTCTGATTCACATCATTATGGTTAATATTTCTTCAAACCTATATTACACTCATTGTATCAATAAAAAGACCACCCTGTGGAGTATTGAATCATGGAATAAGTCCATCTCGTTAATCATCTTATATTCACATTCAAAATTCAAGGCATTATACAGGGCCATCAGGTATTTAGTTTTAAAAAAAATACTAACCTATTGATTTATATTAGTATTAATATATTCGACAAATTTATTGGCCTTATATACCTTATTTGCAACTAAGGAGGATGAAAAATAAAACATATTACTCAAATGAGAGAATTATGTGAATACAGTCATGTATCCCAACCAAAAATTGATTAATTTCTTAGAACAATCAAGAATTAGTGTATCAATAATTATTTTACTGTGGAATCGATTCAAGAATGCCTTATATGAAATACCATCTTTTTTACACTCTTGTACAATGACACTCCATTAATGTATGGTGAGTCCTTATAGTATAATTGTTTCTATCTTGACATAACCATCTTATGGTGTCTCGACCATGTCTAATACACCATTAATGTTATCGAACTAATACATGGTATAATGTGGTATCTAGTTCCATGAAATTATGTATAATTTTAGTGATCAAATTCATGGGAATATTCAACCATTGTCTTATATACTCCACTTCCATGGGAATATACCATCTGAATGACTCTAGAAATTATCGACTCCAATTCCCTCACCAAATGATCAGGTATGACAGAATACTGAGGTGTATCTTCCGAAATTGACTATTGTGGAATTGGAATGTCATCCCTATTGGTATAATTCAAGAATATTAAAGGAATCATTTTTAAAAAATTACAAATGAACATTTATTCACAATAATTCTTTAACACAGATCGTAATAATTCAATGTTATCAGACATGCGTTCTCCAAGGAGGTTACCCAAAGCCCTTGGTATATCCCACCATGAACTAACAAATTAATTTTTTACATGTATGTTAGTAATAATTATAAATATATAATAATCATAACATTATCATGATGTTCAACTAACTAATACTAAACCATTTAATACATAATTTGAGAAATAATATTTATATCAATTAATATAAAATAATGTTCTATCTCAAACAGACAACAAAAATCAAGGAATTAAAATAATGAAACATTATACAACACAAAACATGTATATATATATATGGAATGTGATTATATACTCATAGTAATGATTCATGAATTCACCCTAATATCAAAAATCTATAAAACTAATCTCTCCAATAGTTATTATATTGTCCAATATAAATGATATATCCAAGAAGGTATAAATTCCCCTACAAGATGTCCAAAAAATCTATCTTTTGTAGTATCTCAAATGTTGATCAAAAATAAAGGAAAAGAAAATCACTCTGATAACAATATGTGATAAAAAAAATAGAATCATTGAGTCTAATCAAGAGTGATACAAGACCTTGTGGGTGCCTCCCCATAAACAAAAGGGTATAAATTTGCAACTGTGTTCTAAATAGAGTTTTTACAAAGACTATAGCATTGGTAATCACAGAAAAACACCAAAATTGTAAATAAAATACATAATAACTGAAAGTATCAAAGACAAAATAAATAACAAAAATGGAATATAAAGATGTTAGAGAAATAAATAAATCACGTTCTCAGTGTGGATATTGAAACCATATTGTAAATTTTGTAGATGGTAAATAATAAAATAATTATTGGAATACTCTAGATTAAATCCTGGTACAACTACTAGATCAATGATCCAAAATCATCTATCTGATTTTTTTATATTTCCATTACCTAGATCCCCAATCATAATGTCCGTACACGTATCAATATGTATATATAGTGTGTCATTAATAAAATTAATTAGGACACCAATAAATAATCCTTTACAAGTTTTCAAAAGTATGAAAAAAATTCCCAGGAAAAAAATTAATTTGTAAAAAAACAAAACAATCATATTCCATGTTTTCATATACTAAAAAATGCACCATGGGCCCTTACAATAAATACATAATTCCCATGATCAAATTATTTTTAAAATAGATGTTTGTATTAATAAATAACTAGACAAATTATAATTTATATGTCTCCCAATATACACAGTTCTTCAATAAAACACTTCATTTTTCCTCTAATGGAATTAAGACAACATATCTCCTTTTATCGACAAGGCATCAGGTAATCATGTCACTCAACATCCACCATGGATCAAGTAAAAATGACATGGAATCAATAGAACATGTCACTCAGTATACATGAGGTCCAAAATCACCAATATCCTATTTATAGTTTGGGGTGTTAAAATAAATCATGCAAACATCACTTAACACACGAAAAATACAACAAGAAACAATGGTCTAAACACCATATGTGTGGATATTATACCCTCAGTAGACAATCCTTACATGAAAAAAATAAATAAAATATATTACAAATCTACGTATAATGGTAGGATACAATGTAAAAGAAAGTGATAATAGATGGAACATGTTTCCTTCATCAAAATTAATCTTGAGGAGTCGAAATAAAAATATCAAATAATGTTTATATCATATAAATTATAAAATGTCAAGTAAAATATTCTAAGGTCATTCCCAGTACCACTACCATCTCCAATATCCACAATCAAATATCTACCATTGGTCGATTTCCATTACATATATCCTTAATAATGAATTCTTCTTAGAAATTGAGATTCATGTTTAGGGTTTGAGTAAAAAAACTCAGTAGTGTACCAACAGTGCATCCTTAACATGTGTTCCTTAGTATTATATGTGCATTCCATGATAATAATTAATGTCCAAGAAAACATTATAATCATATAACAATTGTTTGTGTGCTATCCAATTCAACATGAGACTTGGTTGTTTTAGTTTCTTATCTATGCTTGAAGGATTGATGTAATAGACATTTAGATTAATATAGATCTATCTACATGACTATTTAATAGTTAATTTGGTATTAATAATACATTGAGAAAACAAGTCACATAGAATTCACAATGATTAAAGAAAAAATTCACTCAGTTTGACAATATAACACTTCGGATCATTAAGGTATTGAGTGAAGATGTCACTTATCATACAACAGGCTTCAAGTCCACTTGTCTATTAGTATCTGCATGGTCGAACATCATCACATTCACATGTATTGTTAGATCCCTCTCCAATGTATAATCATATCACTATTTCCCATCTATTTTGAGTTCCAAAATATTTCATACAAATAAATGGTATTAAATAAAATATGTCAGAGAAAATAAATTTAACCCCAAGGAATTCCTTCATGAGAAATTAGTAAAATAATTCAGAAAAATTTGATCATCCTCTAACATTGTAACAACAAAAAGAATGATACTAATGGAATTAAGAATTGTAAATTCCTATTATAATCTACAAATGAACACCCAAAATTTATCAAAATGAAGAATATTTAAATTAAATATTCCATCTGAATAACAATATCAACGAAACAAGTGTGTACTTGTTCCTAAAAAGGCAAATAGCTCCCAAACCTATGATTTTATATGTCAATTTTATGATGGTAAATATTTAAATCACTCAATCTATTTTCAAAAACCAAGTAGAAAAATATCACCCACTAAGATATCTAATAATTTGTTTAACATATAATAAAAATGGTACAAGAGAATAAGTCATGAAATAAAAAACCTTTGAGTATAAAAACACAAAAACAACATCCACTACAGTTAAAGGTTATCATTATGTTACGTTGAAGTATAATAAACTCTATTTCTATCTGGTAACGATAATATATGATAATAATTATGCATCTGTGATTATGAATCCTTAATAACCACATTCTTCATCACAGTTTGATCATGAATAAATGTATAATATAATTTTTTATATATAATTGAGAGTATATAGGGTATTAATCCTTAATACAATAAAGTACAACCACACAACCTATTTTCATTAAAAAAATTCACGCATTTATTAGATTTAAGGAATACGCTAGGACAAGGGGGTAAAATATATTAATAGGGATAATAATAAAATTAATACTAATTGAAAGACCTAAAAATTCCACTCATGTTTTCCCAATTAAATAATCCAAGAGCCACAAGAGGGAAAAAAATTTCAAACATATTAATGGAATTAGACCATCTCTATGACCTCCACTATAGATTGGCCTTGGAGATAATACTCTTGATAATCTATCATGTAATAGAATACCAGACTATAATGGGTTACATATTAAAATATTTTCTTCTCACCACACACTACAAAATTGATATACTGGTTTCACCTAGTATGTGGCTAAAAATATCTACCCTTATGATCCATGATTTCTAAATTTATTATTCAAGACATGTTTCATCTTTCCCATTTTAAATATGCAGAACCACTTGTACAAAAATGTCTACACTAGGGAAATACTTTGTTTCTTTGGAATGAAAAACATTAAAACCCCACTGTTAATATTTCAATCTCCTCCAACACTGATCAAGACCAATATTAAACCATAATATAGTTCAAGAACATCCTAGAGTACCTTCAGAAAATTACATAGTCATAACAATCAATAATAGGGTGCAACACCATATAATTATGTGATGTAATATTATTAATTTCACTTATGGAGGTGGTACTCTACATAGTGTTATGATGATGTTATTGCTTTTATATGCAAAATGGGGGAAATTTAGGAACTAATTGTCCCATACGAATAAAATCATATAATTATCTAAATAATAATTATTCAATCATGTTGTTATGGGTATGATTGGTTTCATGACATGTAAAAAAATGTAGGGTGATTAGTACTTATGCTATGAATTTGAACATTCTCTTGATCTAATTCTTAGATTTAAAGGGTTTCAGAAAAATTAATCTTTTCTATTTTCATAGGTATAGAAATTAAATTATTGCGGAATTAAAATATGAATATTTAATGTTGAACTTAAAATTTTTATGTTGGAATTTAATTGGGTATAAAAGGACACTATTATAATTCTATGTAATTGAATTTTTATAAATATAACATCCTAATATAATGATAGAAAAAGTTTCACAAGGATTGATGACTATAAATAATTTTTTTTTGACATGGAATATCATTTGGTCAATTCACACCTAAACAATAAATTTTAAGAATGTTTTTATAAATTTTTACCACTTTTAAACATATATATACTCTTTTACACGAGTTAAAAAGAATGATAGAAACTAAAATTTTAACCGTAATAACTAATTTTCTTGAATAATTCTAAAATTTAAAATGCTGAATAATTTGTAAATTATAATTAAAAATTTTGAATTTTTTTTTAATTTTATTCCTTTGGCTGAGAAAAAATAATTTTAATATTATCTGACAATTGGCGTGAAAGTAATTTACTTAAAATAATTACTTTTATGTATATATGTAATGTATAGGTTATATTAATCAATTTTTTTAACCCAACATTAAATTGTTTTTTATATGAAAAATATGATTTAATTTTTAATTCAAATCATTCTAATATAGAATTATACCATGTTAAAACGTAATTAGATATGAAAATATCTGTTTATTTGAATATTAGTATACTTTAGTTTAAAAATATTAATCATATATTTTATAAATATAATATTATATTTAAAATTTTGTTAATATAATACATGAAATAAGATAGTGCTTATAATTTTTTGAAATTATTGAATTCATTCTAAAATAATAATAAATTCAATAAATTTATATTATTAATAAAAAATGAATTTGAAATTATTCATATAAAAACAAATTATTTTGTAATGATCGAAATTATTATCCTAATCCAATATTATTATTTAAAATCAAATAAAGATGTTATTTTT
This sequence comes from Viscum album, assembly GCA_963277665.1. Classification (NCBI taxonomy): domain Eukaryota; kingdom Viridiplantae; phylum Streptophyta; class Magnoliopsida; order Santalales; family Viscaceae; genus Viscum; species Viscum album. Next base: position 137,704,273 of record OY728136.1, read on the forward strand.
TAATAAAAATTCAAAATCAATATAATTAATCATATATTTAAAAAAATTACAATATAATGAAAAATAATTATAGGAAAATAAGTTTAAAAAATATTAATTCATCATATTATTAGTTCATTTAAATTGATAATTAAATTCATTTTCATATATTATTCATATATACAATATATTTTATCCATCCTTTCTTTCATTTCTTATTATAATGAACAGAAAATACAATTTTCAAAAATAGTACATTTTTAAGAAAAAAGTTTTCTTGTTAGTTATTCCTCTAAACTACCAGAAATTTTCAATTAATTAGTATTGATAATGATAATTATTGTTTTTTAAATCCAAACATGAAGTCTATAAAATCATTTTTTACATTGAATTTTATATTCTTATGAAATCCATATAATTACTTACATAACCCCTTAAGATCCTCATGTATGACCTAAATAAAAGATAAAATTTGGTGGAAGTACAGAGTTGTGATTTTTCTCAAATGGATCTCATTAATATTTCAATATGATTGAAATTATTTGATATAATATATCTCTCATATTGTAATTTTTTATTTTTGGATTGGTCTTGTTCTAGGGAACACACTATTGAGGCTACATCTACTAAAATCTAAAATAGAATATATTCAAAAGGAATACTCATATGATTTTATGCAATTAAATATTCAAATATAAATGGTTTAATAATGTTATCATATGTAAATATACATGCATATTCAATGGATATATTTCAATGTTAATGTGAAAATAGATATTCAATGATTTTTTTCATTAATATATACACATCACTAAAAAAATTCATCCCATATACTTATATATCAAAATGATTATAATATTTCATATTTTTTACCATTGATTCTTTATTCTACTTAGTGTGTTGATCATCATGGAATACCATGAGGGTAAATATTTTATGTTCATGAAATTATTATTTACTTTTAACCCTTTTCTAATTTTCTTGATGATGTTATATATTGTATTATCATAATTTATTAATCATGTGTTATGATATTTTTCTAGAAAATAAATTTTACTTTATTTTAGTTCGCTTCTTTTGGTAAATAAAGCAGTTAAAAATATTATTCTGTTAAAGGAAATGAATAATAAAATTTCAAGTTATCTCAATTTAACTAAATAATATTAATGAAGATATTTAAATACAGATAAAATATGTCACACTAACTCAGTAAAAACACGTATATATTTTTTAACAACCAAAAAACCTATAGCTTAATGTTAGAGGTTAATTAAATACATTTAACATAGTTATAAGGAATACAATGTTGATGGACCGAATATATTAGTTGAATTCGTAAATAATATACATAAATGAAATTCACATTACATTTTCATGAAAAAATATAAAAAAAGTATTTTTTTGAAACCCCATTATTCCTCATAGTGTATCCCTACATATCAATAACAAAACACTTCTTGTAATCCAGGGGAATGTAAAGAATAAGAAATGGGTTAACTCATATTCTCAGTAATGGTTTGTGTAATGTAGAATATATTATCATTAAATAATTCTAATAAATATTTAATGATAAATAACTGTATCGTATTCCATTGAATCAATAAATTAAGCATAAATATTGAATAAATAAATAATGAAAACATAATTACTTATAAATAATAAAATATACTTAAAACATATCTAATGATATTAAAACTAATTTATTAATCACATGGATAATGATAAATGTTTTCATAATGACTGAAAGAATAATTTTGGGCATCAAGAATATAATATCAAAGTGATTTAACTTATATTTTAACTCTCCGGGTGAAACCAATTTCATTTAGCCAATTAATTTGTGTGTATATACCCATCAATACATCATGAAGCTATTTATAAACAAATCCATCCCATAACATACTAATTATAAAGCATTCGTTATATTAATAGGGAAATATAATTAAAATTTGTATTCATAAAGAAGAAATAGCACATTAAATGTTAATACATACCCCATTCATAGAATAACATATTCATACACAATTAAAACCTATGTAAAGCTATTTATAAACCAATGAATAAATAATAAAAATGTAACAAACAAATCATTTTACCAATGTATCATATATATAATAATGTATGTTGTTCATCACAAATTAAAATTACGTCAATGTATCCTTTAAAATATTCTTGTGGAAAGGTACACATTCACTTTTAAAACCCCCTTTTAAAATTAAATGTTCACAAATAATTATTAAAAAAAATTTAAAATTAATTTACCATAAAAAATTATAAAATAATATTTAAAAATTTACTCTTCATTAAGGTGTGAAATTCTATCCATGTCCTATATATTAAAATAAATGTTCTATTCACATTTTCTGTAAAATCCAAAAGATATTTATTTTGAAAATGATATGAACATTACATTCATAACATATTTTACGAAGACAATGAAGGTGAAATTATCAAACAAAAATTATTAGGAAATGTTTGGAATTTTTTTAAATAATGTCATGAAAACAAGGATTTTAATGAAAATGTATTTTTGACCAAATAGATAAATAATTTCAGACATTATAAAAATATTTTCTTAATCATTATAAGTACCAATTTGTGATGAAACAGAATAAATACATGAGAATATTCCAAAATAACAACATTATAGTAACATATATTTATTTGGAAATATAAATATCAACTAATTATCCTAAGGGAGACATAGAAAAAAAAAATAAAAAAAAATTGATGAGATTGTGAAATGAACACTTTCTAAATTAAGAACATATGAATCATAAGACCAAAAAAGATAAAAAATATAATGAAAAATAAAATACATTGAAGGTAATTAATTTCATTATATAACATATAAATGTGGTATTATATACACTTTATAATAAATATTTTGTTAACATTGAATATGTCTCACAAAAGTAATAATGATATGAGAAACATATACATTAGGATTCACTTCATTCATATATTTCTACACATCCTTCATTATAAATATAGTTTTATTATTAAATTATTCATGAAAAAAATTCATATATATCATACTATATAAGATCTATTTTTAATATATTATAACCTATTTATTAATATATATTTTTAAATTCACTATTTTGGTTGATGAATGCTTTGTTTTTCATGTATGTTTTTATTTAAAAAAATTGGTCCTTTTAATATGATCATTTATAAATATCCAATATAATGTTAAATATTATTTAAATATCATATTTATTCATTATATATGTACTCATCATAATGTATTAATTTTAAACATATAAAATATAATACAATATTAATGGAGACAGTAGGTCGTACATACGTATGAACATTGTATCTATATTTATAAGTGGAGTGAATGAAATGAAAATAAATATAAATTAATATTCTAATAAAAGTTTTCATCTCATATATATCATTTAGATGAGGAAAATATGTTCTTATTTTCATCAATGTAAAAATATGTTGAAAAACATTTCATATTGTTATGACCTCATAATTGTCCACAAATACACACAAGTGATGTTATTTATCTCCTAAAGAGTTTAAGGAATGAATATAGATGAGATATTATTATTCCAAAAGTATTTTTATAGCATAAATAATAAATATATTACTTATATTTATTCTCTAATTGTTTCATGTAATGAATATTCTTATGACAATACACATCGCTTTTTTAGGTGGTACTCTATGATACACATGAGTGAATTTATTATATGATATACATAATGAAATGAAATAAAGTATATGTGTTATTATACATAAAAAGAATAATAATATCATAAATATCATATAAATATGTTAAATAAATAATTATATAACTATTCTAATGGTGGTTAAAGAAAAAAAATTACATCAGTACATGATGTGGCAGTCTGTCACACACATGAATAGTAGTTTTGTATCCCATTTGATGGATGTTGACATGGATCTGGGTAATTAAATTAAAATAATAACATATCAGTATATTTTATATTCAATTTATATTATATTATCACATATTATGAATATTATAAAGGGGAGGAATAAATAACAAAACTAATATGCATGATAAATAATTTTAACTCTTTTTTGAAGAGCCACTTTAGGTTTATACATAATCCCATATTAAGAGGGATTAAAAAAATAAGTATTATACAATGTGGTGATGGAATTATATATGGAATTTTTGTAGATATTTTATAATGCAAATGGTTTTGGATGTGATAATATAGTATGATAGGGGGTGTCCTCTTATATGTTGGGGAGAGGAAACATATAGAATTTTGAAATGATAAATTGATACCCATGCTTTTTCGATTCAAAATCCTTAAAAATGGAAAATTCATGAACCTTATATGTGATAAGTTTCTAATATGGACCATCATTTGGTGGTGGAATTAATTTATGTATTTTTTTAACCCTTCTATTTTTTATTTAACATCCTATAAACATGGTTTTATTATAATCATGATAATTATTATTTACTATATATTGTATTTATTATAGTTAAAAAATAAATGTAACTTACTAGTTAATAAATGTTTTTGTTTAAAATATGTAATCAATTATTATCAGTTACATTAATATAATTTGTTGAATTCAATTTAATATTACGTTATAGATGTGATGAAAGAGTGGGTTTTCAAATAAAGAATTCTCAATAGTATAATATGTTTTAAAATAAAAAACCAACATGAAATTGATTCAAATTACATGAATTAATTTTATATTAAAATAATTAAATAATTTCTTTAAAACCAATTTAAAATATAATCAAACCTTTATAATTAATTTTAGAAAATATATTTCATTAAAAAATTCATTTTAATAGTTCATCAAATAAGAAATTAGTTTAGATTTTTCATTAAATCATTCACACAAATTTGATTTCTATCGATATATTTAAATATTTTTTATTATTATTTGATATAATTTTTTTAAAATTTCTTAAAAAATAATTTCAAATTATCTTCTCAAAGCATGAGTAAACCAAATTGTAGAGAAAAACTATTTCCTGAAAACTATTTACTATATATCAATTGATCATTATTTATTTTTTAATAAATTTATAACCATGAATTTATTTTATAAATATTTATATTATATTTTTTATATAATTTATTTAGTATGATTCATACAACCAAAATTAATAGCCATGTCATAAGAGTCAATTATTAATAACAATATATAAATAATATATTGTGTTTTATTCAATGGAGGTGTTTCATGATTTTCAATCTATCATATATATTTTATTTATTAAAATGGAAAATAAGGTGTTGTATCTATGTGTAAAATTATGTTTTATGGTTTTTTCTGTGCTTTATTTATTCTATAGAATATGATGTTCCTCTTTTGAATTATATGGGTATTACATTGTTCCCCCTTAAATAAATCATGACTTCCTAATTTAATTATGATATTTTATCCAAATTTATGACATTTGAAAATACAATTCATCAAACTCTACATCATAATAATTATTAATAAACATAATCTTGAAATGGGTTAATTTTATATAAAATTATAATCAATAAAAATAATATTAATTGTATTCCATGTAAGATAACATATGTGGGAACTGAAGATATATTCATGGATTAAATGTGTACATAATTTTAGATAGTAATGGATATCCTTGATGAAAAAAAGCGATTCAATAATGGAATATTAATTACCCCAAATCCATAAATATGATATGGGTCAATAGTCCATTTTATTCGTCACATATTTTGTTAATATAATAATTTTCCATCCTGACCCATTTCTTAATAATAAAGATTACATTTACTATAATTATAAACAACACAATGAGATATACTTTCATAATATAATTTTAAGAATAATTTCACAATTCATTTGTTCATAGTTTAATAATATTTGAAATTAATATTCATGATTAATGTTTTATGCTTGGATCATGAAAATTATATTTTAATATAATATAATAACCATTATGAGTGTAAAAAAATATTCCACGTGTCTTAAATAAAACATAAATGGTTAGAAATATTTATCTAATAAAAACCAATGATCAAAATAATCCATTCCATAAATAGTGTACCTTAATTATAATATAAACTATTCAAACCAAATTTTTGAGGAAGGTTCCAAAATCAGTAGTATAATCTCTAGAATATATAAATTGGTTCATATTGTCCCATTCTAAATAAATGAATATCATGCTCAACATAAGACCAAAATGAAATCAGAAATTTAAAAAATCTCATGTAGTCAAATATATTCCATAAATCCATACAAGAAATAATCACCAACAAAAATGACATAAGACATCAAATCACAACACATTTTCACGGTCACTATTACTATCGTACAATGATATCATCATCATTATTATGTATACATTGATAACATGTTAATAATTATCATCCCTTAATCACGTGTCATTCAAAATTAAAAACATTGCAATGAAATATTTTTATGGGTCCTCACCACAAATAACATGTGATCTAAAATCCTTAAATATAACGTAATATCATACAATACTGATACATTTATTAATTCATATAACTAGAATGAAATTAAAAAATAGACTTATAGCATAATTCTAGAATCCAAATAGAATAAAATTATTCATTACACATTTATCATTCAACCATAAACAATGATTTATCATCTTATTCAATATTACCTCCATCATTACATATATCATTTTTACATTATTCATCATTATAAATATTTCCATTATTAATAAGACCATGATGATTCTAATCATGGTATTTCATCCTATGACATCAATATTAATAAAAATAATACATTAAATATTTAAAACATTTTACTGTCAATAATACATTAGTGATAACATTATTATTATCCATTACATTAACCGAAATTTTCATTTTTTTATGGAAATTAATTTTATTACATCCTTCATAACCAAACAATAGAAATTATCATTTTTATATGAGATACTCTCATCATTTTATCTTTCCCCATTTTTCACATGAAGAAAATAATGCCTTAAATAATTCATAGTCTATAAAATTCAATATATTAATGGAATCCATCATTTTCTTTTTTGGTTAGTTTAACAGTTAGTTAATGTGCATCTTGATATATATCGTGATAAAATAGTTGTCATCATAAAAATATAATTCGCACCAGTAATCATCCAATGTGGATTCTAATAAAAAAAATATCTATCATATTAAATATTAAGCTAGTTTCTTATAGTTCGATCCATTTACAAAAACCAAAATGAATAATTTAGGAAATAATAACCATACAGGTAAATCACATATTCAAATGGAATCATTTATAGGATGAATAACTAATAAATACTTTTTTCCGAAGATAACTTTTTAGTTTTAACCTAGTTTATTCAAGCATAAAATCTATCAAAAACCTTCATGATGATTCATAAATAAAGTTTTAATTGAGACAAGAATATCCATTGGAGTGTCATAACATGTGTGTGGTAAAACCATTTTTAATGTACCAATTAAAACTCAATTCAATAATGATGTTCCATTTTAGAGTAATTACCCCTTTTCATATTAGTTAAAAAATAAAACCCTCTTGTGGAATCCACATATAGATGTATTAATATGAATTACCACACAATATATACCCAAATTACATTATAATTTTCTTATATAATTTTCATTAATTTATATAATAGGGATATGTTCTCTATTCCATGATTTCGTTAATAATGTAACCATAGTTCCTATTATGATTCATCTAATTAAATCTGTAAATTCACATATTGATGTACCCCATAGCTAGTTTATGTATAATAACATTGGAACTAGACACATATAATCACATCCTAGAAGGTCCAAATTGTATATTATTAGTATTAAACTAAATACATACTTTTAATTCATATTCCAATTAAAAACAACAAATAATCTAATTTTGTTATTTAAAATTCATATTATTTCTCAGAGCATATCTCTGTAAGTCAATAACAAAACTCATCCTCATATCTAGAGTAAAATAAAATAATAAATGGGAGATAATTGACACTCAGTATCGGTATGTGAACAGAGGAATTAATCAAGAATAAATAATCACTATAGATAAGGAATGGTAAACAATTCAAAAAGATATCATTTAATCAATAATCTATGAAAAATAGTACAGATCAAGTTGATGATCAAATAAATCCATATAAATAATCCAATAATATTTAAATTCATTATTTTATATTATAAATAATCTAATAATAACATAGGCTTTATAATGATGGATTTTAAAATTTTAGACCCTAGAAACATATTGTCATGTTAATTTAAAATATTGTTTAAAAATGTGGGTAGAAACCCAAAAAAAATTTCCTACAAATTTTTCTCATGTAAAATGTTGAGGAATTTTGTAATTATCTATAATTTGGACCCACCAATCAGTATCTAAGTTTGATAAATTTCACGAATTTGTGGGGTGAAACAAAATCAACATAAACAATATTATTGAAAATAAACATAATAATTATTAATACATAACCAAATAAAATAAATAAAATCATAATCTTTAAGGAGAAAGAATAAGGTTTATTTTTATAAAAAAATATCCCTACAAGAGTACATGAATTATATTCGGTTTTATCATTAGAAATTCTATGATTAATTATACAATATTTTAGATAATTCTTGAGGAAAATAACCATTTCACATATAAAAACTATTTTTTATGAATAAAAGTTAAAAAAATTACAGTAGTTTTCATAAAATATATACTTTTAAACGTTAAACACTTTCTTTAATAAATTTAATTGTAATTATTTTAATAATTTTGATTCATTCTTCACATGTTATTGAAAATTCTATTCACATTTTCAGTAAAATCCAAAAAAAACTATATTAAAAAATATATGAAGATTATTTTATGTTCTTAATAAAAGTAAAAATTAGTAAAAATATGTTTAATAAATAATTTGGAAATTGATAAAATATATTTTGAAAACATTATTATAAAAATTTTATTTTTAGGAAAAAGTATTTCTAACTGAACATTAAAATATAATACGAGTTTAAGAAAAACAGATCATTATAATTTTATATACCAATGCATTAGAAAATGTTAAATTTACCTGAAAAAAGTACATGAAAATCAATATTTGTTTAATATATATATATTTTTAGATATTAATATTAAAAAAATTTATGAAGGGATAATTATACAAAAATAAACGCAAAATAATTATGAGATTGTGAAATAAACAATTTCCACTTTCATTAATTATGAATTATAATACCCAGATAGAATTAAAATCAAATGCAAAATTAAATACCCAAAATGTATTTAAATTAATTACATAATAAAAGAAAGAGGTTGAAAATTTACCATTAAATAAACAAGTTGTGAATTTGGAACATGACTCCTGATAGTAAATGGGAGACGAGAAACCCTTACATCATCTTCGACATTCATTTCATCTCTACGAACCACAAGTATAATAAATCTGGTTTTAAAATAGATATAAAAACTGACCATAATCATATATCCCATAAAATTATATTATTAACAAAGATCATTTTGTCACCCATTTATTACAAATTCATTGATAAAAATATTAATTTTTTGTTTTTATTGCTTCTTTTGTCATTTGTGTTTTAGTCGACTAATTTTTGTATCCTTTTTAATTATCTTGAGACCTCGTATCAAAAATTTTAAAATTGATATTAAGAACAAATTTAATTATAAAATATAAATTTTTTTAATATAATAATTTTAGTGGTTGGAAATTTATTATACAGATCATAGAAATGGTTGATTGTATGTTCTTAGAAACACAATATATTTTTTTCTTAACAGATGGAAAATAGAAAATAACTATCATTTATTTTTCCCATAATTATTATTATTTCATTTCTAGAATTTATATTATTGAAATACATCATTATGAATATCCATGAAAAATTTAAATGAAAACATTTTACATCAATGTGTTGTGGTTGAAGTATACATGTATGCAGTAGTGATGTTTACGTCTTTAAATGGACTAGAAGGTAAGAAGCTGATGTGATATTATATTTTTATAAGTATGGTTAGATCATAAATATCACATATATATAAAAATATATATTGATACATGTAATTAGAAAAAATCCATGAAATTAAAAATATTTATTAAAAAAAATTATTTAAAAATTTTAGGGATATATGGCGTAGAAAAAAATCATTAAAAAATGAAATAAATTCAAATACCGATAAGAATAAACAACATATAAATAACATTATTCATTATTCTCTTGAACACGACTTTCAATGATTATATTGTGATATTGTAAATCCCACACTACATGAAGTAAGGGGGAATTTTCTTTTACCCGTTATACTAGTATCAATTATTCCTCCGCAAACTAAGGACTACATAAATAAAAATTGAAAAATTTAAATTCATGAAATTCTGTATATCATGAACATTCCAGCCATAATTTGGACTTTTATTTTGTAAAGCATCGATTCCCATATATGCACGCCAAACATCACACCAAAATATCCTTGTGAAAACATCATAATAAAGGGATTTACATTCAACCACAAAATATAAAAATACATTTTTCATCTTGAAATAATCATCCTAAAGCAAGGAAGATACTAACATTGGAGACATGGATGTTCCAGAATCAGTATAAATCCTTATTAGGGCCCAAAAATCATTATTTGGTTTACATAAATACTATTAATTAATCATGCAGACCATGTAATCCAATATTTGATGATAATTTCCATATATCATTAACAAATATTCATATTATTTAAAATAATATGCATTATGTTTGTCCATCAATTGACTAGTGTCCTTAAAGAGATCAAATACATTCATACACATGATCAACATTATGGTATCCCTCAAAAATTAGAATGTAGGATGGTTTATGTCATATAATAATTATATAATTTTAATAATATCTTAATTATCATATAAATATGATGAATCCATCATTGAATGGTGGTGATTGAAAATGAATTATGCCAGTTCCTAAGTTGGTGGTCTGTCGTACACATGATCAACAGTTTGATTTCCCATTTGATGGATGTGGATATAGATATGGGTTATTCCATTAACATAAAAATATCTCTATATAAAATATATATTAATGTTTTTATGTTATCATGTTTGAATAAAAATAATCCAATTTGGCCTGTTTAATAATATTACCTCTTCTTCAATGAAACAGTTTAGGTTTATACCTAAATCCTTTTTAGGTAAGCTTCAAAATCAAAATGAGTCCTCTAATATGTGTTTAGGGATATATATATGTTATTTTCGTCATGGATGAACTGAATCCATTTTTTATGTGTGAATATTCATGGTGATGTGGTGACCTTTATAAATGTGGGAGAATAATCACAAGTAATTTTTTCAAAAGAAAAAGTTATATAGTTTTTTACTAGACTAATCCTAAACACGGCTCAATATATATCCATTTAATTGATATGGTATAAATATTTCTATCCAATAGTTATAGGATACGTTTTAGGTCATTTTAGCCCATATTGTCTTAGTTTAACTCCACATTAAACCCAATTTTACCTTAACAGTGTTAATAAATTTGTACTATTATCACTTTTAGTTCTATTCAATATTAATGTAGAAATTAAAAAATAATTTAAATTATTATTTTTATATATATGGAATATATATTTATAAAATAAAATCATATATGTCAAATAATTAAATTTAATATTATTCTATATATATGATGAAAGAGTGGTTTTCCAAAGAGATAATTCTCCTATGTATAGATATTGGTAATATCAAAATCCGTAATGAAAGTGACTTCAATGGCCTATATAATATAAAAATGAATATAATTGAACTAATATTACTTTAAACACAATATGAAACATAATTAGTCCATTAAAGTAATTTAATATAAAAATAATTTTTAATAAAAATGAATGTTTTTTCATTATTGAAATAAATAATATTTTTATAAAGATCAAAAAATATTCTTCGAAATTTAATTCTATCATATAGATTTAAAAATTTATTATATTTTTACAAATAATGTTTCATTAATCACTAAAAAATAATTCGGGAATATATCAGTATAGCATGGCAATGAATCCTTTTAGAAATATTCAATTTTTCAGAAAATATTTTATATTCCTTCAAATTTATATGATTTTATTTTTGACAAATAGATAAGAATTGAATTTATTTTAAACATTTATAAATCATATTATTTTATAAATTTAGATACTATTGTTCATACTCACAATATTTAATATTATTTTATGGTCATTTTTAAATAATAATATTTTTGTAGTGTATGATATTTCATTCATACATGGTGTTACGTTCATTAAATTTATTGAATGGGAATGAATTTATTTAATTATATATATATATAGTAACATTTTGGGGAATTTATATTTATTATGATATTGGTTATTTGTTTTCATATATGGTATCTAAAATTACGTTCCCCTTTAAAAACTTTTGTTGTTACATTAGAAACATGTTAAGTGGTATAGCATGGAGATCTCCAAGAATGTGTATTAACCCACATTTTTTTGAATTAATCTTAATAAATTTAATATATTTCTAAAGAGTTGTAAAGGAAGGTTTTGGTTACAAATTATTCCACCATATTATACATCATGTATGAAATTTTATATTAATTAATCAATATTTTTTATTTATTTAGTGTATTATGTTTATAGAATCAAATTACTAAGTTATTCACTTTAATATTTGAATATTATCTTTTTTTACATTGGAGGATGTAAATATTTTTTCCTATAATTTGAAGAAAATGATGATATCATTGTAATGAGACACAATAATTCTAGTTTCAATTCTAATAAATTTGAAATTGTATATAAATATAGAGTTTTTCTATTGAATGGTGGTCTAAAATATAGAGATGACTCAAAAAGTATACTTTTGAAGACTCAAAAAAAAGGAAAATTACATAGTTATATAATATTATATGAAGAAGATGTTTGGATCAATAGGTTCATCATTGAACATGGGGTGGATCCTAGTATTGATGTTGTAATTTATCTTTACAGTGTTGTTAATGGAGTTATTTCTCAATGTGGAGAACTCTAGAAGAGACAAAGAGAAATACATGTTACATAAAAATAAATTTCCATTAAGAATATCATTTAGGGGGTTATATTAATGATTATTAGGGTGTATATAGATTAAAATAAAAAAAATAAAAAAACACCCTACTTCCAAATAATCATGATGTTCATGTTGAATTTGCAAGTATTAGATATCGTAGATATTGGATATAATGGATGTAAGATGTATAATGTTTTTATAACAAAATAAATTGATATTAATCATATTTTAATATGTTTTTCATTTATAATACTTGAATATTATATTGATAATTTCCCATCAGTGTATAAAATTGAGTTATCCATAATAAATTATCATCATATAGTAATATAAATTGGGGAGATATGTTATAAATTAGAATAAATATAACCTTTTTAAATATATATATAGTTGTATTTAATATAAATAATATACTCATGGTATTTATAGTAGATCTATATTTATCATATTCTCTCATTAAATAATATAATATTTATTTTCGAATAGTAATTTATATATATAATAGATTATTCATATTAAAAATCACAAATACATGTGGTTCGAAATATTCATAGCACGCAAACCTTCATACATTTATGAATTTATTACACTATTCTTTTAGAGAAGCTAAAAAATGGAGTCTGGTTATGTTACATATAATATTAGTAATTTATCTAAACAAATATTGTATTTTTTCACTTCTATAAAATTAAAATACATTTTGGATATTTATTTTCTAGATTAGGATAAATGAATTTTCATTATTTGTTTAATAACATGAGATGTAAATATCTAAACAGATGAAAAAAAATATTCATATATTCAATTTGATCTATATATATATATATTATATTCCCTTGATCATAGGATTGATTCAATGAAATAATGACATCTTCCACTCTAATAATATTATGATGTCATTGATAATGATATATTTGAAAATGATACTGTCAAAGAGAGAACCCAAGGGTGAGTTTTAAAGGAACCATAACATTAATGTTTATTTCTTTCTGTATATTATCATCAAGAGTGTTCATTTATTCTATATAACCTATAGTGATTCAAAGGTAATTGTGAACCTTGTTACATAGAGATTACAACACTAGGACTAACCTATGATCTCAATTTCAAAGGATGAGGTATTGTTTCATTTTCCCAATTAGTGAATTTTTCTTCCTAGAAAAACTGTTAAGCATAGATCCTTGATATTATTCATATGAATTTCATTATAGGATATCATATTTCTTTGATTTTATATCTTTCAATTGATCTCTACACATTTTGTCTTCTATTTTTCAACTAAAATTGAATATTTTTTTCTATGGATGATAGGTTTAGTGTTCTTAAATGGTTTCCCTATGAAATTTTTGAAATGGAACACAGAAATTATCACTAATTATGAGAATCCCATTATAATTATCTTTTGCAGTTTTCCAAGTTTTCCATGTTTTCCAACTCATCCCTTTAAACAACATTCCAATTTTTATATTGTAATTGTAATCGGAACTCCAATAATTTTAGACTCTCAAACAAAAAATATATATTGATCTTGTATTGATAATGTTCTTGTAAATCATGATATCATTCATCTTCTACCATCTTACATATAGATTGAAAACGTAAAAACATGTTTTATAAGAGTTTATTTATAATAACCTTCTATTATGTTACATTAAATGTATATAAATTTGTAAATAGTAAAAGGGATGTTGAAATAGAAACAACATTCTATTCCCCCTAAAATGAAAAAAATAATTCTATTTGGATAGTTAAAGGAATATATATGAAATGTTTATATACTTTAATAATATCCCTAGGGGATAATGATGATAAGGATGTTAATATGGGTCGATATGGGCCTTCTAAGTCTCATCGCTATGATGATATATTATATTCATATCTAGATTATGTGAATGATACAGATCCAATAGATGATGATATGGAAGATCTTAAAATCCTAATTAATTCTCCCCACGATACAATAGTATTTTTTAACCCAGATATGAGGGGTACCCGGATTACCTCTTTGATTCTTTGTAAATTATCCTTGATTCACATGAGAAATCAGAAAAATTGATGTTTTTTATTTGAGGAAGAGTTCTGGGAAATGTAAAAAACCAAATGGTTAACTCAAATGGATTCATTAATCCACATCCTATGAAGAATTAAATGGTTGGTGATTACTCGTATAATAAGAGAATAATTACAAGACTGTCTCTAGGGACATCTTTTAATGTCGAATCCAGTATCCCTCTATATCTAAACGTAATTTATTTCCTTTTATTATCCTTATATAAAAAATTTCGGATGATATTACGAATTATAATAATGTATCTTTTTTTAGAGGACATACATAAGGATGATATGAATACTTGGGTTGAGGAATATGATATGATCTATTGAAATAGATAATATAATGATTTATTGATTTATTATTATTTTATAATTATTAAGCATCCTATGTTTGAGTGAATTGATTTATAATTTGATAAACTCCAAATTTTTGTTACATATAACTCTTAATAGAAAATTCACCCAAGGGAAATGATTTCCATCAATGTAACAAAAGTGTTTGAGATATATATAAGGAAGGTTAATCGCAATATTGGAATATATTAATATTATAATATATTTTATTTATAAATTTTAATTAGAGTTTAACTAGGAACCTAATTTAATTTTTTTGGATATCCTTGGGAAATTATTACTTTTATGGGTATTTATTACTACTATTTGATGTGGATGGGTGTTTTATTGGTTATGATCCCTTTTATATTGCAACGCATAACTATGATTCATATGGAACTTGTATTGTTCGATCTGATGTGGATATGGGTTTCATTATTAATTATTTGACATTTCTCTATTTTATTACATTCAGAGTTACTACATTGAACTACATGAAAAATTGATGGCTGAGGTACTCAAACATGATCCATATATCAGATAATGATGGAGAGTATATTAATTTGTATGAATGTTTAATTTGACCTTGGTGTTGATGAAATATAATATCAAATTTTGTTTTTTTAATAGTTTCTCAGTGACTTATATCATTCATTCATAATTTTACTACATAAGAAATATTCAAACCCATTATAATTTTATTAGAATTAGATGGGAAAAAAAATTATAAGTTTTATCAAAAGGAGGATAAATATTCCTTTCAAAATGGTTATCATGAAGAAGAAGTATATATTGAGGAAACCGGTGGTTTTTTCATAGAAAATTATAGAAGAACCATATAAAGGTTGGGAAAATATATTTCTATTTTGAAATAGGCTCATAGATAATGGTATTTAAATAAATTTGGTTGTCTAAGGGATATAAGTTCTGTCACATGTATTATTGATATTATGCTTTCATAATAGAAATGTATAATGGTACTCTATTAATCATTGTATATATTGATAATATAATATTTTATGGTGATAATGAAGGTTTATATGATGATTTTCAAAGAATATAAAAATTAATTTTTAGAATCAATTCTTGGTCAGATGACATATTTTGTGGATTATTGGTTGAGTAGAAACTCAATTCCATATTTACATCATAGGGAAAATATGCATGGGATTTGGTAAAAAATCAGGAATTGAGAATATAGATGAATTTTCAGCAACCATATCAGTTGAAACAATATTATGAAAGGATGTTTCTGGGAGTAATGTTGATTATTAAAAATTTAGAAGAATCATTGAAATTTTAGTTTATCTCAAAACATCAAGGCCTGAAATTACTTATTCTATGACTTTGGGTTCCAAATTAAAGAGTGATCCAAGAGTCTCACTTGTTGTAGCTAACATAATTTGGAGATATTTGAAAATGAATTTTATCTTTGGGATATTACATAAACATAGTTACAATTTGAAATTATTGGAGTTTACATATGATAATTCAATGGGTGATTGTACATAAAAGATATTACCGTCACATGGAATATTATTTCATAGAGAATAATTAGTCAGTTGTTATTGTAATATGTAAAAATTTGCAACTCTATTCATGGATAAATAAGAACATGCTGCATATTCACATGAATGTACATTGATAATTTAAATGCCAGTACAATTGGCCAATTTAAAGACTGAGACAAAGGTACCATTAAAATATTCATATTATAATAAAAGTAATATTGAACTATCTAAAATATAGTGTATTGTTAAAGATCAATGAATATTGATACATGATATAATATTGTCAAATAAATGTTTATAGGTGGTGATATCTAGCTATAATACATTTCTAATAAAGACAATGACTTATTATTTTCACCAAAGGATTTCCAAAAGAGTGGTTTTTTGAGTTACAGATGAGAATTCATGTTCAGCCTTATCCTCTAACTTGTATAATATCAATGGGTTCTGGATTTTTAACTATTATTTTATGATTATTGTGCTACAAAATAAAATTATTTAAGGATAAGTGTTGTCCATTAGGGATTTCATTAAATTACATGATTATGAAAGTTGATGAAACTCTTGTGGGGGAAAATTTATAAAGTTTTTGTAGGCCATTGAATCAATTATTTTATTCTTACCTGAATTTATTTAATAGGATTTCTTGAATGATGAATTAAATAGATCGGAAGTTTTCCATGTGAACCTAAAATTTGTAATTTATTTTAAAAACCATTGTAAGAACTTTTATTTTTTTCAAACCATTTAAAAAATTATTTCACATTCTCATATATTCAATAGATACCGTATATACTCATAGTTATATCTCCATTTTTCCTACATCGAGTATTCCCACATTAATTTTGAGGTGATTAAATAACGGATATTTTCTATGTATCATGTGATATCATTACTTATTATACAATTATAAGAGATTAGTTATTTGAGAAAATAAAATTTAAGAAGTCACATGAACCTATTTCAATTCATTTTTATTCTGGGGGAGTAAAATTTATTTTCACATGTTGACATATGATACACACATTTTGAATTTTAAATTGATATATACAATGTGATTTTGAAAAAAAATAAAAATAGGTGATTGCATGTCCTAAGTATTTCATTGGATGTCATAGTATTTCAATCTGTGTATAGTGTGTTATAATGAAGTGATGGATTTTAGAGTTTTTATGGATTATGTGTTAATTACTAGAATTTTTTTATAGATTATTTAATTACTATGTATTTCATTCTTGGAAAATTTTTCTTTGTAGTTAACTAGGATTCATGCTTTGTTAATTCTTCATGATAGTTTAATTGTTGCAATTTATGTAATGATATTTAATTCCTAATGTCATGTGATACTAATTTTTTACATTGGATACTATATATTGAAGATCATGAATATTTTTATTTTTAAATTGATTTAGTGATTTCAAAATTTGAAAGATATTGAATTTTGGATTTTATGTGTTTTAATGGAATATCATAATTTTATTATGAGTTTTTATAGAATTGAATGGAATTAACTTTGTACATTGTATATAGTAAGTATATTTCTATAGAATCCATATAACAAAAATATAGTTCAACGCAAAAGTATAATATGTTTACCTCAACCAAGGAATTTATGGTACATAGAGTAAAGCCCCGACCACAGCTACCCAGAGTCGGTGCATTATTAAAAAACATTGACATGATCATTAAAGATCATGTCTTGAATGACTGATTAGTTTAATAGCCTTTGAAGTACTAGATACATTCATAAGGTTTACATTACATCATAAAGTGAAAAACTACAACAACATAATTTCCATACACAACACTAAGAGGTCATAGACAATCCATGGAGGTTATTCATAATATACTTCGTTGCATCCTGGAAAAATAAAACATAGAAAGTGGTGAGCTCAGATGCTCAGTAAGGATATCAATATAGTGGAAACTCTCATAAATAAACATATGAATTTATGGAAATGTATAACTAAAACATAATCCTCTTATACTTGAACATCAGCATTAATTGGAATGAATAAAATGAAATAATTCCATTTATTTATTCAAAAGGATATTCTACAAGTTGAATAATCACATGTAAAATCAATAACTACATTAATAATGATGGAATGCATAATCCCAGATAATCTTAACCACATAGTAAGGC
Organism: Viscum album; assembly: GCA_963277665.1. Classification (NCBI taxonomy): domain Eukaryota; kingdom Viridiplantae; phylum Streptophyta; class Magnoliopsida; order Santalales; family Viscaceae; genus Viscum; species Viscum album. Next base: position 137,723,318 of record OY728136.1, read on the forward strand.
CTTGTGCCAATACTACAAATAAGATTTTTTCAAAACCTTCTTCCAAGAAACTAGTTTGACACATGAGACTTACCGATACATCTAGGAGCTATATCAGGCTCCACCCGTCACTTAGTAAGTCAAATGCATTCCTTATATGAAATGTTTGAAACATAACATAAACAATTTTATTAAAAATAGCATACGAAATGTCAATACTTTATCCAAAAATCATGAATGGTATAAAAATAGCACATAAATAGTTAAACATAACTCATTTGATACATTATATAATATTTTATTATATCATATTAACCTCAATCGATAATAATGAAGGATATTTACATAGATAAAAATAATAATCAAAACTATTAGAGAGAAATATCACCCTTTTTTCTAGAAATCATATTAATGTAACAGTATTGGTCAAGAAGCCATTCAAAAATAGATATTTGAATCAACGTCTCTCGTAACACTTTGAAACATTTCAAAGTGATATTAATTTTAAAATGTTAATGTAGATATAAATAAATCATTAAAACCATTTTTAAAATATGGATATTAATGAGAAAGATTTAGAATAATAAATCTTTAAATCATATAAAATGATATTTCAGTTAGAGTTGTTATCCAAAAAAGAGACACATAAATAAAAATAATTGAAGTAATAAAAACTTTGTAATATAATGTGAATAAATGGATTAATGGTATACTATGTCAAAGTACATTATATACACCATATAAAAGTGATTTGGTGTATAACAAAAAATTAGTCTCAATTGAAAGTAAATTGATATAAAATCTCTAATAAATACCATATAATTATGTTAAGGATAAATCAAGGACATAATTATGTGTTAAAAATAAAAATACACTCAATATTAATGTATATTCAGTGTAAAACAATCATATCACATTCACACATAGTCTTGCAAAAACAACACCAATGAATTACATGTTTAACACAATAAATGGAGATTGAGTAAAAATTACTCTTATCAAGTTCATATATATGACTTGAGAATTTATAAATGGAGTTATTATGTGTATAAAAAGTATATACACAGAAAGGGTAGTGTAAATTATGACATAAGAAAATTAATATTGATTCCATAGATAATAATGGAGTAAAATAATCAATGATGCATGAATAAAGCCGAATGAGTGGAAATTGAAATTTCAAATTCCCTTGTCGATTGGGAAACCTAAGAATAAAACAACCATGAAATAGGGATCTATAAATCATGATGTAAATATCCATAAATTAAAGTATATTACAGAATTAATAAAATAATTTGCAGTACACACACCACATGCAATAAATAAGTGGTGAAAAATCGAAATCTCAAGGAATTAAAAGTTATATAAGAAACCCCTTACTTTGTACATTTTCCATGGTCGACGATATTTTATCCTCCAGTATAATGGTGAAATAATTGTTATTGAATTATACGAGAATAATATTCATTTATATGATATCATATATGATTTTTTAACATTGATTTATAAATAATGTAATTGTTTTATCGTCATTTTATGTGTTAACAGATTCATTTTACTTTATATTATTTGTTATGTGAGCCATATTTGTTATGGATTGGGTGTATCTTATTCATATCCAGAATGATATTATGTCTCAAAATATTATTTTTAATCATCAAATGAAATTTATTCTTGAATGGACATGATGGGGAGTGAATCTCATCACGTTCGTCGAGACGGTAATCCGTACATACGCACGAGTGACAATATCAATTTTTTTATATTAAAATAATATATAGATGGATGGTATATAATATGTATATAATCATTATCATGTTATATTTATTTTTTTCATGAATTATCCATCATTATTACACGCAACCAAATAATAATGTATTGAATAACAATTACAACACGACATGGAGACGGTAATCCATACGTACACACTTATGGTGACATGTCATTCAAAGGACTGATAGAATAATGAATATGGATGTTCCATATTTATAATAAAATCATTTTATATAGAAGATATTGGATTTATTATCTTATAATTTAAATAATTAATAAATAAGAAGTGGAAGATGAAAAGAACTTGAAAGAGGGTGGAGAAATTATTACCTCTTCTCCGTGTTCTTTTTTTGATTTAATTAAAAGGACTCCGTAAAAATGATTTATGACCAAAGGAGTTCTTCTAGGATGAATTGAGGTTATTTTATAAGATATTAGTGTTGGGGATGACTGATCCAAAAGGAATTGAAGGTGTGAATTTGAGAGAAGGGGAAGTGCCCTTTTATAAGAGGGGTGAGTTCCACCTTAGGATAAACTTAAAATATTATTTTATAATAAAATCATTATGAGTTTATAATTTCTCCAAAGTGGATTATATATAGGAAAATGTTGGTAGTGGTGGAAAACCACTCAAACAATAGGATTTAGATAGGTCTGTGTCACTATATTAACCTTAACTTTTAGATTTAACTCATAGTTAAATAGTTTGACATTTACCATGTCTCTTTGTATTTTTATATTATATGGTTGATAAAATTACTATATACATCCAAGAGAACACAAAGATGTTAATTAATTATACACCAATCATTGTATAAGTCATTTTTCCTACCCTTAGATTTTTAAGAATAAAATATCAATTAATAATATAATATTTTTTTAAAACTCTTTTATGTCAATTTTGAAATTATTTGGTATTTTGTTTTTTCTAAATTCATAAAAGCATTATTACTTCGAAACAAATTAATATAACAATACATATTCTGTCATATTAACTTATATAAATAGTGGAATTAATAAAAAGTCTCAAATTTTATTTATTTTGATATTTAGAATATAAATTATTTTAATATTTCATTAATTATGTAATTATTGCATCACCATGGTGTCATAAATAAATTAAATTATTTAACTTCTAAAAATTATAAATAAAATACAATTATGTAGGAAATATTTTTTTATATGTAATTAATATTTATAATGATATTTATCTTATGTGTAAACCAATATTATAAATGTTATAGTTATTAAACTTTTTTATTTTAACTCTTTTAACTCTTTTTTCAATTAAATAATAATAAATGTTCTAATCTAATCCATGTGAACCAAAGAGGTTAATATTTTATTTATAAGGTTTTTTATCATCAAATTATAATTATTCAAATGAATTAGGACATTTGTTAGGGTAAATATAATATAATATTTACCCTTAAATACCCTATCTACTTTTAACCAAGGTAAATAAAAGTAAAAAGTTACAATTCAAAAAAAAAGTATTTTTTTCTTATTGAACAAAATTTTACTCCATGATATTAACCATGCCACCTGTCTTTTTCAAATTAAACTCACGGATGCGGTAATATTATGTTTTATGTGAATTTACACATTTTCTTAAGAGGTAGGTAAGAGAGTGTGAAAAGTTCAATAAAATTTTAAATATATAATATTATTACAAAATGAATCCAATGAATTACAATTAACTTATATGGGAATTATTTATATATTTTGACCTAAAATAAATTTAAATTAAATAAATAATTATTTAAATAAAAAATTTGTTTTAAACTATAACTTGGTTTTTTCACTATTTATACAAAATTAAATGTTTAGAGAAACATAAAAAAAATTCCCCCTAATATAATTTTGATATTATGAATTCAAAAATGAATTCAATTTTAAAAAATTCAAAACATATAAATTAAATTTATTAGTTTAAAATTAATTCCTGCTGTCAAAACAAAAAAACGTATTTTTATGATATAATAAATACCAAAAGATTGACATTGTTTATATCCAATTTCAAAGTAAAATTACATCCAATGAAAAATGTGGGATTAAATGGTAAAAATATAATCTAATTATACATCCAAACCATTCATATGTATAGTTGAACACTTTAAATTATTTTGATTAAAAAATTTGTCATCAGCTAAAATACATTATTTTTCACTATTCTCCCAAATATGAAACATATCAAAAAAACAAAAAAAAATTATAAAAACAAAATTATTATGTCCTGATCCAAAATAATATGTTTATATTGTAAAATTGAATATATAAAATTTTCATGTATTGGATTTAAAAAAGTGTTCACCATTAAAATGCGACAAAATTATATTTCATTAAAAATACATCTTTTATCTGAAAAAAAGGAATTTGTTATTACATTATGACTAATAAACTCATAATATGGATTCTAAAATTATATGGGTTATATACAGTTCAAAATTATGTTAATAATATTCGTAAACTCTTTTGAATGGCTAGTTGGGTATGTTGTGGTAAGATTGAACCCGACATTGCATGTAGTGTAAGTTATTGAATTAATTTGAAGAACTAACATACAATTAAATCATGGGGTGTTACATTTTTCCCTAAATAAATAAATTGTTTCCTCTCAATTTTTAAAATTCACCTTGGAAATATAATGGAAAGTACCATATCAGAGAAATATTCAATAAAAATATCACTTTAAAAGAATGAAAGATTAGTACATAGGTCACCCAAGATAACCTATACTAGGATTCCATGAAGGAAAACATGGATATTGAAGATAAAATTAGTGTCATATTCTGATGGATAGGGATAGAAATAATGATCAGGATAATGTTAACAATAAGAAAATAACAAACATGTTATGGGACAAAGAGTCATTAGCCTACCACAAGGAAAACAAAACGGACAACATTTTTCTGTTTTACGTTACATTTCTTAAAGATGATGAATTGTTTATGAGATTGAGTAAGAACATAGAGAGATATACTTACTTTTTAAGTATATTTCCATTCTTTAATAAATTTCTACCATTAACTCATATTTTTAAAAGATGAGAGTTCAAGAAGACATGGTCACACCAGAATATCTAGAATTAACTTCTAGAGAATCACATGATCCACAATGAATAAACTATATTTTTACTGTGTCATTAGAGATTAATAAAAACCAAAATGGGTAATAATAGAAAAAATTATCCCCCAAGAAAAATACTCCTTTAGATAATGAAACATCAATCTTAATATCTAAAATCAAACAAACAACACTCCAAAGTTAAATAATTACCATTCAATAATCAATTTTCTATAAAATCCTTCTATATAATCCAAACTAATATTGTAACCCAAAACATAAACGAATTTGGTTGTGTAGTCTTCCACGTTAAATTGTATTTCCAAATGACGTCTACTACTCATAAAGTCACATACTTAAAAGTAATTCACATAATCACATATTCTATATTATAATTTAATCATTTCCACAATTAATCCAAATCACTATAAATCCACAATAAATACATAGATAAAAATCCACCATTAATCCTCAAATTTAATACCAAAGTATTCTATTTTCCTTGGGCATATAGTGTTCCCAACAAAGAGAACGTCTTCAAAAATAACATTTATCATTTAATCACCAAATCATTTTCCTATACTAATCTTATTCATTTGATAAGACATAAGATCCAAATAAATATATTATTGATCAATAAAATTAGTTAAATAAAAATAATTAGTCATACTAACCAGGGACTTCACGTAGTCTAGTGGTAGGCGATAAATCCCAATCGTACTTTGGTTGTTGGTTTGCTTCCCACAGCTTTGTCCGAAGTGACAGGTTGTCACACGGTCTGCGTGTTGTCATTTTTCAAAAACTATATTTTATAACATTACCAAAATGAGTTAAATTCTTCAAAATAAACATAATATCATTTAACCAAAAATGGTATCTCACACCTTGCATTTTCATTCCAAAATATAATAACTTGTAATTTCCTCAAATTCAAGGATCATATAAAATCAAATTGTTATTTATAACTATATCCCCAAGAGAAAAGATAATTCTTCCACAAATATCATTTTCACATGATAAATTGCAGGGTTATACATATAAAATAAAATTCATTCAAAGTAATCTTGACCAAAAAGATCATTAATACCTTTAAACATTTTTCCATACATTTATTTCCACATTTGTTTTTCTTTAACCAAGTTGTTATCCTATAGAATAGAGCATTAACTTGGGTGATGCAAAGGTCCTCACATTTATGATAAATGACTGTAAATGGATTCATGGGACCATTTTTATTTTCTTCCATAGCAATATTCATTATTCCTCAATAATTCATCACATAATTCCCTTTTTTCCCACACATAAATCATTTCTTTGTTCTGTTGAGACACTTTCTTGGGGGTCTCCTTCCACATTTCCTCCATGATGGAAATTGATGATTCTTTTTTCCATGGCCACCACTACTGGAGCTCCTATCATTCATCACCTTTCTGTTCTTTGTTGTGTCTGTGATTTGGTTAATATATATATTGATTATCGTATTTTTTGAAAACATATTTGGCCTAAACCTGCTAAATTTTACGCCAATCAAAATTCCATTTTCTTCCTCATTTCCACCACCATTCCCACCTTGGACATCATTCTCAAATTTACTATGACTTCCTTGGAATCTAGCCATTGACTAAAACAAGAATGTATTATGTGAGTAACAGTACTCATAAAATCATTTAGAAAATATCATTACACCATATTTTCAATTTGAAACTCCTTAGGATTAACCAAGGTCATTTATTCTCATCTTATAATAAAATCATTAAAATCGGTTTGTAAATAAAATGTAAATTATCCTAAGAATATCCTCTCAGAGTGTCGTCACCAAGAATACAACAAGGCCTATTGTCGTGCACCTGTTCCTATTTGAGTTTTTTTTAAAGAGGTGTTTTTGAGTTTTACCCATAGGTACATCTGTGCCAGAGCCGCCTCTACCTTCTTGTGTCTAGAAAAAGATGTATTCCATGGAAAACTCAAAAAATTTCTACAGTACCAAAATTATGGGAAGTTCTATTATAATCCTCAAAGTTTATCTTAGGGCTATGAGTTTTATTCAGAGTTTATATAAATCTAGTTTCCATGGTTTGTACAAAATATTCTCTGATAACAACTGTAACACCCAGACCCCAGTAATCTAGAGTCAATGCATTATTACATAACATCGCCATGATGTTAAAGGTCTAGTCTCAATAGACCGATTAGTTTAGTGGCCTGTAAAGTACTGGATACATTCATAAGGTGTACATTACATCATAAAGTGAAAATATACCACAACAAAGTTTCCATAGACAACACTAAGGGAACATAGACTATACCTGGAGGTCATTCATAATATAATTCTTTGCATCCTGGGAAAAATAAAAATAGAAAGGGTGAGCTCAGATTCTCATTAACAATAACAATATAGTGGAAACTTTCATAAATAAGCATTATAATTTATGGCAATGTATAAAAAAAGAAAAGCCATTTAAACTTGAACTTCAGCATAAAATGGAAAAAATAATATGAAATAATTCCATTTAATTATTCACATGGATTTTCTACTTGTCCAATAATAAAATTTAATATCAATAACTACTTTAATAATGATGGTATGCATAATTACAAACTATCATAACCTCATAGTCAAGGCCTTGTGCCAAGACTGAAAATAAGATTTTGTCAAGGCCTTGTGCCAAGACACTAGTTTGTCTCGTGATACCTATCGATACATCGAGGAGCTATAGTGGGATCCACCCATCACTTACTATGTCTAATGCATTACTCATATGAATGGTTTGAAACATAACATACATGTTCGTATTAAAAATATTATACAGAATGTCAATAATTTATCCACAAATAATGAATAGTATAAAAATAGCACATCCACAGTCAAACATAACTCATTTGATAAAATATAGAAGATTTTATTGTATAAGATTAACCTCAATCGAGAATAATCAATGATATTGACATACGTGAAAATAATCATCAAAAAAATTAGAGAGAAATATCCCCCTTTTTCTTGAAATCATTTTAAAGTCACACTATTTGTCAAGAAGACATTTAAAAATAGATTTTTGAATCAAAGTGTCCCATACCACTTTAAAACTATAAAAAGTATTTTTAATTTTAAATATTTAATGTCCATATAAATAAATCCATAAATCTATTTTTAAAACATGGACATTAATGAGAAAGGTTAGAATTATAAATCATTAAAATATTTAAAATGTTATATTAGTTATAAATACTAACCAAAAGAGAGACACTAGAATAAAAATAATTTAGGTAATCAAAACTTTGTAATAACATGTGAATAATGGGATTCATGATATACTATGTCAATTTATATTATATACACAATATAAAACTAATTTGGTTTATAACAACCAAGGAGTTTCCATTGAATTTAAATTGAGATGAAATCTCTTTTAAAGACCGTATCATTAGGTTAAAGATAAAACAATGACATAATTATGTTTGTAAAATATAAATACACTCAGTATGATTGGATATTCAGTGTAAAACTATCAGAGAACATGCACACACATTCTTGTAAAAACAACACCAATGAATTATATGTTTAACTAAACAAACTGAGACTGAGTTAAAATTACTCTTATCATGTTCATTTCGATGACTTGAGAATTTATCAATGGAGTTATTATGTATACAGAATGAATATCCAAATAAAGGGTAGTGGAAGTTATGACATAATCAAATGAATATTTATTCCACACATAATCTTGGAGTAAAATTATCAATGAAGTCTGCATAAAGTCAAATGAGTGGAAATTGAAATTTCAAATTCCCATATCGATATGGTAACTTATGAATAACACACCCATGAAAGAAAGATAATAAACAAATGAATTAAATATCCATAAAATAATTTATATTAAAAAATTAATATAATCATGGTTATTACACACACGACATGCAATAAATAAGTGGTGAATAATGGAAATCTCCCAGAATTAAAAGTGAGATAAGAGTCCCATTACTTTGTACATTTTCTTGGTTGAGGATATGATAAACTCCTGTATAATGGTAAACTAATTGTTATTTAATTATACAAGAATCATATTCATTATTAATATATCATATATGATCTTTTAACATGGATTTGTTAATAATATCTTAGTATTATCGTTGTTTCGGGTGTTAATGGATTCATTTTCCTTTAAATACATATTTATGTGGGCCATATTTGTTATGAAAGGGATGTATCTTATTCATATCCATAATTATATCATGTCTCTAAACATTATTTTTAATCATCAAATAAAATTTAGTCTTGAATGTATATGATGTGGAAATAATCTCATCGCGTTCGTGGAGAGGGTAATCCGTTCATAGGGATGAGTGACAATATCATTCATTTGATATGAAAATAATATATAGTTGTATAGTATTTCGTATATAATGAATCATTATCATGTTATATTTATGTTTTAAATTAATTAAACATCATTATTATTCCCATACAAATAATAATGTATTCAATAACAATTAAACCACGATGTGGAGACGGTAATCTGTACGTACGCACGTATGGTGACATGTTATTCAAAGGATGGATAGAATAATGAATATGGCTGTAAAATATTTATAGTAACATCATAGTCTATAGAATATACTGGAGACATTTTTTTATAATGTAAATAACAATGAATGATGAAGTGGAAGAAGAAAAGAACTTGAAAGAGGGTGGTGAAATTATTACATTTTCTCAAAGTTCTTCCTTTTTATTTAATCAAAAAGGCTCCTTAAGATGGATTTTTGACCATTGGAGGGAATCTAGGATGAATTGAGTGAATTTGAGAGGATATTTGGTCTAGGATTGGCTGAGAAAAAATGCTTTGACTGTGTGAATTTGAGAGAAGGGGAAATGCCCTTTTATAAGAGGGGTGTGGGGCACCTTAGAAAAAACGTAAAATATTATTTTATAATAAAATCATATTCGGTTTATAATTTCTCCAAAGTAGATTATTTAATGTATATGTTTTTTTTTGGGAATAAAAACACTCAACCAATAAGTTTTAGACATGTTTGGGTCACTATATTAACCTTAACATTTATATTTAACTCTTAGTTAAATTGTTTTACATTTACCATGTATCTTTGTATTTTTATATTATATGTTTAATAAACGTACTATATACTATAAATACATCCCCAAGTGGTTCATTAATGATACAAATATCATTATATATTTCCTTTTTCTGATACATAGATCTTTACAAATAGAATATCAATTAAAAATATAATATTTTTTTAAAAACTCTTTTATGTCAATTTTAACACTATTTGGTATATTGTTTTTTCTAAATTCATAACAGAATTATTACTTCTATTAAAATTAATATAAAAAACTAATATATGTCATATAAACTAATATAATTAGTGGAATTCATTAAAAGTCTCAAATTACATTTACTACGATATTTATAATATCAATTATTTTAATATTTCATTAATTATGTAATTATTGTATCACCGTTGTGTCATAAATAAATTAACTTATATAATGTATAAAAATAATAAATTAAATAAAATAATGTAGGAAATTTTATTAGCTTTATAATTAGTATTTATAATTTAATTTTTCTTATGTGTAACCCTATATTAAAAATGTTTGATTTATTAAACATTGATTTTAAATCTTTTAACTCTTCTTTGAATTAAATAATAAAAAATTTCATAATCTAAATCACGTGTACCAAATAGGTTCATTTTTTATTCCTAAGGTTGTTTTTGGTCTAATTATATTTAGACATTAGAATTAGGACATGTTTTACAGTAATAATAATATCATTTTTACCCTTAATTACCCTATTTAATTTTAACCGTGGCAAATAAAAGTAAAAAAGTTAATATTCACCAAAAATTATTTTTATCATATTGAACTGCATTTTACTACATGATATTAACCATGTATCTAAATTTTTTGAAATTCAACTCACATAATTTGTAAAATTATATTTTATGTGAATTTACAAATTCTCCTAGAGGTCGGTATAAGACAGAGAAAAGTTCAATATAATTTTATATATCAAATGTTTTTAAAATATTAATACAATTAATTACACTGAACATATATGGATATTATGTATATATTTTTTCCTAAAACAAATTTAAATAAAATAAATAATTATTTAAAAAATTCGGTTTTAAACAATAACTCTTTTTTTCACTATTAATCAAAAATTAAAAGTTCTCAGAAACATACCAAAAATTCACAATAATCTAATTTTGATATTATGAATTAAAAAATTAAGTCTATTTACAAATTAAAAACATATAAATTGCATTTATTAGTTTAAAATTAATTTCCGTTGTCCAAACCAAAAAAGCGTATTTTTCTGAAATAATAACTAAAAAAGATTGACATTTGTTTGTGTCCAATTTCAAAGTGAAATTACATCCAATAAAAAACATTGGATTAAATGGAAAAATATAATCAAGTTATACATCCAAACTATTAATATGTACAGTTGAAAACTATAATTTATTTTGATTAAAAAATTTATTTTCAGTTATAATATATTATTTTTCACTGTTTACCCAAATATGAATGTTATCAGAAAAAAACCAAATATTTATTGAAACGAAATTATTATGTCCCAATACCAAATAAATGGTTTATCTTGTAAAATTGATTATATAAAAGTTTCAAATATTAAATTTAAAAAGGGTTCTTCATTAAAAGTAATCAAACATGCATTTCTTGAAAAATAGTACTTTTATTTGAAAAAAATAAATTTGTCCTTAAATAATGTATATGAAACTCATAATATGGATTCTAAAATTAGAAGGGTTATATAAATTTCAAAATTCAGTTAGTACTATTCATAACCACTTTTGAATGGCTAGTTTTGTAAGTCGTGGTGCGCTTGAACCCGACGTTGCTTGTTGTGTAAGTTATTGAATTACATTGATGAATTAACGTACTATTAAATCTTATGGTGTTAAACATGGAGGTCATCCGTGCCAATGGGGGGTCATCTCAAGAAAGAAGGAAGGATTACGTGTCCATGTATAGCACTCAAGAGAGATGGACTATGAATAGGGACTATAGAGTGCATGACCCCAAGAGAGAATGGGATGGTCGATCTTGCAAATAGAGAGTAGGAAGAACTAATGTGCAATGAAGAAAGGCAGTAAGGGGTTGGGTTTCTAACAACCCTAATGAGTAGATTGATTAATATACTATGTCCTATTCATGTTAATGTTTTGATGTAGGGCCATTGTACATAGATAATGTTTACTCACTAATTAAAGACCTGGAAAAAAATTTTGGCGTTTAATATAATTTCCCTGATCAAACACGAGTCATCCAATATCGTGGGGGATATCTTCTTCATTATGTGACCTTTTTCTTCACAAAAGAGAACCTCATATATGAGGGTTCTTTAGACTGATCTATTACAAGCCTCAAAGCCATGTGTGATTCATCAGAACTCCGCGATTATTTTAATAATTGATAAATATATATTCTCCAAAACACAATAATTTTTTTGATATGATTAACACCTTCTATATGATTTCCACTTATATAGAGTTTCATCCATGAGTGAAAGTGTCACAAGGTATTTAAAATCCTATGATAATTATAAAAATACATGAATCTGTCATATAATTCCCAGAGGACACTAGTTTTAGGATGTGATTATTTATGGGGGATGATCTTTCATGAGTCTCTATGTAGGTCGGTATGATGTTAGATTAAGAAAATGTTTCGTAATTATGTTTTGTTATATAGTGGTATGTTGATGTTGTTCATTAAAAGTGAGTCAATATGAGGGGTATGAATTTTTATAATGAAATTTTATGATGATAGATATAAGTCCCCGGCCTTAATCCTTAAATTATATTGAATTAAATGAATAATTCACATTGAGGATCTTTTCAGGTTTAGAGTTTTAGAGAATTAGGACATAACTATTACATCTCAAATGATTACAAAGTAGAAACTTTTACTAAGTTTTCATAAAATAAAAACTCTTAAAAAGAAACATGTCTAGTTCCATGTTTTAGGTTTCATGACATTCCCTTGATCCCATCCTTGAACCTATTCCATGTTATGTCCTGTGAAAAACATTTTGAAAACTTGGGATGAGAAAAAAAACCCAGTAAGGGAAACACAAAGAATGAAAACTGTTAGTTTTTCAAAACAACAAGTAAACCATTTATACTTTATCAAAGTAATATTTTCCTCCTTTTCAAAGTAGTAAAAACTATTCACTGAATAAAAGTTCATTACTTACCCTTCTTTAACCAATAGATTACCATAACACCCATATTAATATCACATAACATATAAAGGTAACTTGGGACATAAACATACTTAAGTGGAATAACCATAAGGTCGACTTCAAGACATATCACTTAATGGAATAGACATTCGGCCAACTTCCATAAAAACTTAAAGGAATAGCCATACGGCCGACTTCCATACCCAATGCATCAGAGGTTATAACGTAAGCACCCATCCCGGTATTCACGGAACCACCCGTCATATGGTTTATCACGTAACCACCCGTCAAATGTCCAAGTACCATTCTAAAATCATAAGACAAATACAATGGAAAGAAAACATTTCCACACATTGATCACAATATATCACTTAAATATATTCACATAAAAAATCCATTATAAAAACAATTTTCAATACCAAAATAAAAGAAAATAAAAAAATGGTATATATTATTCATTAAATGTTAATGGCTTGTAGAGAAAGTCGAATCTCAAATAATGGTTACGGCGGCGGAGAAGTCGTTTTCTCTGCATATGTACGACAAAAACATTCCCTTTTGTCATTTAGTAAAACGCTTCGTATAAAAGGATTCCTTTTGAATAAAGGTAAAAGTCAAAGGGTTTTATACACCATATAAAAGATAGTTGTGTATAAAATGAAATATGCCTCAATGAAAGGATATTGAGATGAAGTCCCTTACAAAGACGGTATCCTTGGTTTAAAGATAAATCAATTACATAATTATGTGTGAAAAACGAAAAAAAATATAAATGGATATTAAGTGTAAACAAATCATAGGTTATTCACACATATTCATATAACGGCATATTAATGGAGTATAATTTTATCCCAAAGAATCAAATTTGGGTTAAGAAGTTCCCTTGCAAAATTTTGAAAGCCTAATGGCATCACTACAAAATTCTAAAAATGAGTTGATGAGAGATAAAAAGGGTAACTCATCACATGGAAATAAAATTTAAATCAATAAGGATATAGAAGAACATATCCCAACATAATATTATTTGAATTAAAATACATAACGAAAGAAGTATTTTAAAAAGTGGAGGGTGAAAGGTCCCCTTACCGAGTTGGGTAACTTTCGAAATGTACACCCCATGGAAGAAGGGTCATACAATGAAGATGTGAATACCCATAAATGAAATTATACTACAAAAAGTGTATAATAATTGGAAGTACATACACCACTCAAAGGAAATTGTGGAAAATGTAGCATAAATCTCACTGCAATAAAAGTGAGATGAAAAATCCTTTACGAAAACTCGGCAGCCTAACTACGCCACTTAAAACCTCCAAAATGGATTGATGAGAGGAAATATGTTCTCTCATCATATGATCATAAAAATTACAGTAAGAGTAATATAAAAGAACATCCCAATAACAAGAAATATGAGCATAAAAGGAATGACATAAAAGAGCGTACTTAAAAAGAAAGAGAGGAGTAGGATCCCTTACCTAGGGTCCGACTTGACTCGATCGTTCTTTAACATCCTGAATAATAAAAATGAGTTAATTTTTACTTTCTTAAGAACATTTTTCATGTTAATTATTCCTTTTATATTAATTATTTACTTGTTATAAACATTATATAATCATTTATGTTAATAATGATTGTTTTGTCGATATTTGGTTCTTAAGTCAAAAGTGGACTTCTAACAATTACATGTTGTTCATGTGGTCAAAGGTTCATTATATACAGAATGAAATTACTGATTTGGATATCATATATATCATATATATCTAGAATATACATGTCTTTATAATATTACATAATCATTTAGAGGTAATAAATGAAAGTCACCGTTCATGGAGACGATAAGTCGTACGTACGCATGAACGCTACTTACATTTCTATGACATATTAATGGAATTAAAACTAAATGACAGATGTGTATATTTTTAATTCCAGAATTATATTCATGATTTATATGTATCATACATAACATATATCCATTATATGTATTTTTAATAGTACATTACTTTTGAGGATAAGAAATGAAATGCACCGTTCATGGAGACGGTAAGCCGTACGTACGCATGAACGCTACTTTCATTTCTATCTCGTACTTTAATGGTAAGAAAAAATAATGATATAAAGGTATATTATAATTCCAGTATAACATCATATATAATAATTTTAAATCCATCCTTTAGACATCCCACATATGGCATTAATGAATCAAATCACTTTGAGGGGGCGGTAGTCCGCACTTCCTAAAATAATGATATCGCGTATACCCATAATGGAATCCATAAAGGTATGCCACAAATGAAAAATTCAGAAGCTTAAGTAAAACATAAAAATATTATATAACATATATAAACATAGTGACATCTTAATGGCCACCTTTGAAGGTGTTATATGAGTGTTGAACAATCATCGTTTCGTGATGCAGAAATTCACCATCCACAGAAACTGTATGTTCTTTAACCATTAGATAAAGGTGTGTGTATGTGTAGCTCGAATACATATTATAAAAACATCCTAGTATATTGAATATACTAGAGTTGTTACAAAATAAATGAATAAAAAGATTTTAGGGGTTGGAGAAGCAAAATAAAACAAAAGAGCACAAGTGAAGACGTTACCTTAAAATTGGGTAACTCCCTTTGGATTGAACCAAAAGGGTTTCTTGAAGAGAATCCTGCCTAATTTAAGGCTTTTAGGATTATTAGAGGGATGTGGAGAGACAAAATTACCAGATATTGGCCGATCCAAAGGTTTGAGAGGTGTGGGTAAGGGGGTAGAGGTGGTGGCCTTTTATAAGAGGAGAGGAGGGGCACTCTTGGAAAAGTATAAAATGTTACTTTATTTTCAAACAGTTTTCGGATCTTAATGGTCCCACATTTATTTTTTTCTAGGATAAGGTAATCAGGGTTCGAAATCCACCCATCCAATAAGTTTTTTACATGTGTAGGTCCAATATTTTGCATTATCTTTCCATTTTATTTAAATCATTAAATAATGATGTTATCGCTACATCATCATGATGTCATAATGAATTTAATTTAGTTAATGTCTAAAATTTATTAAAAATATAATATGATGTCGGAAAGATTTTAGCTTTACAATGACTATTGATAGTCCAAATTCTGACTTGTATAACCACATGTAAAATTTGTTTTAGTAAAATAAATCATGTTTGTGACATTTTTATTTTAACTTTAAATAAAAGGCATAAATGTCATTATCATACCCAAGTGGCTCCATGGGGTACCAAAAATAGACCCATGGGTTTTCTGGGTCGGCCATAACTCCGTAAATATTGTTAGGACAAGTGTCAATATATTTTCATTTTATTATAATATCATTTTTACCTTAAATCACACTAATTACCTTTAATCGCGATTAATAAAACATAAAAGTTACTTTTCATTAAAAATTATTTTCATCTTATTGAACCTCATTTTACTTAAGAATTAAAATCATTTAAATTTTATTTTTTAAATTCAAATCACAGAAGTTGTAAAGTCCCATTTAAACGAAAAATCAAATTTTGTAACCACCACTTTGTGGTTTCACTAATCATCAAAAATTGGAGATTTTCAGAAAAATACCAAAAATTCACCCTAAGAAATATTTTATATTCCGAATTAAAAAATGATGACTATTTTACCAAATTCATAACATATAAGTTTCATTAATTAATTTTATAATTAATTCCAGCAGTCAGAGCAAATAGCGTGTTTTTAAGAAACAATAAGTATCAAAAGATTGACACTAGTTTAAGTCAAATTTCAAAGTGAAATTAATTCCAATGACCAATATTGGATTAAATGGTAAAAATATATTCTAATTTTACTAAAAAAACAATCCAAAAGATAATCTAATCATACAAATAAACTAGATTAAAAATAGGTTTTGAATTAAAATACAATATTTTTCACTATTCATTAAAAAATGAACATTATCAGAAAGATACCAAAAATTTGTACAAAGTAAATTTTGATGTCCCGATTCTAAAAAAGAATTTTATTTTGTCAAATATAACACATAACATTGTCAAAAAGAGGTTTTAAAAGAGGTTCGCCTTCAAAAGGCGGTTAATCGACCTTTTAATGAATATTAGAATGTCTACGCTTAAAATTGGATTCATTCGCGTTTTTAATCCTCTAACATTTATTGTAAAGAGTAAAAATATTTGACAAACATATATAATAATTTTTTAGGTAGTTCTGTTCATTCCATCCATTACAATGGCTAGGCGTTAACTAATATTTAAAATAATATTATTTATCATTAGTGTGCAATGTAAGCTTCCCAAGAAACTCATTGTTGCGTATTGGGTATGCCATTGATCATATAATCCCCTTTATGTAATATTATTATTTTATTCACAAATATGGATAAATACAAAAATTTCATATTCTTTATTTACCTGGGGTGTTACATCCTTTCCCCCTTTTGGAAATTTTGCGTCCTCGCAATTTTAAAACTGGGCTTGGAAATATCCTTGAAAGCCCCACATCGGAACAAGAGTCGGTAAAACAATCACATTAAAATAAAGAAATATAAGTACAGAGGTCACCCGAGTTAACCCATATTAGAATTCCATGTAGGAAATCATGGACATAGAGCAGAAAACATAGGGTCATGATTGGATGGAGAGTGATAGAAAACATGTTTAGGAGAAAGTTAACCAGATGAAAATCACAAACTTGTGATGGGTTAAACGGTATTCGATTCCCAGTAATAAAAGTTAACAGACAACATTATTGTTTTAAGTTACTCTTCATTGAGGAATTTATTTTTGATACTTACTAAATCATAATGAAACATACATACTTGTCATGTAGACTTCCAACTTTTACTAGATTCCTTAATCAAACTCATATTTCCTCCAAAAGATAAGTATTTAGGAAGACTTGTTTGAATAAGAATACTATAATCAATTTCTAGAGAATCACCTAATCCACAAAAGAGAACTATATACTTCCCATGTCTTTAGACTCTAACAAAAACCAAAACCAAAAAGGTTAGTACAGGATCTGATAATCTAGAAAAGGTTAACCCATTATAAAATGAAAATCTATTCGTAATCTCCAAAATTTTCCCAAAAAAACCCAAAGTTCAATGAGGACCATTCGATAAACAATTTTTCCATAAAACATTTCAATGTAAACAAAACTAAGATTTAATCCCAAATATTTGAATGATTTAGTCACTTAGTCTTCCAAGTTATGTCGTAACATTTATCTCTAAAAAACATCAGTTTCTCCTAAAGTCTTGCATTGAAAAGTAATTAAACTAACGACATATCCTCCATGATAAGTTAATCATTTTCATAAAAACCCAAAATCAACTTACTCTTAATTAATAAAGTCACCTAACTAAAAATAATAATTCATACTAACCAGGGAATTCACGTAGTCCAGTGGTAGGCGATAAATACCCATTGCACTTTGGTTGTGGGTTTGATTCCCACAGCTTTGTCCGACGTGATGGGATGTCACACGGTCTACGTGTTGTCCTTTTTATAAATCTCCAAAAATAACCCAAACATGTTTTAACCTTAATTGTTTCTTTATACCTCTCATTTTCATCCAAATTCATTGCGGTCTCAACATCTTAATTCTTGAAGTCTTATTTCACCACCATATGATAAAATAAAACGATTCCCAAAATGAATAACATCATACCTTGATCATGGCATCCACTCAGTTTCATCGTCATCATGCTCACGTAGGTAGAAGTCCCATGCATTAAAAAAATTATTTAGAGATCCTTCAAAATCATTTTCTTCCTCAATCCAAATACACCTTGTACAACATGGGTCATATGGGTGTTCACAGAAAAACAGTTTTTGAAAATAATCATGTATGACGTATAGTTACAAAACATCTGATAAAACATGATTTCTATAAAATAGATAGACAGAATTTGAGTTGAAACATTCTATTTTTGGTCCTTTTAAAATAACATAAGTTTGTTCTAAGAGACTATTTTTTAAATTCAAATATAAATAGATTGTGTAAGGGTCTCCTTCCTTAGAACCATCTTTAAAATCATAATATTATTCAAATTCTTATGATATGGCAAAATATTTGAAAATTCCATGATAATATTTACCTTTCTTGAAAATATGAAAATATTGTGAAAATAGTATTTGTCTAAAAACAACCCATGATCCATTATGATAACGAGGTATAGTGGAGGTGTTTGATATCTCAAAAAACTGCTTGCAAGTGAGTTGTATGCTAGAAAAAGTATCACAATCATCCGAACATGACTTTGCAATAATTATTGCAAGCAGGTCATCAGGAAGTGATAGGAATGTCATTTTAGATCCTTCTCCTTCCATTCATAACCGACTTTACTTGACCTTAAAAAAGTTATAAAACAATGATTTAACTGAAATAATAGATATAGGGACTAATCATGTGTCTAACAAAAACTCATAATCCCTAAAGTTGTCTAAACCGACCTTTGATACCAACTATAAGGCCCCAGCATTAAACCTTACTTAATATTGAATTAAATGAATAATTCACATTGAGGATCTTTTCATGATTAGATTTTTAGAGAATTAGGACAAAACTATTACATCTCAAAAGATTAAAAGTAGAAACATTTATTAGGTTTCCATAAAATAAAAACTCTTAAAAAGATACATGTCCAGTTCCATGTTTTAGGTTGCTTGACATTCCCTTGATCCCATCCTTGACCCTATTTCACGTTATGTCCTGTGAAAAACATTTCAAAAACTTTTGATGAGCATAAAAAGATTAGTAAGAAATACACAAAAATGAAAACTGTTAGTTTTTCAAAACAACAAGTAAACCATGTATACTTTATCAAAGTAATACTTTTACCTTTTCGAAGTAGTAAAAACTCTTCACTAAATAAAAGTTCATTACTTACCCTTATGTTACCAAAATGATACCATAAAACCCATATAAAGATCACATAACATATAAACTTAACTTGGGACATAAACATACTTAAGTGGAATAACTATAAGGTCGACTTCCACACATATCACTTAATAGAATAGCCATTCGGCCAACTTCCATACATACTTAATGGAATACCCATATGGACGACTTCCATACCCAATGCATTGGAGGTTATAACATAACTACCCGTCCCGGTATTCATGGAACAACCCGTCATATGGTTTATCACGTAACCACCCGTAAAATGTCCAAGTACCATTATAAAATCATAAGACAAATACAATGGAAAGAAAAAATTTCCACACATTGATCACAATATATCACTTAAATATATTTACATAACAAATCCATTATAAAAACCATTTTCAATACCAAAATAAAATAATATAAAAACATGGTATTTATTTTTCATTAAAAGTTATTGTCTTGTATAAGAAGCCGAATCTAAAATAATGGACACGGCGGCGGAGAAGTCTTTATCGCTTCATACGTACGAAAAAAACATTCCCTTTTGACATTTAGTAAAATTCTTTGTATAAAAATATTCATTTTGAATAAACGTAAAAGTAAAAGTGGTTTATACACCGTATAAAAGATAGTTGTGTATAAAATGAAATATGCCCCAATGAAAGAAGATTGAGATGATGTCCCTTACAAAGACGGTATCCTTGGTTTAAGTGTAAATCAATTACATAATTATGTGTGACTAAAGAAAAAACCAAATATAAGGAGATATTAAGTGTAAAACAATCAGTGGTTATTCATACATAATCATAGAATGACATATTCAAGGAGTATAAGTTTATCCCAAATAATCAAATTTGGGTTAAGGAGTTCCCTTGCAAAAATTTGATAGCCTAATGGTGTTACTATAAAATTCATAAAATAAGTTGATGAAAGATAAAAAGGGTATCTCATCACATGGAAATAAAATTTAAATCAATAAGGATATATAAGAACATATCCCAACATAATAGTATGTGAATTAAAAGACATAACAAATTAATTCTTTTAAAAAGTGGAGGGTGAAAGGTCCCCTTACCGAGTTGGGTAACTTTCAAAACGTACACCCCATGGAAGAAGGGTCATAAAATGATGATGTGAATACCCATAAATGAAATTATACTATAAAAAGTGTATAATAATGGTCATTACATACACCACTCGAAATAAATTGTGCCAAATGTAGCATAAATCTCACGGGAATAAAAGTTAGATAAAATTCCCTTAAGAAAACTCGGCAGCCTAATGGCGCCACTTAAAACTTCAAAAATGGATTGATGAGAGGAAATAGGGTCTCTCATCATATGAACATAAAAATTACAGTGAGAGTAATATAAAATAACATCCCAATAACTAGAAATATGAGCTTAAAAGGAATGACATAAAAGAGAATACTTAAAAAGAAAGAGAGGAGTAGGATCCCTTATCTCGAGTCCGACTTGACTCGATCGTTCTTTAACATCCTGAATAATAAAATTGAGATAATTTCTACTTTCTTAAGAACCTTTTTCAAGTTCATTATTCCTTTTATATCAATTATTGACATGTTATAAACATTATGTAATCATTTAAGTTAATAATGTTTGTTTTGTCGATATTTGGTTCTTAAGTCAAAAGTGGACTTTTTACAATTACATATTGTTCGTGTAGTCAAAGGTTCTTTATATACAGAATGACATTCATGATTTGGATATCAAATATATCATATATATACATCATATACATGTATTTATAATATTACATAATCATTTAGAGGTAAGAAATTAAATGCACCATTCAATGGAGACGGTAAGCCTTACGTACGCATGAACGCTACTTTCATTTCTATGTTATATTAATGGAATTAAAACTAAAAGAGAGATGTGTATATTTTTTATTCCATAATTATATTCATCCTTTAGATGTGTCATAAATCATATATATCCATTATATGTACTTATAATATTACATTACATTTGAGGATAAGAAATGAAATGCACCGTTCATGGAGAGGGTATGCCGTACGTATGCATGAATGCTACTTTCATTTCTATCTCATAATTTAATGGAAAGAAAACAATAATGATATAATGGTATATTATAATTCCAGTATAACATAATATATAATAATTTTAAATCCATCCTTTATACATCCCATATATGGCATTAACGAATCAAATCACTTTGAGGGGGCGGTAGTCCGCACTTCCTAAAATGAAGATATCGCGTATACCCATAATGGAAGCCATAAAGGTATTCCAAAAATTAAAAATACAAAATTTTACGTAAAACCTAAAAATATTATATATCATATATATACATAGTTACATATTAATAGACACCTTTGAAGGTGTTATATTAGTGTTGAACAATCATCGTTTCGTGAGGCAGAAATTCTCCATCCATAAAAATTGAATGTTCTTTAACCATTAGATTAAGTAGTGTGTAAGTGTAGCTCAAATACTTATTATATCAAAATACTAGTATATTGAAGATACTGTAGTTATTACAAAATAAATGAATAAAAAGAGTTTAGGTGGTTGGAGAAGCAAAATAAAATAAAAGAGCACAAGTGAAGATGTTACCATAAAATTGTGTAACTCCCTTTGGTTTGAACCAAAAGGGTTAATTGAAGAGCTTCCTCCCTAGGTTAAGGCTTCTAGGTTTAGTAGAGGTATGTTTGGATACAAAATGATCAGATAATGTCTGAACCAATGGTTTTAGAGGTGTGGGTAAGGTGGTAGAGGTGGGGGCCTTTGATAAGAGGAGAGGAGGGGCAGTCTTATAAAAGTATAAAATGTTACTTTATTTTCAAATGTTATTCTGAATTTAATGGTCCAAAATTAATTTTTTTTGAGGATATGGTGATAAGGGTTCTAAATCTACCCATCCAATAGGTTTTTGACATTTTTAGCTTCATGATTTGGCATTATCTTTCCATTTTATTTAAATCGTTAAATAATGAGTTAATCGCTGCATCATCATGATGTCATAATGAATTTAAATTATTTAATGTATAATAATTATAAATAAATTACTATGATGTAGGAAATATTTTTATCTTTCTAATGACTATTTATAGTCAAAATTCTGACTTTTATAACCACATGTAAAAATTGTTTTAGTAAAACAAATCATGTTTGAGACATTTTTATTTTAACTTTAAATAAAATGCATAAATGTCATTATCATACCCATGTGGCTCCATGGGGTACCAAAAATCGACCCATGGGTTGTCTTGGATGGCCATAACTCATCCAATAGGGTTAGGACAAGTGTAAATATATTTTCATTTTATTATAATATCATTTCTACCTTAAATCACACTAATTGCCTTTATTCACGATTAGTAAAACTTAAAAGATTATTTTCATAAAAAATTATATTCATCCCATTGATCCACATTTTACTTAACAATTAAAATCATTTAAATTTTATTTTTTAAATTCAAATCATGGAAAGGGAAAAATCCCATTGAAATGAAAAATCAAATGTTGTAACCACCACTTTGTGGTTTCACTATTCATAAAAAATTGGAGATTTTCAGAAAAATACCAAAAATTCACCCTAAGATATATTTTATATTCCGAATTCAAAAATGATGTCTATTTTACCAAATTTTTAAAATAGAAATTGCATTAATTAATTTTATAATAAATTCACGCAGGCAGAGAAAATAGCGTGTTTTTATGAAACAAAATGTATCAAAATATTGATAGTAGTTTAAGTCCAATTTCAAAGTGAAATTAATTACAATGACCAATATTGGATTAAACTGTAAAAATATATTATAATTTTAATAAAAAAACAATCCAAAAGATAATCTAATCATATAAATAAACTAGATTAAAAAGAGGTTTTGAATTAAAATACAACATTTTTCACTAGTCATTAAAAAATGAACTTTATCAGAAAGATACCAGAAATTTAAACAAAGTAAATTTTGATGTCCTGATTTTAAACTAGAATTTTATTTTGTAAAATATAACACATAAAATTGTCAAAAAGTGGATTTAAAAGCAGTTCTCCTTCAAAAGGAGGTTAATAGACCTTTTAAAGAATATAAGAATGTCTACGCTTAAAATTGGATTCATTTGAATTTTTAATCCTTTAACATTTATTTTAAAGAATAAAAATATTTGACAAACATATATAATCATTTTGTAGGTAGTTCTATTAATTCCCTCCATTACAATGGCTAGGCGTTAACTACTGTTTAAAATAATATTATTTTATTATTAGAGTGCAACGTAAGCTTCCCAAGAAACTCGTTGTTGCGTATTGGGTATACCATCGAGCATAGAATCCAATTTAAAGTAATATTGAAATTTTATTCACATATATGGATAAATATAAAAATGTCATATTCTTTATTTACATGAGGGGTTACAATAGATGAATAAAATTAATTTTATTGTGGTTAAATAATGATTTTGCAGTTGAAATTCATTGAAGGAAAATTATTATGTGGGGATCATCCCAATTGAGTTTGTGGACAAGTCGTATGCATCCATGTGATGTTGTTTGAGGATGATATGTTGACAATAATATATTTAGAGAAAAATCAAATTAGTTTTCTTTTTAGATTTTATGTTAGATTTTTTGATAACTATTTAACATAACTAGGATATGTTTTTTATAAATATCTAGTTGAATATAGGATTATATTTTTAACAAGAATGTGAATTATTTTTAGAAATCAAATGTGGTGTGCATTATTGCTGGAATTCAAAATAGATAATATTTCTGAGAAAATAAATTGGCAATTGTAGTGTTGATATATTTATTAGGAATAAATAAAATATATCTATATATAGAATCTGATAGTGTATCTAAATGTATATATTTTTTCATAAAGCCTTGTGTGTTTGTGAATACAGATCTCTAGGAAAAATATATTATATTCCATTAAAATTTAATTAAAATAACATATGGTGGAATAATATTTGGGTATTATATAATTTTGATGTTAAAATGATGAATATTGAGGTTAATTTGTTCTGTTGAATTCATCAATTTTTTAGAACATGATATTTTATTATTTCTGATGGATAACAATGAATATCATCATTAGTTATTACAGGAATAGTGAGAATTCATTTGTGGTATTTATTATTTCATTGTAATATCATTTTTTAGCAAGACAGTGTGAAATAGTTGTTCCAAAGGGACTCTAGATAGCATAGTGGGAATCTATACAGGGGGATGAAATATATGTTTCTATTACTTATGATTATTGTATAGAATCTGGGATGATAGAGTCAATACAATATCTATAAGATGTTGTATGTATTCATTCATCTTTATTTATTTATTTATATAAACGATGAGAGGTTCTGGTACAAAATAATATAGTGTGAAAGGGGGCCAAAAATAAAAAAGACCATGTGAGTCCCCACAGACAATTCACTTCTCTTGGAGGGGGAAAAATCCCAATCTATATAAACATGTAAGATCCAAATCAAGATAGTTATAGATGCTAGTTAGTCATATTATTTATTACGCTTACACTAGGAATGAAGGATCTCATGAATATTTATTAATAACCAAAATTCTATTACGAGTATTATTGGAAATTTTCAATGCAGTATTAATAATTCAATTAATGGAATTGATGTGGATTTTGAGTCAATAGAACATGAATCTAGTATAATATTCAAATGATAGCATTGCTTGAGTACCTTTGGAATCAACATCAGTTCGGCAAGAAGAATATTTACCTTTAACAAAAGACAATGTAAAAGTGAAAAATTAAACCCCCTAGTATCAGGTCCTAATCCACCTCCCGACATGCTCACCATACTCAAGATCCCTCAATACTATGTATATAACAATGAAAATGTGGTTTCCAACTAATCCACTGAGACTATAATATAGAAGAAGCTAGATGTAGTGAACCAGTTTTCATGAGGTACCTTAAAAATTTACATTCTCTCCGCTTATTGATTTGTATTGAGAGGTCAATAAGAATAAAAATGATTGTAATGATAATGGACAATATTGAACCAAAAATTCCTTTATCCCTATATTAATGGGACAACTACCATATTCCCAAAAACCGAACAATTATAATAAAATTCAACTCTTTTTTTATTACTATAAAATATTCAACTTGGAACCAATTGTAGAATAAAAAAATATCCAATGTTGCATGTGAGAAAGAACTGGTTAACTTTATGAATTATTACCATGATTCACAAACCCAATCATAATAAAAATAAAAGTGTTTATTGGACTCTTCATGAGATAACCCATGGAATGGGAACCTGATGTAATGGCTGATTCTAATTTGTTTTACATGAAATTTAGTGGGATGATCATCATTTCAATGCTATAAACCTAGAAAATAATCATAAATTGGATATCATTGCACAACAGCAGTTCTATAAACATATCTACTCACACCTTATCAATTATGAAACTACTCCTGGGTGCATCAATATATCACCATTTTATCTAATTATACATCCTTCATAAGTATTATTAATTCACAAATATTAGTGGAATCCCAAGTGATAAATAAAAATAATGGAAAATATCCTAAAATATTTGTAATATAAAATGTGTGTTGTTTCAAAAAATTGGAAACTCTATTTGGATAATACTATAAGATTTATTAATTGGATAATATTTTCATGTGGAAATAAATATAATTAAATTGGGTTTGGTATTAGATCAAACATCAATTGATGCACAAAATATGGGCAATATCACACATCAAATTTGACACTCCCGTGGGATAATATTTGGATTATTGAACAAAAAAATTTTGAATCATAAAAAAATATTTTAAGAATATTTTTTTTAGTTTTTCAATATTTTCTTATTTTATCTATATAATGTTAATGGATTATTGAGTTGGATATAGATGTCTAGATCTAGTGATTATTTTTCATCATTGAGTTGGTTTCCAATAATTAGTAGTTGTTGAACTCAATGATATATCGTTTTGATATCCCAACACTATGAATGTACCCTTCACAAATACATTATTATTATTCCTTGGTAAGTTCACATTCAATTATATTTTGAATATTCTTTAGTTTATAAATTGATTCTAGTGGTTTATCCCATATTGTAATGTTGTTAAATTGTATACAAAATCAATGGTATCACATGTATACATTACTTATATACTTAAAACTAATGATTACATTGATAAAAATATATATGACTATATATATGGAATATTATGATATTAGTCATTTATCCATAATCTTTAAATTTTTTATATATTATACTTATTATGTGATTGGAGAGGCTTATAATGATAAAACCCCATGATACATTGCATGGTATCATGAGTAAATCATGTTTCATATTTGGTATAATCAATATTTTGTTATTAATTATGTCTTAAAATAAGTACATGAAGGTATGTATATGATGTCCTTCATTATTAATTACATCAATTCACGATTTGATATACATACCCATTAATTTTGTATTGTTGCTGATATATTATGATTAAATCTAATTTTTTATGGAATTTTTATTCTTGTTATATTATTGATTAAATTCTTATGTATCATATATTCCAATATAATCTACCCCTTACCAAGATTATAATATCATCGCAGTATGTATTTTTCAATTTTTCCAAGGTATCCATGGATATTTCTATGTATGACTTATGCATTTTCTTGTAAAATACTAAATTAAAATGTTTTTAATTAATATAATTATTGGATTAAATGTAATTTAATGTTAATTTCTAATTTTATTCTATAGAATACAAAACTACTCAATCCAATTTATTATGATCTTTTTATTCTAAAGCACCATAATAAAAAAACCCTAGACTCTAGGATTATAACTTCAATGTGTTATAGTAAGTATTTGAGAATGTTTAGAAAAAAATAGGAACTATATTTATAAGAACATATTTATAGATAATAATTATATGAAAACCCCTTAATATATTCTATAAATATTTCTATACTTCATGAAATTAATTAATATTAAACAAAAAAATACATAAATATATATATTTTATTATGATATTCTTTTACTAATTATATATTGTATCTACTCTAGAAATATCACATAATTGAATGAAAAAAAATTGTGAAATCACACGTAATTAGTGTAGGTATTCCCCTATAGTGTATTTCAGTATGTATAGTAATGGAGTGGATATAACAATAACTATTATAGGGTAGTTGACGAACATTATAACCAATAATCCTTTCTCTAAAGAGGAACCACATTTTCTATAGTGTGGTGTAACAATGTTGGTCCTCAACATAAGGAATAAATCCATATACTTTAATATATCCAAGAATGCATTTGTTTCAAAAAAATAGATCCAGTTAGTAGAGATGGGATTCCATGACTTTGCAAATAGTGAGAATCCTAATTTTATAACTATATTATAACATATTAAGGGATTTTTTAAAAAATTATAGACATTGATTAAAAATAAAATGAATGAAGAGGTGATAGAGAATATGGATTGGATGTATTTTAATTTAATATTATTTAAATATTACATTAATCATTAATAAATATCTTAAATTAAATGGAAACACCAAACTTTATTCCAAATGGAGAGTAAGATATGTTTTACCATGAAGATATAATTACTACATTAGAATGAAATTCTATGATCCATATATATAATCAATAAATGAATATTGATTTATTGTTTGATGTTTTAAATAACATACTTTTAAGGGAATTAATATCTTAAACATTTTCATAATTTGAAATTATAGTGAAATATGACATCATTTCTGAGAAGAAATAGTGTTTTTCCATTATTTTCAATTGGAGAAAAGAATATAAGAGGAATGTTGTTAACCACATATATTGAAATTTGGAAATGGATAAGAAAGGATGGGTGGAATTCCTAACATGTTAAAGTATGATAAAAAACACACATGGTATTTCTTGAAGGGAAATAATGTTTTCTATATGTGTAATGATAAAGGACTTCAAGAACATGAATGAAAATAAAAAAAATACTTCCATTAATTACTAGTTTTCAAACTCCCATAATATTACATTTCTAATTTATTACTCTCAATAGAAAAATTTTAAATGTGGTTAAATCATAAGGAATGTGGGTAAGAAATCACTGGGATTATTTATCCGTTGAAACATAATATTTAGAATATGATTAATAAAGAAGAGATTATTCTTTCTTAATTAAGGAAACGTATAGATGAAAATTGATTTACATAATTATTAGGTTTATATATGTTAGATAATTATTATTATATATATGATATATACCAATTATATTGAATATAAAATGAAAATAAATACTGTTTTAGAATTAATGAAGATCATAAAAATGGTTTCCAAACAATATGGATTATTCATATATTTAACTTCTCTTATTTTTTAAATATTAATTCCCCTAATTCCATTACCGAATAATTCATTTAATTGTAATAGAAAAAATTTATTCATTCACCCACCCCTATAATTTCTTTGTTTTCGACAAATCAATCAAAATAAATAACAAATTGATGTAAATTTTTATAGAATAATCGATTTATATTGAATTGTAATTGACAAGATATTGAATAGTTGATAAAAAATAATGATTACATTTTCCCACTAATAAATTTACCACGGGTCATATTTATATGATTAAAGATGAAAAATTCATATTTAATGTAAATTTATCATAAATAAAATAAATGATGAATTTTTTCTAATCTATTAAGATAAATCATCTCTATTTATGGTGAATAATAAATTCTCTGTAAATTTTTGTTGTTTTTTATATTTCATTTGTGGTATGTGCCTCTTTTATATACCCACTTTATTTCTATTTAGTTCTATATTAGAAATACATCAATGGATGATTAGTTTTTGTATTCATCCTTTAATTAATACATTCATCCATTTTTAAGGGCATCTAACATCACCACAAAGAGTCAGTATCACTGAGATCAACTACTAAATCATGACGTTCCATTATAACTGATTAATAATATTTAATTAATGATAAGAAATTTAACCCCCAATGAATATTATTCTCCCATGTGTGTAGGAATAAAGTTAACATGGATGATAATTTCAGTTCAATTAACTCTTTATCAACATCTTTCATATGATTCAAATAGATCCTAGATTCTTTGTGGTCTCGAAAAATCAAAATCCAATTTACAATATAGTTGATGTTTTAAATTAGGGATCCATGATTTAAATTTATATATTTAGTAATATTTCATAACATTTGGTTGATAGTATCCTCACAAATGATTGGGTATCACATTTACATATTTTTTAATTGTTAAAAGTATCATTATCTTATTTTTCTAAATAAAAATCTACACTTACATGGCTCAAATGGGGATGTAAAATCTCAATAAAAGAAAAAAAAATCTATATTTATATAGCATATAGAGTGTGATTATTCCTTTAAATAGCATCATCAAATTAGTTCTACCCTTATTGGAGCGTCACAATGTCTAAATTACCAAAATGAGAGCACAAAAATATATAAATATAACTCTTAAACCATGAAAATTCCTTCACATAGGTGTCATTTATCATTAGATAAGAATATTTTTACCATTACACGTCCTTGAATTGTAATACTATATTTATTAATATACCTAACGAACATAAAACTAGAGAGATATATATAAAAAATACCAAAAATGAAATTAGTCAATTAAAATAGAAAAAATACATTTCCTAATTAGAATAAAACTATACATTATAAACATAAAAAAGTGATACCAGAAAAAATATTCATTATGAAATTATAGAACATTCTATGTGTAAATTCCAACTTTAAACCCAATTTTAAAAAACGTAACTTAATATAAATTTTACAAAACATTTAAAGTCATATTGATAACATTAAATCTAAAAAGATAATAAATTAAAACCAATAATATTTATTTAATTAAGGACCTAAAATTCATAATTTTATGGAATAAATATATAAATTTATTTATTAATTGGATAATGATGATAACAAAATTAATTATAAATTTAAGCACATTGTTTCCATCAACTATTTAATATTATCTTATTTAGGGAAATAAAATTAATCTCATAAATGAAAAAAAAGAACCAAAAAGGAGTTGTTTTTTTTGATTTCCCCGCCATGAGCCATCTAAAGTATGATAATTGATTTCCCTCTTAAAATAATTTATTTTCTTGGAAATGTTTTTCATGTTTTAAAAAATATATGGAAATTGAAACTATTGAAAATAGTTAAACAATATTCAAATTTCATCCAAATATGTTAAAAAATTTCCCTTTTTCTCCAGCTTAATTGAATTACATAATAAAAATTGAAATAAATTTACACAAATGAATGAATAGATGTGTTTAATAATTAAAAAAATACTAACTAACCCATCATTTGGTTATATCGTAAATAATTAAAATGTCATCCAAGATTATGAGTTAATTTCATAGACTATATGGATAGAAATTTACTTGTTATACTTAATAAGTATAAAGACAAGAAAAATGGTACAATTATTACATTTAATACAGTAAAATAAATATTATTAAGATAAATATATACGTATCATATAATTGAATTTATAATGAAATAAAAAATTTTTATCCTCTTAAATTGTAAAAAAACCTTCAAATATAAGAATTTTATTGAAATAATGATGATATATTTTTTATCAAATTTGAGAACCCCTTCTACATACATAAAACTGAAAACAGTTATCCTTAATATAGATCTTGAATTAATTATAAATAGGTAAAAATATTTATATCCAATGTATTTTCAATTAAGAAATAATAAAATCTTAATTATATGTTATAATAAAATTCATAATCCTATTGTTTTTAATAAATACCATAACTTCATAGACGTTAATATTATGAGAATATTTCCCTCTAGATTCAAAAAAAATTATTTCAATGCGTAATTATTATTTTTAAATAATTAGAATGAAAATTGTTTCATATTCAAAATGATTATTAAAAATCTTGAAAAACTTGACATCTAAGAAAAATATTAACAAATGAATTTGTAATAGTATAATAACCATCCAATTATTCAATAGAGTGTATCATTAAAATAAACCATTAAATTCAAGCTTCAAAAAGATTTTTTATTTTCCATAAAAAATAAAAAACCTATAATTAAAAAACAACTCACAAAGAATTATCTTAAAAAATAATCTAAAAATACATATTAAAAAAAGAATAATTTATTACATTCCCTCCAATGAATATTCCTAGTGCTAAAAAATATGTTTTAATGGGACTAAAATGTTTTTAATGATAGTTTATTCAAAATTCACATCCATTAATTAAATATTAAATTAATGTGTATTGAAAAACCAATCACCAAATTTTAGATTTTTTTACTAACTGATTTTAAATCACACTGTAAAAAATATATCAATTAATATTTTATTATATAATAAAATAGAAAACCAACATAAAAGTGAAAATATGCGATTTATTGATAATACTCCCATGAAATATGTTGTTCTTTATTGCATAATGAATTGATCAAACGCTTTCATAAAATTTATGAACTTATAAACATCTCTAATTTATATACATCAAATAGATAAATTATGAAAAAATATCACAATATTATAAAAACATATAAAATGAAATAAATAAATGGTTAAATATATAGTGGGGTAGGTTTATGTTGTTGATAATTTTTTTATAGTTGTGTAAAAGAATTATTAAAATTCAAAACAGGTAAAAATGAGTATAGTATTCATGTTATGTTTAAAAATACGGTGTCTATGAAATTTATTAAAAAATAAATAAAAATATATAAATTTAAAAGCATTGTATTCTTCTCAAGAAGTGTAATATTTTACACGGCCATCCAAACATTCCTAGGAATATTACTATAGTTTTGAAAAATATTTGATATCCTAAAGAGGAAGAACCATAAGTGTAATTCCCATTTTTTAGTGAATTTTTTTAAATGTTTTTTCTAATGTATTATGGATAAATCAGAAATCTTCTACATAATATTACAACCATAAAAACAGACTGTGATTGTAAAAGACAACATGATTTACAGTTCTATAATTATTTTATTATTGATGAATTTTACCACCTATTAATGAGATGACAATAATAATGTTATTTACAATTTCTCAACATGATACCTTATTATATCTTACACAATTTAGGTTATAAATCCTTCAAAAATAAATTTACAAATAGTCATGTATTAGAAAATATATTGACGAATATATACATTAATTTAAATTTTCAAAGATTTAGTTCATATAATACTATTTCAAAATACACTTCAATAATTATATATACATCAAAATAATTCTATATCATGGTTTTTTAAATGGTATATTTTCATATTAAAATAATAAATAATTTAAATATTAACATCGATAAAAAAACTCCACAACTAATTCGTAATATTTTTAAAATTTGAATTCATGATTTCTATATGGTTCCTCGACATTAATGTGAAATTAATAAAGAATTATGTGTCTAAATAGAGTGTTAAATATCCCTTTAATTTTATTATCTAGTTTTATTACCTTCTACACAATCTTAAGAGTATGAAAAAATAAAATACCTAAGAGGTTTTTTCAATTTAACACTATTTTCAATTATTTTTTCTAATATAATATCATAATAAAAAATCTATTTATTATTATTTTTAATAATTACAGAATAAAATTTCAACTGAATATATCTCTTAATGAAGTAAATTCATAAATTAAAATTAATAATCAACAACCATATCATTATCTTCTAATAATTACTTTCAGAAATATTCTTCCATGAAAACATAACAATAGTTTAGATTTTTTTTTTATTTCGTATTACATCGGAAATATGACAAAAAATGTGTAAATTGTCCATCAAAATTAAAAAATTGTGATGAAAGTATTTACAAAATTTTCTAATTGACACATATAATTTTCCTTTCCTATTACACATGTGGAATGAAGTGTCAATCCATACAAAATTTTTTTTAGAAATATTAAGGATAATTTATCTCTTGGAGGTGGAAACAAATAATAAATTAGTTGGTGAAGATATTTTGTGTTCAAAATTGAAAAAAATGTTATAGAAATGTTTTTTATATAATTATTGTTTTTAGAAAAGTTATAAACAACATTTTGTGGACAATATAATTTCTAAATAAGATAATGTAAGATTCCAAATAATGAAACCTACATAGTATAAGATGGTATGGATAAATATTCTCAATCTAAATGTATCATTCCTAGATTAACCTTCCATTAAAATTAAAATTTTAATTATCCAAATTCTATAAATATGTTATTGATATTTATGAAAGGAAAAAAATGGATTCAAATAGTCTACACACTAATTTTAGTCTAGTCGACATATCAATCAAATTCATTAATAAATTAAATAAAAATGGCAAAGAATAATGATGATAAATTAATGGGGAAAAATAAATTAAAAATGATGATTATACAAAATTGATTTCATTTACCCTAAATGAAATTACTCATTATAAATTATTAGATGAATGCATGAAAATGAGAAGTAATTTAAAATAAATTCATTAGAAATAGTATAATGTATGATTTCTTTTTCTCTATAAATATGATTTTTTCTGTCCATAATGAATTCAAAAATACTTATCCATAGTCTAATTTTGTTCTCTTCATTGTTTGTATCATGATTCCTTAACCACCCAACATTCATTATTAATTTTTTATGCAATTAATGGTCTTTAATATATGATTATTTGAGGGATTCCATCCCTCAATGAATTTAGGAACCACATGTAATGAACCAACATTTTATCAATGGAAATTACCTTCTTAAAATTATATCATATAATAACAATAAATTACAACCCAAAGAACTACTGAGTACTTTGTGACTTTGAAGATAATAGTGTCACTTCATTGATTTGAATATCAAAAATCTGACACGCACTATTTTTATTAGTAAGATGTTTGGAGTCCAATAAGACTAAATTAATTTTTGTTTAATAGTAACCTACCCATATTAATAGAGACCCACAATTGTGAATAATATATTTTCCAAAAAGAAATGTATCATCTCCCATGTTTGTATAAATAAAATTTATTTATCTTATATTTGATAACATGACTGTAATAAAAGTTTTGGTATTATATAAGGCATAAATAAATAATTAAAATTAATTAATTAATTTAAAATAAAACATTTTTTTCTAAAATTTGTTCATAAATTATCGATTTTATGTATTCTGGTTTTGAAATTATTTTATAAGACCTTATGTAATTTTTTAAAACATTATAAAATCAGTTATAGTTTTAAAATTTGTATTTTTCAAGTAATATATAATTTTATTAGAAATTAAAAGAATCCTAATTAGATAAATATTTTTTGAAAGATGGAGTTCATTTTTGTATTCTAAACATTGAAAAATGGTTAGTGTGATTTATTTATATTTTTCTAGCATTCATTAATTTTTGATGAATAGTGAAGTAAAATAATTTTCAAATTAAAGTAAATAAAAGATTTATAGGATAATTGATGTTTTTCTTCTGATGTAATCCCAATTAGTAATAAATAACATGAAATTATTAAAATTTATGGTCATATAATAATCAAAATTTATGTTCTTGAGAGAAATTAATAAACTAATGAATTAAATATTATGAATACCCTCCTCTTCTACACTATAAATAAAACCCCTCTTAATGTCTTCTCATCACTACTCTCAATATTTCTTATATTCCAATATTCATAAAAAATCTCCCCCCATGATCCTCCCACATGTCAATAATCCATTATTACCATTAAAATAAAAATCATTTCCTATTAAGAGGCTCTCAAAGATGATTGATTCAAGATGTAAAATCATCTTTCCAATTATTTTACATTCTTTTTCACATTCATTTGTTTACTTTTATATCATTACATATCCTCATACAAATGTTATTAAAACTCATGTACCTTTCATGTACTAAATTTTGTTATGATAATGAAATAATATATTATTATCACTCTTTCAATATTATTTTTTATTAGTACTAAAGACACCATCCGAGATGTGTAATTTATCCAATTCAATGTTGATGGGTATTCAATTTGTTTTACTGTCTTCAATTCCGGTAAAGAAACCATTATCCTTATAGTTGAAATATATTATTATGAAATATATCCTATGTAATGATCTATAATATGGTTTTACAATTTCTATTAAATTTTAATTCAAATTGTTTTGATAGTGATCAATAACCAAAGATAAACTGAAATGATTATAACTAATGTTTTATATAATGATTCAACATAACTGCTAGAAATAAAATTTAATTTAAAAACATGTAATCTTTTGTATTTAAAATAATAAAATTTAAATCCAATTCTGAAAAACCATTACCATTTACCTGATTCTCCATTCAGGAAAATAAGTAAATCGATAGTAAAAACAAAGAAAACAAACTGACCCGAACAATGAAATTGGACCACATAACCCATTAAAAAGAACAATAATGAACATAAAACGTTTATACGAAATAATTTACATATTAAATAGGTTAATTTATTATTAATTAATTAATCTTATTTTATTATTCATTTCATTAATATCAATTTCATAATACCATCAACCTTATAGTAAGGGATCCTCTTTATTTCCCTATTATTCAATAATTCCCTCTATGTAATGAAAATTTATGTGTAAATACTAATTATGGGGTATTATTTATCACCTATTAATAATTAGTTCATGATTTACGAGTTATGATAAACCCCTTGGTCCTTCATTAATCCTTCTTCTCTTCACCTGATATCATGCCAATAATACAGATGTTATTCTACCTGGACCTCCTTTCTTCCATCGAGTTTCCTTATCATCCTTTTTACAAAATTATGTTATATTTTCTTTTATGGGAATATTATAAATTCTATGTAGAAGTTCCAAAATAATTAATCCTGATCCTTTTATAATTATATTTTTTATGATATACAATTATTTATGTGATTACATCTTCAGTACTTTCTGATAATCAAACTTATTTTAGGACAACATTCTGAATTGTTGCCAAATTTCTAGTGAAATGTATCTTCTATTTTAAGCCACCATTGTCATTATAAAATCATTAGTTCTTATAATGAAATCATTAAAGGATCACTTCTTATTTTATATATTGTATTTTTCCCTTTCAAATTTTAAAGGATCTATAGTATATTCCTTAAAAATGGAAAAAATGGTCCTAATGCTAAAATTTCCAAAAAAAAAAATTTACATGTTTTCACTTCTATTTGAAATAACATTAAATTATAAATGGCTATTTTTATAATATTAATTTACATATATATTTTTCTTCCTTTATTTCAATAACACTTTTACGATACACCAATTTGATATGATTTATTACATGATTATGGTACCCAATTATTTATATGGCTAACCATTTGTTTATGTAAGATTAATAATTTATGATTATTTATATGGAAAACATATGAATGATAACTTTAGATGAGCATTCCCAGATATAGCTCAAATGAATAGGAAAATTTTAGTCCCATGAGATGTTATGTGTGATGGTATTGGCAGTTACCCTTGGCATGTGCTACCATATACAATTGTCCTGGAATTTATAATTGGATTCTGCTACCAAGTGAAAAAGTCTTTGCGATTAGCCGTGAATCATGAAAAAGTATTATTTTATGTTTCTTCCTCCTTACTATGACTCCATTTTTATATTATTCCTTGTTTATATGTTATTAGTCCGTATTTTACGTGTCTTTTTATATCATCATGGAATGCCTTCTATCTGATATGCTAATGATTTGTTCTTATAGTTAATCCATTTTTGTGCTATTTAGAACATAAATTTGTTTATGTGTTACCTAGGGTATCATATGAATATTATTGAACATAATGGATATTTGGATCTAAATTTTAATATTAAATAAAGATATTTTTTATTTAGTTACATTTTTTAGTTTAATATAAAAAGTAGTCCAAGGAACTAGTCTTTACGATACATGGCTTGTACTCTGAACCACAATTATGCTTAAAATTATGTAGTGTTTTATATGAAAACAAAGGGTTTATATATTTTACAACAAATTATGGTATAGTTATTTTTGGATATTAATAATATATGAATTTTGTAAGATCCTTAAGGATGATATTACCTATAAGGAAACACCATTAATTTATTTTAATTATAGAGTACAAGGTTTCTCAAGAAAATTCATCCATGTGAAGATAAAAATAGGTAGAGGTGGATCTAGAATAGTTGAATTTTAGGTTAAAACCAAAAACATGGATTTTAGCAAGACTCGAATGGGAAATGGTGCAGGATAACAGGATTTGTTGCACACTTGGTTTGACTCTCCCATTAGATATGCTTTGGTAAATTCTTAATCATAGTACAAATCATTATTTAGGGAATGAATTAAATCCAATAAGAATATATGTTAATAAATAGATCAATGATAACATAGATTTAATCCTAGGGAATCACATATAGGATATACTTATTCCCTTACATGTTTAACCTCTTATTTTAATGTTTCATTTTTAGGCTCAAGATAAAAGTATTCAGGCCCTCTGATAGTAATCTCTTTTTCTTTTTAATGGCGGGAAATATAGAACACGTGAAAACAATAAAAGTGACATGGAATGTGAATATTTTCCTAATGGTATTCTTGATATTATGGGGAATTCTGCTCAAAAAAATATGTAAGTACTTCCTCATCCCTCTCATTTTTTGAACAATAACTTCAATCATTTGCAACACCCTCCTCCTCCAAGTAATGATAATGTTGTCCTTGAATCCATTATTCAGAAAATACCTCCAATGTTTAGTAGATATTCCAATTTCTACCTTGAAGAAATGTTGATTAACTATATTGAAAAAGTATTTTCTATACTCTAGTACAAAGAAGAAGAGAATGACATATAGGTGGTCTATTGTTTTGATGTGGAAGCTGATCAGTGGGGGACACTGATCCTGAATACAATCCCAAGGCGGAAATTGAATCCATGGATTATGGGGAATTTAAGAGTATTTATTTCTATAAAAATTGTACATGAACCCTCTATCTCATTATGATAAGAGTATACCTCGAACTCAAGAATATAGAAGATGATTCAATTGGGTTTTATGAAGAAAACTATTCAAGGCTTGCATGGCACACCTCCAACTCCATGATTAACACCAAATAAATTGTGGATAGCTTCTTTATCATAATAAATCTGAGTATATAAAATGAAATTTCAATTCAGGACATTGAGTGTTAAGTGGATATTTTCTATTATTCCCTTAATGATGAAATGGATATCAGAGACACATGGTGGTATTGTGGTCTCGGTGACAAGAAGTGGAAAATGGAATCAAATGTGGGATGTCCTGCAAATAAATTTAATGGTGTAGAGAAAATCGATCATCCCACATGTAAATTTTTTGGGATGAATCATCTTGGAAACTATCTAAAGAGAACCTATAATTGCTTAAATTGTTGGAAGCTGGGACATCTAGATAAAAATTAATGATGATATATGAAAAATTCTTATACTATTAAAGAAGGGATGAAGGATTAGATCAACACTCAGAATATTGTGTTGTGATACAACTCCAAGGTGCATGGTCAATATGTGAAAAATTTCCCTATGTTAAGTGTTGTTGGAGTCAATCAACAATAACCACCAAGGAAAAAAATGAACGGATTATGATATTACTACTGATAAGTTGGAGGTAGACTACAATGAGTTGATGGGTACACTAGTAATTTATTCAGGAATAGAAAATTAATGATTTGATTCTTCTTATATGCATTCATTCATTTCATTCATTTTTTGTATAACTATTTAAAACACACCTCTAAATTTGGGGGATAAATAATATGTTGATAGTGAATAGAGAAATTATTTCTTCCAAGGATTATAACACCTCCATAGTTAATGTTTATGGATTGAAACTCCCATTAAATATTATTATTCTGCCTTTAGTGGTGTTTGACCCTATCTTGTGAAATGATTGGATAACTTTATAAAAATACA
Organism: Viscum album; assembly: GCA_963277665.1. Lineage (NCBI taxonomy): Eukaryota > Viridiplantae > Streptophyta > Magnoliopsida > Santalales > Viscaceae > Viscum > Viscum album. The sequence goes on from OY728136.1 coordinate 137,763,199, forward strand.
AAATCAGCATTTTGGAAAGGGAGATCCATCTTCACATCCCAAAAAATACACCAAATCTTTACAAGTGAAAAGTAGAATATGAATCTAATTTAGAATAATTATATCATGTGTGGATATTAGTTCAATATGATCAATCTTGTCTAGATATAATGATTGAGACAAAGGAGAGAATTGTGCTTGAACACATGCCCATCTTTAGGGATTACATCGATTTTTTCTCAGAAGAGTCGTACGGACTTCCACATGATTGGTATGTTTAGTTCTCAATTGAAATTATTTTAGGATATATTTCTATATGAAAGATACCTTATTTAATATCCTCTATTTTCCTGGAAGAGCTGAATTGGTAGTTACTAGGGAATCTGGATAAGGATTTTATATGCCCGACTTCTTCACCATGGGGTGCGCCTGTACTATTTGACAAGAATATGGATAGATTAATGTTCCTATGAAATTATTGCCATGTGAACAATAAAATCAAGGTAAAGAATAGGTATCCCTTACCATGAATGGATGAAATGATCGAATAGCTTCTTGGGGACAATTATTTCTCTTTTTTCGACCATCGGTATGGATATCCTCAATTAAAGGTACATAAGGAAGATATTCCCCAGACTGCATTTCTAAAGAGGTATGGACACTATGAGTTCATTCTGATGCCTTTGGGACTAACTAATTCTCCAATAAATTTCATGGATTTAATGAATAATGTATTTATAGATTACCAAGAAATAATGTGTTAGTATTTATTGAATATATTTTGTGAATAAATTTTCATGATTTTTAAACTCATTGATCAATATGACTTGAAAACGAGTAATGTTTTTCTGGACTCAATAATGTGAATATTTCTTCACGGAGTTGATAATGAGTTGAATGACTATACCCAGACTCACACTCCCAACAAGTTGGGACCTCTTTGTGTTGTACATTGATGCTTGAAAGAAGTGTTGAGGTTGTGCACTGATGAAAAATGATATAGTGATATCATAAGACTCAAGTCATCTAGAAATACATGAGAAAAACATACCTACAAATGATTAAAATTTAACTGCTCTAATTTATACCTTAATAACATGTTAACATTATCTCTATTGGAAGAAGTGTGAGAAATATTTGGATCTAAAGAGTCTCAAAAATTTATTTACACAAAAATATCTTAATATATTACATTGAATATGGATAGAACTCAACAAAGATTATTAACGATCAATACACTACCATCTTTGTAAGGAAAATAATGTTGCAGATGCTCTGAGTAGAAACGATATTGCATATTTATCAATGATGAGAGTTGTAAAGTATCCAATCTTATTTGATTTGCTGATGATGGAAATGGGAATTGTTAAGGGTGGAAGATCATCTATCCTTTCTGAAATTATTTTTCAACCATCCCTTGTAGAGAAAAGAATAGATCTCTAATGAAAATATGTATAAATTCACAATTGGGTGGAAGCCATTAAAAATCTGAAATCCTTAGACTTCAAGATAGATGTGTAATGAGTTGTAAGTCTTATGTAATTATTATTTATACCATCTGATCTAGATATAAATAAGGATCTTCAAAATGAACCACAAATCTCGACCATCTCTATCAACCTAAGGAGAAAAACAATGTTTCGAGATCTTTGAGAGAAATTTTGCTGGGACAATATGAAGAAGGAGGTTGGGGAGTATAAATTAGAGTGTCTGGTATGTCAACAAGTGAATACTAAAGGATATAAGTCTATGGGGATGTTGCAACCACTTCCCATACCAACATGGATGTGGGAGAACATCACCATGAACATTTTAATTATATATACAAATACATCTTGAGGAAACAATGCTTTATGGGACATTGTGGATTGCCTTATAATGTTAGCTCAATTTATCAAAATTTGGGTGGATATCTCATTAGATCCTATTTCCCGACTATATATCAATGAGGTTGTAAATTTTCATGGAGTACCACTATCTATTGTATCTAATTGATATGTGAGATTCACCATGATGTTTTGGAAAATTCTTCAACATGAACTAAACAATAAACTTATATTCAGTACGACATATCATCCTTATTCTACAGGCCAATATGAGTGAACTATATAGGAACAAGATTATATTCCGACATTATGTAATATGGTTTTAAAAAGTGATTGAGACCAACATCTTCCACAGTCATAATTCTCTTACAATAATAGTTTCTAATCTAGCATTTAAATGGCACCATACAAATATTTGTTTTGGTTAAATTTGCAGAACACCAACATGTTTGGATGAAGTCATTGGATGTAAGATTATAGAACCTTAAATGTTTAATGAAATGGTGGATAAGGTGAAACCCATTCAACATCACTTCATGGAATCCAAAATTTGACAAAAGAGATTTGTAGACAATCATCGATGTGGCCTTGAGTTCAATGTTAGAGACATTGTACTCCTATTCATATCAACATGGATGATATTCATGTGGTTTGGGAATAAAGGAAAGTAATGTCCCAGGTACATTAGGTCCATATAGATAATTTATATTATTGGGGGTCTTGTCCAATCGACTAGAACATCTACCTACCATGGCGGAAGTACATGATGGATTCCATTTATCTATCTTAATAATGTATATACGAGACACTTCACATATACTCTCTTCAGAGGTGATATAGTTGGAGAATGATCTTTTTTTACGAGGAGCAATTAGTGACGATCTTGGATCATACAGAAAATTTTCAATGTAACAAAACTACTAAACTAGTTAATTTATTTTGGGGGAACCATATGTACAAAGTGGAAACATGGGAACTGGAGGAGGAAATAAACTAAAATTACCCACACTAGGTTACGGTTTTGAATAAAAAAACGAAATATCAAGGGCAAGATTTTATAAGGGGAATAATAAAATGATCCAATGTTATTTAAATTCAAATTAACATCTTATAATCATGTCATATAATCACATGAAATAACAATAGAGTGAACTACTAAATAATATGTGACCATTAAGCATAATATTGTCACTTCTGGGATTTGAATTTCAAAAATCTGTCATACCTAGTTATGATTAGTAAGATTTTTGGATTCTGATAAGACAAAATTAATTATTTTCCAATAGTAATGTATCTTTATTAGTAATATATCACCATTAATATTATTATATCATCCAAAAGAATAGTAACCTCACCCATGTTTATATAAATAAAATTAAGGTATGTGATATATTATAATATGATCATAATAAATGTATAAATATTTTTTAAGTCATAAATAATTAATTAAACTTAATTACTTAATTTAAAATAAAATTTATTTTCCTAAAAGGTGTTCATATATTTTTGATTTTATGTAATATTGTTTAATAATATTTTACATGACCTAAATTAATTTTTAAAAACTTTATAATATTAGTTATAGTATTAAAATGTCTTTAATTCATGTAAATAATGACTTTAGTAAAAAAATTATTCATACTTCAAAAATTAATTTTGAAAAATGCAGTTCATATTTGGAATCTAATTTTTGAAAAATGGATAGGGAAATTTGTTGAGATTTTTTTAAAATACCTGTATTTTTATTATTAGTAATATACAATAATTTTTAAATAATGCTAAATACATGATTTATAAGGTCATAAAAAATGTTATTCTGATGTGAAAAAAAATTAGAACTCAAATGAACTTATTACTATTTTTGGACATTGAATCATCACTATTTATGGTATAGAAGGAAATTAAAAAACTAATGAATTTAATATTTTAAAAACCCTCCCCTCATCCACTAGAAATACCACCCCACCTTTATTCTCCTCATAACTCCTTTGAAGCCTTGTGAATTTCCTAAATTCTACCTAAATATATCACCAAGATCCTCCCCACATCAAAAATCCATTAGTATCTTCTAATTTCCAAATTCCTCCCCCTTATGTGTCTCAAAAGGAATATTGAACAAGAGGAAAATTCCCCATTCAATTATTTAACTTTCTTTTCATGTTTATTTTTTTTCTATTCAATACAAACCTCTCCTCATTCAAATATTATTAGAACTACCATATCGAACATTTATTATAATTTTTTTATGATAAGAGAATAATTTTTTATCGTTTGTCCTTTAATCGTATTTTACTCTAGTAGTAATGAAACCATCGGATATTTGATAATTCACCATTGTCAAGGAAGATTGAATTTCAATTTATTTTAAAATATTCAATTACAATAATTAAACCATTGTTATTATGGTTGAACTATATTATTATTTAATATATCTTATGTAATATTAAATAATAATTTTCTAAACTTGAATTTAAATTATAATGAAAAATGATTTTGAAGTGATAAAAAACCACTATTAAACCCAAAAGTTTAACAGTAATGTTTTATATAGTGATTCTACTTCGATTAATGTATCCAAATTAAAAATAAAATAATGTAACCTTGTAGATGTTTAATAGTAATATATAAATTAATATGTATAAAACCATATCCATTTTACATGATTTTATTTTCAGGAAAAGAAGTAAACCGATCATAAATAAAAAGAAAACAAACATACAGGAATAATGAAATTTAACCACATAACCCATCAAAAATGATATGAGTGAACATAAAAAAGGTATTAATAAATAATTTAACTACATAATAAGTTACTTAATAATTAATTAATTATAAAAATTCTATTATTTAGGTCATTAATATCAAGTGGAGAACACAATCAGACTTATGATAAAAGATCCTCTCTATTTCACTTGTATTCAACAATGTCCTCTACGTTATTCCCTTTTATGTCTAATACATAATCATGGTGTATGATTTATCACATCCCCCATAAATCCCTCATGATATATATGTTAATATAAACCCCATTATCCCTCACTAATTCCACTTATGTTCACTCGATACCATGTCGATAATCCGTATGTGATTCTTCATGGACCTCCTTTGTTGCTTCAGGTTTCTTGATCTTCCTTTTTCCAAAATTATGTTATCTTATATTTCTATTTTCATATTAAAAACTTGGTTTACATACACCAAGATATTTTTTCAATATCATTTCATCTTTATATTTTAGGGATATATATGATTTTAAGTGATTCCCTCCTCAATACTTCCAGATAAGAAAACTTGTTCTGAGGGAACTTTCTGAATTCATACCCAACTTCAAGTGAAATATATATTATATTTTAAGACTCAATTGTCTTAATAAAATAAAAAATTTTATTATGAAATAATTATTGTCCCTCGTTTAGTTTTATATGATGGATTCTTCCCTTTTCTATTTACAGTAACTATAGTATTTTCCTTAAATCTTCACAAAAATGTATTAATGATAAAATTTAGTAAATACATTTTTGAAATGTTTTCACTTAATTATTAATTAAACTACCATTAATAATATATATTTTACATTATGAAGGTAAATTTATATTATAGATCATTTTATAATGGAAACATTTATGATAGACACCTTTATTATGCTTTATGACATGATTATGGTGACCAATTCATTACATCGATAACAATTATCTTTATGTAAGATTTATTATGAATCTTTTTTTATGTGGAATAAATATAAATGATATTTTATGATGGGTTCACCTTGATATCTCTCTAATGAATTGGGTAATTTTGACACTCATGATACATCATATCTAATGGTCATGGCGTCTATCCATGGAATGTGCTACTATATGTGACGATATCAATGATTAGCCTGAGATTTTTTTACCATGTGCAAGGGTCATTGTGGTATCCTTGACTCATGATAATGTAAATTTTTTCATCTATATTAAAATGAATTTATTTTTATATAACTTCATGTTTGTATGTTATTATATCATATGTTATATGCCTTTTCATTTCATCATGTCATTCCCTCTATCCCATGTGATAATGATTTGTTCATAGGGGTTTTTTCATCACTAATATATTTAGAACATAACATTTTTCATGTTTTCCCTAGGGTACCCAGTACAGATGTTTGAGAACAATTGAAGTTTTTATTTCTATTTGAAGGTTAAAAATGAAATTTTTTATTATGTTCAATTTTTCATTATTATTTACCTAGTCATTCGGGACACTAGAATTTATGATCCTTGGATTGAATTCTGTGGTATAATTAGGATTGCAATCATGTAATGAAATATTTAAAAGGATAGGGTTACTATACCAAATTAAATGGACTCCCACATCAGCAGTCATAATTAAATACTCCTATGTCAACTCCAAAATCACTATGTGTTGTGATTCGTATTACATTTTATTCATTATAGTTTAATATAGTTATAATCCTGTAAATTAATATAATTATCTCACATGGAATTAAAATCAACTGAACATGGAATAACATATTAATTTTTTTTCACTGTTCAGATGATTCTCTATTAAGCCTTCCAGATAGACCATTAATATCATATTTCAAATTATTTAATTCACTTATTAATAAAATTTTATTTTTGAATTTAGGGATCCATGATTTCACTTTAGTATATCAGTGCCATTATATTTAATTTAGAGAATAATAACATAATCAATTTCTTTGAATCAAAATTACATGGAACATAAAAGTAAAAATAAATTCTGCGTGACTGATATGGTTGGAGTAGAACCATTATCTAGAAATAATTAGGATGAAGTCACCTTACACAAGGAATGTTATTTACATTTACATGATCTTAGGAATGTTGGTTTACAATTACATAAATTTAGTAAGACATTTCTAACCATAAATTATCATTATAATGTGTTTTTACCCTGATGTGTGTACTAAAATATGCTTATGAGAGTCTCCAACAACCAAATTAACTTTTAATAGGATCCATATCACAATATTTGAAAATTACAAAAATATTCATTTTGGAACTACAATTATATAGGTTTATAAAGACTTTTTCCCAACAGTGATCTACAAATAAACTTCCTAAATGAGATTCATAAGTTAAAATCAGAAACTTTTTCTTCATAATGTGAATAAAATTAAAAATTATAATCATAAAATAGTTTTACATTATATAATATTTAGGATTAAATCATTAATATTTTGAAGATGAAATTACTTACTCAAACCCTTTTATAAAAAACGCAACATATTATATATTTCAATTTCAATATTATTAATATCATCGACAACATTTGTCCTTAAAAGGTGTAGAAATTTCCACCCGGAATAATAAATCAATCATCCACCTTGAATTCATGTTTTTAAATAATAATTTGATGAATTTATTTGTTAAACATGCAATGAGGATAATAATAAGTGATATATATTAAATAACATTTGATAAATATATAAATAATATTTTCTAAAATATGATGTTGATAACATGTATTATAAAGAGGAATAATCACCACAAATATACAATTATGAAATTAATAAGATATGGAAAAATATTGTATTAAATTCTACATGTTTCAAGGAAAAATACTCCATATGATGAAATGGGATAAATATTAGAATTATAGAATCAAATAATAATAACTTATTCTTCATATTTCTGTTATATTAGGTACGTCGAAATTATACTAAAATTTTAATTATTAATTATTTTATTTTGAATATATGTAATATTTTGAATCTTAAATGATAGATAATAAAAATGAATCACATAATAATGCATTAAATAATTAGTGGTTTATTAATTATAGTTGTGGAAATATTTTTTAAATTAAATGATATGGGTTAATCAATATTGAATTTAATTGGGGTTCATTAGTTGAATACAAGGTGGTAAAAGAAATTTAGAGATTTAAAATAATAAATTTTATGGAATAGGTATCATTGTATAATAGATAAATTTATAATCATTATAATAGGATTAAAATATAAATGGAAAGAATATAATATTATATTTTTATTGGATGAACATCATTTCCAATGTAATGTGTGGAACCAACTCCAGGGGATAATTATAATTAAATTATTATAGGATTATTTAATATATTATAAGGGTATCCTTATAATTCAATTATATTTTTTATTGGTTATATTAATTTATTTCTTACAGAACTGTATATATAACCACCTGCCCATAATGTTTAAATCGTTTTGAACTTTTTACCTGATGAAATACCCATATCTAATCCTCCTAATATTATTTATCTAATTGAATTTTTAAAATTTATGAAATAGTCAGGGGTTTTTCTTGATAGGGTATTCATACTCCAAAGTGTTTCATATAGGGTATAACATACAAATGTTTTGAAAAATAATGTTGGGATTATGATTATATAAATCATTAATAGAGAAATAAATGTCATTATTATAATAAACATTTATCACTTAACTCGCACTGATGATCTCTGTACTAAAATACATTGATCCCAATATTTCTCAATGATTCATCTCTTATAAGGTTATAATAGATCAAAATTCAATAATGTCGATATATCAATGATGTATTTCTTTATGCGGTATGTTCATTATGTGTTCACGGTAACTCTATTTGGGTTAACAAATTTCCCATCCAGGTCTATAGATTTAATGAATATAGTATTCAAAGATTATACTAACAAATATTTTTTTGTTTATATTGATGATATATTTATGAACTATGATTTATATGATAATCATAAATACTATTTAAGGAATATCCTTGATAAACTATGTGATGGATAAATATATTGGAAATTCAATATCATTGAATTTATGCTTCTTAAATCTTCTTCATTTGGCCTCACTATCTCCAAAAATGGAAAATTAGTTAACGCACAATGAAAAACATTATTAAATATTGGCCTATACAAATTAATATAATTGATATACATAGATTAAATTTATGAGTTCATAACTATCATCAATTATCCAAAAACGTTTTCTAGATTAGCTAGTATATTTAAAAAAATTCTCAAAAGGGGTTAAATTAATAGGGTCCAAGAAACGTAATGACTGATTGAATGAACTAAATATGAGATTGATTAATTCAAAAATATTAATCTTACCATATAGAAAGGATAATATTGTTATATAAAAATATATATCATATAAAAAGCTATGGTTTATACTAGCTTAATATGATAGAGAATTTTCTTATGCATTATTGTTATAAAATACAGATATAAAAAACTATCAAACTAGTTATATTGGTTTTAATATTGAAATCATTTCTTTAATGATATAGTGGAACTATTTATATAATGAAATATCTGACATATATACCATTAAAAATGATTGATGTATATATTTATGATTATTGATCACATCTTGAGAAAAAAAGATGGATGAAACTAACAAAGTACAATGATTGTTAAATACACATCAACACATGTAAATATAACAAGGTGGTAGTCTCATTGAATGGGAAGCATTAAGAAGTTCTATCCATGATGAGGGTGTACGTGGAATCAATATTCATTGATTTTGTACATTTTGTTATGAAAATAAATAATGAAATTAAATAAACATTATATTTTAATTTATTTCTCATCCATATTAACTAGATATGGCAAGGAGGTCCTAAAAGATGTAATGGGGTATAAATAGGAAAAAAAATCCATGATGTGGATAATTGAAAGACATCAACTATGAAAATGTTTTTTTGTATTTTGAAAATATTATTGGTGTACAATTAGTACCAAAGATGATGATATATTTAATAGATACATTTTATAACTCAAACTTCTTTATAAACTATAGTATTATCAATTTGTATAAGGATACAAATGAATAATTCTTCGGTAAAAAAATATTTGGTATAATAAATACTAGGATACAATATTCATTGTATTCTTAGAGGTGAAGTCTGAGAGAAAAGTATTTAAATTTAGAAAATAAATTGATGAGAGTAGAGAGGGTATCTCATATTTTGTAAATAAAATGGAAAGAAATAATGATATCTAAAAATATACCCCAATCATAGAAATATGGAAACTAGAAAACATAACATAAAGAAATTCGTGACTAAAAGGTGGAGGATGAAATGTTCTCTTAACTTGATGAGGGACTTAGAAATCTCGAAGGTCGGGATGTTGGGGGCTTGAGGGTACTTTGGGAGGACTCCTTGGGAGGTAAAAATACCATATCATTGTTGAGGAGGATTTTGGAATTAAATGAATGAGGTAATGACTTGGTATTTATATGAAAAGTAAGGGAATATTTAATTATTTTTAATGGGACACCTCATTAGTGGTATATTCAAATCCATGGGCATTCCCATGGAATTTTCCTGAGGTAATGGCCACATGGGACACATCATAACGTATATTACTATTCAAAAGTCCTCTAGATATATTACTTCATGATTATATCATCAATAATGTCATCAAACACCCAAAACTCATAACTTTATTTTTATTATTCACCGAAAATTGAATTATGTCAGAAAAATCATAAAACATTATCATAATCTAATATAGATAATTTGTATTAAAAATTAAAATAAATTTTATGAAAATAATTTTCTATATATTTTTTTATTTAAAAATAAAATATTTATTTATCCAAAAATCAACACTAAAAAATAACATGTTTTGTAACTATATGAAAAAGATACGAAGGGCCCATAAAATTATAATACAACCATATGAAAATATAGTAACAGATAATTATTATATTTTATGAATATAAATATCTTTCTGAAATTATTAAATTAATTTTAATATTTTAAATAATTTATTTATGACATATAGAAATATCAAAACATATTCTATGATCATTTTTACTCTTTTAATATGTCTACATTATAATTATACATTCATGTTTTATGATTCATTTTTTTAGTTGATTTACTTCATTACTATTCATTTGGGTATGTTACTATTCATACATTACAATTCAGTAAAAATAAATTTGATCTTATTAGACTCTAAATTTCATAGTGATCACTACTGTAGAAGACCATTTTTATAAAATCATTACACAAAATTAATTATTTAATGTATTCAAAAATATTTTAAAATACCATTTTTCCAAAATTCATTAATAATATCAAACTTCTATAAATTCAACCTACATTTATCCAGTCATTTTATACACACAAATTTTACCAAAAAAAATAGAAATTTTATTTATACCAAGAGATTACATAAAGTATCTAAGGCCCCATTACATAGACCCTTATTACACCTGCATATGACCAGATTGTAACATATGCTATAGTGATAGAATCTTGGGGTGTCTTAGACAACATTTCCTTAGTGGTGATTTCTATCAGCTTGAACATATCCTATAAGAAATTATATTCACGCTTCACATGTTAGTCTTTGGTTTGGGATTGTTCCAAAGTCAAGCCTAGTGTTGCCACCTCCTTCCCATGTTTTGACATATGGACTATTTATGGATCGCATCTACTGGATGAGGCCATCGACTATACATTCTGTATTAATTAATAAAAATAAATTGTATTTATAAACAATAATTGAAATGTCATGTGTTTAATTTCCAATTTCCATATTCACCAAGGGTCATATAACAGTAGAAACCCAATGATATCATTTTAATTATTCTCACCTAATTACTTTAAGGATATAATTTGGTTGAGTATAAAATAAAATAACACCGAAAAGTTGGAAATAATATTTATTAAATAGATCTAGTCGTTACATTCTTCCCCCTTCAGAAATTTCATATTTGAAATTTTATCACATAACCTCATAAGTTAAAAGGAGTGGGTACTTATGTCTCATAGACTTCTATGTTTCCCACAAGGCTTCTTCACATTTGTGGTTCCTCTACAACAACTTAACAAGGTGGTTAGTCTTGTTCCGCGGAACCTTGCCACTATGATACAAGATCTCTACTAGTTTCTCCTCATATAAGAGGTCATGTTACAGTTTTACCACCTCTAGATTTAGTACTTGTGGAGGGTTAGGTATGTACTTCCTCAGGAGGGATATGTGAAATACATAATGATCATGTTCGAGATTTTGAGGATGTGAAAGCCGATAGGCCACTACTTCTATGTGATCAAGGATTTCATTTGGGTCAATGTACCTAAGGTAGATCTTTCCTTTCTTCCTAAACCTCATAAATCTCTTCTAATGTGAAATTAAAAGAAATCCCTTATCACAAACATAAAACTCCAAGTCCCTTATACGGTTGTTGGCATATCTCTTTCGTAGACTCTGAGCATCCATAATGTGTTATTGGATAGAATGGAGCTTTTCTGCAATAAATTTCACAAGATCAGGACCATGAATATTTCTCTCATCAGACTCATTCCAACATGTAGGAGTTCTAAACTGGTTCCCATATAGAGCTTCATAGGATTTAATTTGAATGATCGAGTGGAATCTATAATAGTAATAGAACTCATCTTAATGAATATGATGATCACATCCACCATTAAATTATACTGAGCATGTTCTCAGCATATCCTAGAGTTTTTAAATAGTCATTTCTGATTTTCTATCAGTTTGGGGGTGTTAGGCTATACTGAGATTCTATTTACTTCTCAAATAATGTTCATGGATTCTATAGAGTTTTGATTTGAACCTTGGATCACGATCAGATATGATAGAAAGTGTAAATCCATGTAGCCTTACCACTTCATTTAAATAAATCATGGAAAGTTGATCTAGATAGAAATCTTCCAGAATAGAGATGAATTGGAAATCCTTTATGAGACGGTACACAATAATCCATATCACATTGTTTCCTTTGGATGTTCTTGGGAGACCAGTGGAAAAGTCCACAGTTATATTATCCCACTTCCCTGCTGGTATAGGTAGTGGTTGTAATAACACATCTGAATGTTTCCTCTCTTCCTTCACTTGCTGACATAACTGGAAACATGAAGTGTAGTACGAAATCTACATTTTCATATTATCCCACCTATAATGATCACGAAGGTCTCTATACATTTTCATGATTCATAGATGTATAGATAAAGTAGATCTATGAGCTTCATCCATCAAATCCTTCTTTATTTATGGGATATATGGAACCCATATCTTTGTAGGAACTTTTATTACACCGTCATTATCAATATCGAACACAAGAAACTTCCCATCATTCATGTCATCAAACATCTTCTATAAAGAAGGATATTATTTCTGAGGATTCATGATCTTCTCTTGTAATGATGATTGAGAAATCATTTGGGTTAGGTTTGATAATGTCACTTCTCATATAGTTCCTATGTCCAGCTTTACTATGTCATTGATCAAAGGATCTCTTTGAATCCTTATCATGGAAAGAACAACTGCGTATTTCCTGATTAATTCATCAGCGACATTGTTTGCACTTCCGGTATGATAAGTAATTGACCAATTATATACTTTTTGAAGTTCCAACCATATCCTCTCTGTCATTTTCAATTCCTTTTGTGTGAAAATATACTTCAAACGTTGATTGTCTGTGTATATATCACATTTATCCCCATAAAGATAATGACTTGGTATATTCTGAGAAAAAAAAAACTGCATCCAGCTCTAAATCACACATAGGATAGTTCTACTCATGAGTCTTGAACTGAAGAGATACTTATGTAATGGCCTTATAATTTTTCATGAGGACGAACTGAATCCCATTAAGAGATGCATCACTAAAAATTACGAATCCTTCTCCGATTGAGGGAAATATTAACAAAGGTTCATTAACAAATATCTTCTTCAGCACTTGTAAACATTCTTCACACACTATTGTTCGGATGAACTTGACCACTTTTTCATGTTAACTTGGTTAAAATATTAGAATTTCATAAAATTTTTTTTCACAAACCTTCTTTAATATCCTTCTAATACAAGGAAACTATGAATATATGTTATTTTTGTAGGATGAGTCCACTCCACTTCAACTTTTTTCATTGTAGGGTCAAATATGATTCCTTCATTAGTTAAAATTTCATTAAAAAAAGAAACTTTTTGTAACTAGAATTCACATTTTCTAAACATCCCAAAATGCCTCTCTTTCTGTTGTTTTTTAAAAATATCTCTTATATGATCATTATGATTCTTGTGAATTACCAAATATATCAGAATATCATTAATAAAAACTACCACAATGTTATCAATGTATTCCTTAAAGGATATATTCCACAAATCTATAAAAATATAAGCTTCATTAGTCAGTCCAGAGGAAAAATCTACAAAAAAGTAATGACCATATATTGATCAGAAGGTAGTTTTTGAAATAACTTCTTTCTTCACCCTCAATTGATGATAACCAGATTGAAGATCAAGATTATATTATAATCGATCCCAAAGAATTTGGTGAAATATGTCCTCAATTCTTGGAATAGGTATTTGTTCTTCAGTTTTATCCTTTTCAGTTCTCTATAATCAATTCATAACTGCATTGATACATCCTTCTTCTTTGCAACGAGAACTATTACTCCCCAAGGAGACACACAGGGTCAGATTAAACCATTTTCCAAAAGATATTGATGTTGTTTCTTTAACTCCTCTTGCTCCACAGTTTCCATCCTACATGAGGTCTATGATATCAAATGGGATCCAGGTACATGAAAAATGGAGAACTCTACCTCCATTTTTGGGGGTGGTCTGAGTTACTATTCAGAAAATATGTCAATGTATTCCTAGACAATGGGGACATTTACAATCCTCAAACCCTAATTTCCTTATTCCTCTTTACTGATCAACTCCATAAAGAATAATATAAAAGGTTCTTCGAGAAAAAAGATCATGTTTAGATATCTCTCCACGGATGATAATGGCAGGTTTTATATTCAAGACTATTGAAATTTCCTTGCTTATGCATTTGATCATATCATTTTACTCTGAGAGATAGTCCATCCCTAGTATAATGTCTAATTTTTTCATGGGAATAACTACTAGATTTGAGATAATATTATGTTCACTAATGTTCATACAAGAGTTTGTAAACACTAAAGATGCATGGATAATCCTCATACGAGTCTTGACTGATAACTCTTCTTTTTGAAAATTGGGGGTTGATTCTAAATTTATTTCAAACAATGAATAAATAAAAGATTGTGTATAACCAGAATAAAAAAATAATAATTTCTTAGATGTGATAGAACAACATGACTACCTTCCACCACATCATTTGGTGCTTAAACATCTATCATATTAATTGAAAATGTACTATAGTTTTCCCTTCGACGTTGCTGATGCAGATTGTGATTCCCCTCCACTACCCTCGGATTTGGACAATGACTAGAAAAGTGCCCTATTTTTTCACACATATAGAATTGGACATCCTGAAGGGCTTAAATCATCTTCTATTTGAAAATAGTATTGGGATGTTGTGGATTCACCTAACTATGACAATTCCACACAATGTGGCAATCTCCACCACATTTGTAGCACTTCTCTCTCCAGAGAAGGTAGTTCGTTGAGAGATTCATCCCACATTTATTACATGTGGTACATTATAATTTCTTGCCTCATCTTACCAGATCGAAGCTCCTCCATAAATTTTTCTCCATTGATCGTTTCTTGTCATTTTATTTAAGATACCATTGTGTCTCACTGAACTTCAGTTCGACTTTCATCGCACTATGGATGATCTCCTAATATCTATCATAATCTCGGTTGGTTATATTCTTCCACAAATGAGTTCTTAGTCCACAGAATAATCTATCAGTCTGACCATTTAAATCCATGGGAAATCTAGAGGTGTAATGTGAAGCCTTGTGAAGTTCATCTCATATCTTCCCACAGATTCATTCTCCTTCTAAACTGGCTTAAAAAACTCCCTCTCCATTCTTGTTCTTATCGATCAAGGGAAATACTTGATACAGAATATCCCTATGATGTATTCCAACCCCATAGAATCAAAATCCACTCATTTACATGTGTTTTTAATCAGTTCCCACAATATATCAGCTTCTCTCTCTATGAGATAAATAGCCAAGGTATCCTTCTCTTGTTCATAAAAGGAGAGCATAGAAAATATCTTCTCGATAGTGCTGATCTACTGTTCAGAAATCAATGGGTCAGTAAATCCATTGAACGTTGGTGGCCATTGACACAAAATGGAATTAGTAGAATGTTGTTCCATTTTAGTTGAGATCTGTCTCTCAGCATGATTCATGTTATTTTCCATAACTTGAGTCATTTGGTTCATCATTTTCATGAAAGCTTCAATTCCCACTTCCATCGGAGGGCCATCAGTGCATGGTCCATTGTGGTCACCATTTTCACGGTTCCTTCTATTTCCCACCATTCTATAAAAGATTAATTACTTATTCTGTATATTATTTCATTTATTAATCCTCATACTATAACAAATTTTATGTCATAAAACATCATTCTTTAACCAATTATATTTCTCTATAAATCATTCATAATAATTCATAAAAAACTTCTGATTAACAAAACATATCACATAATAGTGTCATAATCAAAAGTGAAGAAATTTCCAATATCATGTACCTGGATACAACAGGTGATGCCTGAATCTCCTTGTTAGAGTTTTCTCTCCATGATACTTTTCTTCCAGAGATGCCTCTACCTGCTCATATCCAGACAGGGATGTATTTTCTTGATAAACAACTTACTCAATACTCACCTAAAAATCAATGAAGTATTCCTATATTTAAACGTTTCTATAGCGTTCCTCCTAATGTTTTCATATATTAATTTCAATACATAAAAATATATACATTGATACCATCTATGGAATCCTTCTTTTAATTAAATAACTTTTCTTTACACATTTCATATAGAGAAACATTAAAGTCTATTGTCCTTGAAATCAAGAACATAAAACATGAAAACATAAAATACTATTCTAATGAACTTGTAGGGTTTCATCATATGTTCTTATTATGTACAATTATTTCATCTCATAACCTGGAGAAAAAAAAATCAAAACAAGGGTGAGAAGAAGGCCAATAAAAAAATCAAGGGAATTTTTTTACTCGTGAAATCAACAAGAACATGACAAAAAACATAAAGACAAGAGAAATGGAACTAGAGTTTATCATAATAAAAATAACATTAATCATAACTTGATTATGTGGATACGACATTTAATTTATACATTCATGAACATATCACCAAGGTTATTCACAAAGGTATCGACAAACTTTTCATCTCTAGAGATTAAATTATTTACCCAATACAGTGGAGTGTTCTCTGGTTGCACACTTAATATTTCTTTATTTTCATGTGATCAACATAGATAATAATCATACATTTCATTAATAACCCATATATTGTAAATTAAATGGGATTCACTTCAAAATCGCGTCGTTTTAAAAGTGCTTAAAAATAAGACCATAATCTCTTTTATATCCCATGGGATGGGAATGAGGGTTAAATGTATGTAAATTCTAGAATCGTGAATATAATTTTTATTTATTTATGAAAACACATTGAGATGAAATATTTTTTTTGTTTGCACATAAATAAGAGAAGATATTTTATTTGAAGAGAGAGAAATATTGATATGAAATTTCTACAGCATAACGACTATATAACATGGTTTTAAAAAACAATAAAAACAGAGTGGAAAAGGGTAAACCACTCACAAATCACATATATTATAGAATAGGGATAGAACAAAATATAAATATCTACATTATATGGATATTTGAAAGACATACCACAGGGAAAGGAAACATGAAAAAAAGGGAATATGTTATTTCTTTAACAAAAATTCGGAAGCCTAATAGCGTCACTTAAAATATAAAAAAAATGATGAAATTGGGGAGGGAATATAATCATTTTGAAATGAAATGGATATTAATAAAGATAGACAAGAATATTTTCCATTCAGAATAAGTTGGAAACTTGAAGACATAACATTAAGGATGTCCGGACTTAAAAGAGGAGGGTGAAAGTATCCATTACATTGAAGAGTGACTAAGAAAGCTCGATGATTGGGAGATTGGTGGATCTAGGGATCCTTGGAAGGACTCTATGGGAGGTAAAAGGACCATATATTCATTGGAGAGGATTTTGGAATGAAATAAAAGAAGGAATGGCTTGATATTTATAGGGAAAGAGAGGGAGTATTTAATTAATTTCCAAAGGACACGTCATCGGTTGTATATGAAAGACCATTGGATTTCCTATGGTATTTGACACATGGGAAACCTCATAATATATATTACTATTCAAATGTCGACCAGATTTATTACAGCATGATTACATCATCAATGATGTCATTAAACACCTGAAACTCAAAAATGTATTTTTACTATTCACTGAAAATTCAACTGTTTCAGAAAAATCCAAAACATTTACGATAACTTAATATCAATGCTATGAATTCATAAATGAAATACTTTTATGAAAATAATTTTTTTAAATTTTTACTTTATTTTTTAAATAAATCCATTATTTATTCATAACAAATCACTAAACCTATAACTTTTTTTGTAACACATTTGAAAAAGTAATAAAGGGAACCTAAAATTACTGTATAACTAAAATAAATTAATGTAAAAATTTATTATTTCATTTGATGAAAATAAATTTTTCATTTTAAATTATTAAATTAATTATAAAATTGTAATTAATTTATTTATGACATATAAAAATATGAAAACATATACTGTGATCGTTTTTTACTTTTAAGACCTCTACATAATATTTTTTACATTCATGTGTGATGTTTCTATGTTTTGGGCCAATTTACTATTAATCACTATTCATAAGGGTATGTTACTATTCATAATTAACTATTCACTAAAAACAATTTGATCTTATTAGACTCTAAATTTCTTATTGATCACAACTATAGAAGACCATTTTTTAATAATCATTTAGCATTATTAATTATTTAAATTATACAAAAATATTTTAAATTACCCCTTTCCCAAATTATTCAATAACATAGAAATTCTATAAATTCATCCTCCATTTATCCGGAGATTTGAAATTCACAAATTTTACAATAAGATGGAATAGAAATTTTATTTATACTAAGAGATTACAAAAAGTAAATAAGGCCTCGTTACATAGCCCCTTATATCACCTGTATAGGACAGAAGTGTCAGATATTTTATGTTGATAGAATCATGGGGTGGCATAGGTAAAATTTTCTAAGTGGTAATTTCTCCCAGCATGAACATATCATGTTTTAAATACCATTAAACCTTCACATGTTGGAGTTCAGCTTGGTATTGGTCCAGAGCACAGCCCAGTAAGCCACCTCCTTCACATGATCTCACACATGGGGTTTGTATGGCCCTAGTCTACTGAATGATGCCATCAACTCTTCTTTCTGTATTAATTTACCATGATCAATTATATTTATAAAAAATAATTGTAATGTATAGATTTTAGTTCCAATGGACTTATTTGTCATTTGTCATATAATAGTCATAACCCAATAGAATCATTTTAATTACACTCACTTCATTACATTAAGGATATAGTTTTTTGAGTAAACAAAATAAAACACAAAAGTAAATAACAAAATTTATTCAAATGTTCATTTCGTTACACCATCCAAACATTATTGAAAATTTTTATGGCATGATCACATGAAATTTAGGTATCATGATAAAAATACCCACATCTTGAGAAAATAAATAAAATAATAGAATTAATTTTATCATTAAAATGGTACTATATAAGGACCTATTTTGTCAGATATGTAATGGGAAAATCTGTATGGATGTAATTTAGGAAACAAAGTTAGTTGGTCTTGAATTCATTAAGGAATGAAATAAAAAGGAATGATCTATCCATATTCATATCAATATAGATCAGAGATTATAGAAAATATATTTTAAAAATAAAATGAAGGACATGGAATTACATGTATGAGATCATGTATTAATTAATGTACCACCATGTATGGGAGTAATATGACTCGATAAACATGGAGGATAAGATTGATGTTCATTGGGAATGTTTTAATATTTTAGAGAATTTTATTTGAGGCTAATGGGTTGGAATTTCCCCCAAACCGCTCTAAAGGGAATTGAGTTTTTCATGTCTCAATGTTAATGACACTCACAAAAAAGTTATGCATATTGTATCCATTGTTTAAATATTGTTGGATCCTAAAAAATCAAATACATAATATAATTCATAGATTATTGGAGATAATGATAAAGTGTTTTAGAATAATACAACTAGACAGGTGAAATTTATTTGGATGAGTCACAATTTTGAAGAAGTATCATGGGAGAATAAGGATGAAATGACAAATAATTACATTCATTTTTCCATGGTTTAATGGAATACTCGGATTTTTTAGATGAAATTATTTAAAATGGTATTTTTATACTAATGAATTTACTATAGTAAATAAATATTACATCACAAAAATTATGGAATAATGAAAATCCAATTATTTAATCTTATTTGAAAAACATAATATATTATCATAAAAAATTAAATTAAATTAATGACAAATTACTATCCCAGATTCAAAAAAAGTAATAGAAAATAATATTATTAACAAATAATATATATATTTTTTAAAAAATAAAAAAATTACATGACAACATAATAGTATAAAAATATCAATATTTTTATAAATTTTAAATTTTATATTCAGGATTTTGAAATGAAATTGTTTTTTATTTAATAAATAGAATTCACATTTAAGAAGAGTTTTTATCAAGAGATAGATCTTATTTTTCATATTTTTTTTAAATATTTAAAAGTGGCTAATTTAAAAAAAATATAATAAATCCACAATTTTTGGTAAAATGTAAAATATCATGTTAATATAAAGATACAACTATAACATCAAAACAACATGAAAATATGTTAACCATTAATTTAATGATATTCACAAATTTATATGGGATTATTCATTAGAATATTATATTTTCATGTAAAAATAAATAATTTTTCAATATTTTAAAGAATAAACCAAGGGGTAAAGTATATTTTAAGATAGTTAGAAATAATTATTTGTGATTAATAATCTTATTTAAATGAAAAATATTATATATTAAGGGATTTTGTTTCATAAAACAATTAAAATAAAAAAAACCTCCTTGCATAAAAAAATATAATTATCTAAAATGTTGTTAAGGTTGATGGTATTCTTTTTCTGATAACATAGAGATCCAGTACTATATTTTGAAATTAATAATACAATCACCTATGTTTACTATAAATGTTCACATTTCCAGGAATTCATATTCAATTAAACATTATTTATCATGGTTCATTACTAATTTTCTAAGACAACATTTAATCTAGGAAGCTTCTGTGTTTCAAAAGATAAATTATCCCAATTTAAGAAGATACAATTCAAGATAAGGGTTTAAAACCATCCAATTTTCTTTTAAATAGTAATAATTTTGTTGTAATATAATTTAATATTATTTTTTCTTATTCATTAATATATAATTCTAGGGTGAAATCATCCATTTGATATTTTTAATGGGATATTACGTAACACCTATCAATATATCATTTTATGGAGACATTATTATGTTGACGAATGGGTACATATACAATTAATATCCATTATTTATGTAATCAACTCAAATTAATTTTCATCTCAATATGAAATATATTTATGATTAATTTTTAAAAAATTTAAATCATATTATTAACGAGAGGTCACAATTCTATCTCATTATACTATATTAATATGCAATTATTATGATCAATGATTTGTGGAACATCCAAGGTAAAATCTAAATTATAAAAAAAATCTAAAATTTTATTTAATGAAAATATTGTGTGATATCCATGAAATTAAATATTTATTTCAATACTGAAAATTGATTCTGGATCATGCTCAAATAGACCTTTGTATGATAAACATAAAATATTTGTTTGGGAAATAAAATGTTTTTTATAATTGGAATATTAAATTTAACTATCTATATATATGTGTGGACGCTCATATGGGATTTTCAATTGATGATTCACAAGCTCTTGATGATCAAAAATTCCATATTTCAGAATATTTTAATAGTATTAAGATAAATGATAAATTGGTGTATCTAAATAAAATATTTTCATCACTAGTTTCTGAATCATGTATCTAGGTGATAATTTTGTGTCATTTATTTAGTATCCTACCCTAAAAAACTATTAAACTGAAGGACTATTTCATATTATTATCATGATACTAATATTTTACCGTTAAATAGTATTATTTCATCATTCCATTCAAAATGATATATTCCATTACATTTTAAGTTTTCAATATATTAAACTTTTATTGTGGGGCATTCTTATGCATAACAATATTACTTCATTAAATGGTGAAATATTCATATTCCCAATATTAATCATCTCTATATTGAAAAACATGATTACACATACATGAAAATGTATAATGTTTCATAGGAAACATTATCATATATATTATTCAGTTATTTTCTATTTCTTATTTATGAATTAGACTAATAATATCATGAGTGTTGCATGGAATTTTATAGCTCCTTGGGGAATCAGTTAGTGTGATGAGAAAAATGTTTTGGATAAATTTTTTAAATCATTTTTTGTTTATATAATTTTTCATAGAATAAGTTACAATATTACATATTCATTCACTGTGATATTATTTATTCTAATATATTAATTTAGTTATATTAATGGAATAATATGCACATATTTTATGATGTCAGGGAATTTATTTATTACATTCATATTAATTCTTCCATTAATATGTATTATAGATTAAATATTACTCTACCCTTTATAAATCTTTTAATCTAAAACAATTATATCATTTTTCATTTCCCCCAAGAAACCAATGAAGATTACTATTTGAGAGTAAATTATTTGTAAGTGGAAATAATATATTTTCATATTATTAAGTGATCTATAATATATTTTCAATAAGTTATACTATTCTATTATTTATAAACATTACTATAACAAAAAAATTATTCAATATTTTGTATTGTGATCTACGTAATTTTTTTAATGTTAAAAAATAGGAGTACAAAAGATTGGTTGTCGGTTTAGTGTTGTCACATCAGAAATCAAGGTAAACCACAGATATGTCCATAGAGAGTGTGGTCTTCGCTCTTGGATTTAATCGTAAGGACCCCAATAAGGAATTGATGACCACCAATGAGATAACCCATCAAAACATGAATTGTAGATCCTGTTATGCAGTATAAAAATTATTATGTGAAATAGATTGGATAAAAAATTATATAGTGGCTATCAATTTTACACAAGAGGTAAGATGACCAAAAAAATATTCTAGAACACATGGTTATGTAAGTATGTAAAACAACCTAGATTGAAAGGGATATGTTTATTTTAATTTTGATTTGATAAAATATCTAAAACTGTAACATCCTATGTAAATAAAGATTAATAAATTTATATATTTATTAACATTTTTTAAATTAAACATTAATTTTACTTTCATGGGGATTTTGTGTCTGATAGCATACTCCACACGTAACAAGAGGTTTCTTTGAAATCATTTCTCACACACATCATTTAGTTATTTCAAATATTAATAATAGTATCATTATTTTAAATGGTTGTTAATGTCTAGACATTATATTGGAGGGGATGAAAAAAACTAACTAAAATATGATTAATCAAGTTTTTAAATGTTTTTACAGTTATCCAATAAAATATAGAGTCTTAATATAATAATGAATATGATTATAAGGATTAAATACCCTAATATTCTTGAAAAGGCCAGTTTAACTCCTTTTGATCTAGAACCATTTGTGAATATATTTTTTGACACTTTTATATTTCCATTTTAACAAATAAACTTCGTATTTAGAAGCGGTACATCAAAATATTCATTATATAAAATGTTTATATTATTTGTATAATGTTGTTTTTTAAGAATAGTGACAATTACTGCATTTTAATTAAAAAATACCTTTTAATAAAATTTAGTTATATATTTATACAATCCTTTAATCGATTTTAAATTTTAATTAGATGTTATTTTTTTCCATTTAATGTTTTTTGGTCATTTACAGTAATTTAACATTGAAATTGGACACAAAAACATGTCAATCCTTTGGTAGTTTTTACTTCTTAAAAAAAAATTAGGTTTTGAAAAAAGTAATTAATTTTAATTTAATTTATGAAACATATATGTTTTGAATAGGTAAGAAAGTAATCCGTATTTTTAATCATTATTTCAAAATTTTTTAAATAGGTATCTTTTATTTTTAGAGATTATGAATGATAATTTATGTAAATATTTTATTTACATTCGTTAAATGGTAAATCTGGTGAATAAGGGTTAAAAAATAATATAATAATAACACTTAATTACCCTAACACAAATCAAAACACTATTGAATTATACATTTCCATCCATTTCCATCCTTGGATTTATTTTCGGACCCCATGGAACCACATGTAAGTAAAATTGACATTTTATAAAAGTTAACAAAATGTTAAGGAAAAAGTAAAATAAACATATATATTTTAGTAAATAAATATGTATAGAGGGTTATATAAGTGATATATTAGTATATAAATATTCATTATAAATATAAAAATATTTCCTATATCATGGTATTTTTGTATAATTTTTATACATTATATAAATAAGTTTCACTATGACAAAATGGTGATGTAGTGATTTCTTCATTAATAGTGGATTCAAAAAACAATATTATAATTGTTAAAATAAATGTAATTTTGTTATTTTGATGTCATCCATGAATTTTTTGGACGAGATTTAAATTTCAAATTTGTATTAATGATTTGTTTGGTGTCAAACAGGTAATTTTGTATTTTTCTTCATGTATTGATATGAATTGTGTCAAAATTGATAAAATTCATATTTTAAAATATAAAATAATTTATTAAATATTATAAAATTAAAAAAAATAAGATTTAGAAAAATAATTATCTTAAGTATCAAATTTTTTTATAACTCTTACTTTGGACATTTTTCATGTTTTGGTAACTATTTTTAATCTCAAAGTGTTAAATGAATGTTAATACAATTAGAGTAAAATAGGGTTAAATAAAAAATATTAGGATTAAAAAATATCAAAAACCTATCCAATTATTAATTCATGATATTATTTTGACTTATATTCATATTATTGTTTATTTTAATGAGTTTTGTAGCCTTTAAAATTGAAAATAATTATATTATAGAATAATAATTTCAAACATCATTAAAGAGCCTCTCCACCATCTTATAAATGGCCACCACCTCTATCCCATTACACACACATCTCAAGCCCCTTGTCTTGTCCAATATATAATCCATGAAGATCCCAACATCTCATCTTCCACCTATAAACATTCTCCTTGGTAGACATCAGTTCAATAAATCCTTTTGGCTCAAATAAAACAGAGTTACACGTTCGTAGCGGTAGTTTCTTCTCAAAACATTATTTCTATTATTCTACTTATTCAATCCATATTCGATTATATTTATTTTATTAAATAACATCATCAGTATCTTCAATATATTTTTTTATCATAAGGATTATAACTACACGTACACAAACCTCTATCTATTGGGCATTGAACATACTGTTACTGTGGACGACGAACTACTGCTCATGAAAAGATGATTGTTCAATATTATCCTACCACCACTAATTGTGGCCATTATGATGGAACTGTAATTGTATATGATATTTATGAAATATATTTTACCTTAATTTATCTATATTTCTCTATTAAAACATAACATTATGATTTTCATGTTGCATAAATAAGACAATTTCATTTGAGGAAGTGTGGACTACCATCCCCTGAATGTCATATGACTCGTTCATTCTATACATGGAACATATTAAGGATGAAATTAATGAAAATATATAACATATATAACATAGATATTATATTATAATTATT
Organism: Viscum album; assembly: GCA_963277665.1. Lineage (NCBI taxonomy): Eukaryota > Viridiplantae > Streptophyta > Magnoliopsida > Santalales > Viscaceae > Viscum > Viscum album. Next base: position 137,788,776 of record OY728136.1, read on the forward strand.
ATATACCTATGTATCAGTTCGTTTTCTATCATTTATAAAAGAAAAAAATAATGTAGAGTTCAAGCATTCAGACGACTTTCTATCTCCATGAATAGTGAATTTAATTTTCTTATAACCAAATTTCATTGACTAATTCATATATTCTAGATCTAAATACATATATAATATATATATATTATATTAATATCAAGAATACCAATTTGGATACAATGGAATTTTGACAACATGGATAATTTATAATAATAAGAAGTTCATTTTTGACACAAGTTCTGAACATCGACACAATGTCCAATATGAACTAAAATAATTAACTAATTATTGTAGAAAGTAAAGAAATATAGAAGGAATAATAAAATTTAAAATGGTTCTGATGAAATTATAAATTAACATAAATTTATTATTTAGGAAGAACAAGGAACATACAAGACAACTCGGACTCGAGGCAAGGGAACCATTCACACTCCACTTTTAGTTAAAGGATTATATTATGTTATTTCTTATATTTTTCCATTCTCATATGTTTTAATATGTTATTCTATATCCTTATTTCTACAAATATTATGTCAAATTGATGAGAAACCCTTTTTTCTCTAATCAAATCATTTTATAAATTATTACTGGATGTCGTTAGGCTACTCAATTTTCTTAAGGGACATCATCTCAATATCATTTCATTTAGGAATATTTTAATTTATATATTCCATTCTTTTATATGGTTTACAAACCCCTTTTGAATAATAATTTCATTCAAATAGAATCTTTTTCTATGTAGTGTTTTACTAAATGACAATGGGAGTGTTTATTTTTAATGTACATGATGACACCGACCATTCTACAACCGCAAGAATTATTTTATATTTGGATTCCACTACAAGTAATAGTGTTATTAAAAGGAAAATGGAATACCATATACATATTTTATGTATTGTTTTATTGAAAATAGTTTTGATAATATACTGATTATGCCAATATCATGAACTAATATCTGGTGATTGCTAATGTGTTATGATTATGTTATGGTTCTTGGGAATTGTTTACATATACTAGTGGTTCAATGAGAAAACTAGGGAGGGTGATCCTAAGATATATCTCCAATGAATTCGGTAAAATTAAAAAGGTTAATGTTAATGTTTCTATTAAGAGATTTAGATAATATACCGTCATGGGTATTCCAAACATAACTCCCTACGTAGCTGTGAAATATACAAGGTGTGAATGTTTTGGATGACACAAGATACCATTATAATTTAGTTTTTATATTTATAACACATAAATCTTATGATTTCACAATGTATGTTAAATAGATTATGTTTTGAATCTATTGATGGATGAATGTTCACTTTACTTATTTTAAAACACTTTCTATTCTTTTTTATTATCATCGCACATTTTTAAAATGTTTTCACAGGATATATGGAAGTGTAAATGAATTGAAAAATTCGAGAAGAATTATATCAAAAAAATTATTATTTTATTTTATGAGTTTTTATTTTAGGAAAAAATATATATCAAGTTGAAGTGACTACTTTGTGAAATTTGACATTTAATGTAATAGTTATAGCCTAATTCTCTAAAACTATTAATTTGAAAAGATTGTTATTTTTAATTATTTATTTAAATCACTATTAAGTAACATTTTAAGGATGGGCCTTCTAGTTTGTATTAGAGGACAGTTTAGATAGATTTAGAGGTTTGGGCGTTATTTATGCATATGTGATATAACTACAGTTATTAGAATATTAGAAAGAGTCATAGTTTCTATAGATAAATTTAATGGGTTTAAGATAACATGAATTTGTATATATTATTGTTAACACTACACATAAGATATTACATGATGATTTTACTCATATAATGAGACAGACCATTTTAATTTAATTAAATGGCTTGATCTAGTAGGCCCCAAAGAAACAAATGATGCGTTGAAAAATGTGATGGTTTTCATTATAAGTAATAGAATGAAAAGGGATATGTTATTAAAACACTTGTGGTAATTCTCAACCAATAGTCTGGAGTCATGACTGACAACCTCAGACTTGGTGATTTTTATAAGGCATTAAATTTGTGGGAAATGACTCCCAACTTGAGTTCAGGTAATGAACATAAAGGTATGTATATTCAAAAGCCTATTTCTCATGTATTTAGAAAGAAACTCCTAGGAAAATGATTCAAATGAATTGGAAGATTCTACAGATGTGGTAATTATGGTCATAAAGAAAAAACATTCCATATAAAAAGGAAGAACCATGTTGTCTCTTGGAAAGGGAAAGAAGTTTTTCCTGAAGGATCAATTGAATGTTATAAATGTTTTGTGTATTTTCACTAAACAAATATTTGTCCTACAAAGACGGTTCATGAATGGGATTACTAGGATCAAACAAATATATGTTTACTAATTCTTTATTCCATTCCAAATGATGATGAGGAAACGGAAAATGACCTATGAAAGGTATGTATTATTTTGTAGATCTTGTTTTTACATTTCTATAATCTTGGGACATTATGCATGATTTTGATTATAAGAAAGAAGTATAAAAGAATAAGATAGAAAAACATGGATAAAGAATCTAGAGGAATGATTGATGATTATGATTTCCACATATTAGGAGTTGAAGAGTTATATTGTCTCTATAGATGATGATATGTTTAAATGTATTAATGATATAATTACTTTGTAAGACTTTTTCTAGTTTTTGTAAACCTGATGTTTTATATTAAAAATTTTTATTGAAGGAAAAATTAACATTTCATTTGTGGACATAGTTTTAAAGAACCATTTGGGTTTATATGATCCTTGAATTTGATGCAATTATAGGTTATTACATTTTGGTATGAAAAATGAAAGCTATAAGACAACCAATGAGGATAAAAAGGTAATGGTTTTTAGAGGAATTTATTTTTGAGAATTTTATACGAATGATATGGTTTTGGAAAAAGAACAACACATAGACTATGTGACAACCAATCGCGTTGGTCATTTTTGTGGTATTGAACCAACAATCGATGTTTTATTGGTATTTATTGTTTACCACTAGCCAATGTGATATCCCTGATTAGTTTGAATATTTAATTTTAGTTAAATTATTTTATGGATCAAGAATAATTTTTTTGGAAAAATATGTTTTATCAAATGGTTATCATTAGTATATGAAAATAATTTGGTGAATAAGTGATAATGGTTATTTTGGAAGATGTTATCTCTTTTGGGGATACACGATATGCCTTAGGAATGTAGAATACTATGGGATTTCATTTTTCGTGTAATGGTTAAAATTTTATTTTAGAAAAAGCTATGTTTTTGTGGACATATATTGAATTATGTTATTTATTGAAATGATTAACCTTTAATATAGAATATGGGTTTTGGTTTAATAAAATTAAACATTAGACATTAACAATAGTTGATGTTATTTGGTGATAAATATTATGATTTACTATAGTAGACAATGTGAATAAATTATTCTAATTTTTAGGTTTCATTATTATATTGGATTTTATTGATAGATTTAGAGGAAAATTGGTTATTGAATGTTATTTGATGAACATTCGGTATTGTTTGTTCAATTTTGGAGATTATGATTTGTATTTATTTTTTTATAAAAGATTATCCTTCTTAGATTATCTGATCTTGTACTAACCATTATGGTTTTGGCAATTGTAAAATGTTAGGTGAAATACATAGTTTTTCATTTGTTGATTATGTGATTCTCTATAATGTGATTCTAGAACATCGGTTGTGACTAATTCATCTTTAATACTCATCGTTTGGGGAAAAGATTAGTTTTTTGGTAAAAACAATTTTAAGTATTAAACACTCCTTGAAACATAAGTATATTCCCTTATGTCCATAGTAAATCTCATAAATAAATTCTTCGACATTATGGAATGTAAATAAAAACAAAAATGTTGAATATTTACTTTAATTATTAGGAACAATTTCACCCATAACAATTTCGTGATTTTCATGTTTTCAAATTTCTCCTGATCATGATTTCTATCAATCTGCATCAGAACTGGCCACTTAGATTATCTTCCATATCCATGTTTACCTACATGTAATACTTGATTGGGTTATCTCAGGTGACATTTTTTACATATCATTATTTACTATAAAGAGATAGTTCTATTTTGTTTTTTTTTCTGATTAGGGACATTTAATTAAGTTTCTGAGCCCAATTTGAAATATTACGAGCGTAATTCCCAAATGAGGGGAAGGATGTAACATCCCAGGTAAATAATGAATTTGAAATTTCCATATTTATTAATATTTATAAATTAAATATTTGTTTTACCATTAATGGGTTTATATGTACGATAGTTTAGTCAACACAAAATAATGGGTTTCTTTGAAATCTTACGTTTCACACATGTTTGAGTTAGACCGAAAAATAATATAGAAATATTATTATTTGAAATGGTAGTTATCATATAAGCATTATATTTCGTGAATGAACAAAATGAACTAAACTATTTTTAGACATTTTTTCTAATTTGTTTTCTGTTATACAATATATTTTGAAGTTATAAAATATTAATGAATCTGATTTTATATAGAAATATTATAATATTCTTTAAAAGGTCAATTTAACGTATTTTAATGGGGAACCCTTTTCAAATATAGTTTTCTTCCATTTTTATATTTTCCATTGGACCAAATATTAAACTTTCTTTAGATAAGGTACATAAAAATTTACATTTGGTAAATTTTTTGTATTTTTCTGATAAAGTTATTTTTTTTTGATGAATAGTGAAAATAATGCATATTAATTCAAAATTGCCTTTTAATTGAATTTATTTATATGATTAGTATGTAATTTAAAAAAAAATTCAAGTGTATTAAATTATATTTTTATCATTTAATCCAATTGAAGACATTTGATGTAATTACACATGGAAATTTGACATAAACACATGTAATTCTTTTGGTAGTTTTTACTTATTAAAAATATGTTTATTGATTTCCAATTGCGCATATTTTGTGTATTTTATTTGGAAAAATGGATTCCATATTTGGAATCATGGGATCCAAATTCTGTAAATATGTATATTTTATTTTTAGACATTTTGAATATTCACATCACTCAATATTTTATTTACCATGGTTAAAGGGTAAATCTGGTAAATAAGTGGAAAAAATTATTAGAATAAAATTAATTTACCCTAACCCATATCCTAACCATATTTTTTGATACATATCTGACCATGTGTATCCTTTGGTAGAATCTTGGACCCCATGGATCCACATATATGTGAAAATAAAATTTTATAATAAATAATTTAATGTATGTAAAATGTAAAGTACACATTTATCTTTTAGAAATATTTTTATATTGGGTTATATAAGTTTTATATTGGATTTTAAATATTAACAATAAATATAAAAATACTTCCAACATCATGGTATTTTATTTATCTTTTTTCAAATTTAGATAAATAAATTTAATTAAGACACAATGGTGATGTAGTGATTGCTTCATTAATAAAGGATTCCAATAAATGACATTATAAATGTTAAAATAAATGTTATTTTATATATTTGTGTCCTCCAAGAATTATTTGGATGATAATTACATGTTATATTTGTAAAAATGATTTTTTTTCAAGACAATCAGGTTGTTTTAGATTTTTTAAAAAGTAATGATATGTATAGTATCAAAAGTGACATAATTCATATTTGAAAATATTAAATATTTTATTAAATAATAAAAAATTCCAAATACTCTTATACTTTGACAAAATAGATATCATTAGTTTCAAATTTTTTTAATGAATCATTATTTGGATATTTTTAATGAAATGGTAACTATTTTGATTCTAAATGTTTTCAATTCATGATAAAATGCTAAGAGTAAGAAAGGAATGAATAAAAAATATAAGGATTGAAAAAATATAAAAAACATGTCCAATTCTTATTGGACAATTTTATTTCTACTTATATTCAATTTATATTTGAATATATTTGTTTTGGACACTTTTATACCGAAAAGTATTTTATAATAAAATAATAATTTCAAACATTCCTTAAGAGCCCAACCTTACACTTATAAGTTGAAACCACCTCTAACCCATTACAAACACCTCTCAAGCCCATTGTATCATCCAAAATCTGCTCTAAAACCTCCCAAAATATCCATATTCTTCCTACAATATTTTCCCATGGCAAAAGGAAAATCATGAATGCCTTTTGGATAAATTCAAAGAGAGTTAAATGTTTTAAGAGGTAGCATCGTCTCTAGAATAATTTTATTTTATCACACATATTAACTCAATTTCTTCAATTATTTTTCATTTATTACAAAAAAAATTATCCTCAATATAATTGTTTTTTATGAGAATTATTTTAACTATACTTACACAAACCTCTTTCTAATGGGTATAGAAGCATACTGCTTCTGTGGACTGTGAACTACTTCCTCAGGAAACAATGATGGTTCAATATTATCCGTCAAACTCTATTGGTGTCCATTAGGATGACACTATAATTATTTATAATATATATAATATTTATTTTATATATATTCTCCTTTAATTCTAATTTATAACCTACCATTATTCTTATCATGTCGTATAAATATGATAATTTCATTTGAGGAAGGGTAGATTACCGCCCCCTCAATGTGATATGACTCTTTGATGCAGTAAATGGAATGTAAAAAAGATGTAAGTAATTAAATTATGTAAAATATATAACATATATACTATTATATAATTATAATATGCCTATTTATCATCAGTTTTCATTCCATTAAAAATAATAAAAAATAAACGAAAGTAGTGTTACTGTGTACGTATGACTTACCGACTCCATGAAACATGCATTTCATTTTCTTATATAGAAATTTTATGGAATAATACATATATATTGGATATAAATACATATATACTAGAAATATATGATATTTAAATGATGAATAAATTGTTTAATAAAATAGAATTTAGACTACACATACAATTTGTAATTATAAAGAGTTCATTTTTGGCTCATGTTCTGAACATCGACAAAATATCTGATATAAACTAAAATAATTAAATACTTGTTTATGTAAGTTAGTAAGTGATATTAAATAACTAATAAACTATAAATTCTTCTAAATAATGTAGAAATTTACACTTGTTTATTATTTAAGAAGAACAAGGAACATATGAGACTAGTCATACTCGAGGTAAAGGATTCATTCACACTCCTCTTTTATTCAATGTATTTTTTATGTTATTTAATTTAATTTCTATTTTATACATAGTAATATGTTATTATATATCTTCATTTCTATAAATTTTAGGACCATGTGATTAGAAACCCTTTTTCCCCTTATCAAATCATTTTCTAAATATTTATGTGATGCCGTTAGGCTGTCAAATTTTCATAAGGGACATTCTCTCAACCTCCTTTCATTTAGGAATTTTTTTATTTATATGCACCGTGAATTTATGAAGTGTATAAACCCCTTTTGAAGGTTAATTTCCTTCAATGGGAATATTTTTGTACGAAGCATTTTACTAAATGACAAAGGGAATGCTTCGTTTTAACGTACGCATTGACAATGCCCTTTCCACTGCCACAATAATTATTTGATATTTGGATTCCTACACAAGACATTGTGTTTATAAAATGAATATTGAATACCATATACCATTTTTTATATATTTTGGTATTGAAAATGTATTTGATAATGTATATTATTCCAATATCATGAACTGATATATTGTGATTGCAATGTGGAAAGGTTATCTTTCCTTTATGCTTGGGCATGTGTTATTATTAGGTTATGGTAATTGGGAATTGATTACATATACGGTTAGTTCTGTGATAAACCCGGGGTGGGTGAGGTAGAGATAGATCTCTAATGCATTGGGTAATGTGATAGATGCGAACGTTAATGTTTCTCCCAATATATTTAGGAATTATATTATTATGTGTATTCCAAATGTAACTCCCTACGTATCTATAAATGATAAAATTTAATTATATTGTGGATGAAGAAGTAAATTTTATGATTTATGATAAATACGTGTTACTAATAAATCATATTATTTCTTGTGGAATGTTATATATATATTGTTTTTAATGTATTGATGGACTAATTTTTTTGTGTTTTATTTTATAACCCGTACTGAGATTTTAATTATCATCCCACATTTTATAAATGTTTTCTATATGGAATAAAAAATGTTAAGTGAAAAGATGAATTAAAGAACAAATATATCTAGAAAATATTTTTTGTTTTCTTTTAAGATTTTTTAATTAAGGAAGAAAATGGATGCTGAGTAGAAGTGTCTACTTTGTAATATTTGAGATGTAATGTAATGTTAATGTCCTAATTCTATAAAACTATTAACATGAAAAGATCCTGAAAGTAAATTCATTGTTTAACTCAAGATTAAGTAATTTTTTAATGCTGGAGACTAATAAAAATATTAAAATATATCATATATTTTCGGATATATGCTAGAGACTATTAGATATCGCTTACATTTTGTATACAACAATAATTTTTGAGGCCTCCATATTGTTTTGATTATATATATAGATACATATATAATTGTTGTGTTTAAATATGTATAGTCCATGTGAGGAAAAAATAGATAAATATCTAAAATAATAAATTTCCAATTCCATGATTCATTTACATTATATTTAGGGGATTGAAAATTTTATATAAATATTTTAAAATATAGAAGTAGTTGTGGTCATGGAAAATAATTATTTATTACCATATTTGTTATTATCATTTGTTCACATAATTATAGTTCAATAGTATATCTCTAACCCTTTCCTAATTCTAATTAATCATTTCATATGACCATTTATAATGAATTTAATCCTTTTCTATGTAGGTATTTTCGACATAATTTTAAGAATTATTAATCATTTTATTCAGTCATATGTGTTATCTATTCTTTCTCAATTTATCTATTTTGAATGTATTATCTCCAATGATATACATTTATACTAATCCGGATAAGAATAGTTTACAATTGGATGTTCTTTTTTTAAGCATTGGTCCCCCCACCGACCATCTTAGTTGTCGACTACATGATTATGTTACTCTAGTTTTGTATCAATACATTTTTGAAGAGGATTCAATAATATATTCTCACATATATATGATTTCATTAATTTCATATATCATTTGTTAAATTTGATCTATAGAGCCTATGAATTATGAAAATATAATAGGAGTTCATATATTAGATAGAAAATGATTCCATCTACAAGGGGAGTGAATGGATCTATGACTTCTATTAATTTTCTTAGACATTCATTATATCATCTACAATTGAAAAAAATTCATGATGTACATATAGACTATATGCTTTTCATAATGAATAATAATTGAAATTATTGGAGAGAATTAATCATATTACCTACATCCCTCATATATAATATGTTAAAACAAAATCCAGTATTAAAGGAGGTGAATGTAACATGAAATAAACTTCATGATATCCATGAAGAAATTGTAAAGTGATTTTTTCATACTTATACATATTTCAAATTGAATGTAACTATATCTAAAGTGAATAAAATGATGTGGTGGATATGTTCATTATATTGGCGTCCAAAAATTGAGAGATAGATTCGATGATATAGTGAAATTCAAGAATATTCCACCATAGTGAAAAAATTGATGATAATAATTTTTTTATAAATTTGGTAAAATGTTTTCATCATTTGATTATCAAAATAGGTATGATCATACAATTTAAAAACAAAATAAAATTTCCATTACATATGATATGATTATAGGACAATCCTTATATATAATATGAAAATGATAGATCTTATAATATGATAATTATATTTTATGAAATGAATTTTATATATAAACTTTTATCATTGGGAGTCAAATTAAGATGATACGAAAATAGATTTCAAAGAATTGATGTATTTATTTTATAAATACATGATGTAATTAAAAGATAAAAAAATGTTCAAATTATAATTATGTTATTAAATTTTTGAAATATTGGACACTATTTGGTTCATTTCGTTGGGATAGAATATGAGTATATTGTGAATGGCCAAAATAAATGGTCATCAGGAAAAAATAATGTTGATACACACCATAATGGGAAAAAAACATTAAATGAAAAAAATGCCAATACAATGAAAAGAAGACCATTTATTTGAAACACGAAGTCTTTTCATTATAATAATTAATGTAAATGAATTATATAGTACTCAATTTATGAATTTGAAATAGATTTCAAGGAAAAATAATATAACCCATGAGATCCCATGAGTAAATACTATTAAGAGAGTATATATGAGAATAGAAAATAGATTAGGATACATAAAAAGAGTTATAATAATGGATTGAATTTTTATTATACATAATGAAATACATAATGATTGAAAAATAAAATAAATAATTAATATCACCTTATGATTCATTGAGAAAATATAATAACATATAATAATATAAATTTAATTCAAATATTCTAGTTAAATTCACATTAAACATGAGATATATTTAATAAATATGGGAATCGTGGGATAATATTATTGATATTTATGAATAAAATCTAATATCTAATAATAAATATATAATTTATCTAGAAATGGAGATGTTAGATAATGATAATTCATTGAGGATCAATCACTGTTTATTTCATAATTCAATCGATGGAAGTTTATAATTATCAAAAGAAAAGTCAGAACATTCTAATCCTAAGTATTGACTTAGAGTTTTGTATTTGGTACAAAAGAGTATCATTTTAGGAAATAAATAATTTAAAATAAAATGTGTTCATAAAAATAATTAATAGATTTTTTTCTTTACCCATGAAGATAAACACACATATTTAAAAATTCTACAGTGATTCTAAAATCAAAAAATGTTAAGAGGGGTATGAAAATAAAAATTTCTAGTTTAATAAAATGGAAAAGGACAAAGTGTATGAGAAATAACATATTAATTGGATGGTAAAAGTAATTAGTTAATTTCTAATTTGAAGGAAAAATAATGATAATATTTCTAAGAATATATTTACTATATGGGTAGACATCCAATTGATGGAAGGTTTTGGTGTGATGTAGTCTATGTAAATAGAGCATAAATGTTCTATTACAACATAAGACATCCCAAAAAAATTGATAACCAGAATTTTGGGGGATAATATCTATAGTTTATAAGGTCCAGTTGAGACAATATCTAAAATTTATTGGTAAATAGAAAAATCATTCAGATTCCCTTATAGAAATTTTTTTGAGGTGCGATCAAGAATTAAACACTGCCAAAAATTTATCTGTTTTCTACCATTGTAATTAAAGAAAATGGATAATTATATATCTATTAATATGTGAGAAATATATAAGAAAAAAATCATTATTTAGGATGTTCAAAATTATATGAAAGGATGGAAAATTTTGATAATGAATATTGTTTCATCATCCTACATGACAAAAAATAAACACATATTGATGGAATAAAAAAATATTAAATATGGGTAATAAAAACTATAAAATAATGAAAAATCACTTTCCACGTAGTTTCAGGAACCAATATTTTTAAGAAGAAACATGAATCATATGTAAATCTCTCGTATGATATTTGATATAAAATATCATTAATTGTTCAAATAATTATGTCCTTGGGAATGAGGTGAAACTTTTCAAAGTATGCATGCATTATAATTAGGTTGACGAGCATATAGAAATAATGAAGGGATATCTAAAAACTGAGAACTTATTTAATATTTCCAGTTATCATAATACATGTTGTATGTTCGTTAAGGGGTATAATTGATTATAGTATTTGATACATGACCATTTGGCTAAGAAGAAAATGGATATGTTGATCATATATGTATTTATTAATATTTTCATAATGTTAAATTTTTTAAGGATCGACGTTTTGGACAAATCTAATAAAATAAATTTTGGACATGATCAACAAATTGATGAAGACAATGATTATTGTACCTCATGAGTTATTTCAAAGAAATGTTTTTGGCATGATGACATTGAATTAAATTAACAGTGATAGTCATTTCACTAAATATATTAATGATTTTACACACATAACATACTCTGATTATTTTATGATTACATCATAAAATATTTAGAGAATAAAAGTTTTTCATAATTATTTTTATATTCATATGCAATGTTCTATATTAATATATTATTTTCTGTTAAAAAGGATAACAATAAATATAAAATAATTTATAAAAATATAATTATAATCATAAAATAATTCATGAATATATTATTCAAATCATTCCCTTTAAAAATGATGTAATTTATTGGATGAACTGAATATTTATGGAAATGAGATGTGTAAGGTTATCCGTGTACGGACCATGAAATTATTTTTTAGATAATCCATTACTATGGATTTCAAAGTTCATAATCAATACCAACTATATAAATTCAAATATTACAACTTATCTGTTATTTTTTTGGAAGGGATCCATTCTTGAATGTCTTTAATTTATTTAGTATCCCTTGGTATATCATGGTTAAAGGAAAAACATGGAAAATCTGTTGGGATGTCCTATAAATTTATATTTCATGGATAAACACCTTATAGATAGAGTTATTTGTGTTTAATTTTTAATATAAGAGATATTTTTCAAAACATTTGGGTTAAATTATTCTATAATAATTTTCCCATAAATATCACCCCGTTGATTCTATAATTAATGGAACACTTAGTGAAGTAGACATATAAAATGTGAGAATTCTATAATAATAACAATATTTTGAAATTTCTCACATTGATAATAAATTTTCGAATGTTCATTATACCATTTATCATGAATTATCTTATACACAAGCCTTAAGAATCATTCATTGGTGGATAATATTTTTTCTAGATAATAGTAATGATGTTTAGAAAAATAAGAGATTGATAAATCCATATTATAAAATCATTCATTTACATGTGGAGCTTAAATTTGTTGAAGAAACTTCCAAAAAATTGAATTAGATTATAGTTATATAAAAAGATCTAAATAAAATATAAATGAATGAAACATGGAAATTTTAATCTGTCACCAAATATTGTAGTGTGATCAGGATAATGTGGACATTAATAAATAATCCTCATGATATTTTAATGTAGAGAAGAATAAATAACATCTTACATTAAATGGATGCACTAAAATTTAGAGTATTTATTTTCATGAGACCATTACTTATATCAATATTATTAAAATGATATTTTTAGTTGTGGTCAATGAAATAATATGGTTTTTTAAATAAATGTGAAATCAGCAATCCGAAATGATTTTCTTGAGTAGGAGTTAATAAATAAATAATCATAATGGTTTATCCATTTAAATTATGGTTCATAGTTAGGTAATCTTACGAAGGACTCATTTGGTCTTTAAAAATCACAATGATTGTGGAATTCAATGTTATAAGGTATCTTAAAAAGAATAAAATTATATAAAGATAAGTCTAACTTTAATTTCAATTTCAAATATCATACCAAAAAATAAATCATTATGTTTGTTTATAATGATTGTATAAATTCTAATAAAACCATAGATTATGATTTGAGATATATTATTCCAAAATGATGAAAAAAATTAAGATATAAAAGTTCTAATAATTTATATTATTCTTAGTTATACATGAAATAAATTATTATTATATATATATATATATCATATCATATATTATATGTGTTATCATGTGTTTTTCAGTAATTTGTAAATGAATTTTTATTTGTATATATATATAGTTATTCGGAAAATTTCTTCAGTTCTGATGAAGAAAAGAGTTTGGATCAAATGAATATCATGATAATTTTTGGTATAAATTGTTATTTGATGAAATTTTTATTAGAAACATATATTTTTTAATAATACCTTCTTAAGTAAAAAAATAAACCAATTGGATCCAAATCATACTAAACATAAAAGGGTACCTAAATTTTGATTCTTGGTATGACTAGGTCAAAACATTTTAACCTTATGGATATTGAGATATTGATATGGTAAGGTATATTTTTTATCATATGTTTATTGTTCTAGGATAATTATCTTTAAGATGTAGATGCATTTCATGGATGTCAAAAAATAAAAAAAATTCCAAATTGATAATTATTGAAGTTGAATATTTTATATAATTTCAATCTAATAAAAAAAAGGTATAGATGAATCCAAATAATAAATAAAGAGTGTGTATTTTCTAATACAAACTTTAGAATAGGTATAACAATAAATGTTCATTCAACTATTTAAATATTCTATTAAAATATTCCAATTTTAGGCATATGGTATCATGTACCACATTATCAATGAAAATTTGGAATATATTAATATTTTATTTTATAGTGTTTCAAAAATGGGGAAAATAAATTTATTATAATAAATCCTCTAATTTATAATTTCTTCAAACACATGACAGTGTGGTAAAAATTTCATAATAACCTGAAATCCAATTATGTTACCTCTGTTTATTTTACAAATTTTCTATCATCATAATTATTAATAAATGTGGAGAATGAGAATTGTTATATTTATGTAAAAGGTAAGATACACTATTTTCGTAGGTAATAAAGAGTTTTAAAGAATAAAATTGTATTTATATCACAAAGGAATGAACTTAAAAAAGTTATTAAATAAGTTATTATATAATTTATCTTGTGTATATTTCCATGCTTCTATGAAAATGAATTTCTGTGATTTTGGTTCCCTAAAAAAAGTTATTTTAGATCAAATGATGATTCAGTTAGTTGATGATTTCTATATTTAAATGAAGTCTCTCATATTTAAAATTTACACTAGGAGAGAAACGATTTTGGATTAATTAAGATATTTAAAATATGTTATTAATTTTAGCGTGAAATATTTAGTAATATAAAAAATATTATTCTATGTTATGATTTATGTTTTAAGAAACCTTTACAATGTTGGTATAATATAAATAATTTCTCATAGAAATTCATTTCTAGGAATTGATGTTATTTTCATGATTCATTTATTTACAACATGATCAACGATGATTGAGATGATATTTACAATTATAAATTATATAAAGGAATGAAGAAATGTTGGCGAGGTTTTTAAAATTTCATTGTTACCTATGATAATTTTATTTTTAATTTAAAAAATATAATGTGACTATGCAATGTTGAATTTCAATTTTGAGTCAAATTTTTGTTAATGTTTTATTCATCTATTGCTACGAAAAATGGGAAATGACATCAATAAAAGAAATTATGAAATAAAATATTGGTAATAGATCACAGAGAACCCAAATTAGTTATTTTATATGACATGGTTATCTTGCTAAATTACCGTTATGAGTGGAGGAGTGTTTAAATAGATTCACCACAAGGATTTATAAAATGGATCTATAAAAAATAATTAGGGGAAAATAAATCAAAACATTACTTATGGATCCCGTTATAAAATGGAAAAAAATATAGAATATATTAGGTAAAATAGATATAAAGACCACCTACATTAAATAATATTTATCATGGACATATATAAGAATATTATTGATCATGGAATACTGAATTTGAGTCATACCATTTTTAGTGAAATGGTCATAATGTTTACCATTTATAGTTTATGTAATATCATGAATATCGAGATTTAACACTCAGATCGGAGGAGATAAAATAATGGGATTTATATCTTGATGATTCCACCCCTAAAAATGGCATTTTGAAGGAATCCACATGGTAGTGATTCCATGTATATAAATAATTAATTATTCTATCTTTGTATTTTTATATTTAACTAAAAATGAATAACATATAAGATTCCCTTCCACCAATTCGTATGGGATTTTTACTAGGTCAATGGAAAAGATCACTGTTATATATGTGATCTAAATCAATGAGTAACACGAAATTTTAGGACTGTTGTTTGATATCATTTATGTTTAATGTCATTTTGTTTCGTAAAATGATTTTAGTTCTATCTTTTTATTCTCATTGTTCACATTTAGAAAATCAATAAACAAATGTAGTTGTATCAAAACTATTTCTAAATAGAGGTTAACGACATTATAGAATGTTATGGATAACCATATATATATCTTTATGTGATGTGTGTACCTATTCACATTATCTACCATTATTATATTCTCAATATCATGATCTAATCACATTAACCATTGATAAAATCAATTTTTATCCTGATTTTGTGTTTTCTTGCATCTATTGATTTATCTCCCCTCACATATATAGTTTACAGTATCATGTATTTATCACATTATTTACACATAGAAAAATAATAATAAAAGCATAGACTATCACCATACAATAAATTTGGTAAAAATATTATTAATAAATACTTTTATCTATAAGATACGTGTATATTAATGTATTTGAACATGTGCATCTCAATATAAAAATGAAAAGGGATTTTTAATTTTACGAATAAAATGTGGAATTTGAAAATAGGTTTTTTTCAATTATAAATGAAGTATAAAATATATAGAGAGTTATTCTTAAAAAATGAATTAATTTTTGAATCAACCAATAGATATTATAAAATATTTAGTTTTTCATATTTTCCTAAGATGTCAATTTTTTTTTGTAAAAACTGGAATATGTTGTGAAAATACAGTAAGTATTATAACATAATAATGGTATAAAAATGATGTAATAACTAAATTAAAGTAATTATTTACCAAATAATTGTTTTATTAAAAAAAAAAATTTAATTTACTTGTATAAAATTAATTTTCAACAACATTCAATCAATCTTTCAAAATATAATGAATATAATATGATTTAATCAAGATCTGTCATATATAAGTATCATTCCATATAATATAAATATATCAAAAGATATATTTTTCTTCAACCATGAAAACAAAAAAATCCATGACCTACATGTCAAATACTGTATGATATAACCCCATTAAGTTTTATGCTTTACCAATTTTGTTAACATATAGTTCAATCCAACTTTTATTGAAATTAAAAAAAATCCACAGTATTTATTGTAATTAACAACCCATCCTAACATTATTCATCACTCCTAATCTATTGAATCTGGTTATCCTATCATTTACCACCTGAAGAGTCTCAAGAATATATTTTTATTGTTATATGGTACTCTTATCAAGATCTGTGAAGAAACCATTCCATGTAATTGTTCCCACCACTCACCTTTGGTTTTTAATTACATGTATTCATTATTATATCAATTATATTTTATATTTAATTGCATTAATTATTATAATTTCAAGGTGTTTCCATCTATTTGAAATATGATTTTTGAGGTATTATATATTCCCTCTCATTATATCGATTACCTTAACCATTATAATACCGATGTATGGGTCCTTAATCTCTTTTTATGCATTATTTTTTTTCTATACTCCCAAATTCATTTTCAATTATATGTTAAATTCTATTATTTTTCTTTTTTATTAATTAATTTTCATATTAAATGTGATTGATATGAATTCCATTTGAATTTAATACATTTATATGTCATTATAATGGTAAAAAATTACAATAAACTCAATGGAATAATCAAAAAATATATATTAAAAATAAAATTTTGGTAACAAAAAATGTGACTACATTCATGTCAATGATATACCTCTTTATATTATATAAGTATTAGTCAGTTCTAGATCATATTTGACTAGTTTGAATAACCCTAAAAGGATGGTTGGGTATTTAATCAATATTCACTAATTTCAAAAAAACTGGTCTTAACCTCATGCATATCATGGTAAATTTTGGTGATATTCATTGAAGAATCAAAAATTTCATTACCAATCATAATGATGGATTTATAAATATTTTTTTAGTTTTGAAATAAATTTTCAAATTTTTTTATATATTAATTATGAAATCAAATTTTGAGGTATGGACCTTGGGATGATTCTCTATCAATTATTTGGTGTCCAACCATAACAATCTATTTATCATAATGACTATTTCTTATTTCTACCCCTAAAACATGATTTCAACCTTCTATAATGAATTTTTATCATTCTTTTGATAATAGTACACTCCATTTCTTTGAAAATATCCTATAGATTATATGTTTATGGTGGGATAATCACCTAGTAACCAATATTGATCCATTGAATATTTAAAAATTCATATTTAGTGAATAAAATATTTCTATATAGAAAAATATTTATTACATATCCTAGACAATATATAATTTTTATTGGTGAATATTATGATATATATTATTTATACATTATCATTAAATGATGTATTCAATATAATTTTTGTGCAACATTTGGGATTATAATTATATCGCCCCAAGCTATATTGGAATGTATAATGAGATGCACTAGTTATGTATTTTGGGTAATCACTATCCATATATTTATGATTTATTATGATGATTCCTAAAAGAATTTTTAATGATGATTGGTAAGATTATATCCATAAATATGAGAACCTTTTTTCTTACACAAGAATATTACTTGTTTTTTGATATATGATTCAAAGAGAAACGATTGTTATTGAATATATTTACTGGTTTTATATTATTTATTCATTTATATTTATGAAAAATACAATTTTATTATACCACTTACTGAGCATCTATGCTCACATATTAGTAATGTTCCTTATTTACCCAGAAATCCATGAATATTACTACAAGTGAATTATGTGTTTTCAAGGATATAAAATTTCTTTTTTATGTATTCTTTGAATTTATAATAAATTATTAATGTAATGTATTGTTAATTTATGTATCTAGTTCTAGAAAATTTGTAAACTATTGTATATTCTATATTTTTATCTATTTATATAGTACTATTGAAATAAAATTATCATCGACTTAAGGTTATGGGAGTGTATGATTTAATTAATGTATTAGGGAATGTGTATTAGAAATAATTAGAACATGATTAACAATAATATATTAATATAACATAATAATATGAAAACTCCAAATGGAATTCTAGAAATACTTATATCTTTCATGAAATAAATTTATAATAAATATATATTTGTTTTATATTTATTGTTCATATTTCTATTCAAGTAATAATTAAATATATATCATTGTCCAAATAAGTTCATAAGTATAGAGATATAAATCATTCTATACATATATCCACTTTAGTGATTTCCCTATCAGTTAATTTAATAATGCTAGTGTAAGAGTAAAGTAGAATATTAATTCATTCTGTCATTTTAATTGGTTTATGACATATATCCATGGCCATACATAACAATAGGTTACTGCATGTAATTGTGTATTATTAACATAATTTATTAACTAGATAAAAAAACAATCAACAGAACAATGAAACCAACAGTAGTTATATAATGTTTGATGTCCCTATATGAATAATTCTATTCCCTCGGATGTAATGATAATAATAGTGTTAATAGTGTATGTTGAATAATGGTGGATATTATTTTAAAACACTATGAAGGAATAAGATATAGAGAAAATATAATCGAATTATTTTAAGGTCATAATCATTGAAAAAAACATTACCCATGGTGAAAAATCTAACATAGAAATGAAATTTCTAAATATAGTGAAAATGGAAGAAAACATTCTTGCGGAGTAATAAGATAAATTAACATGTATGTAAAATAATGTTTTTCACTCTATATGTGATCAAGAAAACCAATATTCATCAATTCATTGATGATTTGAGTATATGACTTGTAATGTTATAATTATCAAAATGAATCTTCAAATGAGAAGATAGCGAGTAATACAATTAAATCTATGAATGAACACCCCATGTCGTTTTTTTCACAGGGAATCAAAAGAAGGATAACCATGTTGAGATAAATTTTAAAAATGAAAAGAAAGGAAGAGAATATTTCCTAACATGAATTAAAAAATGGAACAAACAACTATGGAATTATTTAATGGAATGTGTGTTTTTTATAAGTGGAGAGGAAAATGCCATAAAAATTAGGAATATAGATGTAAAATAGAATACACATATGCAAAATGATTAAATTATAAATATATAGAATTCAATTCAAAAAAATGCACCATGTGTCATTGTAATCTACTACAAAATGGTAAAATATAGAATTTTTGGGCCTATGAAATCACAATAATATAACTTATGTGACCAAATGGTATTATAGTAGGTACATTGATTATAAAGTAAAAAAGGGATAATATATTATTTGAATATAGATATATGAACTCTTGTATATCTTTATTTTTTTATTGTAATATTAAATCACTTGCAGATGCATTAATAAAAGATCATTGGTTTAAAAATCAATGTTTATGTCATAGATAAATTTAATTATATGTGTATGAATAACCTAATATACAATGAGGCTTTTTGGTTTCCAACATTGTGGTAATTCCAATGATATTAATTGATTTTATCCTTAGTATATATTAGATATAAAATTCAAATGATATAATTCATTAGTGATAGAAGTATATATAAATCTCAATGGTTGGAATATAATCATTTTGAGAAGATATACTTCAACTACTAAGTCTTTTTTGTTTAATTATCAATGTGTTAATCTTAATAATATTCATGAAAACAATGAATCAATTATTAATAAGGATATACTTAAAATATATGTTGTATCTACATTGATGGATTATATTGATTTATGTTGCAAGGGACTACCATGAAATTCTCTCAATAATGATGTTGAAATTTATTTTGAACTTTTCCATCATCCAATATGTAGATTGAATCCCCCATGTATAATAGATTAGGTGGAATTATTTGGAATTACTGAAAGAAATGAAATATATTTTTGATATGGGATTCAAAACACATATTCATTAAAATTAGGGAGAAACTAACTAATTTAATACAAAGAATGATGGTTTTAGGTGGTTATGAATTAATTTGATTGAAATAATTTTCCATAAAATAAAAAAAAGAATCATTACAACCACATGGATGATATATTTGATCAACTTCAAGGATCACAATGATTATAAAATATTGATCACTATTTGGGTTATCATCATGAAATATTCCTGAATTATGGTTTGACATATATTTATTTCCACACAATGTATGTTCATTATGTTTTCATAATACATAACATTCAGTTAACATAAACATAATTTGACATTATAGATCTGTGAATAAATTATTCAAAAATTAAATTGATGAATTCAACATGGTTTATATGGATAATATCTTGATATATTTTAACTAATATGATGATTATGAATACCATTTGTTGAGTATACTCTAGACACTAAGGGACATGGTGTAATAATGGATTTTTAGTAAGTTATATTTTTTGATTCAAAAATTTTTACTTCATGACAATATTTTATCCCTAGATGGAATTCTTGTTGACCATAAAATTACAAATTCTGTTATTGAAAGGATCAAAACAATTAAGATAAATATGATACGTAGTTTCATTGCCTTAGCTAATTATTTTCAAAAATTTCATGGAATAGTTTCTTGAATATAAAACTTCTTAATAAGTTTTAGTTGTAAAGGGATAAATACAGAAGGTCAAAATATTATAAATAATTATTTGTGGAAATTATGGAGAGACAAATAAATGAACATGTATAAACCACACAATTTTGAATTAGGTTTTTTTATATATATTGATGCATGAAATAAATTACTATGTTATGTCCATGTCATAAATGATATATTTGATTCTTAGTACTAGAGGAACGTAAAAACGCTGGAAAAAATTACCCAACACCTGATCTTGAGTTATTAATTGCAATCATTTCTTTAAAGGTATATATATACCATCATTAGGGTGAAATATTTTACATATATATATATATATATCAACAAATATCTTCTAGTATATATTCAAATATAAATTGATTTAATTGAGATAAAGGATATGGTTGGAACTACTCTAGGACTATGCATATGAAATACACTACTACCTTATTAATGAATAAATGGTTTTAGATACATTATTTGGTTAGGATCGTGCAGTTCTATACACAATGAATACATACACTGAATTTATTGTCATGGTTTTATTAATAAATGATTTGAAGATTATTTTGAAAAATGGACTCATCATATATTTTCAATTTACCATTCCAAATAATAATTACTAGAGTTGTTAAATATTTAACATCAAGAAATCAAGGTTTCAAAAAATTGTATTATAACCATATAATAAGTAAAATCAAATTAAATAAAATAAAAATATGGTGTATTCATTTTTTGAAAGAGACTATGTGTACCAACTATACCAGAGGAAAAAATGGTACTATTATATTAATATCGTAACATAAAATTCTCTATAAAACATGGTACTAAATAAATATATATATATCTAAAATAAAAAATTTATTTGGAAAAAGGTGAAAATAAAAAATTTAGACTCTATTTCAATAGTTCATGTATAACTATAAGTAAATGCTGAGAGACAAATCATATAGTGTGTCGTGAATCATATCCATATAACTATGTAGATTTGGTGAAATGTAACAATATAATTATTCATTAGATATCATAATTCATCGATTAATATTGATTTAAATTTTTTATTGTGCATCAACATTCCAAATCATAACATTACTTAGTAACAAGGGTTGATCTTCCCATTGAACACATTTTAAGGATAAATATGAATGATGTTTCAATACATCATGGTGAACCTTTATCAATTGTACCAGATTATGAACATTATTCCATTATAAAATAATAGATGGTTTTTTAAAAGGATTTATACATAGACTTGAATTTGAGAGTAAAATATAATCCTAATCCCATTATATATTCTAAAAGGACCATCCAAACCATAGAGGACTTGATGAGGTCTTGATCACAAGACTTTACGGGTATATAGTACAAATAACTACATTATGAAGGTTTCAATTAGAATAATATATCTAATTAAATTATTATAATTGAACTATTCATGGAATTCTAAAAAAATTTATGTTGTTCTCGAAAAAAATAGGATGATGTTGTGGTATGTAATGTATTTGGTACATAACTTATTAAGGATACAACTAAGATGTTCTAAGGTATACAAAATCATATCATGACATCTCAAATTATAGAGAAAATTTATACATATAATCATTAATAGGACATATAATTTTATGTAAGAGATTGTATCATATTAAAAATATCAATACATAATGGTGTTACATGTCTTGGTAAGAAATAGAGATAATTATGAGGTATATTGGAATTTTTCAATATTTATATTTAATTACAGTTGTTTTTTATCAATTGGATTGTATAACCATTATCACTAATGTTCAAAATGTAACTAATATCTCAATTATTCAAAACAAATAGAAAAAACATTACATATGTACTCACAACCGATGAAATAATTATGGATTATTTCATATCACATAGTGGTGTGAAATATATTTTCTAAACACTAGATAAAAATTTTATAAAATTATACATACTAGAGTGCATAAGAGTTGTGTTTTTTCTCAATGAGAAGTAAATATGAGAATTAAAGTTATTGATGATATTGTTGGTGAAGAATTATGAATTTTGTTGAATTAACTCATTGAATGATACACTTCATGAATTCTCTAAGAGGATGAAAAAGAAAAAAATATATTGAATGTAGAACTAATATTATTCTCAATGATTTGTATAATGGTGATACATTATTATAACACATAAAGAATACCATGAAATTCAAAATTGCATGAGGAGAAAGGATATAAATACATATATCTGAAATAGATAATGTTTAAGTAAATCAGGTGATTATTTGAGCTAGTTCGTAAAGTCCATAAAATGTGTTAATTGATAAAACATCCCTCAAAATAAAGAAAAACCATGAATTATGTCATAATGCATGAGGAATGAAAAAATGATCCATGCCTTATCCATGATTGGATCAAAACAAAATTTAGAAGATCTTTTGAATTATGAGTTTAAAAATATTAGACGAAGAAAAGAAGAAAATTGGGGTTTGGAATTATAGAGATAATAAAGAATGGGATTGTTATTTAATGACAAAATATCACGTTGTTTATAATAAGTTTTATCAATGTATATTTTTTGTGTTCTATTGAAAAAAAAGGAAAACATGGAGGCCAGCTGAGGACCTCATCCTCAAGAACACTTGGGACCTGAGGGTCATCCCAACCTGAGGGAATCCCTCAAGGACATCACCTCACGATGCAGAGAATGGGTAGTGTATAAGACAATAGTTGTAAGCACAAAATGATCAACCCATGCAGAAAGCACGCATAGTGGGTTCTAGGAGTGCGCTCGGAGGAGGCAGAGTGGACACTATGAGAGTTTCGGCATGGTTAACATGGTATGGGGTAGTAACATGGAGGGAGTATGAGAATTATGAGTTATAGTTCCTACAGAATGTTTTATAATTGAGATATATCTATGTCTCCATTTTGATTTGGGACATGTTTAAAAAATGTATATGTAATCATGGACACTTATCTTATCCAACTTGAGATCTCGACCGCACACTTCATCCTATGTCCCATGATCTAATCGCCATCGTATGTTTTTAATCTTATCTGATCCAACGGTTGTGGCATCATATTCAACCTCCAACCATAGGGAGAGTCACGCGATGCCAATGCTCACCATCGCCTATGTTGATCAATAATTAAGATCTACAGACAACCATTGAAGCTCAAAATTACATCATAATTATGATCTGGGTATCATGATCACATGCATGCATTCTCATTTGCATTCATGTGAATGAAATAGAGAATCTGTGTAAGGCCAAAGAGTAAAAAGTTGTTGAGGCTGTTACATTCTGTTCGAAGAGATAATTGGCATGATTTCATAAATACATGCGAATAACGATCATGCTACAATGAATATATCAGTGTTTAAAAGAAATTTCCCACACATATTGGATTATCTCTTATCTCGCGTTTGAAAATATTCAAATCCAATGATATTGGCTATTGAATTCTTTGAATCTCATGTCGTCTCATGTGGATTTCAATAGTGATCCATTCCAATTAATACAGATCCCTCAACTGAGGCTTGGTTGATGAAAACATTTAATGAATCTATCATTTTAGAGAAACAATGCACTATACAACGTCTTTTCACACACCATAGATAGGCGATGGATTTTCACGCTTCCCTTGAAAGAAGGAAAACCTTGGAACATCTTGGTTCACGAAAGAGGAGATTTTCACCATCTATACGAAGCTACCCAAAAGCGATTGATTGGTTCCTTGAACCCTCACCGCATAATTGTGGAATTAATATCTTTAATAACAAACTGGTGATGGTCATCATTTTGGCACCCTTGCGATAATAGAACCAAAAGTAATATATGGTTCTATGAAGATGGACCACACACACTCCTTATGTGAATTAGAAGACCTAGTGTGTACTCTGGTTTGTGTAAAGAAGAACAAGATCACATGTGTGTGTGTCCATGAAAAGGAGAAAACAAATAAGAACAGTGTGCATGAGAAAGTTTAACCAATCATTGAATCTTTAATCATGAAAACACACTCATTGTCTGTTTGTGATGTATGAAAAGAGGAATTAGATGATTTACCTATATGATCAATTCATGGATTTATTCATATGATACTCTATCAATATATTCAGTGCAAAAAAAAGATAAGGAATGGTATTTAGGCTACACAAAATCGTATTTACATGAACATGAATCACACACATTGAATCCAAATTAAAATAACATGTTTGTGTGAGATATGAACCAAAAGGAAAGATGAAAAAGGGATAAGAAGAAAGTGGAAGTGTGTGTACTCAAAAGATTACACACATTGGGGTTTTCACACAAGAATGAAGATTTTTTTGGAATTCATGCATGCATGAACATGCACACATGAAGACACTTAATGTAAGTGATTGTGTGTGGAAATATTGAGAAAGAATAATACAAGAATAAAGTGTGTGAGAAGAATATTGAGACACTTTCATGCATTAATGAATGAACACATGCAATGTGAATGGAACTGAGAAATCAAAAAACCTGAATTTTGTATTCTACTAAATACATCCATGAAGTGAAAGAGAACAGATACTGATGCCAGTATAAATTAAATAATATCTTATAGCTGATTTAATAGTATTTCAAAATCCATTAAGGTAGACAAAAATGATATTTTTCAAAATTATTACTGAATTCATGAAGTGATTGTGGGAACTATTTGAACACATAAAATTGGGGCCATGTCTTCATTAGAAGATTAATGAATTACCTTAGCATTGTTGAGACTGAGAACTTATCATAAAAAGTGATCAGAGTTATTGAAAAAGGTCGAAAAGCCTTACCAAAGGATGTTAATGATTAGTGAAGAGATAAACGTGCAAGTGTGATTTATAATTCCTATATGGAGATAGCAGAAGATCATCTACAGTGAATCAAGAAATAATAAAGAAGGAAGATGATCGTGTGAATTGAGAAATAGAAGAACCCTATAATATTTAGGGTGGAAAATATGTCTTCAGTGAGACTCTGAAGCAGTCTTGTGGGACTCTGGTTAAACTGGGGGAAGCAGTATAAAAAACATCATGTGGGACTCTAGAGAGATACATTGGGACTCTGTACTAACAATTGTATTTACAAACCAAATTAAAGTAAAGAATTTATGTTGGAGAGAATAAACAATACAGCACGAAGTAGGCCTTTGAGTTGAAAATTGTAAATTCTTGTGTTCAGGCCTTTACATTTACTGCACAATTAGAGGTATGTCTTAGAGACACATGAATATTGGATCCAGGATTTTACTATCCATATTGTTTTAATTGAAAATAATCATTTAGTAAGAATATTCAAAGAGATCACTGATTCACCCCCTCCCCCACCTAGTTATTCACACTAATCTGGGAACAACACATATGGAGTAGAGAAATCTCCATGGGAAAATCCTAAGATGTATGAAAAAAATGGTTTCCTGATTAAACAAATATGAAGAATTACCAACATTTATTCCTGGATCGATTTCCCTAGAAATTTGGCTGATGAATGTTTTTAAAGTGGTAGAATATAAAACATGATATTATACTAACGTAAATAAAAATCTTATAAGAAAATTATTTTTCCTAGTTAAAATTTTATTATTTCACCATAATAGTATAATTAATAAATATAAAATAGAAAATAATAGTAAATATACCCATTTGAATCCTAGAATAAATATAAGAACGTTATTCGAAATTTTGTTTCGAATAGAATAATTTTAATTTAATTTATTTATTAATTAAAATTCTCATATTAATATATTTTTTTCAATAAAATAAATTTATATTGGTAATAAATTAATTAAAATTATCCAATATTTTTATTTATTTATTTTATTACATCAAACTATTTTGGTAAAATGTAAAATATGGTGTGAATATATGTTATGTACTATGACATCAAAATGTCCTAATAGTGATGTAAGATGTAAAATAAAAATTTTCTTAAACAAAAAATGGTTTATTAATTAAATTAATCACATTAAGGTAAAAAAAATTATTTTCAATACATATTAATAACATTCAAAAACATAATGTATATTTTTTTAAATAAAAAATTATTTATAAATACTTTTTTTGTACTCAGCAAGAATAACCTATTTAAATGATATTGAATCATATAAATTTAAAATCCTTACATGTCAAATAAAATGGTCTTCATGAAATGGAAAGGAAATAATATTTATATTAAAAAATATTTAGATTCTTATGGTTTCAAAGTAATAAAATGACATCCCCATTTACTATTAATACCTACTCATACTCTTATTAAACGTCAGTCAACATTTTTTGAGACCAAATATAATATAATTTTCATCCTCAAGAGTATATGTTAGGATTATTTTAGGTTATAAGGTGTTTTTATTCATCTTTAAGATGCTACCGTTTGATGTAAGGGTTCATATCCCACCACATTCAATTTTAATTAAAATAATTTTTTAATAATATTATTTAATATTATTTTTCTTTGACAATTATGATTCTAATTCAATTCTGTTAACATACATTTAAAATATGTTTAATTAGAAATTACTTACTCCTTACATTATAGTGTTCTCCAATGTCGTTACCATGTCTATGTATGGATCTATAATTCATTCCTATTCTTTATTTTTGTGATCATCGCCATTTTATTTTTATATTAATATGAAATGTTCTTATGCTTTATTTTTATTATTTCGTGATCATATTATAAATGATATATCACTAATATATATAATTATAATACATTAGTAGTTCATTACAAATAATGATCAATAGTTGAATCCCAAAAGACAAATATAAATACAGTGAAACATCATAAAATATTTTTTAATTTAAGTGTGTACAGTTTCCTAGAATTACCATCCATGTTTGCCTACTATAACATGATATCGGCATTGTTATAGATGTAACTATTTATAAAAACAAAAAATGATGGGTTGGGTAGTAAATTAATGTTCACTTAGTAGACGACCAATTAGCCAATCTACACATGTGGTTTGGTACTCCTAGGGGAATATCCATTAGAAGATTCAGAATCCCTTTATAAACCATAGCGAAGGGTTTGAAAATATTTTAATATTTTTTAAATAAATTTTATAATTTATTTATTTAATGTATCCAATTACTACTACAGATATAGAAGTATAGGTCTTTGAGAGATTTTAATATTATTTCTTCGATCTCATTCCACAGTAAAACTGTTGAAATCAATAACTATTTCTTATTGATATCTCTATACCATGAATACACCCATAAATAAATCTTTATTAACATTAATTATTATTTTTATTTAATATTATATTTTAAATATAATATTGTTTCATTGTTAAATGTAGTATATTAATATATATAGACATATAGTTCCATTGAATTTGGAAAAACATATATTTTGAATATCCACTTTTCTATAATAAAAACTATTTATTTTGAATAAATGGGTATGTATGAGGTTCTTTAGAGAAAATTATTATGTGTACAATCTATATATTATCCACAGATGATGAATTTATTTGAATATTAATGTGACTGTTGTTCTCAAAATTATATACCCCCCTAAATAAATTTTTGGTGTCCTGTGGAAAACTATATGGAAATTTTGGGTAATTTTTACCCATTTATGTATTTATGTTTTCAATAAGCCCATGGTAGTTTGTATATAATCTTAGACATTATGTACTCCATAACATTGAGATAAATTATTCTTAACTATATATTTATTTATTTTTATTTATATATTTACTTCATACATCTATTTGTTATGAAATTTATTTCTTCCAATAATATTATTTACTCAATGATTATATATAATGGATTTCATTATATTATACCACTTATTGATAATCTAATATTATTCATTTATATTTTCTCCCATATTCATATGAAACAAAAAGGATTACAATATATTACCTATGTATTTTCAGGAAGAAATAAGATATTTTCATGTATAATATTGACATATATTATGTTTTTTATATAATTTACAGTACATTTATGTATTTAATTTCATAATAATTATAATCATCTAGTGAATGTGTCTTATGATTTATCAATTTTTTTCAGTTATTATATAATTTTCACTGAATATATGTTATTAATTTTTTGGTGTTACTCATAATCTATGAATGCATATCAAACCCAATCCTATATAAATATGAATATAAACTCCTTTAAATTAATATCATAAAATATCTATCATCATACATGATATATCATTTTATTGTAATAAATATATACATTAATATATTAATATAAAAATAATTATTAATCTCTATAAGGCCTCTCTCCTTATAGCGATGAACATAGTTATATATATGTATATTCATCCTCTTCTAGGTGTCCTCACTCCTCAGAGGGAGGAATGTAAGAATATATATACATGTGTATATAGTATACACATAACAATAAGTTTTTATAAAAATGTAGGTATTATTTATCAAATAGGAGAACCCTGAAATAAATAATAAAAAATCACCACCACCACATCCTTATTATAATAAATAATCATATATATAATTTTAAAAAAATCAATAAAAATTGTTACATGTGATTATACAAAATATCATTAGTGTCATATTGTACCTGTATAATAATAAGTAATAATTATATCTTCATATTATTCAATTTATTATTGATTTAAAACACACATATAAAAGTTTGATTAATATATATCTATTTAATAAAAATATATAAATTGATCACCAAAATAGATACGTTATTTAAACATTAATGTAATCCCATGGATAAAAATTAAACACAAAATCAAGATATTAAATCCTTAAATTTATTTCTATTAATAATTTTTTATCAAAATTTATAAAATTATATTATTCCATTATTATGAATTACACTATTTTAGTAATCCATTCATTTTCTAAAAGAAAATATCACTATAGATTATTGATCACCAATTCTGAAAATGTCATAATTCACTAAAACAATCATATACATTTTTTGAGGAGTTAAAAACATCTCTTCCCTCAAGAAAAATAAACTATTGAGATTATTTATTTATAATATAAGAGTATATTTACATTAGTGAATCTCCCTAGTTAAATAAAAATATAAAAGTAAAATAATATGTATTACACTTAAAAATATATTACTTAAGAGTAAATAGGGCCACATAACACCATTTATATATATTATCTCTAAATGATATGATGTTCATTTAATATTGATTAACTTTAATCAAATACTTTGAATATAAAACAACCCATTACCCATGTTTATTAACACCTCTACAGGGAATTTCTAAACATATTACCTTTTAATTGTATAAATTAAGAGATTTCCATTTAAGGTTTGATCACAATTTGAGATTATAATGATAAAAATAATTGAAATCATTGAAATAATGATTGATAATCTAGAAAATAAACCAAATCCTATGTTTGATTTGTTTTTAGGTTCTGGGAAACCATTCAGAGACTCACTAAAACAAACAAATCCCTAATCGTAACATATTATGTCAAATGAGCCCTCTGAGACATGGTGGAAATAAAAAATCACGAAACATCTTATAAAATATATAAAAATTAAGGGACCACATAACATGTTTTATAAAGATTATAATAATACAATAATATGGATTCATTTTCATTTAGACTCTTATAATCAATAAATTAAGAAAAACTTTAAAATTTTCGAATTTATAAACATTAATTGTGATTCGTTAATTAATATTTTGTATATTGTAAAGATGGATTAGACTCACCACAGAAGATATCATGATTATAATACATTGAAGATAGAAAGAAAAACAATGGGATTAAAATAATAAATAGGAAAACAGAAAAATATATAAATGTAATGTCTCCCTAGGTCATGTTTATCCCAATGAGCGTACTGAATGGATATAGTTTTTTATTTTAAATTAATTCTATAATCATTTATTAAAATTTTGAAATTAAAACAAATTTTGTATAATAAATTATTCTCACCCCTCCACATGGTACATGGTATTCTACTATAGATTTACCTCTCATTGAACTACTCATTGAGTTATCATTAAATTCCTACTATGTACCAAGTGTTATATTTATTTAAATGTTTGAAAGGAAACATGCGATGAACCTATAGATGGAAAAAAAATTGAACAAAACCCTATAAACATATATGAATCGTTCCTTAATTAAATTTTACAGCCTCAAAAATCATGTATATACCATAAAAAAAACCCAGCACATAATTTTATATATCCAATGTTTTTATAAAACCTTAAAAAATTCCAATCATAGTATAATATAATTGTGTTATGATATGATGATTTTTTACAATAGTAATATTAAATTTTTTTTTCCTAAATTAATAAAATTTTATAACTTTAAAATTATATGTAGATCGGTAAGAATACTTTGGATACTGGGTAATCATGATTTATAATACGAAACATATAGGGTTTGTTTTTATGATAGGTTTTTAATAATAATAACAATAATTTTGATGTTATTTAGGTCCCTGTTTGGGAGAAACAACTAGATTTCAAGGAAATATACCCTAACATGTATTTGATTTATAGTATTTAAATTATAATTATACTTTTTAGTGATATTGTATTATAGTTATATTTAACTATTCTCACTTATAATCTATAAATTAATGAAATTTAAATACATTAGAAAAGTTATTTTTATTCGTTCTACCCATAGTGAGATATGTATAATGAGTATATAATGATGATTTTTTAATTTAATAAAATCTATTAGAGACCACCAAATTTTTAATGTTGACAGTATAATCACATAAATCATAGATTAAAAACTCATACTATTAAAAAATAACAACACACTTTCAAAATATTGGATTCATAATAAAACTAGTGAATTGAAAAATTCTTCAAAATATAAAAAATAAATATTACATAATTTTCATCATATGAATGACATCCTAAATAATAATTCCAATTAGATTAATCTTTTAATTATATCATATAAAATTTATTTCCAATTAATTTTAATATTTATATTCTTCTTTATTACATAATAATCTATCTTATTCTAGTCTTTTATTCTCTTATATGTATTCTACTAATTCTTCTCATATTTCCATCTATCTTTCACTTCTACACTTTTCTATGATATATGATAACAATAGATATGATCCATTTTTGTTATTTATATCATATTCTATCATACAACAAATCATTAACCCTTAAAAAATCAAATGTCATTCCATTATGTCTAAGAATATCAATCTAAATTTTATAAGGAATAGGACATTTGTTGTACATAAATTTCAATAAAAACATTCAATGTTAAAAAATGAATTATACTTTATTTGGAAATATTTGAAAATCATACATTCAGAAAATTTCTCTAGAAACCTAGGTGTGAGGGAGATATTATCCATAAAATTCATTGATTTTCAAATTTTTGGAATCCTTCCCAGAACCTATCATTATATGTTTAAAATAAAAAAATATCATGTATTACTTTTTTAGTACCCATATATAATAAATACATCATGTTCACCTTGTTTATTTTAATAATAAATAGATAATTCTTTTAGAAATAGAAATCATATAAAAATATAGCAAAAGAATGTATAATGATATCTCTATTTTTTCAAATGACTTGGACAACACTATTTTAAATTTACCTCTATTAAATTGTTGCATTCAAACATCAAATATTGATGATGATAGGATGACAATTGGAAATTTAAAAAATACAATTACTCTATAACAAAAAATAATCAATAAATTTATTTTTTTAATGATTATATTTAAAATTTCATTTTTAATTACATATAATTTTTTTAACATCAATAAATAATCATGAATTTTATTTTTTGTTTCAAGGCATAGTTTCTAGTTTTTATATAAAACACCTCTTTCTTCTTCTAAATATCATAAAATCCCATTTCATGATTCTATAAAATTAATAAGATAAATTTAAGAGATATCAATTTTCTATTACTAAAAGAAATAATCTTTATTTAATGGATTCTATATAAAAATATTCCACATAAGGGTAATTGAAAATAAAATCCATTAAACATTAAAATTTTACTATAAACATACTATGATGAAAATATCATGATATTTAAAATCTATATTATAATATGTTTAATAAATCTAAAATCATTCACTTTGTTCCCCCAATATTTATACAGCTATATTGAAATTTTAGTTAAATACATGTTTTATATAAATAACATCACTATCCATATTCCTTAAAAAAGAGACAACCATAACATTAAATAATCCATAGAAACATTAATTTTTCGGAAATAAACTTCACAAAACATTGAAATCATATTCTCATATAATGGAAATATAATTAAATAAACTCTCCTCCAATCCACATATTTATCTCTTAAATAATTAAACCTCATTGTGATCAAAAATTAACATCATCAATCTCCTATATTAAAAAACCTAAATATCACATATTTAATGGTTTTCTGGAATAGATAATGTAACATATCTAACCATGTTCAAGGGAACTGAATAGTTTGAAGAAAAAAAGGTCCCCACTAAGAACTCAAAAACACCATCATATGTACTAATGTCTACTGACATGAAATAGTGGTATATAGTTGTATCATGGGGAGATATAACTCATTAAAATGATTTAAATAATAAATAATAAAATTATAAAAAATCCATGATCAATGAATTTAAATATATCAATTTATATATAATAAATTATATTAATAAATAAAAATGAATGTGGAAGTATACAATCATATAAAAACATGATAAATCATTCGGTATGAACAAATATAAAAAATCAACAGAAGAATAAAATAATTGAATGAGAGGATCTACTACACCCTAATTCTTCACATCATCCCAAACACTAGAATCTCTTGATCTATATTACTTGATCAAACACAATGATGACTATTCCAATGATAAACCATATATTTTTTAAGTCTGGTTTGGTAGCTATGTGTCCTGGATTCTTGATCAAAAAGTTAGTATAACTCAGTAGAGTTCCAACGAATTTGTGTTGTATATAAATAAAAATTTAATGTAGAAATGCGATATGATCAACTTTTTAAATCAATTAATTAATTTAGTATTGATGTATAACCCTAATAGATATGTGGGTAATACATAACACCTTGGATATACCCATACCTTTATTTTTCCAGCGATGAAGAGTCTCAGAGAAAAAAACGATTGATCCAACTAATATATGACCCATGGAAAAATGCTTAAGAGTATGTCCTTGGAAATTTCTTAATTTTACCTAGTTTTGATTCATTTGGGGTTACCCTTGAAAATCATAGTATCAGTTTCAATAGTTTATTCATATATGGGAGACACTAAGAAATCATATTATCATGCTCAACAATAGATTACTTATTAGATAACTCTAATATAAATAACAATAACATCACCATGATATACAATTGATTATTATGGGGTAGCACTAGGAAATCAAAAAGTAGTAACATGAGGATTTATGTCCAATTCCAAGGAGATAACTTTTGGAAATCTAGTAATTTCATTATCAATAGTTTATTTCACGAGGGATATCCCTATGCAGTACAAATGGACCTTAATGCTCAGATCCAAATTATATAAGCATCCAATCTCATAAATATTCTCCTAAAATTTTATTTTTGGGAAAAATCACTTAATAATAGTCACATAGATGATTAATAAGGAGGAATCTCCTAGAAACTCTTCATTGTCATTGAATTTAATGTTGATCTCTTTGAAGCAATTTTCTGTGACATAATAAAAATCATGAATCTTATCTATATCTATGGAGTATGTATAGGGAATCCTACCATAAGTAGCTTCATCCTATATTCCAAGGGATTTATACATTTTAATTATTTATATTGGAAATTACTACTGATATTAAGTCGGATATAACTAAAATATCTTTTATGTAAGAGTCATCACCAATTTTGGCCCAAAGGGGACACCGATAATTTTCACTACTTGATTCACATACACACCCTCTATATGGTCCATACATCATTGGGAACCGAATAGGTTCCCCAATGTCTCATAATAGAAAGGTAACCCACATGGGATCCACTATTTCATTCATGTCACTTGAGATAACAACCATCACTCAGAGGGAATCACATACATTGACATAATCAATGTCTCAATAATACTTCATCAAATTCATTGATAATCTCACAAAGGTGATAGCCAGAATCCCATTCCAAAATCATGTTACTTGAAGTCGATCCTCACACCAAATCGTTCCATCAACTAAAAAGGGTTTACCCACCTATGTACACACATAATTGTGTGAGATTAGTACTCTTAATGTTTTTAACTCGCAATCCCTTAATCTATAGAGAATACAGAGTTCTAAAATGATAAATCCTATATACAAACACCCCAATTCATCACAGAACTATACCTAGAGCGCTTTAATTGAACCTATATAATGTATTATATATCATATTATGTTCTATTCATTTAATTAAAAATATCTGATTTCTCGTGGTCATATGAAATATATTCATATTCAATGCATTTTCCACTGTCATCCCACAAAATCATTAAAATAGACAAGGGTCTGTCATGTGAATTATCACATTGTTTAACTCATCCATATTCATTTACTATTAATTAAAAAATTAAAATAATTTTTATGTTATATTTAAAACATTGGTGGAACTAAAAAAACTCTTTCATATAAATATTTTACATAATTAAAACTGGAATATAATTGAGTGTAAATACAATAATAATGGATATATTACATTTAACTCACATATTTTACAGTAATTTTTAAACTATTTCATGTCTGAATGGTCTCTATCTGAACACTTGAGTATCTGACCCTAGTTATAAAATCCAATAATTATTTACAAAAGTTTTAATAAATTATTCCAAATTTTTTTATGAATTTATATTTTATTAAATTATATAATTCAACAAGTCATAATTCCAAAAACTCACACGGAATAACCCACTATTTGGAATCATGATCAACATGGTGTGGTCTACTCCTAACATGATTCCAAAAATATGAAACAAAATCCCATTATTTATATTTATTAGCATTATTTAATTTCAAATATATTTAAAACAAGTATAATGAAGAAAAACTCTACATAGTCTTTTTTTGTACCAAAACTCTAACCAAATGCATGAGGAAGGTCAAAAAACCACTCCTTATAATATCATAAATAAAATAAATATTCAAATCTATTTATACTACTATAATCATGTGGATTTGAACCAAACCATAAACCAGAGAATCCAAATCAATATAAAATTGAATGGATCCAATAATAGATATAAGAGGAAGATGAATCATAACTTTTATTACTTCAAAACATAATAAGAAACCATAAAATCTAATTATATTTGAATGTCAATCAATTTTAAGGGATAATATAACTAGAAATG
This sequence comes from Viscum album, assembly GCA_963277665.1. Classification (NCBI taxonomy): domain Eukaryota; kingdom Viridiplantae; phylum Streptophyta; class Magnoliopsida; order Santalales; family Viscaceae; genus Viscum; species Viscum album. Next base: position 137,825,414 of record OY728136.1, read on the forward strand.
GAATCTCATGAAAAAATCCTCTAAAATATTAATCCCCCAACCTAAAAAATAAAAAAGAATAATTTCATAATGAACACACACCCAACAACCATCACAACATTAATATCAAGCTGATATAATGAATTTTTTGTAAATATATCTTCCTAAAAATCCAAAATTCCATCATTCCATGAACTCACACAATATATCCTTATCATGGCCTGAATTATAATTTACATCATGAATGGTGTTATACTGTTTTTTTTTACATTTTAGAATCTTGGAACCCACTCTAAAATCCACATAAACACCTCGAGAATCCATAAAACATTATACCATCTCTAAAACCTATTTTTATGTTGTCTAAAAACATTGGATAAAATTTAGATTACTTCTTCATTGAATTATAAATCAAAAAATTAAAAATATTTATTCCACTAGAATTTCATAACCTGAAAAGATGTGGGGTTTTACAACATCCCCCTCCATTGTAATTATCATAATTTATAAAAATCATCAACCTTTATGAAAGTAACCCTGAAACATTCGGGTATACAATTCATAATCTAAACATTATATTAGAAAATAATATTTTGAAAATATTAATCTTTGAAGCTCCATATATAACGTGCATAATTTATCAAAAATGTAGCCACCACTCTTCACCATCACTGAAACACCAAGAGGGATATGACATGCACCTATCTAAACAAAAAACCTATAGTTTCAATAATAAAAACATCTTCCAGATTATAGTACTACCTACCATAAGACTCGCCTAATAAGTGGTTATTCTGATCCATGGTTCTCTCTATAATTAGAATTGTATGTCAATGCCAATTATCAAGGATCAAACATCACACTTTGTACGATGTTCATATCACCAGATCAAAAAAATCATTAAACCATCAATCAATAAGTTATAATACTCCAAATTTTTTATTATAAACTAAATTTTATGAGCCTCCATCACCAATGAATAAGGAAAAAATATAATTAAATTTAATCAAAAAGTCTCAAAAAACACTATAATATATTAATAGCACCAAAAACAATGTACCAAATGTATTTTATATTCAACTACATTCAATATCACAAGCAAGGAACCTATAGGTCCACAATTGGATGAAACATTCCCAAATATACCAATCTATAACCATTTAAGATTCCTCAATAAATTATTCTTTACATAAATCATCATTTTTTATAATGCCTACATGCTAGGCCCTCATCATACCTCCAACCATAGTACATATATTAATTAATATCGAACTCATTTTTCATCTGATCATACTCAATATATATGATTATACTCCTGATTCACCACTTTAATAACATTATGATTCATAGTCCACCACCCAAATAACTTGATTAATTTTATTTATCCTCGCAAATAATGTCACAATTTGTGGTTCACCACATGAATCACACTCATATCACACCCACACCACCATGTGACCGATAATAATACTTCTACTCCAACAAATTTCTGTGTTCATATTTTTCAATAGTTCACGAATATATATTTTTATTATAGTTTATAATATAATTTAATTGAAATAAAATATTTTATAACTTAACTTGTACCCTTATACATGGTATAGTGTCAATGTATTGGTATGTACCCCCTACATATACGCAGTATTGTTTTTAGGAGTTTTTTTGTGTAAATATTTATTTCGAAGGGTTTTTATGGGTAAGCATGTGTTTTAGAAGTGTATGATTATAATTCAATATGATTTGTATTGGAAAATTTATTTTTTATGGGTTTATTCAAGGGTATGGACCTATGTATATGAGTTGTGTAAGGGGAATTTATAATGGTTATACATTGTGTATGGTTGAGGTATGACAAACATAATTGTTACCTTTTATTTAAAAATCCAATTTAATGTTTTTATAAGATATAATATAGGCAATTATTCCATATTAAAATGTTAGCAACGGGTATATTTGGCATTATGTTATCAAATGTTTCCATTGAAGAAGGCTCTGTAAGGGTACCTAATGCACATCGTAAAGGTATAGAGAAATACATAAAGTTATCCTCTACTTTTAAAAGGATTATTAAAACTATCTACCTACCCTTACACAATACATATGAACAAATTGAGGGAAAATAATATTACCCTTACATAACATCCTTTTGTTAGAAATAATTTAAAACTCATGTCTCTATGTTTTATATTTATTATTTCATAGTAGTAATGAATATTAAGTATTTCAATATGAAAACTCAAGGTTATTAGTTCCCTTTACTCATTTAATGATTTAAATCAATTATACTGGAAATACCATGTTTTTTATTCTACATTTATTTAAAATGAATATTAAATGGTTGACTAAAATTTTCATGTATAGTTTTGTGAATATGTAAAGAGACTTACTTCCAATGTTGTTCTGAAAACCACTACTTTTATTTGATCAGGATATTTAGTCATTTATGATCTATCAATAAATTAATTTATGTTACATTAGTGAATACACTTTTAATAAAAAAAATTCAATTTTTATTTTCCTGGTGCATCATAACCCTCTCATTTTTCCTCAGTGTGGTTCTTAGAGGATATAATTTTTTGGTTGAAGCTTATTTTCCATTTCCCCCTTATTTAATGTAAAATAGTAGAAAGAAAATATCTTTTAAATGGTTACAATTTGATTATATTATTTCTGAATTAATGTTATTAAATACCCCTTAAAAGTTAATAACTAGAAATTATAGAAAATAAGAAGAAATATTCTTATTTATAAATGATTATTCTTAAGAGGGAAAATTATTATTAGATTTGAAAATATAATATTTTCTATGGTCGTAGTAGTTAAATAATTATATAAATTAAAATGATACTTTTGAATTATATTGTATAGATATAGTATTATCACCTTTGGTGTTTAATTTATTTTGAGAATAAAATAATGTCATCATATTAATAAACCCTTTATGTGCGGTTTAAGATGACGAACAAATGGATGTTGTTCATTTATATATTCATTTATGAACCTTGATGCTACCATAAAATATATTTATGTAGTAGTTCCCTTTACTTTTGGATGTCTCATTTACACATTTTTATTAGTATAATTATAATATTGTAATACCATTATTATTATTCGTGATTGTGATCGCATGTGGGTTTGTGCATTCCATGATAACTGCATTAATATTTTGACTGTTTCTAGAGTTTTTTCCATGTTTTTTGATATCATGATGATATGTTTTACTACTATACTCACATTGATATATGTTGTACATTTTTCGTCTGATCATCCATGATATGTGTGTTTTGAATCCATTGAGGGTTTTATTTGAACATAAGATAGATGGAAAACATTGTGATGCCTATCCCTAGAGGGGGATGATTCAGTATTTGCTACAATGATGAAAAATGACCTGATAATTGGGTTGTGGAAATATGGATAGAGGTTCTAACATAAGTTATATCAGTTAGGGAAAGATGTTAGTGGCCCAAACCCAAGGTATATATTGGGTACAATGGAATGAAGGACCAACCAGTGATGGATTAAGAACATGATTTGTCTGAAGGAATAATCGTACTTGATTCCTTGAGACCACTGGTATATGTTTTAGTATCATACTATCTTTCTATAGATTTCATTTTTGCAACCAAAAATTATTTGACCAACATGAAACTAAAGCAGGTGTTATCAATGATCTAAGGTGTATTAGACAGAGAAAAAGAACTCAGTAAAATATGTTATCATTGTTATGATTATTAAATATTTCTTATTATCATCTAATACAAATGTTATATATAGTCATTATTTTAAACATTTATAGGTGGTGATAGAATTGATTAATTACTAACATCCTGTAGAAACATCTGGATAGGCATGAAAACATTAAGACTATGAATTCGAGTAAGGGAAGGGGTCCCATGTATAATGGCTAAGAAGGAGACCATAGAGAAATTAGTGGAATATGAAAGACTCTAATATACCCTAATATTTTATTAATTTACTTATCTTCTTTTTTTTATTTCTCTCGATCATCTAACATCTTAGGGATCATGTTATCACCTGTATGAAATATAAGACTCTCCTATATATTTTCATGATTATAAATTATTAATTATATTAATTATTAATCCATTTTTCTATTATTTAATCTATTACATGATAGTGAATTTATAGTCTTCCCACTAATGGACATAGACCATCAATACTATTCAGCAGCCTCCCAGATTCCGGGAGGCACCACAGAGTTCATGTGACCATCTGTCTTAGACTTGATGTTTTTGTTATTGATTTTAAAAATTTCTTTTATTGTGTCACTTCTTATTTTATTTTTGGCCAAATCTAAGACATGGTAAAAAATTATATAGTTATATGATAATGATTTTGAGGTTTTCCATGTTCCTAGACATAACTTGTATAATATACCTTTGAGTTTCCATTTATAGTATTTTTGTTAATTTATTTATGAGGGTCCAAGGGAATTCATGCAATATTATTAGGAATGTAGGATATAAATACATATATTAATGTGTGTGTGTGCGCATTTTTGTTCCAATTAATTGTAATTTAACTTAATTCCATGATTTTTAACCGATTTTGGATAGATTATCTATTGTATGATTTATATTTTTTTTCATACGGTTTTGATATATCACTATTCAAAATAAAATATAGAAATTGATCATGTAGTTTTGTTTGTATTTATACGATTTATTTATCCAAATTTATATTAAGACCATGGTTAGTCTTATGGAGGGTATACATTCAGTTATGGATATAATCTTAGGGGATCCATGTGTGATCCCTTATAATTTTGAGTATTTTTTATATTAACATTTTTTCCATGAAGATTCTATAATGTTAAAGAATATTCCACCTAGTTCGATATATATGGGACCACCAGTTGACATGGAATATGGCACTCCAAATTAGGAGTATTCTTGTGTTTAACTTCCTTTTGGATAGAAGGGTGTGATAAGTAATGTTCTCTCAAATGATATTGTAGCATAAGAAAATTACCACTCCATCTTGGAGTCCATTTTATTGTTACTTCCCAAGGGTGAGGAGTACTGAGTTATATGATCAACTATTATATAGGCATATAAGTCACATATCAATTAGCCATTTAGAGTACTATAATACCATAAAATACAAGGAATGATATTGACATTATCAATGTAATATTCTTCCTCCTTGAAAAAACTGATTAGATTAATGTGAAGTTGGAAATATTCTTGCTAAAGGGACTGAAGAATTGGACTTGGGGTGTTGTGAACCATTCCCAAATATATGAAGGTCTTACATGGGTAAACTATAAGATAAATTTCATTAATTATTTTAATCTATGTCTGTTGAAGCTATATTGATCTCATGGGGTCGTGGGGATGCAAAAACGATATATTATAGTGGTTACATATATGAAATGATCCACATAGGTACATTGAACGAACTCGATGACAAATACAGTTCTATAGGTGCATTGATTTTTTTGGTCTTTATCCAAATTTATATGGATGCCCATATGATATATATGTATGACGGAAGATATTGGACAAGGTATCAAACCAGAGTAGTGGCTGACATTCAAGAATGATAAATGGATCATTAAATCCATTTTTAAATAAATATGTCTTTAATGCCAAAAATATTATGAGATATGGCATTATCAATATTTCTTCTCATCACCTCACTTGAATTTTCAGTGGTTCATAAAAATGGATCATGATTGTTAGTTATATACTACATCTTTGAGGTACATCAGGGGTATAAGATATATGAAATCAATTATCCCCGGATCTAGAGAGGGTACCCAGTTGTATTATAACATAATGAAAACTCAAATATTTCATTAATCATTTGGGATTTTCCATGGATCTGAGTTTGGATAATAATATATAGTGTATAACACTAAATTATATTATTTTTATGTGCTATAAATTTTTTTGGTATGGTCTAGATGACCTCAACATTGTATACCACATTGTTTTATATCCTTATTAAATTTTATTTTATCCTGAAATATGTTTCTGTAAATCTTGACATACAAGTAATGTTATCTACTGAGTGACATTTGTATAAGGTAAGTGTTCAGTTTTGATAAAACTCATTCAAGGTTTAGATTTCAACTAAAAATCTATGTAATATTGTCATAATATATGTTGATGTATCTAAATGTTCATCACGAGGACTTGGAAAAAAAGTGATTTATCAGTGTGAATACTTCACCATGTTGTGAACTTATCTTGTTTTAAGAATTCATATAGAAGTAATTGACAAATTGTTGATTACTATAATTTTCAGTAGTTGAATGAGAGGAATAAAAAATATTTTTCCATGATGAAAATATTTTTCTTTTTATTATGGAGAGCCTAGTTTTTCTCTAAATACTGATCTAAAAAAGATGTATCACCAATTAGGGTTATAGATGAGAAAATTCAGATGATTGTGTTTCATCTTTCTTATGTGTTGTATGAGTACTTGGTGATTCTATTTAGATGAAAAAGAATCAAAAGTGTTCAGGTATCACATAAACATGTCATTCCAAATATATATAGTGTATTCAATAATGATGTTTTTTGAATATATCCCAATCTATATTTTAACACCAATTAAACAAGAAAGACTTCTTGAGATAGTTCTGAGTGATCTTCGAGTAGAACATCTTTTCATCATGATTTTTTATGGTATCTTTTGGATTCAAGAGTTTATTTTACTATTTATGGTGGTTCCTAGAATAGTTATATATATCAACCCAATGAATTTTGAGGTATTGGTTTCTAGAAACATCCCTAGAACATGTTCGATACTAGAAGCATTCTTGACATAATGGGATATTATCGAAATTTTATCAATGATTCTCCAAATCAACAACACCCCTGATGAAATTGATAAATAGGGTAGAGAATTTATTGTAGTAAAACCAGTGTGATGAAATATATCTTCAGAAAAATAGGGTGTTTACTGTACCACTAGTTTCAATAAATTGGAATGAAGGGCTCATTTATAATGTATACTATAATCCATCAACATTTGGTTTGGGAGTAGTACTATTGAAGAGGGAGAATGTAGTATAATATATTCCCTGTAAACTAAAACAACATGAATTGAAATACCTTAATAATTACATGGATCTTGAATCCATGGTTCATTCACTAATTTATTGTTGAAAGTATCTCTTCTGTGAGATAATTATTATCTATACTTACCCCAAGAGACTTCTTTAAATCTTCAAACAACATGACATGAATCTGAGTTACAGGGACTGGGTTGAGGATCTTTGGATATTTGACATTCACATGGAATATACACCATTTATAGGTAAAATCATAGAAAATTATATATTCCATATGCTAAAGGTTAAATAAGATCATGTCCTTAAGATGTGAAGTACGTATTTTTGAGCTTGTTGGATGATTGGTGGATTGATGATTCTTATGATTATGGAATGATACATTTTTCTCCCTTTATATTGACATTTTCATTCATTAAATATGTAAAGGATATATAGAACACTAACCAAGTATTTTTTTTATTACAAGAGTAACTAGATGGAGATTCCCCATTACCCTGGTGAACATTGGGTGATGACGATGTGATCCTTATTCAAGGGAGGGTAGTAGTTCAAGAATAAATTAGAGATGTTATTATTTTTGACTTCAATAAATCTATGTGGGTGGTATATCCTTGTGAAAAAAATATGCTCCTTCAATTACGGTAGTAGTTATGGTGGATATGGATTAATAGGGACATCATTGGGTTTGTTTCGTAATACCTTTTCCATAACAGAGTAAATGTCGAGAACCAACATGTTGTTGGTTTTTAGAATTCACTTTTATTTCCCTTGTGGATGTGTGAGGCCATCATTATGAAAATTTTATGAGGTTACGAATGACTGTAAGTATTCAAGATCTATATTGGGTGATCTTTGATTAACTCATGATGGTTTCTCACTTTTGACATATCAAAGAGACACACTAAGTAGATGAGCTACGAAATATCTATGTCTATGATATATTATTGTTACATGGAGTAGCCAATAGGATAATATCTCGTCGATATTCATGATTCACATCAAATATTTGGTATGGACTTTAAAAAAACATATATACATGGGTTATAGTGAAATGAACATGTCGTTATTAGAAATATGGATAGTTAAAGAGTAAAATTCACATACCAGATGATATTAATCAATAACGAATCCTATAAATAGGTGGAAATAGAGATGAAAACCAAATTTTTTGGAGTTATCATACAAAACTATTTCTAAGTTTCTTTATAGATGGAATATTTTATTTCTCTCTGGACATTCATACTTCTCACTATTGGGATAGAACAATGTGAGTGTGGTAGAAACCTTTTGTCTTAATATGGTGCAGGATACCTACAATAGGGGTTGGATGATTAGTATGTGGTTTTAGACAACTGAAATAATGTAGTCATCATATGAAAATTACAGTTTATGAACATTAGAGTTTTATATTGGATACTGGATTTTCTTGGGAGACTTACCATAGTTGGGGAAACAAAATTTACAGAAATATGAAGAATTGTAACTATGGGGTTTTAGAACCTATGAGATCATTGGTACTTTTGGGGCAATGAAATACTATCTATAATTCTTCCATGTTATCCTGGAATAAATGACTTCTTCAATATTTCAAGTATTCAGAGGTATATAAAAGATCATATGTATTTTATTGGTTGGTAAGTCATTGATTTAGAATAGGATGAATCTTTTTTGGATCACATCTTATAGATTTAAATTGTAGTGAAAATTAGTTTCAAGAAATATGGAACCACTAATCCGGATCGTATAGAAATACAGATTAATCAAAGAGGATATTTCAGAGTATAAGTCTAATAGTCAACATTTGTAATATGAATTGTTTCATGAATACAACTAGTGATTCTTATCATGATTGAGAACTCATTTTAGGGGAGATTTTTAATATTCTCAATTTTTAAATATACTTAAATCTAGATTTTGATTATAATTTTTAAATACCATAATTAAAATTAATTAAATTTCCACCTAATTTTTTCACTTATTCATGGTATATGGTTTACATAATGGTAAGTAACTCCCACAATTATTCATGGTCAAAATTTTATAGTTTTGTAAGTGTGTATCCTTTTTTACATTTGTTAGGTTAAGGTAAATATTCACTTTGTAATAGTGGGATGAGGATTCTATATGCTGTGTAAGGGTAAATTGATTTTCAGTGGGCTGTGTAAGGGTGTTTTCTATGTATATACATTGTGTAAGTATATGTGAGATGGATAATGCATTGATTAAGGGTAGGTAATGACCCATGAAAAGTTAACCTTTTATTTTCCTAGATTCTGTATGGTTACCAAATGAATTGTATAGTGGTAAACACTAATTATAAATGTTTGGCTAAAGGTTCTTCATGTGCTAAAAATGGGTAATATCTCATTTACAAATGTATATAAGGGTACCTATAGAAGTATATAATGGTAGGTTGACTTGTTTATGGGTAAGCTCCAGTCTTCAATGTATTACTAAGGTTGATAATCTACCTTTATGAAACACATATAAACATTATAATAGAAAACCTTCATAACATTATGTATCACCCTATTTTGAAAAATAATTTAGAAAACCGGTTTTTACAATTTCGTCCCCCCATATCACGCCTGAAATTGGTTACCACGTTTTTAAAGACAAAAAATATCGGGAATTAACTTCCATGACATTTTTGTTGATTTAGCTCCCATCATAAAGAAATTCAATAACACAAAATTCAAGTAACATGAAAATGAAAAATGAAATACTAAATTTAATTCTTGTGGATTAGTGTTGTGAACCATTACATAATTTAATTTATTAAAAAATATCAAAACCTCTCTCATTTTTCTTGATATCCATTCCTTGAATATCAGTTAGACAATTCATTTATTTGACATTTTTGAATTCTTATTCATCAAATCCAATTTCTCCATTCAGTTTCTAGGACCATTAAACCCTTCACTCATCTACCTAGGTGTTATACAAGGAATATATGAATTCTAGGAAAGAATTTATATTTGATGTTATTCTAATTTTATGTGAATATCATTAAATAAGATATATAGATAAATGGAAGGAAGAAGAAAAATAATTTTTCTAGAAAAAGATAAATACATCTTAAATGATAATATCCCAAATTTATGGAAATGAATAATAATGAATATTATTCCTTATCATGCTTTATTATGGTGAGATTACGTTATCATTGTATTGGTAAATATAATTCCTTCTATGGAAGGAGTTTTCAAGACATATTTCGTTTTAATAATATAATTTCTAATTTTCAATGATCGGGACATTTTTGTCGCATGGAGTGTTTTATTTATTTTTAAAATAAAATAATTGAACCAATTTTATAAATATCTAGGGATAGGGTTGAGCTGATTAACACATATATGTTGTTAGAGTGATAATTCCTTGATGAAACATGATTATAAAATTGAAAAACATGAGGTATAAAGTTCCATTCTTTTTGGGGATATTATTTTCACATTTTTTTCTTGGAAAAATTTTTCGTGATGGAAATTATTTTTTTCCATGATTGATTTTTATTTCAATTTAGTGTGTGTGTGTTTATCCCCTGAGCCTAGTTAAGATATTTTAATTGTTTATAATGTAGGTTTTTTCCTTTTTTTTATGATATCAGGTCTTTATGTGTTACTATTATACTGTCATGATGATATTACATGATTTATATGTGCATTATACCCTTTTATTTGTGTTACCATTCCATCAAGGTAGTTATTTTACTCAATTCATGGAGATAATCAAGTGAATTTTATACCTTATAGGGGACGGTTCAGGACTTGACACATTAATAACAATGGACAAGAGAATAAGATTGGGTTATAATGGTCTTGGGTCTTGAATCAAGGAATCCATTAAGGAATTATGGTTAGAGGGACATTTGTTATTCATAGGAAGGCTATGATGGTCTAGAGGCTTCATCAGTGATGGATTAGTGATGCATCAATATAGGGTCATGATCAGAATAAATTTCCCGAGCACGAAGGGAGAGGTGTTACAATCCAATTAGATTTTTCATAATAACTTTTTTATATCTATTATTATCCAATATGAATAGAATCAAATCATATATGATTGTGGGTATATTGAATCATGTTTAGTGATTTTGTATTTGATATGTCGCATCTAGGGGGACTGTATCATCTTATTACATATTTATTAAACATTAATAGTTTTATTATTCATTGGTGATGAACAATAGGGTTTATTTCTTACACTGACATAAGAATTAAAATGTATATTTTGACCTCATTATAATGAACTCTAGTAAGTGAGTGAGGAATGTGACTAAGGGATGGATAAGGAATCGTGGAGTAAAATTAATATCCAGATGAACTCGGAAAGGACACCATTATTCCAATTATTTACTTTTTTTATTTTTTGTTAATCATTGTTGGCTTTTCACTTTGGGACATATTATAAAATTCCTGAGATGTATGCCAAAATTATTTTGTTTATTCATGAGACCATGATCATTAAATTATTTTTTAATTATTTTGTTATCATTAGTTTTATGACATGATATTTTGGGTATAATCTCCCCACTAATAAATTTAGACCCTCAATACTCATTAGTATCCTTTTGCATATGTGGAAGAATGAATGAGGTCATGTGGTCCTCCAACATAGACTTGGTGGTTGATATAAGAATGTTACACCAAAACCTCATCTAAAACTAAAATATTTTATTCCACAAGAGACATGATAAAATCATATTAATATTCTCAAAAGAATATAAGTTGTAAAACCCCTATATTTTATTATTATTTTTTTGAAAATAAATACTATGTCAATAGAATGATTTAAAAGAAACAGTAAACTATAATAAATGATGAAACATTTAAATTATAGTAATAAATTTTATTATTATTATAATTTTTTAAATGTTTATGTACAAAATGAACTTAACTTATAAGTAAATATATGATGAAAATGGAATGATATGGCTTGAGGAAAAATATTATCTCCTTATAATTTTTGTTTTTTCATTCATAGAAAGGGGTAATGTTCACAAGAGTTTCCATATACCAATCCTAAGTATACATCAAAAAAATTATATGAGAACAATCATATGCGAAAGAATTTCAATCTTATAATAATTTCAATGTGATCAATGCTAGCATAATCAATGTTTTCGACAGCAACAAGAGCTTACGATATGATACAAAATTTCATTGATATAATTGGAATATGTTCAATTTGAAATTATACAAATATATAAAAATAATTATAAATTTAATAATTTATTTTCCATAGGTATTTTACACATTTCTTATTTTCACTTTTAAGGTTAAAATAATTATTATTTACTAATACATTGCTAAAATTAACATGATCATATAGACATATATAGTATTTATCTAAAATTAATTATTTTTATTACATTATATAATGAAACTAAAAATATTATATATGTTTCTCATATATATAATATAACACCAATATAATTACTACATAATTGGAAAAAATATGAATAGTTAAAATTTTATGATGTTTTTCACATGTAAGTAGTTATCATTATTTTTATATGTATGTCGTAAATGATTAAATTCAATAATGAAATATTTTTAATTTAAATAAATTGAATTGATCTTGGGATGTAGTAATAAAATATTATCTTAGAATTAATTTTTTTGATTATTTATTTCAATGTTTGTTTTTCTGAATAAGGAAAAAATATAATTTTTATTCATACTATAACACTATGACATTATCAATATATAATAATTATTAAAAACATTTAAAATGAATATTTCATGAATTAGAATTTGTTAAAATTGTAAAATTATTTCGTAATAAAAAATACTATGTTAAATTTAGAAAACTCATGTACAACATTTTAAAACCAAAGTAACATTTTCTTCTAATAAAAAATTGTTTGTCATTTTTTTCTTTTACTAATAAATCACAAGGTATAATTTTTTTTATTATAATTTTTAAGCCCTTAATATATTATTAATTTTAGTTTTTTTTAATATTATATTATTCAAAAATACTGAAAATTTTATAATAACAATAATTAAATTCCTTCAAACATCACATTTTCTAAAAAAAGGTTTTATAAATAGAGTATTCTATTATTCAAATTACTTTTTTCCACATTTTAAAATTTTATATTAAAAAATAAATTCCATATTTAGAATAATTACAATTAAATTATTTATTGTGGTCAATGTTATTTTTTCTACATAAAAAATGAATTAATTGGGTAAAAATTAGTTACCATGGTAAAGATAAATATAGATAAAAATAGTTTAACAAATGGTATGAAACCAAAAAAAAATATTAAATTACGTATTAACATCAATTGATTAGTTGTATCTTGACATTAACATTTCCAAACTATATTATTATCCATTATTGGATCCTTTTTACCCATTAATAGTGACATTGCAAATATATTATTTCAAAAATTTCTCTCCACTAAATTATAAATATCATTCTTTACCACCTCATTCCCCACTCATCCTTATGTTTAGTTATATTGAAACTACACCCCAATCTCTATTTACCTCTCTACCCACAACTGAGAATTATTTTAATTTTTAGAAGACAATTATATATATCCCTATGTTCTTTCTCAATGGATAATATCCAATGGAGGAACATGTTATGTGCACATAGTGAGAAAATCGGGACGATTGGCATTTTACTATTTGAACAACCCTAATCATTTTTAGGTTACGTGTTCTATTTATTATTCTATCTTTTCCCAGATATTTTTATCATTGACATATCATAATTAATTATTTTCCTTCCTTATATTTATAACAGGTAATAGATCCCTTTCCTTAATGGGCTTATATATTCTTTGAGATCAGTTCACATTTTCTTCTTTTAAGAAATCAAAATTTAATAGAAATTTTGTACGTTTTATTTCATGTCATGTACATCCCATACAAATCCACGAATCGGTTCTAAAATCCTTTATTATTTTATGATAACCCATCTTGTTACCATTATTCTCTAGTTTAAAATAACAAACACTTTCCTTCATTAAAAGACATCTTACCCATTTTATAAAACATAACCAAAGTGACTACTTCTGTTATTTTCTTACTAGTAATTCTTGTGAATTTTTATAAATTAAAACTAATAGATCATAAAAAAAACTCATTGTTCAAGTTAAAACTTCCAAAATGATTTAATTTCATCTTTTCTTTATAATCATTATGATATAGCCTTATTTGAATTGAGATCTAATAATGAATCCCACTTCTCATGGGTCTTATCATAACAATGATTTATTGATGGATTAATTTCTAGTTATGGAAACCATACGAATATACATTTTATGAATGTAAGGTTTTTCCCTATTTAAATCCAATTCATTAACTAATGTTATCATTTCATTAGATACTATATTTGTCGCACGAGTGGTTTTTTCTAATAATAGTATATTGTGTTATCATAGCAACATGCCTTAACAATGGGGTATAAGTGGTTAGCCTATGTAACCTATGTTTTGTTGTCTTGTTAGTGAGAAAATAATATACTGCATCGTGTATTAGCTAATGTAAACAATATTATGTTTTATTTGTCATGATATATGACTATGGATCATTAAAAAATTTATGAAGGACATTATGACATGTTGCCTTGGTGGTGATAAGTGACAATGGTGTATGAGTAATTAACCTATATAACCTATGTTATTTTTTATTGGATTCCATGATCTTATGATATCATTACATTATCCCATGATTCCATTTTTATCTTACACTTTTCTATAATGGAAAATGTCAATTAATTTGAGAATACATGACCCACTATCCTAGAATAAAAACCATATTTATTGTAACATTATATTTTTAATTAGTTTTTTATTAACAAGTCTTATTTTACCATATCTTTATGATCTAACATATAATTACATGATTATTATTATTTCATTGGCGGGTATTTCATATCAATACATTCTTATGTTTAATTCTCATTGTTATGAATATGTGTATGACTTATGAGAAATCAAGATGGGTGTTTGGGGTGGATTTTATTATAAATAATTGGTCAAAAGTATTATAAAATATTATTCTTATGTAATTTAATCTCAAGGACACTAAACTACCTTTTCTTGGTATTGTGAGATGTAGTGTTTATGGTGTCATAATAATTTTAATTTTTTGTATGTTTATCATAGGTCATCTAAATTTGTATTTAAGATATTTATAAATGTATCTAATTTTGGAACATGATCAGAGTGTGTAGATATGGGTCATATATATTGTTATAAGAAAAGGGTTTAATTATTTTTTAGGAATAGATTAATTATTTGGGGTTATTTGGCTAGTATAACGTTAGAGAAAACACTAGTGATATATTGATGTAAATGATAAATTTTTTTTGTGTTGGTAGAGTAGAAATTTTGTGGATTCCTAGAGAATAAATACCTTATATGATATTAGACTGTGGAAGTGGTAGTGGGATAGTTCCACAAAGGGGTAATCACTCAAAAAAATGATGTCTTAGTATCAACATGATATTTACTTAATACTCCCTGAGTGGGAAAAAGACTACACAACTGGTTAAAAACCCCATATAAATATTCATTTGTTTATCAGATTCTTATCATAGTCCAATATAATGGATTTATTATTTTATAGTATTAATATCATAATTATGAGATAGACCATGAAAAATATAACTAGATTAAAATGATATTTAATTAGGTTGAACTAAAATATAATGTGATGTTTCAAAATAGGAAGATATAACTTCTTGTCTCGACACCCCAATCAGAATGGATCAAAGGACCTATAAAGGGTAGTTGGGATTCTTTTCTCGGATACTATTGGATGTTAACATGGAAATTAAGCACCCTTCCAGTATATCATTCCATGCTAGTGGAATTAATTCTAAATTGAAATTGAACTATCAGATTGTGCCACATTTTTGTGATGATTATAAAATTGGGGGCAATTCAATTTATAACTGCATGACACATCAAATTAAGGTTACCTTTACTCATAAAACACTGAAGTGGATTGATCCTAAAAAGTGATGGAAAATAAAAGTTTCTTTCATTGAGAAGTAGGGGGATTCCAAGAGTCAAGATGACCTATCAAAATATTTAAATATTCATAATGAAATCTGTGGATTAATGGTAATGTGATTATGCCATCTTCAATAGACAACACTATGAAAAAATCATGGGCTGATATTATTGAAGAGGATGACATAGATAATGTTGGGATGACATGCCTAACGTTTAAGGATGACTCCATGATGATTATTTATATCTAATATGAATTCATGGAAGATTAGTACATGTTATATAACATATTTAATGTCACTTACTCCCTAGTATTTAACATTTAAATATAATTGGAAGATAATTCCTTATATAATGAATTTTATAGGGAAATATGTGGATTTATGTTGACCCTATAAGAATGAGTGGATCCTATTGATTCTGTGGTTTCTACCATAATGGAAGGTCATGGTTCTTAAATACATAAATTTAGAACTTTTTTTATACTGTGCAGCCATACTCAGTGTGTTGTTCTGATATAAGGATTTAAATATTTCAAAAGGGGATAGTTGCAACAAATTTTCTCAGATTTGTAGGAATTTAATCTCAAGGTAACATAGATATTGTATCATCTTCAAGCACTAGCTATCTTGTCTCACAGCAGGTTAAAAAGGTTGATACGATTACTTCTAGAAATTCTCTGATACATTATATAGCTACTACTTCACATATCAAAAGATCAAATCATCATTACATTGTGATTGAAGATAATGTTATTTAGTTTAACAATAATCAGAAAACTCAGAAATACATGAATGGATTTTTTCTGGATTTTAATTCCCATATTTCACTACCCAATATATTTGTGATTAATGAATTATTTAAGTAAACTCCAACTCCCAAATGAAATGTGGGATTCCAACCAAAGGTGGATGTAGTTAAAATCTATAGTGTTCTAATAGCAAATTGAGATTTAAATGAAAACCCTATTTTGGAATTTCCTGGGACTGGCCAATATGGAAACCTCTAGGTCCATTTAGTTTATTATATAAGAACACAATGTAGTTCTTATTAGTCTATGTAAATCCAAAAAAAATTCTATTATATCATTACTATCATAGAAAATCATAGAGTAGAGCTTATTAATGCCGAAAATTCTCATCCGATATTGAGTGTCTCTTGGTTCTAGATAATGCTTCTCTGAACTGTCCTTCAATTGTTATCTCAAATGATCAACATGTGACACGCTCTTTCAATTAACATGGTTTGACCTTTAATTTTCATTTATTTATTCTCATAACATGTATTATGATCATAGAAATATTTGGATAGACATTATTAATTTAAAATCCTTCACTAAAAATTCATGGATTATGATGGGGGATTTCAAATTTAATATGAATCTAAATGGGAAAATGGGTTGGTCCAATAATTCAACTTCCTCTAGAGAGTTAAAATTGTTCATAAAAAAATAAGATGTTTTAGGTTAATCCAGTTGTAGAAATGTACACTTAGTACAAGAATCATTTGAACATTTTTTGGGAAAGCAAGATTTGCATGGATTTTGTAAATGAGGATTCCCTTGATGCACGAGGATGCATTTCATGCACTACACCATACAGAAATAATTCTGATCATCATCCTATTATAGTTCATCTCGTGGAAAATTTTCTCAAGAGTCTGTTACCTTTCATATTTAACAATGCTTGGGTTACTCATCCTGAATGCAGGGATAATATTCAGAGGACATGGAACTCTGTAAATAGTAGAAGTGGTGCTTTTTCATGTATAAAAAAAGTCATATTTCTCAAGAATAAATTGATGCTTTGGTCTAAAGATAATTTTAGATCCCTTTAATCATACATTGTTTCTGTTGATTCTTTTCTTTGAAATGTGAGTGATCTCAATGAAATTCATGAATTTTCGAATGGTATATTTCTACAACTGACTTGTCATGAAATATCATCAAAATTAGTAACCTAAATAATTATTTCAAAAGGTAATCTTTAATGAAAATTTGATAAATTATGGTGACTGAAAGACACACGTTTTTTACTCTATTCATAAAATCGGGGAATCTTTTAATCCTCATTCTATTAGTAAAAATGATGATTGTCTCATTTACTACATGAGGGATTTATTTCAGCGTATTTTCACATATTTTTAGAATATATTCAATGGGTAATCACCAACCATGTATCCTGTAGAGGGGGTTATTCCATGGATTATGACACAAGAGGAAATATCTAGACTTATTTATATTCACATGTCTTCAACGATAAAGTAGGATGTTTTTTAGTCTCAAATCTAAATGATATCCGTTACCGGATAGATTTGGTAAATTATTCCTTAAATATTTTTGAGGTATTATCCATGGAGATGTTTTAAATCTGGTCACCCACTTTTTCAATAAGGAATTCTTACTCACGGGTTAGATTATCATATTTTTAGATCCCATCACTATAGAGTAAAATGCTAATAAGATCATTATTTTTAGGTATGTTATGTTATTCAACACCATTTAGAAGATTATTTGCAAGATCCATACAAACAGGAATTTTCCTGTTCTAAGTAAGATTGTCTCTGTGAATCTATTTGGATTTATTAATGAATGGTCGATTTAATAATGTCTTATTACTACATCTAAATGCGTAAATATTCTCAAATGTATGATCAAGGGATGTAACATTTCATTGAAGCTTAATTTGTGGATATCATTTGATATTATCCGTTAGGATTTCATTTGAAATATTCTTATCATTTTTGGTTTTTATATCTTCAACATTAGATGGATCACGATCATACTGGGATCTTTTTATATTTTTTCCATCTTATTAGATATATTGAAGGATACATTGGATGCTCGAGATGAATTTGGAAAGGTAATCCTTTATCTTCTATGATTTCTCCAATGTTGAAGACAATATCATCAAATTTATTTCCATTATGAATATTAATGGGGAGATGATATATGTTCATGCTTGATGGGGTCTTGTAGATTCTTAAAATATTCATTACGAAGGTGATATCATCCTTTTAGCTCAATGTTACAATAAAAATATAAATCACATCAAGAGGGATATTATAAATTATTAGATGGTTTCTGGTAAATAGATTAGCCGGAACAACTATTCTATGTATTTTGGGTTGAGTTTTACCCTTGAAAGGAAAAAAGATGTTAACATTGTGATTTTCATAAATGAGTTTTTTCTCCAAATAATTTATTTTGGGGTCCCTTTATTCTTGGAGAGGCTGAATTCTTGATATTTTTCTAGAATTTTTGGTAATATCAGAAGACGAAATTCATTCTGGAAGTGTAAATCCATATTAATGGCTAGTCAGGTCTATTTAGTGATGTCCATTAGCATCTCCAAATTTTTGTACTCCATTATGGTGTATTAATTAACAAAATTTATCATCATGCGAATTTGTGTGTTGATTAAAAATTAAATTTAGTGTGGTTACATTATGGATAGAATTTTTTCCACAATTCCATTGAAAAATGGCTGCATACCATATAATGAAGGTGGTTTGGGTATTGATAATCTAGGATGTCTTAATGATTCCTTAGGAGGATTATTAATGTGAAATCAAGATATCTTAGCTTCATATAGGTTATATTCCTGAATAATATCAAAGATGAATAATTAAACTATCTCAACTCTTCATTATGACCTATTTTTCAGTATATTATTTAAATTATTGATAACGATTTGACATGGATTATATATAATGATTCATTTTGATTTTTTGTAAGTGAAACTAGACTGTGCTTCCTTTGGATTATTTGATTCTATATGGGGACTCGAATATAGATATTGACATATCTATTAAAGATCAACTTCAGATCATGTGAAATCTACCTTCTCATGTTATTTCCTCTATGGATACATATTTCTTCACTCTTATGGTAGTATTTTTACCTTGGGAACCGACATCCAATGGAATCCTCTCTTCAAAATTGTTCAATTATTGTGTCATATATAATAAAAATTAGTTAAATTGGATGGGTAATTTGAAACAAAAATCATGAATCCATCTAAGTCATCTCTACCTTGGATAGTTAGTCAAAAATTGATACCAACTAATGATTTCATGCCATCCTGTGGAAGATTTATTTTTTCTATTTGTGTTTTTTTTCTCATCATCACTTGTAATATGATGATTTTATTTTTCTATGTGGTGTAGATTATTTAGTAATGAGGATGGATATGGATGATTTGTTTGAAGTCTCTTCGCTTCAGGTCACAATAATTCAGTACTTTTTTAAGGGTAAGAGTAATTTAGCTTATCGTCCCATATTCTATATCATTTCTGGGTGGTTATAGAAGATTTCATTCACATCATTTGGTGATCTAGGAAAAATGTGATTCATAAAAGATCATCTTCTAGTTTTGTGACACGCTTGACGGTACGTTATACACTATTCATAATAATTTTTTTCTCATTTTTTCTATTAAATCGCCATTCATGACCTCACGATTGTATCTCAGACTAAGGTAAAGGGAAAATTTGGACCCTTATATGTCCCAATTAAAGTTATTTGGAAAGTACCATCCTCTGAGTGGATTAAAATAAATTCTAATAGATCCTCAAGCGGTGAAATGAGACCTTCCATTTTTTGTGTTGTTTATATGGATCACCATGGAGGTGTTCTTGGTTTTTTTAAAGGATCTTGTGGACATACCTCCACTCCAGAAGATAAAATATTTGGTGTAATTAAATAATTTAATCATGCTTAAAAATTTAGTTGGAAAAATATTTTTCTAGAATGTGATTCTACAACTATTATTCATTCTTTTTTAATAGGTTCTATTCATCTTTCATTTAATCTCACCAACATATGGATCTGATGTTCGTATTTTCATTACTCAATTTGTCATTTTGTTATCCATATATATTAAGAGGCTAATTAGATTTTATATGTTCTTATAAAAAAAGGAATCAATGGTATTTTGTTTTAATTAGATGATCAGGTTTTTAGATGATCTCCCTTTCCTTATCATAATGGATAAATGAAAATCTCTAATTTTTAGACTTATGTAAGGTTTTTTATATAATAAAGGGTCCATTATTCTCTTTTAATGGGATAATTTTCAATTAATTATTAAACCCCCATGTTAACACCTCTTTATTTTAGTAATTTATTAATTCCAAAGGAACCATGTTATGAATGGTTTTCATGGAAATTGAATATTTCCATAATGAAATATCTAAAGGGATATGATACAAAATGAAAACTCTTGTGATTATGCTATACTATTTTTCAATTAATAAAGTTAATTTTGGGATATTATTTGAGTTAGAAAATGAAAGAAGACAAATCTTTATTTTCTTGGAATTTCATGTTATGATTATGATGAAGCAATGAAGATTTTATCACTTTTGTGCCAATAATATGGGATGTGTATCCAAGGGTAATATATCAAAACAACTAAAATATGTTTGACCTATGGTAAAATAAAAAATAGAAAAAAATCAAGGAAAACAAGAATTTAATCAAAATATGATAGGGGAATATAACATTCTTCCTAAGGATCCACTATAAATTAGTGGACTAATATTTGAGGATTTTATAAACTATATATACTAGTGTACTGATAAAAAGGATTGTGAAAAAAATATACTAACAACCTCCTAGATAACAGGAAAATTGAAAATCTTATTAAAAGAATATTATTCAAGTGGATAGTTGTAATGAAGTTGTCTTAGATTTTTATTGCTATATTTTTGTGTATGATTTATTCCTTGTAAGATTTCATCAACAATTAGATACTGAAGTATAAATAAAAACACCAACTGGAACCATTTGTATATTCAAATCATATTATTATAATTTATTATTTCTGCGATTATGAATCATGTAAATCTAATTATAATTCATTTAGATGAATTCAATGTGATTTAGGAAATTTATTGGATATCTCTAAAGAGAATCTACATTAACCATTGAAATGGGAAAAACATATTTTTTTATTTGAATGAAACCTTTAATTATCTATAACTGAAAGGATTACTACGATCATTCTTTGAAAAATAATTCTATTGTAAGGGTTATGCTACCTAATCATGAAGGATATTTATTTAAAATGATTAAAAAACTCATAATTGTGGTTGAATTATTCTTACAGAATAAGACATCTTTGATTTATTTGTGAGGATGATATCACGCTAAAAATTATATATCGAGTCATCATTATATTTTAGACACTATAAAAATTTATCATTATGCCATCATAATTATAAATTTACTGATTTAATTTATTTAAGGTGTAGAATGTTATACCCCAAAATTTTATAATTAATTTCCTATAAAATAAACACTATGTATGGTGACATATTTCACATGTAACACATAACTAAAACATTATATTCTAATTTTTTATTAAAATTTATAATTTTTATCATAATAATAAAAGTTTTAAATTTATGGTTATGAAATTACGTAACCATATTATGCAATATACGATGACAAAATAATGAAATTGAATAATGTAGTGAATATATCCCTTATAAAGATCATTTTCGGATTAGCAAAAGGAGGTAGTTTCCATATAACATACCCAATTCAAAACAAAAGAAATTTGTCATTAAATAAATCATGTGATAGATAAATTCAGGTTATTTGAAATTTCCATGAGATCCATGGAAGTAAAATCACTAACCATGACTGCCACCAGATCAAACGTTATTCTTAGAACTTGTTTGAGAATATTGAGGTATGTGAGCTTATAAATTATGATGATATAAACATGTATATATAATATTAATTGTTTATTTTCATGTATATTTTAGACATTGAACATTTTCTATCTTATAAAATATAAATTATACATAATGATGAATTGAGAAACTAAATGTTTTAATTTTATTAATAAAAAATGTATTCTTCCAAAATTTAATTTTTATATTTTATATTTGGATCAACCCAATATATTATAAATATTAAATATATGTATAATTTAACATAATTATTTTTAGTAATACATAAGAAATAATATAAATAATAGTTAAAATTTTAAGGAGTTATATTCCCATGAAATCAATTTTCACAATATTTTTATGATTTTATTGGAATATGGTATTCCTAAATTTTAGATATCTAATTTGACAAAATTAAATTATTCTTTTATTTATCATTTAGAAATTAACTTAAGGTCATTAATTTTTTTGAAAATATTGATTTTTAGGTTAATAGTAAAAATATAGTATTTATTATTATCCAATCATTATGTTTTTATCAGTTTCTATGAATGATTTAAATCATTTAAAAAAATTTAATACCAAATAATGTTTTTATGAGGTATTATTATTATTTTAAAAATAATTTTACCTTTTTATAGAACCCTTTTTTATAATTTCAAAACATATGTAATATTTTGTACTAATAACAATTGTTTTCTTATTTTTCGTTAATTATGATATCATAATATAGAATCCTATTTTTTCTGATAGGTAATCCATATAAATCATATTTTTAATAATAAATATTTTAATCCCATCAAATTCTACATGATTTATAATTTTATCCTAAACATTATTTTTATCTTTAAAATAACATTCTAAAAAATATTTTTAAACATTAACTGTCCAATTTTTGACATTAAATTTTCTCAGACGTTGAAATATTATTTGAAAGAAAAATATATCATATATGGAATAATTATGTCCAAATAATTTAATCTTGTTGAAATTTATTTTATGAACAAATAATTAATTAAATATTTAGAAATTAGTTACCATGTTAATGATAAATTAATGTAAAAAGGGTTTTCTAATGTTAAGAAACAAAAAACATGACATAAAATGATTCGATTAGTGGAAGACTAAACATACCTATACCATAATTCATTAATGTCCACTATTCATTCCTTTTCAAAATTCAATAATGACATTAAATTTATATTATAACCAAAAATATTTACATCTGACTTAAATACTCCACCCATCATTACATCAGTTCCCCAGTCATTCTAATGCATTAGCTCTACCAAAAAATTCTCTAACCATTCCAATGCACTCTACAACCATATTAAAATACATTCTATATGAAAAATACCAATCTATAGGGCCTTAATTTTTCATAAAAGGGATAAAATCCAATACCATTTATAGATAAAGTGAGCATGTTGAATGAATCATTTTTCAATATAAGGGACTATTCATACAAGAAACATTACTTTCAGGGTATGAGTTGCCTTTCGTTTTCACCATTCTCTATAATCTTATAATCAGTTACATATCATATTTTTTTAATAAATATTAGTCACATTAATTATATGTTAAAACCCCTTTATATTAATGGTTTATACATGCATTGATTTCTCTTCGTAATTTTCTCTTTTATGTAAAACAGATTTAAGTGAACTTCTCTATGTATTATTTAATATCTTGTACCACACCCTTAATTTTTTTAATCGATGAATAATTTTATAAAACCATTTAGACATTATGGTAAAATATTATATTTCAATTATTGCCTAATGAAAATAATAATCACATTGTATTATTAAAATATCCATGAACCATTTAATAAAGCATCACTTCAGTGTTTTTCTTTTATTTTATTCTTTCTCATATTACTTATTAATTATTCTACAATGATAATACTTTTTAAGAAGATTATATTCAATATTTAAATATAAGTGTAAATAATGATTTATTTCATATTATTTTGCAAGAATCATATGATATGGCCTCTGGATATTCATCAAGACAATGTTAGGGTTCCCAATTCTTTCTCACATGTATTATAATGATGTAATTTATGTATAGTTTTTGTTCCTATTCTAAAACACATATAAATTTAAATTTAAATAATTTAATATTTTAACCCGTATATAACTCCAATTAATTGTTTAATTTTTTCAACTAATGATATAATATTTATGGAGCATGGAAATTTAGCACAAGTACACAATATTCTGTTGTCTTGCTGGTCACCCTATACTATACTACACTAGTAGTTTTCCTAAGATTAATAAATTTTATTTAAATCGTAGTGTGTATTTTCTATGGATAATGTGTTTTTATCTATGAACAACAAGTTATGTGGTCCTTGTTTATTCCCATTACAATTTAACATGTGTTTTTAACTGAATCACACTATGTTATGTTTTTTAGTGGAGAGACTTAACTATAGTGCATAGGTTGATAGCCAAAGAAACCCATATTATGTTTTCTTATTACTGATAATAAGAAAATTCTTATGATACTATAATTTATATTCATGTAACATATTTAAGATTCAATTATTTTATGATATAATTATTTAAAGTGATGTTTCAGTGCATATCTCACACTCTTATTCATGTTACATGTTTCATTCATTTATGAATTCATGATTCATTTTATACACTTATGAATAACTATTATGATTCCATGTTTTTTTAGAAAATATATATCAACATTAATCTTATTTTTTAATATCCACTAAAAAAATTATAGATAGATAATTTTATACATTGTGTTTCATTTGAGAA
Source organism: Viscum album (assembly GCA_963277665.1). Classification (NCBI taxonomy): domain Eukaryota; kingdom Viridiplantae; phylum Streptophyta; class Magnoliopsida; order Santalales; family Viscaceae; genus Viscum; species Viscum album. Next base: position 137,850,882 of record OY728136.1, read on the forward strand.
CACACGTTTCTTATGTTTCTATTCACTATGTTATGAAGATGAGTCTATATTATGATATGTCTTAATGGTAGACTATTGTTTCTCAATAATTATGATATTTTCAATTGTGTAATAAAATAAATTTCATATTTAAATGATTTTACAATTACTTAAACAATATATTCTTTAGATTTTGATATTTATATGAGATGTAATGTTTTTGTAAAAAAAAATATTAAATAAATATATCTTTATGTATGTTTATCTCACGTTGAATTGAAATTAGTTTGTATTGTGTGTGTTTTTTGTTACATATCTAGGATTCCATGTATATTTAATTTATTAAATCCATTATCAATTATCAGTTAATGTGTCATATCATACCCATTACCCAACTCAAATGAGTTTTTACCTCCATGACTCACACGCTATCAGTTATCTAATATATTATATGACATTTCTATTACACTCAAACATATGAACCCTCATAAAAATTAAATTATCACACTTATTATACCATGTGTGAATAATCCATTATTTCATCATATTCAATCAATAATAGGTTTCACACCCTCAAAAAATCTATTGTTCAGTCCCTAATATATGGATATACGGATACATCTCATTGACTAGAACCTTAGAAGGATTTATCATTACTCACATGTGTATAATCATGAGCCATGGTCACCAATTTAAAATACTAAAACTACATCATCAATAGTTAATATATAATCATTGAGGTGCAACCTATAATCGTCATAAAATATCCAAAACCATCATAGTCTTAAGATACTCATCAAACCCATAGGCGTATAGACACCACATGATCAATAAACAATTTAATAGGTGTTGTATGTAATGATCATGTTTTACTTAAATTTCATCCAAATTAATATGTTTATTCCCTAATAAATATCTTTTAAAATATTATGAAAATAAATTAATACACATTTCATTACAATTAGTATCGTAATCCAAATCAAACAACTGACCATGCCTCGTAGTATTCGAACCTCATCCAAAAAACAATCCATTTTATCTTCCTCAGTAAGCCTAACATCCCTCAAATTTTAGAGTTAAATCACAAAATCACATTCCAATCATAGTCATCTAAAAATAATATTAGTCTAAATACACTATTTAATTAAGAAAAATGAAATTGTATACAAAATGAATAGTGCTAGGAACTGGACTAATCCATCCCTAGAAATTTAATCATAAACCCAAAAACATTAGCACTTAATGTACTCTAGCAATTTAAAACAATGGGTATATCATCTTTCTAAATTGAAAACTATGTTTAATATCATGTGCACAGATATCAAGGAAATGAAACTAACCATGCCTTCTATGTACACCACTTTTAATGATTCTAAAATCCTTCATCCCTTATTGATGTAAATTTTATGTCCAAGTTATGAGATACACTTTTATCTCTCATCAACTCATTTTGATGTGATGCCATTAGGCTGTCAAGGGAACTTTTTAACCCAATTTCGATTTCTTTGGGTTCAACATGTAGTCACTGAATATGTCATCCATTGAATATGTGTGAAAGAACTTTTATTGTTTTACACTTAATATCCACTTATATTGGGTGTATTTATATTTGTCACACATATTTTTGAGATTGATTAGTCCTTAATTTAAGGATACCTTCTTTATAAGGGATTTCATCACATTTGACATTTCTATTGAGGGTTCATTGTTTTTATGCACCAATTCACTCTTATATGGTGTATATACTATCCATGGGAATATTATATCATGAATCCATTTATTCTCATGATATTATAATGTTCTGATTAAATGTTATTCCTCAATTATTGTATTCAAGTGTCTCTAATTTTGGTAAAAACCCATTAACCAAAATATCACATTAAATGATTTAATGATTTGTTCTTATTAATATCCATGTTTACAAAATGGTTTAAGGATTTATTTATATTGATATTAATGGTTTAAAATTTTAAAATCTTGAAGGTGGTATGGGACACTTTGATTCAAAAATCTCCTTATTAAATGTTTTAAATGGTTTTGGAAATGTTCTCTTTTTGAACGGATTCATTATTTCAATATACTAAAATGTTATATTGTGATTGAAATGTGTAAATTTTATGTTTCCCTTATGCATGTTTTATGTGATACGTTTATGTTATGGTTCTTGGGCATTGTTATGAAAATTGGTGGTTCCGTGATAAACTAAGGGCGGGTGAGCCCGATATAGCTCTCCAATGCATTGGGTAACGCGAAGGAGTGAAACGTTAAGGTTTCTCCGAAGAGATTTAGGGAATATACTGTGATGGGTATTCCAAACGTATCCAAGAGGGTTACTCCCTACGTAAGAATGTTATGAATGCCTCAAGTTACCTTTATGTCTTATAATTTCTATGATTTATTCATGGTTTGATGAGGTAAGTTAAAGTGCCTTTGTTTTATGGGTAAAGTATGATTTCATTCTTATGTATATATGAACTCATGTTTCCTTTCCATATTTTTTTATAACCCTTACTAAGATTTTTATGCTCATCCCAAGTTTTTGAAATGTTTTTCACAGGTCAAGGGAAAGGTACATGATGTGATGATAGTGTCAAGGATGTGTCAAGAAAGAATCCATGTTTTATTTTAAATATGTTTCCGTTGATGGAAAGAATGAATACTGCCTTTTATGTAACCAATTTGTTTAAATGTGGAATGTAGTGCAAGTTTCATGATCTAATTCTCTAAAACTCTAAACCTGAAAAGATCCTCTGTGTGAAATCTTGTAATAACTCAAAATTATGTATTGTTTAAGGATAGAGCCTTATAGTTGGTATCAATGGTCGGTTTAGATAACTTTAGAGGTAAGGGTATTCTCTAAGCGTAAGTGACATTACCATAATGGTTAGGATTTCAGAAAGAGTCCTAGTTTTAGATTAATTGAATGAGTTAGTATATATTAGTGTTTATCTTACTCATTACTACATGATGGTTATGTTGATATACTAACATTGACCTTTTTGGTTTTAGTAAATGGATGGATCTAGCAGGCACCAAAGTGAAAATGGGTTTGAAGGAAACTGTGGTGGTTCTCTGATTAAGATACTCGATGAAATGGGGTACTCAATGAGGAAACTCGTGGTTGTTCTAAACCAACTATCAAGGAGTCATTATCAACCACGTGAACCTTGGTATGTTCTATAATGCATCATGTACGAGATGACCAATCGATGTGGAAGTTCAGGTAATAATTAAAAAGGTAACCATTAGGGTTTATATGATCCTTACTTTTGAGGTAATTATGGGTTATTATATGTTATGATGGAAAATGAAAGGCATGAGATAAAATTGAGGTTAAAATATGTTATGTTTATTATTGAAGATTTTATCTCGTTTTGGGAAATGTTTTTAGAATTATATAGCTTTGGAAAAAGGACAACACACAGACCATGTGACATCCCGTCGCGTCAGACAAAGCTACGGGAATCGAACCCACAACCAAAGTGTCACTAGTTTTTATCGCATACCACTGGACTACGTGAAGTCCCTGGTAACTTTGACTGATTCTTTTTAGTTATATGATTTTATGAATTAAGAGTACGTTTATTTTGGGTTATTTATGAAAATGATTAACCTATCATAGAGGATATGTGATTAGGTTAATTACATTTCAATACGAGACTTTAGGAGCAACTGATGTTGTTTGGAGATAAATGTTACGATTTAACTTGGAAGACTATGTGACTAAATCCTTCAAATATTTGGGTTTCAATCTTATATTGGTTTACATTGAAGAATTTTATGGACAAATTGTTTATCGGTTGGTCCTCGTTGAACATTGGGTTTTGTTGGACAAATTTTGGAGATTAAGCATGGATTTTCATTTTAATGGGTTATCCTTTTCTGGATTATTTGACCTTGTACTAACCTTTTTGGTTTTGGTTTTTGTTAATGCCTAAAGACATGGGCTGTATATAGTTCTCTTTTATGGATTAGGTGATTCTCTAGAAGTTGATTATAGTACTCTTAATGCGAACAAGTCTCCCTAAATAATCGTCTTTTGGAAAAAATATGAGTTTGATTAAGGAATCCAGTAAAGGTTGAAGGTCAACATGATATGTGATTTTGTTTCCTTATGAATAAATTCCTCAATAAAAAGTAACTTAACACAAAAATGTTTTCTATTAGCTTTTCCTTCTGGGGAATCGAATACTGTTTAACCCATCACAAGTTTGTGATTTTCTCATTGTTAACTTTCTCATAGACATGTTTACTATCACTCTCCCTCAAGAACATGACCCTTTTCTTTTTCTTCCATGTCCATGTGGAGTCCTAGTATGGGTTAACTCGGGTGACCTCTGTACTTATCTTTCTTTATTTTAAAGTGGTTTTTTTACCGACTCTTGTTCCGATGTGGGACATTCAAGGATGTTTCCAAGCGCAATTTTAAAATTGTGAGGACGCAATTCCCAAAAGGGGGGAAGGATGTAACACCCAAGGTAAATGAAGAATATGACATTTTCTTATTTATCCAAATTTCTGAATAAAATATTAATATTACTATAAAGGGGATGCTATACTCGATGGTGTACCCAACACGCAACAAAGAGTTCCATTGAAATCTTACGTTCCACTCTAATAATAAAATAATATTATTTCAAATGGTAGTAAACATGTAGCCGTTGTATTTGTGGGAATGTATAGAAAAAACTAAAATATGATTATATATGTTTTTTAATGTTTTTACATTTATCCAATAAAAGCTAAAGGCTTAAAATAGGGAAAGAATTCAATTTTAGGCGTATATGCCCTAGTTTTCACTAAAGGTTCACATATCACCTTTTGAGGTTGAACAATCATTTAATATAGTTTTGTACACTCTTAAACATTATTTTTGACCAAATAAAAATCTCCTATAGAATCAGGACATCAAAATTTACTTTTTGTAAAGTTTTGGTATCTTTCCGAAAAAGTTCTTTTTTTATGAATAGTGTAAAATGTAGTATTTTAATTCAAAACCTCTTTTTAATCGAATTTATTTATATGATTAGATTATCTTTTGAATTGGTTTTAAAGTTAAATTATAATATATTTTTACCATTAAATCCAATAGTGGTCGTTGGAATAAATTTCACTTTGAAATCAGACTTAAACCAGTGTCAATCTTATGGTACTTATTGTTTCATAAAAACACGCTATTTGATCTGACAACGGGAATTAATTATTAAATTAATTAATGAGAATTATATGTTTTGAATTTTTTAAAATAGACTTCATTTTTGAATTCCGAATATCAAATATATCTTATGGTGAATTTTTGGGATTTTTCAGAAAAACTTCATTTTTTGACGAATAGTGAAACCACTAAGTGGTAAATATAAAAACTGATTCTTCCATTTAAATGAAATTTTGCCATCTTTGTGTTTTGAATTTCAAAAATCCGACATAAATGGTTGTCATTAAGAAGTAAAATGTGGTTCAATGGGATAAAAATAATTTTTTTGGTGAATAGTAACTTATTAAGTTTTTAATCGCGATTAGTGGTAATTAGTGTAGTTTAAGGTAAAAATAATGCTTTAATAAAATGAGATGAGCTTGAAACATGTCCTACCCTCATTTTTTGTGTCATGTCCAACCATGGTAAGCCATGGGTAAACTTGGGGACCCCATGGAGCCACTTTGGTTGGAAAATGACATAAATACCTTTTATTTAATGTTAATGTAAAAAAAGGCACAAACATGATATGTTTTACAAAAACAATTTTTAAATGGGGTTATACAAGTTCTATTTTTGATTATAAAAAGTCATTAGAAAGATATAAAGATTTCCTACATCATAGTATTTTTTTTCTAAATTTTAAACTATATATAAATTAAATTAGTTATGACATAATAATGATTCAACGATGACATCATAATTTGATGATTTAAATAAAATGGAAAGATAATGTCAAATATATGAACTACACATGTCCAAAACTTATTGTATGTGTGTATTTAGAACCCATATCACCTTATACACGAATTATATCAATGTGGGACCTTTTAAAACCGAAACACAATTTCAAATATAGTAATATTTCTTACTTTCCAAAACTGCCCCTCCTCTCCTCTTATAAATGGCCCCCACCTCTACCTCATTTCACACACTCCTCAAGCCTTTGGATCAGGCAACCCCTGCACATTTACTCACTCCACATCCCTCTCCTCATCCTAGATGATTCCTATTGGGAATAATCCTTTCAAAGGAAGCCTTTACACTCAAATCAAATGGAGTTACACTTTTAATGGTAATTCATTCTCTCATGTTCATTTGTTTTATTTTGCTTATACAACCCCCTAAAATCTTTTTATTTATTTATTTTCTAACAACACTAGTATCTGAAATATACTAGGATGTTGTTATAAGATTTATTCGAGCTACACTCTCACAAAACTACATCAAATGGTTAAAGAACATACGGTTTCCGTGGATGGAGAAATTCTGCCTCCCGAAACGATGATTGTTCAATACTCATTTAACACCTTAAACGGTGGCCATTATGATGTCACTATTTTTATATATGATATATAATATGTTTATGTTTTACTTATGCTTCATTATTTTTCATGTGTGTCTTAACTTTATGGCTTCCATTATGGTTATACGCGATATCTTCATTTTAGGAAGTGCGGACAACCGCCCCCTCAAAGTGATGTGATTCGTTAATGACATACGTGGGACGTATAAAGGATGGATTTAATGTTATTATATATGATGTTATACTGGTATTATTATATACCTCTATATCATTATTATTTATTTCCATTAAAGTATGAGATATAAATGAAAGTAGTGTTCATGCGTACGTACGGCTTACCGTCTCCATGAACGGTGCATTTCATTTCTTATCCCCAAATGTAATGTACTATTAAAAGTACATGTATATAATTGATATATATAATGAATGATATATCTAAATGATGAATATAATTCTGGAATTAAAATATACATACCTCTCATTTAGTTTTAATTCCATTAATATGACAAAGAAATGAAAGTAGCGTTCATAAGTACATACGGCTTACCGTCTCCATGAACGGTGTATTTCATTTCTTACCTCTAAATGATTATGTAATATTATAAACACATGTATATGATAGATATATATATATAATATATATGATATCCAAATCAGGAATTTCATTCTGGATATAAATATTCTTTGACCACACGAACAACATGTAATTGTAAGAAGTCCACTTTCGACTTAAAAACCAAATACCGACAAAATGAACATTATTAACATAAATGATTACATAATTTTTATAACATGTAAATAATTGCTATAAAAGGAATAATGAACTTGGAAAGTGTTCTTAAGCAAGTAGAAATTAACTCATGTTTATTATTCAGGACGTTAAAGAACGATCGAGTCAAGTCGGACCCGAGGTAAGGGATCCAACTCCTCTCTTTCTTTTTAAGTACACACTTTTATGTCATTCCTTTTAAATCTCATCTTTCTTGTTATTGGGATGATATTTTATATTAAACTTACTGTAATTTTTATGTTCATGTGATGAGAGACCCTATTCTCTCTCATCAGTCCATTTTGGATGTTTTGAGTGGCGCCGATAGGTTGCCGAATTTTCGTAAGAGATCTAACATCTCTCTTTCTTTTAATGTACTCTCCTTTATGTCACTTCTTTTAAGCTTCTATTTTTTATCATGGGGGATGTTCTTTCATATTCCTCTTTCTGTAAATTTTTTTGTAATGTGATGAGATGCCCTATTTGATCTCATCAATCCATTTTTGGAAGTTTTATGTGGCACCGTTAGGCTGCCGAGTTTTCGTAAGGGATTTTTCGTCTCACTTTTATTCCCATGAGATTTATGCTACATTTTCCACAAATTCCATTGAGTGGTGTATGTACTGACCATTATTCTACTCTTTGTGTAATATACTTTTGTTTATGATTATTTACATCAATGATCTATTGTCCTTCTTTCATGGGGTGTATGTTTTGAAAGATACCCAAGTCAGTAAGGGAACCTTTCACCCTCCTCTTTTTTAAAAGACTTCTTTTGTTGGGTCTTTTAACATACAAATTGTTATGATGGGATATGTTCTCATATATCCTTATTGATGTAAATTTTATTTCCAAGTTGTGAGATACACTTTTTATCTCTCATCAACTCATTTTGATGTGATGCCGTTAGGCTGCCAAGGGAACTTTTTAACCCAATTTCGATTTATTTGGGTTCAACATGTAGTCATTGAATATGTCATCCATTGAATATGTGTGAAAGAACTGTTATTGTTTTACACTTAATATCCACTTATATTGGGTGTATTTATATTTTCCACACATATTTTTCAGATTGATTTGTCCTTAATTTAAGGATACCTTCTTTATAAGGGATTTCATCACATTTGACATTTCTATTGAGGGTTCATTGTTGTTATGCACCAATTCACTCTTATATGGTGTATATACTGTCCTTGGGAATATTATATCATGAATCCATTTATTCTTATGATATTATAAAGTTCTGATTAAATGTTATTCCTCAATTATTGTATTCAAGTGTCTCTAATTTTGGTAAAAACCATTTAACCAAAACATCACTTTAAATGTTTTAATGATTTGTTCTTATTAATATCCATTTTTTCAAAATGGTTTTAAGGAATTATTTATTTGGATATTAATGGTTTAAAATTTTAAAACCTTCAATGTGGTATGGGACACATTGATTCAAAAATCTCCTTATTAAATGTTTTAAATGGTTTTGGAAATGGTCTCTTTTTGAATGGATTCATTCTTTCAATATACTAAAATGTTATATTGTGCTTGACATGTGGAAATGTTATGTTTCCATTATACATGTTTTATGTGATACGTTTATGTTATGTTTCTTGGGCATTGTTATGAAAACGGGTGGTTCCGTGATAAACTAAGGGCGGGTGAGCCCGATATAGCTCTCCAATGCATTGGGTAACGTGAAGGAGTGAAACGTTAAGGTTTCCCCGAATAGATTTAGGGAATAAACTGTGATGTGTATTCCAAACGTAACCAAGAGGGTTACTCCCTACGTAAGAATGTTATGAATGCCTCAAGTTACCTTTATGTATTATGATTTCTATGATTTATTCATGGTTTGATGAGGTAAGTTAAAGTGCCTTTGTTTTATGGGTAAAGTATGATTTCATTCTTATGTATATATGAACTCATGTTTCCTTTCCATATTTTTTATAACCCTTACTGAGCTTTTTATGCTCATCCCATGTTTTTGAAATGTTTTTCACAGGTCAAGGGAAAGGTACATGATGTGATTATAGTGTCAAGGATGTGTCAAGAGAGAAACCATGTTTTATTTTCAATATGTTTCCATTGATGGGAAAAATGAATATTGTCTTTTATGTAACCACTTTGTTTAAATGTGGAATGTAGTGCATGTTTCAGGATCTAATTCTCTAAAACACTAAACTTGAAAAGATCCTCAATGTGTAATCTTGTAATAACTCAAGATTAAGTAAGGATTAAGGCTGGGGCCCTATAGTTGGCATCAATGGTCGGTTTAGATAACATTAGAGGTTAGGGTATTCTCTAAGCATTAGTGACATTACCATAATGGTTAGGATTTCAGAAAGATTCCTAGTTTTAGATAAAGTGAATGAGTAAGTTTATCTTAGTGTTTATCTTACTCATTAGTACATGATGGTTATGTTGATATACTAACACTGACCTTTTTGGTTTTAGTAAATGGCTGGATCTAGCAGGCACCAAAGTGACAATGGGTTTGAAGGAAACTGTGGTGGTTCCTTGATTAAGATACTCGATGAAATGGGGTACTCAATGAAGAAACTCGTGTTTGTTCTAAACCAACTATCAAGGAGTCATGATCAACCACATGAACCTTGGTATGTTCTATAATGCATCATGTACGAGATGACCAATCGAAGTGGAAGTTTAGGTAATAATTAAAAAGGTAACCATTAGGGTTTATATGATCCTTACTTTTGAGGTAATTATGGGTTATTATATGTTATGATGGAAAATGAAAGGCATGAGATAAACTTGAGGTTAAAATATGTTATGCTTATTTTTGAAGATTTTATCTCGTTTTGGGAAATGTTTTTAGAAGTATATAGCTTTGGAAAAAGGACAACACGCAGACCATGTGACATCCCATCGCGTCGGACAATGCTACGTGAATCGAACCCACAACCAAAGTGCGACTGGTATTTATCTCCTACCACTGGACTACGTGAAGTCCTTGGTTAGTTTGACTTATTCTTTTTAGTTATATGATTTTATGAATTAAGAGTATGTTTATTTTGGGTTATTTATGAAAATGATTAACCTATCATAGAGGATATGTGATTAGGTTAATTACTTTTCAGTATGAGACTTTAGGAGAAACTGATGTTGTTTGGAGATAAATGTTACGATTTAACTTGGAAGACTATGTGACTAAATCCTTCAAATATTTTGGTTTGAATCTTATTTTGGTTTACTTTGAAGAATTTTATGGACAAATTGTTTATCGGATGGTCCTCGGTGAACTTTGGGTTTTGTTGGACAAATTTTGGAGATTAAGCATGGATTTTCTTTTTAATGGGTTATCCTTTTCTGGATTATCTGACCTTGTACTAACCTTTTTGGTTTTGGTTTTCGTTAAAGCCTAAAGACATGGGATGTATATAGTTCTCTTTTGTGGATTAGGTGATTCTCTAGAAGTTGATTATATTACTCTTAATGCGAACAAGTCTCCCTAAATACTCGTCTTTTGGAAAAAATATGAGTTTGATTAAGGAATCTAGTAAAGGTTGAAGGTCAACATGATAAGTGATTATGTTTCCTTATGAATAAATTCGTCAATAAAAAGTAACTTAACATGAAAATGTTGTCTATTAACTTTTACTTCTGGGGAATCGAATACCGTTTAACCCATCACAAGTTTGTGATTTTCTCATTGTTAACTTTCTCATAGACATGTTTACTATCACTCTCCCTCAAGAACATGACCCTTTTCTTTTTCTTCCATGTCCATGTGGAGTCCTAGTATGGGTTAACTCGGGTGACCTCTGTACTTATCATTCTTTAATTTAAAGTGATTGTTTTACCGACTCTTGATCCGATGTGGGACTTTCAAGGATGTTTCCAAGCGCAATTTTAAAATTGCGAGGACGCAATTCCCAAAAGGGGGGAAGGATGTAACACCCCAGGTAAATAAAGAATATGACATTTTCTTATTTATCCAAATTTGTGAATAAAATATTAATATGACTATAAAGGGGATGCTATGCTCGATGGTGTACCCAACACACAACAAAGAGTTCCATTGAAATCTTACGTTGCACTATAATAATAAAATAATATTATTTCAAATGGTAGTTAACATATAGCCGTTCTATTGGCGGGAATTGATAGAAATAACTAAAATATGATTATATATGTTTTTTAAGGTTTTTACATTTATCCAATAAAAGCTAATGGATTAAAATACGGAAAGAATTCAATTTTAGGCGTATATGCCCTTGTTTTCACTAAAGGTTCACTTATCACCTTTTGATGTTGAACCATCATTTAATATAGTTTTGATCACTCTTAAACATTCTTTTAGACCAAATAAAACTCTCCTTTATAATCGGGACATCAAAATTTACTTTGTGTAAATTTTTGGTATCTTTCCGGTAAAGTTCTTTTTTTTATGAATAGTGTAAAATGTGGTATTTTAATTCAAAATATCTTTTTAATCTAATTTATTTATATGATTAGATTATCTTTTGAATTGGTTTTAAAGTGAAATTATAATATATTTTTACCATTAAATCCAATAGTTGTCGTTGGAATAAATTTTACTTTGAAATCAGACTTAAACCAGTGTCAATCTTTTGATACTTATTGTTTCACAAAACCACGCTATTTGATCTGACAACGGGAATTAATTATTAAATTAATTAATGTGACTTATATGTTTTGAATTTTGTAAAATAGACTTCATTTTTGAATTCGGAATATCAAATATAGCTTAGGGTGAATTTTTGGGATTTTTCTGAAAAACTTCATTTTTTGATGAATAGTGAAACCACTAAGTGGTAAATATAAAAACTGATTTTTCCATTTAAATGAAATTTTTCCATCTTTGTGTTTTGAATTTCAAAAATCCCACATACATGGTTGTCATTAAGAAGTAAAATGTGGTTCAATGGGATAAAAACTAATTTTTTGGTGAATAGTAACTTATTAAGTTTTTAATCACGATTACTGGTAATTAGTGTAGTTTAAGGTAAAAATAATGCTTTAATAAAATGAGATGAGCTTGAAACATGTCCTACCCTCATTTTTTGTGTCATGGCCGGACAAGGCAAGCTATGTGTCAACTTGGGGACCCCATGGTGCCACATGGGTTGGAAAATGACATAAATACCTTTTATTTAATGTTAATTTAAAAAAAGGCACAAACATGATTTGTTTTACTAAAACAATTTTTAAATGGGTTTATACAAGTCATATTTTTTATTATAAATAGTCATTAGAAATATAAAACGATTTCCTACATCATAGTATTTTTTTTATTTTTTTTATACTTAATATAAATTAAATTATTTATGACATAATAATGATGCAGCGATGACATCATTATTTGACGATTTAAATAAAATGGAAAGATAATGTAAAATATATGAACTACACATGTCCAAAACTTATTTTATGGGTGGCTTTAGAACCCTTATCACCTTATAAACGAATTATATCAATGTGGGACCTTTTAAAACCGAAACACATTTTCAAATAAAGTAATATTTCTTACTTTCCAAAAGTTCCCCTCCTCTCCTCTTATAAAAGGCCCCCACCTCTACCTCATATCACACACTCCTCAAGCCTTTGGATCGGACAAACCCTGCCCATTTACTCTCTCCACATCCCTCTCCTCATCTTAGAGGATTCCCTTTGGGCATAATCCTTTCAAAGGAAGCCTTTAGACTCAAATCAAATGGAGTTACACTTTTAAAGGTAATTCATTCTCTAATGTTCATTTGTTTTATTTTTCTTCTACAACCCCCTAAAATCTTTTTATTTATTTATTTTTTAACAAAAACAGTATCTTCAATATACTAGGATGTTTTTATAAGATTTATTTGAGCTACACTCTCACACAAATACATAAAATGGTTAAAGAACTTACGGTTTCCGTGGATGGCAAAATTCTGCCTCCCGAAACGATGATTGTTCAATAATAATTTAACACCTTCAAAGGTGGCCATTATGATGACAATATTTTTATATATGATATATAATATGTTTATGTTTTACTTATTCTTCTGTATTTTTCATTTGTGTCTTACCTTTATGGCTTCCATTATGGGTATACGCGATATCTTCATTTTAGGAAGTGCGGACTACCGCCCCCTCAAAGTGATGTGATTCGTTAATGCCATACGTGGGACATATAAAGGATGGATTTAATGTTATTATATATGATGATATACTGGTATTATTATATATACCTCTATATCATTATTATTTCTTTAAATTAAAGTATGAGGTAGAAATGAAAGTATCGTTCATGCGTACGTACGGCTTACCGTCTCCATGAACGGTGCATTTCATTTCTTATCCCCAAATGTAATGTACTATTAAAAGTACATGTATATAATTGAAATATATAATGAATGATATATCTAAATGATGAATATAATTCTGGAATTAAAATATAAATACCTCTCATTTAGTTTTAATTCCATTAATATGAAAAAGAAATGAAAGTAGTGTTCATGCGTACGTACGGCTTACCATCTCCATGAATGGTGCATTTCATTTCTTACCTCTAAATGATTATGTAATATTATAAATACATGTATATGCTGGATATATATATAATATATATGATATCCAAATCATTAATTTCATTCTGGATATAAATAACCTTTGACCACACGAACAACATGTAATTGTAAGAAGTCCACTTTCGACTTAAGAACCAAATACCGAAAAAATGAACATTATTAAATTAAATGATTAAATAATGTTTATAAAATGTCAATAATTGATATAAAAGGAATAATTAACTTTTAAAAGGTTCTGAAGAATGTATAAATTAACTCAAGTTTATTATTCAGGACGTTAAAGAACGATCGAGTCAAGTCGGACTCGAGGTAAGGGATCCTACTCCTCTCTATCTTTTTAAGTACACACTTTTATGTCATTACTTTTAAAGCTATTCTTTCTTGTTATTGGGATGACCTTTTATATTAAACATACAGTAATTTTTATGTTCATCTGATGAGAGACCCTATTCTCTCTCATCAATCCATTTTGGAAGTTTTGAGTGGCGCCGATAGGCTGCCGAATTTTCGTAAGAGATCTAACCTCTCTCTTTCTTTTAAAGTACTCTCCTTTATGTCACTTATTTTAAGCATATATTTTTTATGATGGGGGATGTTATTTCATATTCCTCTTGATTTACATTTTGTTGTAATGTGATGAGATACCCTATTTGATCTCATCAATCCATTTTTGGAAGTTTTATGTGGCGCCGTTAGGCTGCCGAGTTTTCGTAAGGGATTTCTCGTCTCACATCTTTTGTTGGGTCTTTTAATTTAAATATTGTTATGCTGGGATATGTTCTCATATATCATTATTGAAGTAAATTTTATGTCCAAGTTATGAGATACACTTTTTATCTCTCATCAACTCATTTTGATGTGATGCCGTTAGGCTGTCAAGGGAAATTTTTAACCCAATTTCGATTTCTTTGGGTTCAACATGTAGTCATTGAATATGTCATCCATTGAATATGTGTGAATGAACTTTTATTGTTTTACACATAATATAAAATTATATTGGGTGTATTTATATTTGTCACACATATTTTTGAGATAGATTTGTCCTTAATTTAAGGATACCTTCTTTATAAGGGATTTCATCACATTTGACATTTCTATTGAGGGTTCATTGTTGTTATGCACCAATTCACTCTTATATGGTGTATATACTGTCATTGGGAATATTATATCATGAATCCATTTATTCTCATGATATTATAAAGTTCTGATCAAATGTTATTCCTCAATTATTGTATTCAAGTGTCTCTAATTTTGGTAAAAACCCTTTAACCAAAATATCACTTTAAATGTTTTAATGATTTGTTCTTATTAATATCCATGTTTTCAAAATGGTTTTAAGGATTTATTTATATGGATATTAATGGTTTACAATTTTAAAATCTTGAAGTTGGTATGGGACACTTTAATTCAAAAATCTCCTTATTAAATGTTTTAAATGCTTTTGGAAATGGTCTATTTTTGAACGGATTCATTATTTCAATATACTAAAATGTTATATTGTGATTGACATGTGGAAATGTTATGTTTCCTTTATGCATGTTTTATGTGATACGTTTATGTTATGGTTCTTGGGCATTGTTATGAAAACGGGTTGTTCTGTGATAAACTAAGGGCGGGTGAGCCCGATATAGCTCTCCAATGCATTGGGTAACGCGAAGGAGTGAAACGTTAAGGTTTCTCCAAAGAGATTTAGGGAATATACTGTGATGGGTATTCCAAACGTAACCAAGAGGGTTACTCCCTACGTAAGAATGTTATGAATGCCTCAAGTTACCTTTATGTCTTATGATTTCTATGATTTATTCATGGTTTTATGAGGTAAGTTAAAGTGCCTTTGTTTTATGGGTAAAGTATGATTTCATTCTTATGTATATATGAACTCATGTTTCATTTCCATAATTTTTTATAACCCTTACTGAGCTTTTTATGTTCATCCCAAGTTTTTGAAATGTTTTTCACAGGTCAAGGGAAAGGTACATGATGTGATGATAGTGTCAAGGATGTGTCAAGAAAGAATCCCTGTTTTATTTGCAATATGTTTCCGTTGAAGGGAAGAATGAATACTGTTTTTTATGTAACCACTTTGTTTAAATGTGGAATGTAGTGCAAGTTTCATGGTCTATTTCTCAAAAACTCTAATCCTGAAAAGATCCTCAATGTGTAATCTTGTAAAAACTCAAGATTAAGTAAGGTTTAAGGCTGGGTCCTTATAATAAATATCTTTTAAAATATTATGAAAATAAATTAAGACACATTTCATTACAATTCGTATCGTAATCCAAATCAAACAACTGACCATGCCTCGTAGTATTCCAACCTCATCCAAAAAACAATCCATTTTATCTTCCTCCGTAAGCCTAACATCTTTGAAATTTTAGAGATAAATCACAAAATCACATTCCAAACATAGTCATCTAAAAATAATAATAGTCTAAATACACTATTTAATTATGAAAAATGAAATTGTATACAAAATCAATAGTTCTAGGAACTGGACTAATCCTTCCCTAGAAATTTAATCATAAACCCAAAAACATTAGCACTCAATGTACTCTAGCAATTTAAAACAATAGGTTTATCATGTTTCTAAACTGAAAACTATGTTTAATATCATGTGCACTGATATCAAGTAAACGAAACTAACAATGCCTTCTATGTACACCACTTTTAATGATTCTAAAATCCTTCATCCCATACATAATAACACCAGATGCACAACGATTACATAACCTAAAACGTAAAATAATAAATCATGCCTAAGAAGTAACCCAAAACAATGGGATTAACACGTAATCATTATATCCTTAATCATAATACCACACATCACAAATAACAATAAACAGACCTATCTTATTTCAAATCTAAAAAAACTAGGCTCTCCCTTATTACAAAGAAATCATATCTCATGTTGTCCATAATTCATAGTAACACATCTTTTTCTCATCTATAAAATCACAGAAAAATAATATTCAAAAATAACAACTATATGGTTATTAAATATCCATAGATATCATTGGAAACACAAACCAACTAAATTCCCTATTATGGATTTGATTTTCATTAGGTATCCACAAACAAAAATGTCCCCCCTAAGAATCACAATAGCAGGTGTACCCCCATGAGGATCATGTTATAATCCATCATAATTTACATTTATATGATAATTAATATAACATATTTATGTAACCCCATATAAATTTAATATATTAACACATGTATGTAATTTAATATCATTGATATCTTTCTCCATACACAACAACAAACTAAAATTAGATCAAATTATATTTTAATAAAAATAAAAATGTTCTTTATTATCATTACAACATATATTTCTAATTGGAATGAATGAATAAATGTAAAAACATTATGAAATACTAATAGAGGGAAAATATTGGAGAATTTTCATATAAATTAAATTCAATTAATATAACTTAAAAAAGTAAAAAATAACTATAATATGACTAATATATTTCTAAAATTTATGTTCTATTTGTTTAAACTAAGTAAATAATGGTTTTATAATTATAATTTATATATTTAATATTATTTATAAATTACCAAAAAACTAATCATAAATTGATTGGAAATGGGAATAAATAACAATTTTTATTTTAGATTTCATCATTCAAATATGAATTGCATTCCACTCTATTTGGTAATTTTATATAAATATATAATTGTAAATTTTTTCAAATTATTTATTATAAAAATCTAATAATATTTTATTAATATGAATAATAAAATATTATGAATAATTTTTTAGGTTTTTCTAAAAAAATAATTTATATGTTACTATTTAGAAATAGTAGTTTTACAAATAACATCACATTTATGAATTTATTAGTATATAAGAACTAATTTGGAATGTAAGATACATTTAATAATAATAAATATTTATTTTACGTATTAATTTATAATTTTATAAATTAATTTTTATACAAACCCATATTTTAAATTTTAAAAAAATAGTAATATTTTCATAAAAATTGCTTTTAATACATTATAACTTTTTATTTTAAAATTAATTTTTTTCAAATTTATAAAATCAATCAAAATGAAAGTGATTTAAATTCTGATGAAATAGATCAAAATTATCTAATATTGAAAAATTTATTTTTATAAAAATATATTATGTTACCTTAGCTAAAAATGGTTTCTTTAGTAAGATAAAAAATGGTAATATTAGATATATTTTAAAGTAAAATACCTCAAATCTTGTTAAAACATTTATAAAAATGTATTTTTATGAAATTATTAACATTATTTCCACTAAACTCCCTTGTTAATATTTTTTTAGCCAAATTCATAGATATTGGCATCCCATTATTGAAAACATATGCATATTTACAATGATTATAACCCTTTACAGTTAAAAAAGTGTCTCTCCTCTCTACACATCTTGTCGCCCATAAACCCCACTATATCAGGAAAACTATACCCAATACTATACTAAATTACAATTTACTACATAAAGTGGCTCTTTTCATTTCAAATGGTCTACACTCAATTGTTAAACACTATTTTCTTTTAATATAATCAAAGTTTTGTTGAATAAATTTTAACATATAATTTATTTTTCTATTCAATTTTGAAATCATATTATTCCACATATTTGATTCCACTATTTTAAAATTAAAAAATAATTTTCAATGTTATAATTTTATGTTAATATATTTATTCTGTAAGAATTAACCATGTTCCCAATTCCAATATTGAAAAATGACATTGTCACTCATGTATTTCGAAAACTATTGCCTTAACAACGCATTATGATTCATTTTCCTTCTTGACCATAAATTAATTTTATAAATTGGAAAATAAATAAATAAATATTATATTATTATAATATTTACTTTTATTTAAAAATTAATTGTAATAGAATTTTCCCATATTCCTTGGATGATGAAATCCCCCACCATGAATACGTGTGGACTACAACCTCCAAGATACTATTGATGTTAATTTTTTTTCATAACCACATTACAAGGATGTAAATGATGATATAATTAATGGTTGTATAAGTTTTTAATATTATAATAATGGTACTAGTATTTGAAATTATAGAACCTATAAATGATATGTCTAATAAATGACTATCGTAAATTAAATAATTTGAAACAATCGATCCATGAAGAAAATGATATCCACATTTTATGTTATAAATTTATATAAACTAAATTTTATTTATAATTAATTCCAATTCTGATATAAAACACTAATAATCACAAAATATGATCATTATTATTCTGTTATTTTAATATTATATCTAAACCTCCTTATAAATATGAATTAATATTTTCTAGTTCTTATTGTAGACGATTTAACTACCTACATGAACTGTAGTATGCATTTATATTATTGATGATTATTATAAAATATTTAATATTATTGAAATTTTAATATTATAATATTATATAATTATTAGAATAATTATTTTTTTGGGTAAGGTAATATGAATGTTTAACTCATTAATCAATAAATCAATCGTTATTCATTAAAGAAACATGAGATCTTATTAATAATTAGTTTAATATTGATTGTTTGAAATAAAAAATCATATATAATGAAATTAATCATTTCATAAATTTTATAAAACATTTATTCTAGTACATTTAATTTTTTTTTCAATTGTTATCATTTAAACAAAAATGAATTCCAGTATCAATTTTCTGAAACTACCCCACAATGATATAGAATACTCTCACCCATTTTTTAAAATATGTATAAAATAACTATTAATTATATCTATATAATGATTGTAATTTTAGTGTATAACTTGTTGAAACATTGAATATTGTTCTTGGGTATATGTTTAATTAACCAAATTTGGTTATTTTGTATGGTTTGTGTAATTTTAAAATGAATCAGGACTGGGGTAAGAGTTTTCATATGAAATTAATGTCATTAAGGAATTATTTCTATTATGCACGATATTGAAATTAATTTTATTATATGATACCTATATGAGAAAAAATATCATGAATTATCTTTCAATTATGTATTTTTATTTTTAATTATAATTCTTCTACCTAAAGGGTGTTGATTAAAGTGTTAATATAGTTTCATTGTTTTTATTATTCAGTGTTCTTGTTCTTTGTGACATGATACATGTTATGAACCAATTTTTGTTTGTATGGTGTTCTATTGTATTATTATCCAATAAATCTACTTTTTGTTATTTAATTTTATTTTTTGGTATTAAATATACCTAATCCAGTTCTTTTCATTAAATTTCATTCGGCCCACATATTACTAAAGTCGTGAGTGGTTTTTCTAACTCAATTTCAATTCATTATGTTATGATCGTTCACTGGAATATATTTTTCAAATGTTAGGTAAATTCATTCCTATAATTTTATTATTTATTATTTTCTCATTGTATTAATTTTTTTACAAATTAAAATTATTTCCAAATGATTTGAGATTCATGTAGAAGTTTTTCTATAAGGATATTAATTACTCAAATATACCTTATTTAATTTATAATGTTGCATTATGAAAATTGGTTTTCCATTATTGGTTTCTCCCACACTATCATTTTATTTTATGGTATATTCTAATCTAATTTTCTAAAATTATATTTTTATAAAAATTAATAAACTTTTACACATATAATTATGAGTGTTTTAACAGATGTTATACTAAAAATTATAATAAATTCGTTTCATTTGACATTAACAAGTTTTTACTTATATTCCACATTTGTGATATATAATTGTTATATAATTATGATGCTGAAGTATTGGAAAATGTTTTTAAAATTAATTTCTTCTAATTCATTAACATCACCATTAAATTTTAAGAACAAATTTTTATTTTAGATCAATGTTAAAAAAAATTATATGTTATCTTTTAAGATTTGACATCAATTTGACTAGTAATTTTTAAATGGATTTATCCAAATTGGGTTTATATTTCATGATTTATCTTCCAAATTATATATATTTTTTAATATCTGGTATTGAACATGGAATATAAAAAAAACTTATATTTGATACCATTATTTTTAAAATTTTTGGATTAATTATTATGTAAATGTTTTTTCTTTTATTTCTACAACCACCTATGTTTCATTTCTAAACAGTGTTTATATTACTTTTTTTACATCCACATTCATTCCTTGGATATCTTATGATAATGTTAATCCATCATTAAATTATCCATTTTCTCATGACCCTATAATATGTGAACATATCATTTGAAAAATTCATATTTTTGGATGTTCACCAAGAATGAAAATTTATTTATTGACTTCTGGAAAAGTATTTATGTTCATTATGTTGATATTATATATCATATGAATATTATAATGTTGATTATTTTATTCAATAAAATTTAGTTCACTATATGGGTAATTGTCAATCTACGAATTTTATTGACATATAGAAAATTATTGTTGTTTTTTATGATTATTGACTACAAGTATCGGAGGATTATTTATTGAAATTAAATATTTGTAATTATACGGTCATCGATGTTTTTATTCTTTATGATTTTCCCTGGAGAATGGTATTAAATTTATTGAGGGATTTTATGTAGAATAAATTGTACGTAATCATGAAATGTGTCTATCTTTGAATTATATAGCCCCACTACGCATCGATATGTCTCATGAGACAAAACTAGATGGATTATGGTGTTTGCCGGTTCAAATAACTGAATAGTTCCTATTATAAGTCGTTTAGAACATTTTTAGATTTTTAGTATTATGAATATCATCGGTTATATATCATTACTATTAATATATTGGGTTTCCTTCATTATCATGGATGTATAATTCTCCCAATTTGACTTGATTATTGAATAATTCTAAAATAATTATTTTTGAATTTTATGTAATTCATGCTTATGTCTTAAATAACTTCAATTATATGTTTTCCTTTTTGGGGGTTTTATATAAAACATTTATTATGTTTGTATTCAATATTTTTTGAATAAAATTAGTACATGTGATATGTTTATAAGGATAGAACATGTGGAATAATTTTGGGGACATGATAAAAACTCTTTATAAATTACATACATTCTTAAATATCAGGGAAAAATATCGATTAGTTTAGAAAGACATATGATTTTATTGTTTATTTATTATCCTATTTTTATGATCCTCTAAATAGTAATGTTCTTGGATGTGTATGTAATGAAATATTTACATCAGGACATGTAATTATGGGATATTTATATTTGGTAATTAATAGTTTCATCAAATCTAGTACGCAATGTATGTGTTTATGGCACCACATTCCGGAGTGAATGTCTATGGAATAATAGTTAGAATTATATCCGAGTCTATATAAATTTGGATAAAAGTAATTTTTGACGATAACATTAACGTTCAAATGTTAAGAATTTTCAGAACATAAATGGTATATATAATCCATTATTATAGTTTACATATTAAAATTGATGTAACAATACAATTTTTATTGGGGGTTTTGTATAAGATAACATTATTAAATACCATAGGGAGAAATTTAATTGAGATTATTATGTATATATAACATCCCAATTTTTGGGAAATGTATATATTTATTGGTTATCCTTGTAATTACGTCCATATCTAGATACTACATGTGGATACATGACCTAGAAACAATTTATATAAGGGTAGTAACCCTTAAAAGGTTTGGTTTTCTATTAACATAACTATCATCTAGTGCATGGAAAAAAGGTGTAATTGTGTAGCCTATTTGAAACTATTGTGGGGTATATTTTGGTCATTTTAGATTCTCTATATAAATGATTATGTTGAATTTGAAAATGTTTAGATTAGATAACCTACTAGGAATGTGACCATATATAATAGATATTTAAATTTATAAACTCAAAAGTCATGTCATATTTTAATTGATATGTGTTTTCTTAGATATAGTATAAGTTGTATTTTGAGGGAATATATTTCAATGATTTTTGGGAATAAAATATTTAAATAATTTTCATGATAATTTGGCATATACATTATCAATATTATGTTATGAACTATGTGATAACCCAACTAAAAGTAACATATGTTGAACCAAGAATGATATATTTTTAATTGAGTACGATATAGTATAAAATGAAACCACTAAGAGTTGATTTTTGAGAACTATATGATATCATTATAGTGTTGAAATATTATCCATATATTTTTTATAATATAATATATTTATTTATAATAATTATATTATAATGATCCTTAATCATTTCAACCATTTTGGATATAATAATGGTTGGATCTAGAATCTTCCATAAGTCTGTGGGAAAAATAGATATTATGTCATTGGATAACCCAATAAAATGTGATATTTGGTGAAAATACATGTGATAATTCCAACCCATCTACGTGAATTATGATTAACAATGTAATCATATTCTACATCTCAAACACACTAATGAAAATAATTATACAGTTGCATGAATGATCATGTGATAAATATAATGAAAATAAGATTATTCAATTTCATACATGTCCATAATATAGAAATAACAATTGTTAAATTTTATGAAATGGGTTTTAAAAATTCTATATGATTGACAATAAGTGTCACCAGACATTCAATTTTTGGATAAAGATATAAACTAAGAAGATGAAATGTTTCAATTCTATCATTTTTTGGAATTGTGTAGCCTAATGTCCCAATCCAAGGAAAAACTAGTGAGATAGTCACTAAGAATGATAATAACAAGGAAAATAATATGAAACTATGACTAAAGTATCATATAGTTAGTTTTCACTCAATATTTTCATTTGTCTTATGTTATTTAATTTCTCATCATCTACAAGATATATAGTTATAAATAAAAACCTATAGTAAATGACTATCGTATTGATCATGTTTGCTTGTTTATTTTTACATTAAATTGGGAATGTTTTATCTCTATTCATAATTTCATTATAATACTTTTCCTTATATATATATATCAAAATCTATATCAAAAATTAACAAGTGATCATCTATCATTTCATAGTTGTTTATGAATTTCATAATAAAATACCATGATATTATGATTCTAATTTTGATAATAAAATTTTGAGGTTCGAAATTTATATAAGGGGGAGATGGTAACACCCTTAAAACAGAATATATGAATTCTATTAATTAACTCAATTTGGTAAATATATTTCTCTATATATAATATCTAACAAAAAACTAAGATATGTTTTAATAAAATATAAATATTATGTGTAATTGTTGAAACACATAAATTGATTTAGAACAAATGAATAGGATTTAATTTCCATTACCCCTCCCTATAAAGATGAAACTCTTAGGATGATAATATATATTTGGATATAATGTCCCATGAGTCCCACAATCAGTAGGCCCCAGGGTGGAAACCAACACCAAGGGTATACAATCTCATAAAATCCGAGGGATTGTAGTTATTATAGAAACCATGATTGAGAGAAAAGATGGTACATCCCAAATAAACTACAAGTAATAAATATATAAAATAAATCCAAAATCCACCCCCCATTAATGAATAAAATTCAACTGTTACAATTACAATGAAACTCCAAAGTAAATACCAAAAGCAAGGTTAGGCAGCAACACAAAAACCATTCCCATGTCATATTTATTATGGTTCATCACAGTCTATGAAATCCTCATAGATACATTAAAACAATTCTATTTACATATGTTGTTAAAAATATTAAACATATAAGGAAATCTAATGCATCTCATCTATATGTGAAAGAAGAATATTAATGCCCATGTGTGAAAACATCAGAAAAAACAACACCTAAGCGGGTATACTAACCATGACAATACCACCAAGGCTTGCCCACCAAATAATTCATTTCAAGTAAAGTAATATAGTAATCACATCAATAATCGGTACCCAAACCACATTCCCTATGAATACCCACCCTCACACAGTAATAGAAAAATTCATGGGGATGATAGCTATTCTGAACACACCACATCACAACCCACCTTCAATCACATATAGGCTTCATAGACACACTGCATTACATCACCAGTGCCATGATCCACATCAAATCTCTCCTGATGAAAAAAGGGACCGATACCACATAACATATCCTCTATAGAAACCAATTCCAGAAAAAAAATTATATCCCAACAACACCTGGTAATGAACAACACATCTCATCCCAAAGACACATATGAAAAAACAACACAAATCATCACAATTACACATGGGAAAAACAACTAACCTTCACAAAAATAGACCCCACAAACCACAATATTCCAATGAATCTTGGTCTGACACTAATTAGAAGAGGGATTGGGGAAGAATAAGTGCCTTGACATCCATCCCAACACTGTGTTGTTTGGAAAAGACACCCTATTCCATGATGATGGATGTGTTCGTCACATAGTGCTAAACTGGTGTGGGGTATTTATAGAAATCCCAAACGATATACATGTATATATATAAATAATACCAAAAACTCATTCCTAACCTATGGTTTCTAGAACAAAAAATCTTCTTATAATAGTTCCATCTTTTCCCCTAACTCTAAGATGAACAATAACACCCAACATACCAAAATTGAAAAGGACACTCCTAGACAATTGATTATCCTAAACCATTATTAATTCATAATTAATATATTCCTTTATTTCATTACTATCTTTTATAATACAAATCATAGTACACATTAAGAAAAATATCCAATGCCAAACATGTAGAAAATCTTAGTGAATTATCCATACCAACAACTTCCATCACCAATCATAAAATTCATTCAACATAATCCATCCTCTCATTAAATAAAAACACCAAATCATAACTATACCTTGAAACACATCTCATCAACATCTTTTTTAAAATCTTTTTTGTGAAACAATATGTGTACATTCCACAATCAATCAATCCCTCAACATGATATTCCATCAATCCATTTGAATGATCATATTTTACTCAACCATTAAACCCATACAAAACACACAACATTACATAAAACAGATTGTATGAGTTAGTGCTTCCATTAATTGCTTGTATCTAGACATAGAAAATAGAATTCCATATTTCATGTGCCCGAGATGTTGTGTTTCTGGTGCTTACATGATGTGTTTTGTGATCATTTATGATGTTGTGTTCGACCGATGGTAGAGCTTGAGGAGTGAAATGAGTCATGATAGGTATCTCATACTATGGTTTTTAGACCCCATTTCCATTCTATGTTTGGTTTTAAATTCTCATAGTTGAGAATGTTTTGACAGATACCTAATTTAATGTCCCATACCTCACTATCCTAATTTTTTTTGAAATGTATTGTTTTATGTGTTATATAAGGTCAAGGTAACATATTATAACACTTTTAAAAAATTACCAATTTTTAATTTTCTTCAATAGAGGTTCAATATATTGAGTCAGAATGGTGAGTCATGATGGTGAGTTTTGATGCTGAGTCAGAATTGTGAGTCATAATGGAGAGTAATAATATTGAGTTAGAATGGAGATTTAGAATAGTTAGTTAGCATGGTGGGTCAGAACAGGGAATAAGAAAGGTTAGTAATAATGGTGAGTATGAATGGTGGGATAGAATAGAGAGACCAAAATGTTGTGTCATGAATAGGGACACACGACAGTAGCTGTCAATAGTTCCTTGTGATAGTGACTTGTGAGGTTATCTTGTAATAGTGGATACAAAAGGTGACTCACTCCCATGACTCACACGATGAGTTGAAAATGCTGGCTCACACTGGTCACTCACACAAGTAACTACTCTAGTGGTGAATTGTCCAACTATTTCACTTTTTAATGTTTTCCTATATCTCATATTTTTACATTCGGATGACTTTAGTTGATGTAAAATGAGATTAATACCATATTTAAGTTGTTTTGGACTCGTTTAATGGGTTACAAGTTATATCATTAAATTCCTAAGAGTATGTTGATTTTTAATAATTCAAAAAACGTAATCCTGGTTTGATAAGAAATTAAGGGAAAACTAGTACTCGCTCGTGCACAAGAATGATGCATTGGAATATTTGTTATTTTCTTAAGAATACAGTATTGTTTTGAAATTTAACGAAGAAATAGTCATGTTGACAGGATTTTATTCATAAAACAGTGATCCATAATATTCAATTATTAGTGACTAAAATATGTAGGCACTATTAAGATATTTCAAAAATGATACATTATTTTTAATTTGAAATAATTTATAATTGTTGACAATAGCGACCTCATTTAAATATCATATACATTTAGAAAAACAATATTTCATAGTGTGAAATAAAAATTTAATGAGAAACTACATAAAGAATATTTGTTATAAGAAAATATGATATGTGTGTAGGATTAATTATAATACATCATGATAAAAAATTCATCAACAAAAATGTATTTTTTTATGTTTATATATTGAGTAATTTTTCAACAAGTAGAAGTTTTGTTGTCTTTTAATCTCCAAATATTATTTAAACTCAATATTTTTGGTTCTCCTCATCCATTTTCTTATTTTTTTTGTAATACCATATTCTAATAATTATATTTCAACCCCTAAAGATACATTTTAACCAATCCTTACCAACCATATAATGGATTATCATAACAATTATCACAATTATCATGGAAATAAATTCTTTCTTGAAAACATGAATTGATACCCTATTTTGAGAAATGACAACAACATCATGTACATGAAAATAAAATATGAGATATTAACACATTACACAATATAGAAGACATATCACACACCCTACTCTATACAAGAGGTTATAGGAATGACGAAGTATTGAGTTCTCTGGATGATATGTATTCTTGCACTTCCAAAAATTGTTCATCAAAAGCATCATCATGGAAGCATGTTCAATGGTAATTGAGTATACAGAAAATATATATACCTTTCAAGGGGGTAGATCAGGCATTCTGGTGGAGATAAAGTTATGTTCAATTTCATTGTCATCTTTTTTGAGGGGGTATCTTATGAGTTTTGGTGGGGAAAAATTGATTATAAAGAGACCATTAATTTACAAAATCATAAAAGGCATGCACTTAACCCACCAATTTTAATAAAACTAAGAAACCTATTATGATATTAATATCCCATTGATATTAAAATCTGATATGAATATGAAACCCATTTTTTTAAAAAAAATTGCCTATCTAAGAGACATGTACATTTTTGATAACATATTTTATATTCCTTTACTAATAACATAGAGGTCAAGACCAATATCATAGTGTATTACACTCACAAAGGGATTAACGAGGGGAAATAAACTCTCAATTATAGAACATGAATTGGAATCACACAAGACCCTTTGAATAACCTATGTGCGTTATGATGAGAATCACTGGTAACAACAAAGTGGAAATAAATTAATAATCATTGAATTGGTCAACATTTAACAATAAAGAAGGTTTTTGGAATTGGGATGATGTATACATGGAGACATTGAATGATTGGATGGAGCATGTTCATTCTATGTAAGGTTATATTAATCAATAATTCCCCCAGTTTGATGACAAAATTTGTATGTGAATATAGTCATTCCCATTATTTAACTCTTATGTCCAGTCAATTGAAAAAAATTCAGTCAATCAACACCTATTATCAGACCATTTGAACAAAAACAATTTAATCCCCATAATTCATGACTGTGGATGAAGTTAAAATAAAATTTCTTCCTATTAAACAATTTTCAATACTTTATATTAACATGACCTATTCATTTAAATCATATTTATTTACCATGTTTTTATTAAAAATTATATTAACATATGTTAGTTTTCTGATAATTATGTTCCTAAAAGAAAATATTTTATTGATTATAATTTCATACCATGCTGCAGTACTATTGAAGTAATTATTCAGGATGATGGTGGTGAATGTAAGTCACTAATTTAGGAAACACAACATAAAAATGTCAAGGAAATAATATAAGTGAGACTAATTATTATAAAGAAAACTGATAACTGAAATATAATTGAATAAAATGATCCAATTATCAAAAAATAGGTCCTTTCTCCAATGATATTTTAAACAATGGTGGAAATAAAAAACATTAATGAATGAAAACCTATAAAATCTAATAAATGGTTAAGGGAAAAATATATTTATGTTTTAAAATGAAACAAAAATTAATCTAAATGATTAAAAACTGAAAAAACTGAGCTCACCAAATATATTTAGCACACTCATTTTGTATGCGAATATTTAAAACCGGGAGAATAATGGAAAATGAATAAATTTGTTAAAATGATCATAATTTTAATGGAATCATCATAAGTAATATGATGATGAAAAATGTAAGCAATAATTACATTAAAATAGGTAGGATAAAATTAATATCGTTGAAGGCATTTAGACCTAGTAATCTTGTCTTCAACATAAATATTCTTCAAAATAAAAATAAATAAACAGATACATAGATGTTGGAAAATGAAAAGTGTAATATATACCAGTATAAAAAATAGTTTGGATAACTATACTGAATTTAAACACATTTAGAGGCAGTAAGACTATATGAAAATGAAATCTTCTTCAACATTAATAGAAATACAGATACAAATTGATGGGGGGAAATTAAAAATGTAAGATATTCCTACATAAAATGAGGAAGGATGACAGTAACTATATTTAATACAATTAGAGGTAGCAAGACTTCCTACAACTATAATATGCTTCAATATAAGCAGAAATAGACAAAAAAATGGATGTGGAAAATTGAAAAATGCAAGATATACCAGCATGAAAAATGGTGGGATCATAGAAATGGATTTGAAAACACTTATAGGCAATAAGTCTACCAAAAAAATAAATCATCATCAACATAAATAGGAATTCAAACATACAATGATGTGGGAAAATAAAAAATGTAATCTATAAATGTATAAAAAAATTCTTTATTATTGTAATGAAGTTGAACACATTTATATGTAATACGAATTCCATCAATTGAAATATTCTTCAACATAAACAGATATAGCCATAAACATGGATGTGGGAAAATGAAAAATGTAAGATAT
The DNA here is from genome assembly GCA_963277665.1 of Viscum album. NCBI lineage: Eukaryota > Viridiplantae > Streptophyta > Magnoliopsida > Santalales > Viscaceae > Viscum > Viscum album. The sequence goes on from OY728136.1 coordinate 137,880,608, forward strand.
ACCTGCATGAAAAGAGTCAGGATCACTGAAATTATTTTGAACACATTTGGATGTATAAGAACTCCCTGCAATTGAATTATTCTTCCTCATAAAAAGAAATACATATATACATGGATGTGGGAAAATAAAAAATGTAAGGTACATATACCTGAAAATAGGCAGGATGATTGTAATGATATTGAACACATTTTTAGGGTGTAATACTTTCCCCAACTGAAATTTGCTTCAACATAAATAGAAACTCACACAAACATGGATGTGGGAAAAATTAGAAATGTAATCAATAATGGTATGAAAAGAAAAAGGATGATTGTGATAATTTTGAACACATTTAGAGGTATTAAAACTTCATGCATATGAATTCTGCATCAACAGAATCAAAAATAAAAATTTAAATGGATGGGGAAAAATAAAAAATGTAAGCTATAATTGTATGAAAAGAGTGAGGATGACTATAATGAACATTATGGAATGGTCAACTACAAATTTAAAAGGGTAATTTAACAAATGAAAAGAAGGAAATATAAAGCTTTATGTATAGAGGGTTGATATGTCTTGTAAAATCTATTACTCCATTTGTTATTTACATTATTTAAATTTGATATATATATATATATATAACTAATGGCATTAACAATAGGAAGGGTTCCATAGATCAGGCATCCCCTCACATCTTGTTTGATTGTTGATGGTGTATATCTCTAAAATAATTATACAATAATCCTTATTACGTTAAATGGAGTAATGAAATCCTAATTTAATAATTATTATATTGAATAAAGAGAAAATATCAAATTCTGTTAAATAATATATATCTGTTAGTGTATTAAAAATATTTAAATAAAGATGTTTTGAATTGCTAACCTTATAAATCATCAACAATATATGGTGTACATCTAATGTAGTATTACCTTTTATATAAGTAAAAAAATATCAGTCATTCTTTTCATTGTTTCCTTTTAATTGATCCTTCATTCAGATTAATAGTGTTTTTTATTGGATTGTCCTACCCACACTATCTGGTGGTAAATAATGATATTCCTAAAAACACTATTCACTAACAAATTCATTTAGTAGGTTTTTGAACATATAGAATATAGTTTTATGAAATAGTAGTTTTTGCTGCAACTGTATTCACAGATTAAAATAATGTCTTCTTAAGAAAAATATATAGATGATAACATATATAACAGAATTTTTTATAAAACTGTAGATGATGTAACATATCCCGATTCAACCATTGAACTGAGTCAAAATCTTTCAAAAAATTTTGATCTTATGATGGAAATATAAAATCCAAAGTCTAGTTAGATGGTTATTACTCAGAGGAAAAAATGGAGAAAATGGAAAATATTGTTATTGACATTTTTCTCGCCCAATATATACATTTATACATCCAAAACTCTGATGATCCATTTTACAAATAATTATAGGTTTAATGATATGTAATTTATTTAAAATTAATGAATTTATGAGTATATAATATCTATCAATTGAATTTCTGTGATGATTTTATTGAAATTTCTGATGTAGTTTTCATTTACAGCTAATTTAAATTACCTTATATGATTTTTGTTCTATTGAATGGTGATGATTTTTAATATTAAAATTTGGTACATCAATTCAAAGAAAAACATTTTTTTTGAAAACCTATAATTCTATTGAAAACCCGTACTCACCCTAATCCTTATTTGTATAAGAGATTAAATATTTGTTTAAATGAATATACCATATTTTTTCATCATGGTATTTTATTTTTTAGTTATACCTATAAAAAATATTCTCTAAAATCTATAGAAATTTTTCTTAAAAATTGCATATCTTGTTTATCAAATATAACTATTGGGAAGGAGTCAGTGATATCAGTCAGAAGAAGTATCACTCTAAATATGATCTTTTCTAAATGAGATTACTAAGGGATTCAGAATTAGTAAAATAAGTCACTACTATAAAAATATATAAATAAATAAAACTATTATGGTAAAGAACAAATAAGAAGCTGGGAGTAGTGAAATTTGGAAAATTTGTGGAACTATTGATCTGTATATTTCTATCAACATTATTCACCATATTCATGCATGAATTGTATGATTCTTAGAACCAGTGGGGAGTGGTTTGAATTTTCTGTATAATCACTGAAATTATACAGTTTGTAGGCTATGGAAAATTTAGAATAACTCAATTAATTAATTTATAAAATATAGAAATGGAACCTAAAATATAATATAATCCCTGAGAAAATTATAATTTGACCATATAATACATAGCTATTCACAATTTATGACTTTATAAATGGTTTTTTATTTTCCAAATAAAGCATTGATGTAGAGGAATAAGTTGATTATGTTGGTGTCGGACTACAATTCTCTAATTCCATTATAAACCCACATCTAAATATTTCAAAATAAAACCTAACATTGAAATAGAATCTATACATTACTAATATAGTATACATTGGAAAATAGATATAAAATTTATATTTCAATTAAGTATTTAGGGAACCTATTTCTAAAAGATTCATTATCTTCAATATCACTGTTGAAAATAATTTTTGTCGCATTAATGGAAGTTTTTATTATAGCATAGACTAAAGGATGTTTTAAAACCAATTTATAGGAAATAATGTATTATATCTTATAAAATAAGTGAGCAATAGAAAGGGAAACAAAGTATTGTTTTACTTGAAAAAACAATATTCAATTTCATCACTATTACAAGCTGTAATATTAAAAAAGTCGATGACCCAATATCTCTTCCATATAATGTGGCCTCTAATTTTCATAGTCTCCCCATAAAATTAATTTATCTTATAAATCAATGTATGAAAACGATTACATCATAATGATAAAAGTAAATAGATTGTCAGATATACTAAAAGGAAATAATGAATCACCTTTCATATTGAATGAAAATATACATATTAAAATATGAATTACCAATAGTTTGAAGAGGATTTGACCAATAGAAATGTCCAATGATCTCTAAAATAGATAATATAGAACAAGATGTTATGTAATGTAACATATAATTAGTTCACAGTAAATAATTCTGTTATATGATGATCTACATAGAAACATTTAAAACATTTAGAAACTGTTACAAAAACCTCAATAAATTTTTACCTATTAAATGTTTCTATGGAACCCTTCCATGGTTTATTTATTTATTAGAAGTAAAATGAAAATATAAATGTCACAACGGTGCATCAGAGGGTCAGACATGTGTTGTTGATGAGAACCGTATTCGGCAACCATGTCTACATCCTATGTAGTTACCTTGATTAGCATATTTTTGGAAGTTTCTTATAAAATAACATATTCCATCCCACAATATATTATTGATGTTAGACAGAATTTGATGGCCACTAATATAACAATGTACCTTTGTTCCATGTTGAATGATTTTTCAATTTTTTTAAAAATTTAAAAACAAACATATCATGTTGAAAATGTTTTTCTATAATTAAAATGAAAAATAAATACTAATGAAAAAAGAAAAACATATTTTATTTTAAATTTTATGTATCCAGCTAATCTTTAATAATCAAATCAAGTTAAAAAACATCATTATAGTACATAGATTATGTGTTGCACGACAAATTGAAATGACACAGTTTCATATTTAGTGTCTCATTAGCCTCAGGTGTGATCTCATTCAAAGGGGTAATTGATAATGACATGTTGGAATATATGTACAATTTTAATTTATGTAAAAAGAGATCATATTCAGAAACATTTATATTCATAAAATTACATATAAATAAGAAGAACAAACCTAGTATTTACATTTTAATATTTAACTAAAAATATTCCAAACATAATCTATCTCATATTTCGTTATAGAAAATATTTTATGTCAATTCATAGGTTGGGGGATTATTATCACCAAGATTATTTTCAATCATAATAGTGATGTGACTCTAGATAAAACAACATATTGTTGACCATGAGAGAATACATGTTTTTGAAGATATCGCCCAATTAAAGACTAAAATTGTCCTTGAATTTTGTTAACAATCATTTCATAAGGAAACTCTATGTATATTGTATTCATTATAGTTTAAAAGGCCATCGAAAATTGGAGTTTTTCATATTTAATCATAGAATAAATTCAAGATATCCAGAATTTCAGCCAAATAAAAATCTTGCTCTAATGACCTGGTCACCCAACTTTGTAGAAATCCAGTGAGTCCCATTACATAATCAAACTAATTGGTCTAAATTTCAATTAATCATGATGTGAACCCCATTTTTTTGTGTAATTTTATGGGAATGAATCCAAGATACATTAATAACATTTATCATATCATATGTGTACATGTTTTTCGGACTATCTATTTCAGTCCATTGATTAAAAACTGAATCTGAGCTGAAATAATCTTTTCCATCAGAACATGTGAGAGACATCATAGACTAATTTACATCCTCAACAATATCACCAGTCAGTTCATTGAAGAATTTTCTTTAAGATAATTTACATCAACATAGTTACCCTTTAAATTGGGCTAATTATGCTCAACAATTGTATAAATCAGATCTCTAGTTCATGTAGTAAGATATGGTGATGAAATTTGAATTATAGTTTCTCCATAATTTGGCTCTCTAATGAGACATTCAGCAATATATAAATTCTATTTATAAAAGTCATGAACATCATCTAAAATTGTGGAGAAATTAGAATGAAATATCATGTTCTTTTTCAGTGTAAGAAAATGAATATTTGTCTATAAGTATGGCAACAATATACTTGAAAACACTATTTCATTTCTATTACCACCTTGTTCTACAAGCAGTATTTTTCGAAAATCCAAACCCAACAAAACTATAATATGACTGAATGCTATATTTGAATTGATTTCACTTATTACAAAAATTATATATTTTAATGTTTGTTCAAGTGCTTCCAAATAGTTATTAAGAAGAATAGGTTCAACATACCAAATAATTGTCTTTGTTATCTATAGAAGATCTCTGATTTCACTTGATTATTTAATATTGAAAATAGAGTTATCATAAATAGATACCAGAATTCAAAATTTGGAATGTGATGTCCTCCCACTAGGTAGTAGTAGTGCTGCAATTATAATGGATGAAACTTCTTGAATTATATTACCTTTAGACCATAATAGAGATTTAAATACATTCCAAATGAAATTATTACTTATGCATCAGTTTCCATGCAAGGAAAAGAAACCACCAGAACATGTAGTTAATTAAGTCATAATGACAGTCATCACCTATTTATGTTCATCAGCATGTCTACTCTAAATATTCATATATGCTTTATGTAATATGTCTCTGTTATAATTATGTTCATCTGCTACTAACTGATTAGTTCAAGAAACATTTTTCGAATTTGGATCGGGCATTGGTGGATAATATTTCAGAGATCTATAATTTCTTTAAATAAGTTTACCTATATGATAAAAATCATTCTTATATTATTGATGATCTGTGAGTTTCAAATCTATATTAAATTCATAAATAGTGTTAGAAAACAAATATAATGTTTTAATACATTAATTATAGTTAACAGAATGAACAATTTCATTGGTAAAAATCTTGATAAGGAACACTTCGATTATATAAATAGAATTTATTTCCTCTATTGTTGTGGATGAATAATGTCTTCACATAGGATGTTCCAGGTTTCATGCCACACAATTATTTTCTGATACATATTTTTTAAGAACAAAATATTTGCAAAAAATATTTATATAGACAATCATATATCCTATGTTGAGACCTATTTTATTGGTTCACTAAAATTCATATCATCATCTAAAAGTCACAATGCAGAACACACCTCCTTAAATGTACCATATGTAATGACTTTCAAACTTGTAATATTTTCATATGAATTTGAAGCTATGATCATTGTGAGCATTATTCATAGGTAATATAGTTCAACAGTTAGTGGAGGCACATAATATAGTCTACCAATACAGAACCCCATCATTATTGGATAATAATTTTTTCTCATTGGTGGAATAATAATCTAGCTATAAATTATGCATATGTTAGACATCAACCTTCCTAGTAAGAATCATTATTTTGAATCCATTCTTTAAGCATGGATTTAAAAATGATTCCCTTACTCAAGTCATCCACAATTTGATCAGTATCTGTGTACATATCACTATTTTTTCCTGGTAAATGGAAATGAATCATTTCTACTAGAGGATATCTATATTCAATATCATAAGAATATATCCTCCACAAAGCCCTGTTAGGAGATATGTACCGACAATCATTATACATCTTAATCTCATCAGCATTATTTCTTGACAACTATTTATTATTGGTTTGATACATAGTTATTGTAACAAGATAATTACATTTTCTAATATACATAAATAGACATGTAATGAAATTTGATTGAATTTTAACTTTAACATTGATACGAGCTTCATACTTCAACAGTAAAAATGGATTATATGGTACAAAAAACTGATTATCCAAAAGGACACCATTTTTCATGGTCGTGCTTCCATTATTTCTTTATCTGTATATAACATACCCATCATAATAAACAATTCTACTACGATATAATTTTCGTGGAAAATTATTAGTACATTTTCTATTCTTTATACAATGTTTGTTAAAATTTTCAACAACACAAGGCCCTTGTATCATAAAAGTTTTTACAACCTCATGAGGATTTTGGAATTTACATTTATTTGGATCTTTAGCACAACCATTTTTTCCAATACATACATGAGTACTTATATTTTATTCTAGACATCGAAACAATAAAATATGTATATGAGGTAATCCAAATTTTTGAAATTCCACTATACGAACTACTACAAATAAAATATTGATGTTAATGACACATATTACTAACTGATCCATTAAACAAAAAATGTATAACTCGAAGGCTAATTGTTATAATGTTAGTTACATAAATGTGACTTCCCAAAGAAACACCTATCTGCTAAACGATTTGTTAACTGATAAACTATACTATCATAAATTATTGATAATATGTGTAGATATTCTAATTTATGTTGATTGTAATGTGAAACAAATCTATTAGTTTCTGGAAATAGTGGATTTCATGGAAATGTTTAAAAAATTTGGATATCATGCCAAATTAAAAATTGACATAACATATTAGTAATATTGAATCATATACCCAGGATCGCATGTAAATTTAAAATGTAATATGATTCACATCCCACTAGAATAACCATCAGTCTCACATCGATGAAAAGCATTTAACAGTGCATTGTATAACATAACCCTAATTTTTTTTGATTGAAGTGATTGAATGAAAGTCACTGATACTATAGAATTGAATGAGAATCCATAATAACTTTTTAAAAACATTTTCTTGAATTTTTTAGAGTTAATGAATCAATGAAAAATAATAACATGTGATAGGATAAGTATTATCTCATTACAACCTTTCAAAGCATTGTAATTATACTCAATGATGTAGAACGATGTAATATGGTTTCATCATATCAATCATGATATGAATTGAAATCAATGTATATTGAAATAGATGATATATGGGATGAATCTCATTAATGTGATGTAATTATGAACTTTTTGATTCAGCCATAATATATCTCTAACATTTGTTATCTTCAACCTCATCTATAATAACAATATGAATCTCAGTTGTAGTAAGAAAGTTGTATGTTGATGCATCTATTAGTCTTCTCTTAAGTAGTGGAAAAATTAAATCTGGAATTTATTGAAGATCCAGAACATCCCTTGAACTACTATAATGATGATAAAAAGAATTTTATTCATGAATCATATTTATAGGTTGACAGAAATATTAAATTCGACTACTCTGTTTGAATTTTCATCTTCATAACTACATGATAAATTATATGAAAACAGAATTTAAAATATTACAATAATGTTAATGTGTTAACTTACCACTGTAAATAATACATAAAATTATTAATCTTATTTTGAGACTCATTAGTAGCATCATACACATACAACTGGGAAAATGTTGGTGGTTCTCCCATAAGAGAACACAAACTGCATATGTGATGAGAGTATTGGCCATTCAATATGAATATATTAGGATCCCTACCATTGTTGAGTGATCCATCATCCTTCCCACCCATTGACATGAATGTCAACAAATAATTGTAAATATGTATAATTTTATGGAATTATCTTGACTATATGGAGTTTTTATTGGAGACTACCATTTTATGATCTTGAGGACCAGATGGTAGTAATTCCAAAAAAAATTTACAAAGTGAGAAGCACAGATATAATCTATGGTTTTTTATGGTTCTTCATATTTTTTTCTCGCCAAACCAGAATATAGAACCACAATACTTACACACATTAGAGGGATCTACACTACTCAAATAATATGTAGTTAAATAATTATTACAGAAATGGTGTTAATAAAAAGGCATTATAAATTTCATAAATGTGTCATGAATTTAATTGTAGTATGCTGATAGGTAAAAATAATGCAATAACCATCATTTTCAACATGTTGATTTAGTTTTCTTCTTTTTTCAGAAGAATTTACTAAATTTAAAAAGGTAATTAATGTAAAATAATTGTACAGTAAGAAATTTATGTGTAGAAACTCCTATTTGAAAAATTAGCTACAAGATTTATTTCTGAATATATATTTGAAGTTATCGTTAAATTTATTTTTGACAAGACATGAGTCAATGTCATTGACACCACATGTTCATGGGTAGAACTTGTATTTAAGAAACTACTAGATACCAAAATCATGTATATTTATATGTATATATAAAAATAAATTAGAAAGAGTGAGTACACATTGCAGCACACCTTTTTCAGGAAAATAAGTTTCATTACAAGATCATTATGTATGAATATAGTATTTGTTGTAAACATAGTATGAAACTAATTACATTATGTGAAAATTGAAAAGAACTTGAAAGCTTGAGTTTTTCTCAGTCTGATGAGGAGACATGAGATGGGTAAGTTAAAATATTTCCACCATTCATTGGAGCTAGCATATGTATAATGGAAATTATTAACTCTTCAATAGAAGGCCATTGAAACATTAATGTTGTTCACCAGAATACTATTACATTATACTAACCTAATGGGAAATATTTTTCTGAATTAGATTCTGATATCCTTTTTCACTTTCTACATCACATAGATTTTGGAAACGAAGTTTCACAGTAATGATGATCCTTCAATGAGATTGAATAGTTAACTAATTGGTCAATGCTATGTCATTATAGAATTATTATAATATGTCAATGTACTATGAATCATTAATAAAAATCACCATTGAATAATAAAGGTGATAGTGATATTCATTCTTCTCCCTTGGTGGTGTATATTTGTTGTAGTGGTTTAGATGTTTTAGTACAACATTGGTAATTATTTCCCATAGGCGAATAGCCATTGTATTTTGAAAATTGTATTAAGATAAACACATGTATTAGATGAATGATAAGAATAAATACTTATTTAATATGCATAAAATATATTAATTATAATGCTTTATATTTTTTATTCTAATATATATTGGTGAAGAACTTCCATATTCTTGTGGAATTTCGAATTTAATAATATACTATTGTATGAATTTAAATTTATTTAGATGTAATATATCAATTATGGTAAATGTTTTTGGTAAACTAAAATGAAAATCACCATTGGTAAATAATGGTGAAAATGGTATGTTTGTTCCTCTATTCGACATGGAAGTCATTTTTATTGCTTCATACATTGTAGTAGAACATAGTTGGTGGCATTCTGAAGGTGAATTTCTTGTACATGTATAAACTTGTAAATGAATAACTAAAATTAAGGAATAAATTGAAAACTATATATTAGTTGTCTCCATTTTTTTCATTCTCTCATATATAGTCTCCTTCTTAACTTTTTATCTCTCGATGTTGATAGTGTGTACATCATTGTATTGGTTTTATTTTTAATAAAGTGTCAAGGATTGGAAAGAAACTATAGTATGATTATAGGTCAGTAGATTTAATTAACCATTCAATGGGAAGAAAATTCTGTATCATGCATATATATCTGGAAGCTTATTTTTTTATTGAAATTTACATCAGCAAAATCATCCCAGATAATGAATGATTATGGTTAAAAGTTTTCTAGATTAATCATTAAAAGACATAATAACTACAAATATTTTGATACTTGTGATTAATTTTTTGTAACTACAAAAAGTAGTCAACATGGTATTTAGATAAAATTAAAATTGTGTTACAAATTAAATAATTTTTATAGAATAGTTTAATGTACTACAGATGCTCATTCCAGTTTATACATGTCAGTGACACATTCTTTGGTAAGTAGTAGGGCGATCAGTACATAGGTCTGGAGGTATTTCACCTAAAACAGAAAATTGAAGTGTAAATCTGTGATATGAGTTGGATACAAATATTCATATAGTAATTATTTTAAAAGATGAAAACTATTGAAAGTGTTTTTATAGTTTCAATGTATTTTTATGACATAAATAAATGGAGACATAAAATTTTAGGTACTTGATTTCTCAGCGAAAAGTGATCGTGTGAATCAAATGAGACTAAAATAGAGATGATGTTTTTTGTAGTAATTGATTATAGTGGTAAATGCAGTTTTGTGAGAAATTTATGTTTCCCGGTGTTGAAACAAACATCTGGTTCTATATCTAATTAATATACATTTATATATTGCTTTATTGGAAGAACAAAGAAGGATATAGCGGATTTAACAAAAGAAAAAAGTAGGATTTATGGGTTGCAATCATCAAGAAAATTATTGTGTGAGAATAATGAATCTGAGGTCGTCATAGGGGATAAAGAGTAAAAACATGTATTCATGTGGTGATAGATTTAGGAAGAAATATAGGTTACTTTGTAGGCCCTGTGGGATCAGCAACAACAAAGAGACATACACATGAATATGGAGGCATCTTGATACCTGAGTAGTGGGTGGCGATGGATGCTTGGACACCCATAGATGGAGGGAAGATCAATATCTTGGGAGTTGGGGAGAGTAACATATGATCTACTTGTTTGTTGGTTTTGAATGTTTTTTGGAATTATATAGGATGAAAAACCTACATAATATAGTGTTTGTTGATGGTCCTTGGTTTCTCACTAAACAAGTTTCATTTTTGATGATTTCAATTGAACAATTGTATATGAAAATTTCTCAAGACATATAACTAGATAAAAATGAATTCCATGGGATAATCCCATTCATGATAACCATTGATTTTAACACGTGGAATTGGTGATCGAATGACTTAACAAATATGAATATATTTTGTTATTATTTTGTTGTGACAATGTTGTCATCACAGTTGTGTGTTTTGTGTGGGTTTCATAGTTTTGTAAAACAATATGGTTTCAAAGGTGTGATGGAATCTTAGGTTGAGAGATTTATTGATTGTGGAATGGATGGGTAGTGTTTCACATTTGGGCTACTGAGAATGGTTGTGATTATTTGTTTTGTGGGGTTTAGATGTGATTTGGGGTCTTACATTAGGGAGATGGTAGATTCATTTTGAATGAATTTGAAAAATAATGATTATAATGGTTGGTATGGGTAATTCACTCATAGTTTCTCCATGTTTTGATTTGCCTATTTTTTCTTGTTGTGTGATGTTAATGGTAATTTCATGAATTGTAATTTAATAAATGAATAATTGAATTTTGGAAAATGAATGGTTAAAATTGATCAATTTTCTGGTATTATGATTTGTTATGGTGCTATGTTGTGTGTTATTGTTCCTTTTAAAGGTAGCGAAACTGTAGGATGTATAGTGAGATGGTTATTTGTTTTAGAACTCATATTTTGGGCATTGATGATTGATATTATTTATTATAAAAATGTATTTCCTTTGTGATTACTATATGAACCTCTACCCAGTCAAGCGTTATGTACTGAACACCCCCATCGTCATGGGAGAGGTTGTCTTTACCAAACATCCCAGTGGGAGGATGGATGGCTGGCCACCATATATTGTTTCTCCTTATTCCAAGTTGTATTAGTCCACAATTCTTCAGGCATGTTGTGTTTTTTGGGGACCATTTTTTACAAGGGAGTTATTTTTTCCATGGTGTCTTCATGATGAGATGTATTTTATTATCCTAGGTGTCCCTTGATGATATGTGTTGTGCTCTCCAATGTGTTTTATGGATGTGACATGGTATGCCACCCAGTCTTCTATGGGTGGGATATTAGGCGGTATGGGGACCATGTGTTTGAGGATGAGACATGATGGGTCCCATCACAATGATGGTTGGATGAGAAGTGGATATGTGGACCTTATGTGTGTGGGTGTGTTGTGATGTGGTCTGTTCGAAAGACGTGGGAGTGTTAGGATACATTTTGTTAGGGTGAGAAGGAGGATCATCAATGGGATGTAGTGAAGAGTACCTGTTTATCGATGTGGTCACTATATTAATTTACATTACTTGCATTATTTAGTGAAAATTTCTTGGTGAGTTGGGTGGCTAGTATACCTTCTTCGGCATTGTTTGGTTCTGCTAATTTTATACAGGGCACTAGAACACTTAATTAAAATGATCATGAGAGACCATAGAGATCCTATTGAGTTTACATCTGTTCTTAAACTATTTATATAAAACTATTTTAGGTTTCCATGATTATTATATAGACCATGTGGGACCTTACTAGCATAGACATTGGGACAATTATCGTGTCTCTTCAAATTATTTCTTTTGGAATTTAAATCGGAGTCTCATTAAATTTTAATAGTTGTATTTCAAACATGCATGTGGGATGGAAATTGGATTTCATTCATATATTTTTTACATGGATCTGTTTTGGTATTGACCATATTATATCCTGGTCTTTTTTTCGTTAAGATGGTAAATTCCAACTATTTTTTGAGATTGTATACCCTTGGTGTTGTTCCCCCCCTCGGGCTATACTAGAGGAGGGACTCAGGAGTCATTATCTCTCATCCTCCATTTCTTACTCTAGAGGTGCATTATTGGAGGGAGGGTTTCGTGATATTAATTCCTTAAAAAATTATACAAATACTGTAACGGAATATTTTAATAAGATTTAAATCTAATTTGTATATAAAAAATAACAAGTACGACATTTTTTTTAAATATATACTTCAAAAAATGGGGCTTTATATCAAAAAACTATATTTATTAGGTTAATATAATAATTAAATTTATTTCTAATATGAATAAAACAATAATAAATTATTAATTATTAACTAATAAGAAATAATAATTATTAATAATTAAATTTATAAAATGTTATTTTCCACTATAAAGAGTTTTCAAATATATAATTAGACTTTATTTAAATATTTAATAAAAAAAATTTAATCATAATATGAATAATTAAAATATTTTTGGATTATTCATAATAACATCAAATTATGAAGATTATTGTTTAATTATATAAAAACAATAAGTATTTAGTCAAAAGTTCCAGATACACTTTTTAAAAATAACAAAACACTTTTGTTTAATTTATATATATGAATTCAGATTTAATAAAAATTATTGTAGGACCAAATTTTTATTTTTCTTGTGACTATAATTTTAACAAAATTATCATACCCATATTTGATAATTTAGAACATATGTAATATTTTCACAAAAAACATTTTTCTATATTATACATTATTATGAATAAAATAATTTTTAACAAATTAATAAATGGATTGAATATTATTTTATATTAAAATTAGAATCTTGGGGTCCAATTTTTCTAATAACGTCTATTTTATTTTTATTCATAAAATTAATTTTACCTTAGGTAAAAACAATTTATACGTTACAATCATTAATGATAAAATAAAAAATTTCTAATTAGAAGACATAAAACATGGTTAAATAATTTTTGGGTTTTGTTTTTTGTATACCATGATCAATATTATCACTTATTCTCTATATTATTAATATATTTTTGAACAAATTTTTTGAAGAATGACTTCATATTGCTGAGAGAATTTTGGTAATCACTAAAATTGCCACCCCATTTCACTTACAAGATGTGATCTCTTATAATCACTTCTGCTCATGTAGGGAAATCATTATCTGTCGAAAAAATAAGATAAATCCTATCATACACACCCATATTCATGATAATGATGTTAATTTTTTCTCAAAATTCCATCCCTCAATAGTTTAAACCCTTTGTAAAAGAAAAAATCTAAGAAGTGGGGAATAAATTTATAACCACTCCAAAAAATTTCAATTTCATTATATTCACATATTATTAATAAAATTAAATTACAAAATATAACCACGATTATATAATTATCATATTTATTCTATTATGTTATTATAATTACAACATGAGAATTTAAAACCTTTCCATTTTTATTTTAATAAAAATGAAATTGTTTCTCGCTCTATGTGCAAGCAACTGCCTCCAGGAAACTACATTTCTTATTTTCCATCACCAATATAAAATTTCTGTATGAAATTTTTGATTATTAAAAAAATAAGATATTAATAATAAATTTATCATTTTACATAATAAACTATATTCAACCTTTTCTCAATTCCATAGTAAATTAAACCTCCAACTATGTGAACGTGTAGACTACCACCTCTCTGAAACGATTGGTTTTCATTTTAATTTTCATCGCCTATATACCTGGATTCTCGTTCAAATATTATTAAACAAAAATAATTAAAGTTATTATAAATTAATGGTTATGGAGTGAAATTTTGTGCAGCCTATTAATGACATGATTAATAATTGATTATAGTTAATTTAATCATTTAAAATTACCGAACTAAGAGGAAAGTGAGGTGTTCTTTATATGTAATTAATACATATTAATTATAGTTAAATCTTAGTTTATTAATGGTATGATATATTATATAAATATGAAACAATTATGATCATTGTGATTCATTTATATTTATTTTAATAATTTCACATCTCATGATCAGACATTTATCATTGATGGTTTGGGTTTAGGTCCCCTTAACCACATACATGAATAATACAATGAATCGTTAACATATACTACAATAAAAACGTTTTTACTAGTATAATATGACAAATATTTATAAATGTTGTTTTTCTAGTATGGTTATGTTAATATTTAGATCCTTAATCACAAAATAACCCATCCTTCATTAAGAAATTCAAAAAACATGGTCATAAATTATTTCATATTCATGGTTTGTATGAAAAAATTAATGAAAAGAAAAAATTATATATATTGATATAATAAAAATATAGTCAAGTACCGTAAATAATCTTTAAATGATGAAATGTTTAAAAATAATTATTACCAATTCCATTTTTATGAAATTAGTTCAAACTAAAAAATGAATATCTACATCAAGTATTAAAAATTTGTAAAAACAAACAAATATTTTTTTGAATTTGATGAATTTAAATAAATATTATAAAATATAATATTTATGTATATAGTTCTTTTTTCTGAATTTAATTATCTTGATTTAATTATTTCGGATGATTAGCACATGTATAGAAAGAATTAAGACATGGTAAGTGTTTTCACCAAAAATTCCTCTATTTGAGGCATTATTTGTATTATAGAAATTAATTCATTTATGTATTTTACATACTAAAAATATGAGATATCATAACATGAATAATATTATAATAAATTTTTTTTACATTCAATTAGAATTCCACTCATTAAAGGGGTTTTTATTGATTTTTTAAACATCTAGTGAAATAGTTTTCATGGTCTTAATTCTGATTCTCTGAGACATAATACATGTTATGAACCATGTTTCCTTTATATGGTTTTATATTGATATAAAACACCATTAGTGTTGTAAAAATTATTTTATTATAATTCCTGGGATAAATTATGACAAATAATTCTATTTTTTTCATAATTATTTTTACTCATTTGTTACCTTAGTCGTTAGAGTTTTTGGTAACAAAATTTTAATATTGTATGTTATGATCATTAGTATTATCTTTTGTAATATATATGTGTATATCTATGAAAATTTTATGTATTATTATTTTAATCACATTGTATACATTTTTACCAAATAAAATACTTTTCAATTTTTTCAACCTTCATAGAGTATGTTTCTCATAAGGGATAATGATAATTGAAATCTACTATCATTTAGATATAATTTTTCATCTTGAAATTTTTTTACCATACATGGGAATTAAAAAAAACATTTAATATGTCATTTTATAATGGTATTTTTTAAGAACATGTTTTATTAATAATTAGTGTCTATTTATTATTTTTACAATGTCAAATTTCAATGCTGGTATTTTTAAAATAATAAAAAACCATTTTCTTTTGACATTAACATTTTTTACTTACTCACATCATTTCCCAATGACTATTTTTTTATATTCATTGTTATTTTATAAGTTATTATTTTTAATCATAATGTTTTTGAATGTATATAAAATTACATTTTTCTAAGTTTACCTTCTAATGTGAAAAATATATTTGTATTTTATGAAAATCTTAAAAAAATTCTAAATGATATTTTATGTGTCATGTTCTATTTCACATATAATGTTAAATTGAATTTACAATATTGAGGATTATGATTTATGATTTCTCTTCTTATATATATATATATATATATATATATATATTATTTTTTCATTTATCTCACATTATTGAAAACATTGATTCTTGATCCCTACCTATATGATAGCATTCAAAGCATTCTATTATAAGGGAAATTTTTCATTTCTGTGTTCAACCTCATATATTTACATTATTACATTGGCTATATGTTCATTTACAATAATAAAATTTATTTCCATGAATGGGGTTGTTTATGGTATTCCATATTTTACATAAATTTATACCCACGTCCCATTAATGTGTGGACATAACATTTTACAAATTTAGATTAGAGTATATTCTCTTAGAAGGAACATTTATTTATTGACTTGGGATAGAGTATATGATTTGTGTTTTTTTAATCCTAATATGTATGATTATTGTAAATTTTACTATTTATTTTTATATAATACAAAATTTAACTATGGATATTTTCATATCATGTTTTCCCTTTTGATTACATAGGGAAAATTCTTGGTATTGTTGATAATGATTCATGACCATCATAGGTTGATTATGTGTTGTTGTTAGGTAACATTAATTATATAGATAGACATGTTTTTTTCAATAATAGGATTCTTAGGTAATGTAATGAAAAGTATTTTTGTACCTTTTGGTTAATTTAGTAGACATAATTAGGTGAATATTGGGGACTATAAATACATACCCTTCGATTCATAGATATGTATTATGATACAAAAGAGGTTTGATTTTGGTGTATACCTCCACCCATAAAATAATAATGAATGGTAAAAAGTCCTTGAAATAATTTTTTATGATTAAAATTTTTAATTCCGTTACTTTTGGTTACATATTATTATATTCATATTTTTAATTATTTTCATGTATAGATAATTATCTCAGTTCCCATTTCAAATGGGATTACTTCGAATATTTTATTCATTAATATATTATTCCTCATGCATTTTTTTAATATGGTTATTTATATAAATTCATTTGTGATTTTTTGATATCATACATTTTTTATTTTTCCATTCCATATGCAATTAAAAATGTAGTACATGAGATATGTTTATAAGGATAGCATGTGCGGATGAATTTGTAAGAGATGATGAATACTCCTTATGAACTAAGAAGGTAATTATATACATAGAAGAAAATATCCATTAGATAAGAAATAAATGGGTTTTATTATTTTATTTTATTTCCTAATTCCAAGAAACAATGAAAAAAAAGGTCGTGTTGATGTTTGTAATGAAATATTTTCTTAAATAATAAAATTATTTGATAGATATTTATAAGAATTTATATTTTGTATAAAAATTAATATATAAATTATTTGTTGGGTTTTCTATTTGGGGGCATCAATCTCCATTGAGTATCCCACATCCAAAAAATCTATTTAAATAGAATTATAGTAATATTCTATGTGGTAAAACATTATATGGGTTATTGATGAGAGTTTAAATTACCAAACATTTATAATCAATCATTAACAATAAGTTTATTGGAATTCATTAAATGATTATAAAAACCTAATAGAGTTACAATTCATCCATTACCCGCATGAGTTTCATATTCATCATCATTGATCATCTATTTATAGAAATACATGTCTTATCTTCAGAAAAATTATTGTAATTGACCTAATTAAATTTAATTTCACCATAAATTTATATAGATAAAATATATTAGATTTTACAGAAACAATAATGAACCTAAAATATATCATTAGTGATCAAAAATTAATAAAAAATCTTGAATTTATGGTGAATACTACATATTACGCATGATTCATGAACATTGACCTATTCCCAAGTGATAATATACCAAAAAAATAAAAAACATGAAACATTGAAAATTATTAATAGAAATTCATGGTGAAATCACTTCACAATAAAATTTGAATCCAACAACATTAATCTCATACCCCAGTAACATGGTATTCTTATAGAATATTGTGTTCAGGAGGCACTAATTTAATATATATTACATTACCTATCATGATCATTGGTCGCTATTATACTATCTCTGAAAAAATACAACATAATTCGTTGATTACTTTTTTGATTTCATTCACCAAGTTCTAATAACGATTTTATGTCCCAGCCCTGGTGTATATCCACATAGTGTTTCCCATACAAGAGTGCTCACCACTATTACCTCTATCATATAGGGAGGCATGCACAAGGTCCTATTAGTGAAACCTCATGTTTTAATACAACTCAGTGGACATTAATTAGGGACCAGATGTACAAAAAAACATTATTAAGTTTCACTCATTTGGAATGTTAATGGTCATGAAAAATTTATTGATTAATACCACATTAATGAAATTTTTAATCTTTAAAAATCATTTTGAAATATAAAAAATTAATAATAAAAACACTTTAAATTTTCATCAAACCTAAATTAAAAAAAACTGTTAGTGTATTAGGGCTCTTTATCTAAATTATCAAGTTAAGAGGAATATTTTCACTCAAAATATATATGTATTCTTCTTTAAAATATTTTTTTAAGAACCTATATCATAATATCTATGAAATAATCATCTATAGGAATGTATTTATATTTCACCAAACCATTAAATGTTTTATCATTGATAATATGGTATTTTAAATCAGTATTATATATTGTGGAAAGCATAATTAGTATTTTCTAAAATAAATGAAACATGATTTATCACATTTAGTTGAAAAAGAAAGTCGTACCACAATAATAGTGCAATTATTTTATTTTATCATCTTTAAAAATCATGTATTGTATTGGGTATTCAAAGTAAATTTATCTTCTATAGTTCTCAATTATTTGTAATGTTATTTTCAAGTTATCATATAAATATATAATTCATGAATATAAAAAACACAATTAAAAATCAATATTATATCATCGATGAAACCAATCAAATTGGTAAATATATATTAAAAGAACTATTATTTCTTGTATTTATTATATATTGTCATAAAATACACAATACAATTAGTGTTTTATTTTATTTCCTCTCTATCAAGATGTGTATCTCATTGAGATTAAATTGATATCTCTCATTTTAATATATTTAAAAATATCAATTATTTTCACTATAAGTATATTAAACATAAAACTATATTCATATAAATTATGTTATTAAATGACTTTACCTATTCATATTTTTATAACATCATTAGTGTCACAACCAGTAAATTCATTAACATGTAATAAAACATGACAAAAAATTTATCATTTATTTTACAAATCTAAATAGAGAAATCTAATTCTCATTCCTTTCATATGTAAGAATTAATACATTAAAATATATAATTTCAAAAAATATGACATATCAAATTAACTCTTCCAGAAATCAATGACCTATATACATTTATTTTAACTAAATAATAAAAATAGTTTAACTTATATAATATGTTAACTTCATTATTTAATCACACATAATATATACATGAATATTTTGACTAAGAACACCTAATAAAAATCTATGACTTTTCAATAATAGATTTCTCCTATAATACAATTCTCTTGGTTATTTATTTAAACCATATACTCTTTCCAAAACATTAACATGTTATTATCATCTTTATATATTCTAGATAATTGTAATTGTTATATTTAAACTACTATATAAATTTATTTATTTTGAAAGGTTATTTTGAAACAATTTAGAAAAATTTAAAAAATTTAATTATTATAATATCCATTAATTTCCAGTACATCTCCAAACTCACTAGTTGAAAAAATAAATCATAAAAATGTACACTATAAATATTTTTTTATCCCTTGAAAAAATTAATTATTTGATTCAAATCAATATTCCCTGTTCATTTATTTTGAATTAGAAAACTAACATGATTACAGTAAGATTATTTTTAATTACCTCTAAATAATATTATAAGGCCCCAACCTTAAACCTTACTTAATCTTGAGTTATTACAAGATTACACATTGAGGATCTTTTCGGGTTTAGAGTTTTAGAGAATTAGATAATAAAACATTCATTACATTCCACATATAAACAAATTGGTTACATAAAGATAGTATTCTTCATTCCCATCAATGGAAACACATTTAAAATAAAACATGGATTATTTCTTGACACATCCTTGACTCTATCATCTTATCATGTACCTTTCCCTTGACCTGTGAAAAACATTTCAAAAACTTGGGATGAGCATAAAAACTCAGTATGGGTTATAAAAAAAATGGAAAGGAAACATGAGTTCATATATACATAAGAATGAAATCATACATTATCCATTAAACCTAGTCACTTTAACATTCCTCATAAAATCATGAATAAATCATAGAAATCATAAGACATAAAGGTAACTTGAGGCATTCATAACATTCTTACGTAGGGAGTAACCCTCTTGGTTACGTTTGGAATACCCATCACAGTATATTCCCTAAAATCTCTTCGGGGAAACCTTAACGTTTCACTCCTTCGCGTTACACAATGCATTGGAGAGCTATAACGGGCTCACCCGCCCTTATTTTATCACGGAACCACCGGTCTTCATAATAATGCCCAAGAACCATAACATAATCATATCACATAAAACATGCATAAATGAAACATAAAATTTCCACATTTCAATCACAAGATATCAATACAACCCATTGATATAAAAGCATTATGAAAACCATTTTCAATACTAAAATAAAAGAAAAGTAAATCATGGTATTTATTTTTCTTTTAAAAAGAAGGTATGGCTTGTAGAGGAATCCGAAACTCAAATAACGGTCACGACAGCGGAGAAGTCGTTGTCGCCGCATACGTACGACAAAAACATTCCCTTTTGTCGTTTAGTAAATGCTTCGTATAAAAAAGATTCCTTTTGAATAAACGTAAAAGTCAAAGGGGTTTATACACCGTATAAAAGAAAGTTGTGTATAAAATAAAATATTCCTCAATGATAGCAGATTGAGACGAAGTCCCATACCTCGTATCCGACTTGACCCGACCGTTCTTTAATCTCCTGAATAATAAACTTGAGTTAATCTCTACTTGATTATGAATCTCTTTCAAGTTCATTATTCCTTTTATACCATGTTATGAACATCATGTAATCATTTAAGTTAATAATGTTCATTTTGTCGGTATTTGGTTCTTTAGTCAAAAATAGACTTCTTACACTTACATGTTGTTAATTTGGTCAAAGTTTCATTATATCCAGAATGGTATTCATGATGTAGATATCATATATGCCATATATATCCAGTACATACATGCATATATAATATTACATAATCATTTAGAGATAAGAAATGAAATGCACCATTCATGGAAACGGTAAGCCGTACGTACGCATGAACGCTACTTTCATTTCTATTTCGTATTTTATAGAATGAAATCATAATTATATAATGGTATATTATAATTCCAGTATAATATAATATATAATATCACAGTTCATTCCTTTATATGAACCACATATGGTATTTTAACGAATCAAATCACTTTGAGGGGGCGGTAGTCCGCACTTCCTAAAATGAAGATATCGTGTTTACCCATAATGGAAACCATAAAGGTATGCCCAAAATGAAAACAAAGAAGCTTAAGGAAAACATAAACATATTATATATAATATATAAAAATAGTGACATCATAATGGCCACCTTTGAAGGTGTTAAATGAGTATTGGACAATCATCGTTTCGGGAGGCAGAATTTCACCATCCACGGAAACCGTATGTTCTTTAACCATTTGATGCAGTTGTGTGAGAGTGTAGCTCAAATAAATCTTATAACAACATCCTAGTGTATTGAAGATACTGGTGTTGTTACAAAAGAAGTAAATAAAAATAGTTTAGGGGGTTGGAGAAGCAAAATAAAACAAATGAACATGAGAGAATGAATTACCTTTAAAAGTGTAACTCCTTTTGATTTGAGCCTAAAGGCTTCCTTTGAAAGGATTCTGCCCAAAGGGAATCCTCTAGGATGAGGATAGGGATGTGTAGAGAGTAAATGGGCAGGGGTTGGCCGAGCCAAAGGCTTGAGTAGTGTGTGAAATGAGGTAGAGGTGGGGGCCTTTTATAAGAGGAGAGGAGGGGCACTTTTGGAAAGTAAAGAAATATTACTTTATTTGAAAATGTGTTTCAGTTTCAAAAGGTCCCACATTGATATAATTCGTGGATAAGGTGATAAGGCTTCGAAATCCACTCATCCAATAAGTTTTGGACATGTGTAGTTCATAGATTTTACATTATCTTTCCATATTATTTAAATCGTCAAATAATGATGTCATCACTGTATCATTATTATGTCATAAATAATTTAATTTATTTAATGTCTAAAAATCATAAAAAAGATACTATGATGTATGAAATCGTTTTATCTTTCCAATGAAAATTTATAATAAAAAATCTGATCTTTATAACCCCATGTAAAAATTGTTTTCGTAAAACATCTCTTGTTTGTGTCATTTCTACTTTAACATTTAATAAAAAGCTATTTATGTCATTTCCATACCAATGTGTCTCCATGGGGTCCCCAAGTTGAGCCATGTCTTGTCCTGGTCGGCCATGACACAACCAATAGGGTTGGGACATTTTTCTAGGTCATTTCCTATTATTAAAGCATTATTTAAACCTTAAACTACCCTAATTACCACTAATCGCGATTAAAAACTTAATAAGTTACTATTCACCAAAAAATTATTTTAATCTCATTGAACCACATTTTACTTCTTAATGACAACCATGTATGTCGGATTTTCAAAATTCAATACACATTAGTGGTAAACATTCACTTAACTGAAAAATCAGTTTGCTTGATTACCACTTAGTGGTTTCACTATTCATCAAAAATTGAAGTTTTTCAGAAAATTACCAAAAATTCACCCTAAGATATATTTGATATTCCGAATTGAAAAATGAATTCCATTTTACAAAATTCAAATCATATAAGTCACATAAATTAATTCAATAATTAATTCCCGCTGCCAGAGCAAATAGCGTGTTTTTACAAAACAATAAGTATCAAAAGATTGACACCAGTTTAAGTCTAATTTCAAAGTGAAATTGATTCCAAAGACCACCATTGGATAAAATTGTAAAAATATATTCTAATTTAACTTCAAAACCAATTCTAAACATAATCTAATCATATAAATAAATTAGATTAAAAAGCATTTTTGATGTAAAATGCAGTATTTTTCACTATTCATTAAAAAAATGAACATTGTCAGAAAAATACCAAAAATTCACACAAGGTAAATTTTGATGTCCCAATAATAAGGAATAAGTTTATTTTGACAAACATAGTTTATAAAATTGTCAAAATATAGATTAAAAAATGGTTTTCCATCAAATGGCAGTAAAACAATCTTTTAAGAATATTAGTGTATTCCATGCATAAGATTGTATTTATTTTCATTTTAAGCCTCTATAACACTATCTTAATCATTAATAGACATAGATAAAAATATCATTTATTCATTACTTACATGGGATGTTACATCCTTCCCCCCTTTAGAAAATTGCGTCCCCGCAATTTATTTACTTATCGAATAAATGGGGGTACTAATCTCTCATTGCATTTTCAGATTCCCATGTTGCCTCTTCAATCATGTGGTTTTTTCACAAAACCTTTACCTGATGAATCAACTTATTCCGTAACACTTTCTCCCTGTGGTCAAGAATCTGGACCGGTTGTTCCTCAAAAGATAGGTTCTCTTCCAGCTGAACTACCTATGGACTCAAAACATGAGATGGATCTGGCATATACTTTCTCAACATCGAAACTTGAAAAACATTGTGTACCTGAGATAAACTCGGAGGTAAAGCCACTCGGTATTCAAATGATCCAACTCTCTCCAGAATTTCGTATGGTCCAAAAAACCTTCGACTCAACTTTCCTTTCTTACCAAATCTCATCACGCTTTTCCAAGGAGAAACCTTGAGAAAAACATGATCACCTACCTCGAAAGATAGATCCTTCCTCCGGTTATCCGCATAACTCTTCTGCCTGCTCTGAGCTGTTCTCATGTGTTTCTGAATCAGCTGAACTTTTTCTGCCATCTCTTCTACCAATTCTGGTCCCATCAACTTCCTTTCACCCACTTCATCCCAGAAAGCTGGAGTTCGACACCGCTTCCCATATAATGCCTGAAATGGTGCCATCTGTATACTGGAATGAAAACTGTTATTATATGAAAATTCAACCAAAGAAAGATGTTGGTCCCAACTTCCCTGATAATCCATAGAACAAGCTCATATCATATCCTACAATGTCTGAATTGTTCATTCTGACTACCCATCTGATTGAGGATGAAAAACTGTACTAAAATTTAATTCATTACCCAACGACTTCTGAAGGCCTTTCCAAAAGTTAGAAGTAAAACTGGGATCACGATCCGATACAATGGAGAGAGGAACTCCATGTAACCTGACTATCTCTTTAAGATACAAACGGGAAAGTTTATCAAGAGAGAAAGTATCTCGTATAGCAAGGAAATGAGCAGATTTGGTCAAGCGATCAACAATAACCCAGATTGCATTATTACCTTGAGATGCCTTCGGTAATCCAACAACAAAGTCCATGGATATATTCTCCCATTTCCACTCTGGAACTGGTAAAGGCTGAAGCATCCCTTTCGGTAACTGCCGCTCTGCTTTAACCTGCTGACAAGTCAAACACTTCACAGTAAAATCAGCAATATCTCTATTCATTCCATCCCACCAGTAATACTCCCGCATATCTCTATACATCTTAGTACTGCCCGGATGAACTGAAAACGGAGATCTATGAGCTTCACATAACAACTCTCTCTTAAACTGTGAATCACAAGGCACACACAATCTCTTCCCAAATCTCAAAACACAATCACTATCAATGTTGAATTCAGGCAACTTACCTTTTTGAACCAGCTCTACCTTTTTCTTCAACTCACTATCTTGCTTCCGTGCTTGCTTGATTCTATCTGATAGAGATGATCTCACTGATACCTGAAACAAAACAGAAGGACTTCCTTCACCAACAACTTCTATGCCAAAGTTCATCAAATCCTTAACCAAAGGATCACGTTCCAAACGCAACATTGTTAATGAAGCATTACTTTTTCGACTCAAAGCATCAGCCACATTATTTTCTTTTCCCGGATGGTGATGAATTGTACAATCATAATCCTTGATTAATTCCAGCCATCTCCTTTGTCTCATGTTTAACTCTTTCTGGGTGAATATATACTTTAAACATTTGTGATCAGTATATATTTCACACTTTACTCCATACAAATGATGCCTCTAAATTTTTAAAGAAAAAACAACAGCAGCTAATTCCAAATCATGTGTAGGGTAATTTACCTCATGAGTTTTCAACTGTCGTGAAGCATAAGCAATTACCTGATCATTTTGCATTAGGATGAAACCAAGTCCATTCAATGAAGCATCACTGTATATAACAAACTCACCATTCCTGGAAGGTAGTGCCAAAACTGGAGCATTCACCAATCTTCTTTTCAATTCCTGAAAACAATTATCACATTCTTTTGTCCAGATAAACTTAACACCCTTCCGAGTTAGCTTAGTCATTGGACTAGATAACCGTGAAAAATTTCTAACAAACCTTTGGTAATAGCCCGCCAAACCAAGGAATCTACGAATCTCGGTTACATTTGTGGGTCTTGGCCATTCTTCCACAAATTTTGTTTTTGCAGGATCAACAGTTGTTCCATCTTTAGAAACAATGTGACCAAGGAATGAAATTTGTTCCAACCAAAACTCACACTTTCTGAATTTCCCATACAGTTTCTTTTCTTTTAAGGTTTTCAAGATACCCTTAAATGTTTTTTATGCTCCTATTTACTTTTAGAAAATACCAAAATATCATCAATGAAAACCACCACAAACTTATCCAAGAACTCATGGAAAATTCTATTCATTAAGTCCATGAATACAGAAGGTAGATTGGTTATCCCAAATGGCATTAATACAAATTCATAATGGCCATATCTCGTACGGAACGCGGTCTTCAGAATATCTTCCTCCTTTACCTTCAGCTGATGGTACCCCGATATCAAGTCAATCGTTGAAAAAAATTGTGCTCCCTGGAGCTGATCAAACAAATCATCGATATGAGGCAAAGGATATTTGTTCTTAACAGTGATAATATTCAAGGCTCTATAATCAATGCAAAGTCTCATAGAACCATATTTCTTTTTAACAAATAAAACAGGAGCACCCCATGGTGATGTGCTAGGTTTAATGAAACCTTTCTCTAATAAATCTTGCAATTGCTCCTTCAACTCTAAAAGTTCAATTTGTTCCATTTGATAAGGGGGTTTTGAAATTGTCTTAGAATCCGGAACTAAGTCAACAGTAAACTCAACTTCCCGATCTAGTATTATTTCAGGCAACTCATCAGGAAAAACATCAGGATACTCATTTACCACTGGCACATCATTAATCTGAATAGTTCCTTTATTTTCAACGACGTGTGCAAGGTAACATTCATTTCCATCTTTTACAAGTTTCTCGGCCTCTTGATATGTTATCAAAAGTAAGGGTTCATTCTTGTAAACAAAATGAAAGTATTTCTGAAAAGAAACTTCTTTAGCTCTACAGTCAATCTTAGCATGGTAAATAGAGAGCCAATCCATACCCAGGATAACCTCAAACTCTACTAGAGGTAGAACAATAAGGTTTTCAAGTAGGTTCTTTCCACAGATAAGGATAGGAAGATTCTTATAAATTCTTTTTTCCTCGACACTTTCCCCAGGTGTTTTTACCAAAAGTTCATGAGTCATTTATTGAGATTGTATTCCCATTTTACTAGAAAAGGTTTCAGAGATGAAAGAATGTGTAGACCCCGAATCAAACAACACACTGGAATAATCTGAAAAAACAAACAAAGTACCTGATACAACTTCATTTGATGGGCCGACATCTGCTGAAGTAGTTGCAAAGGATTTCACCACCCCTTTCTGCTTGTAGTCTAACTGATTCCCATCACTCAATCTCCTTGTCGGACACTCGTTTGCATAGTGACCCATTTCATTGCACTTATAACATTTCACTAACTATAAATCAAATTTGTTCTTACCTTCACCTTGATCCTTTTCAGTGCAATCACGAGCCTTATGTCCTGTCTTACCACATCGGTAGGACTTTCCAGAATTTAGAAGACATTCCACAGCATGCCTTTTTCCACATTTATCACAAACTGGAAACTTAGTTCTCTTACCATCAGACTTTTTTGAAGAATTCTTACCTTTCTCCTGCCACCTTGGTCTCTTCTTCGGCTGGTTGTTATAGAAAACTTGGTCATCGGCAAACTCCATTTCCACCTTCTCAGCACATCGAACAAGCTTTTCATAACTTTTAAACTCACGAGAAGCTAATGCCCTTCGATACATTGGCTTTAATCCTGAGTAAAAACGATTGATTTTACTATCAAGGTCTCGGATAAAATTTGGAGCATACCTTGCCAATCGAGTGAACCTTTCTTCATAGGCTGCCACTGAGTCTTCCTCTTGCCTCAATTCCAAGAATTTCTTTTCCATCCTAGGTCGAACAGCCTTAGGAAAATACTTCTCAAGAAACATACCTTTGAATTCATCCCAGTCAATAGCATCAATCTCATCGGCGTCCCTGATATTTTTAACCATATACCACCACTGATCTGCTTCACCCTCCAAACGGTAAATAGCAAGACTAACCTTTTGATTGTCTGAACACCCCATGACATCAAAAATCTTCTCTAGTGCTTTAATCCACCCTTCAGCTAGAACAGGGTCAGATGATCCTCTGATTGATGGTGGATGTTGCCTCATGAAATGTTCCACCACTGACATGTTCCTCTGCGGTTGTTCTGGCTGATCTCATGCATGGATACCACCGCCATTTATCGCTTGAGTCAACTGCGCCATTACTGCAACAAACTGTTCAGTTCCAATTCCGACCATTTCTGGCTGCTGATTCGGAAGGTTATTTTATTCTGTATGCCTTCCTAGCACTGCTTCCCTATTTCCTCTGCGGAAAACCATTCTGAACAAACATGTCTTAGATAAAGCAACATGGTAATCTTTAAATGCTATATAATTTTGAAAAAAATTTATTTTTGGATAATCATTTAATATAATTATAACTCCTAAAGTTATCTAAACCGACCTTTGATACCAACTATAAGGCCCCAGCCTTAAAACTTACTTAATCTTGAGTTATTACAAGATTACACATTGAGGATCTTTTCGGGTTTAGAGTTTTAGAGAATTAGATCATAAAACTTGCATTACATTCCACATATAAACAAAGTGGTTACATAAAGATAGAACTCTTCATTCCCATCAATGGAAACACATTTAAAATAAAACATGGATTATTTCTTGACACATCCTTGACTCTATCATCTTATCATGTACCTTTCCCTTGACCTGTGAAAAACATTTCAAAAACTTGGGATGAGCATAAAAACTCAGTATGGGTTATAAAAAAAACATGGAAAGGAAACATGAGTTCATATATACATAAGAATGAAATCATACTTTACCCATAAAACCTAGGCACTTTAACATACCTCATAAAATCATGAATAAATCATTGAAATCATAAGACATAAATGTAACTTGAGGCATTCATAACATTCTTACGTAGGGAGTAACCCTCTTGGTTACGTTTGGAATACCCATCACAGTATATTCCCTAAAATCTCTTCGGAGAAACCTTAATGTTTCACTCCTTCGTGTCACCCAATGCATTGGAGAGCTATAACGGGCTCACCCGCCCTTAGTTTATCACGAAACCACCCGTCTTCATAATAATTCCAAAGAACCATAACATAATCATATCACATAAAACATGCATAAAGGAAACATAAAATTTCCATATTTCAATCACAAGATATCAATACAACCCATTGATATAAAAACATTATGAAAACCATTTTCAATACCAAAATAAAATAAAAGTAAAATATGGTATTTATTTTTCTTTTAAAAAGAAGGTATGGCTTGTAGAGGATGCTGAAACTCAAATAACGGTCACGAAGGCGGAGAAGTCGTTGTCGCAGCATACGTACGACAAAAACATTCCCTTTTGTCATTTAGTAAACGCTTCATATAAAAAAGATTCCTTTTGAATAAACGTAAATGTCAAACGGGTTTATACACCATATAAAAGAAAGTTGTGTATAAAATAAAATATGCCTCAATGAAAGGAGATTGAGATGAAGTCCCATACCTCGTATCCGACTTGACCCGACCGTTCTTTAATATCCTAAATAATAAACTTGAGTTAATCTCTACTTGCTTATGAATCTTTTTCAAGTTCATTATTCCTTTTATACCATGTTATGAACATCATGTAATCATTTATGTTAATAATGTTCATTTTGTCGGTATTTGGTTCTTTAGTCAAAAATAGACTTCTTACACTTACATGTTGTTAATTTGGTCAAAGGTTCATTATATCCAGAATGGTATTCATGATGTAGATATCATATATGTCATATATATCCAGTACATACATGCATTTATAATATTACATAATCATTTAGAGGTAAGAAATGAAATGCACCGTTCATGGAGACGGTAAGCCGTACGTACGCATGAACGCTACTTTCATTTCTATTTCATATTTTATAGAATGAAATCATAATTATATAATGGTATATTATAATTCTAGTATAATATCATATATAATATCATAGTTACATCTTTTATATGTTCCACATATGGTATTTTAACGAATCAAATCACTTTGAGGGGGCGGTAGTCCGCACTTCCTAAAATGAAGATATCGTGTTTACCCATAATGGAAACCATAAAGGTATGCCCAAAATGAAAAAAAAACAGATGCTTAAGGAAAAAATAAACATATTATATATCATATATAAAAATAGTGACATCATAATGGCCACCTTTGAAGGTGTTAAATGAGTATTGAACAATCATCATTTCGGGAGGCATAATTTCACCATCCACGGAAACCGTATGTTCTTTAACCATTTTATGCAGTTGTGTGAGAGTGTAGCTCAAATAAATCTTATAACAACATCCTAGTGTATTTAAGATACTGGTGTTGTTACAAAAGAAGTAAATAAAAAGAGTTTAGGGGGTTTGAGAAGAAAAATAAAACAAATGAACATAAGAGAATTAATTATCTTTAAAAGTGTAACTCCTTTTGATTTGAGCCTAAAGGCTTCCTTTGAAATGATTCTGCCCAAATGGAATCCTCTAGGATGAGGAGAGGGATGTGTAGAGAGTAAATGGTCAGGGGTTGGCCGAGCCAAAGGCTTGAGGAGTGTGTGAAATGAGGTAGAGGTGGGGGCCTTTTATAAGAGGAGAATAGGGGCACTTTTGGAAAGTAAAGAAATATTACTTTATTTGGAAATGTTTTTCGGTTTCAAAAGGTCCCACATTGATATAATTAGTGGATAAGGTGATAAGTCTTCTAAATCCACTAATCCAATAATTTTTTGACATGTTTAGTTCATAGATTTTACATTATCTTTCCATTTTATTTAAATCGTCAAATAATGATGTCATCGCTACATCATTATTATGTCATAAATAATTTAATTTATTTAATTTCTAAAAATCATAAAAAAACTACTATGATGTAGGAAATCTTTGTAGCTTTCCAATGAATATTTATAATCAAAAATCTGATCTTTATAAACCCATGTAAAAATTGTTTTCGTAAAACATCTCTTGTTTGTGTCATTTTTACTTTAACATTTAATAAAAAGCTATTTATGTCATTTCCAAACCAAAGTGTCTCCATGGGGTCCCCAAGTTGACCCATGGATTTTCTTGGTCGGAAATGACACAACCAATAAGTTTGGGACATGTGTATAGGTCATTTCCTATTATTAATGCATTATTTATACCTTAAACTACCCTAATTACCACTAATCGCGATTAAAAACTTAATAAGTTACTATTCAACAAAAAATTATTTTAATCTCATTGAACCACATTTTACTTCTTAATGACAACCATGTATGTCGGATTTTCAAAATTCAATACACATTAGTGGTAAACTTTCATTTAACTGAAAAATCAGTTTGCTTGATTACCACTTAGTGGTTTCACTATTCATTAAAAATTGATGTTTTTCAGAAAATTACCAAAAATTCACCCTAAGCTATATTTGATATTCCGAATTCAAAAATGAAGTCCATTTTACCAAATTCAATTCATATAAGTCACATTAATTAATTCAATAATTAATTCCCGCTGCCAGAGCAAATAGCGTGTTTTTACAAAATAATAAGTATCAAAAGATTGACACCAGTATAAGTCTAATTTCAAAGTGAAATTGATTCCAATGAACACCATTGGATAAAATGGTAAAAATATATTCTATTTTCACTTCAAAACAAATTCAAAACATAATCTAATCATATAAATAAATTAGATTAAAAAGCAATTTTGATGTAAAATGCAGTATTTTTCACTATTCATTAAAAAAATGAACATTGTCAGAAAAATACCAAAAATTCACACAAGGTAAATTTTGATGTCCCAATCATAAAGAATAAGTTAATTTTGACATACTTAGTTTATAAAATTGTCAAAATATAGATTCAAAAATGGTTTGCCATCAAAAGGAAGTAAAACAATCTTTTAAGAATATTAGTGTATTCCATGCATAAGATTGTATTTATTTTCATTTTAAGCCTCTATAACACTATCATAATCATTAATAGACATAGATAAAAATATCCTTTATTCATTACTTACTTGGGATGTTAGAAATATCATATATGTGATTTCTCAATTTAAATTAGATAATAATTAATTCAATTAAGATATGTGTCATACTCAAAAAAAATTATAGAAAATATTAGTAAACAATTCAGGAATAATTGTTTATTGATGAAGATAATTTTTCCTACATGAGTTCACTAGAGCTGTCATTTTAATAATAGTATTAATCTCACTAATTTCACTTGTACTACTTCGAATTTTTTGTAGAACATGAGCCTATATCATTATCATAGTTCATAAGATTGTTTTTAAAAAATAAAATAAAACTAATATTCTACCCATGTATTTCCCACTTCATCACCATATTCATTTTCAATTAACAATATTGAAAAAAAATTAAAAACCCTTCATTGTGGTGGAATATTTCATTTCAATAATTTCATATCTTTTTATTACAACACATTTTTTTAATTATTAAACAATATATGCAAGAAAACCTTCATCCCTTTGAGATTTAAATATCTATTTCACTTATAATTATTGTGACTAAAAAATTTACTTCATAAAATTTATAATTGATTCAATGTTTAATTCATTCTATGAGACATATTTTATGGGTTCTATTACACACTGGGAAATAAAAATAACTATTTATGATTTATACCATTATTAAAACTTATTCCTTTCCAAAACGTCTTTTATATTATATTTCAATATATATATAATATTTTCCATGTTATTAATTACTAATTTTATCATCTCAAAAAGAAAATTACATTAAAAAATCGTTACCACTAAATCATGGTTAATTATCCCATGTTTCTAATGATAATTATCCATTTTTCGTTTATTTACATCATTTCATATGTTGAATATAAATTTATAAATTATCAATCCATTAATCGTTTGATCTGACATCTAATAATATACTAAATAAATGAATGCATCATATTTAGGATTGATCATAATTATCTATGAAATCCTTCTAAAATCACCAATAATTTTTAATTAGTTCCTCCTTTACTTAACAGATTTTGGTTTCATTAGTGAAATAACCTCCTCGTTAATTTATTTCCATTTTAGTGATTTAATTTCATATTATTTACCTACCTTTGAAATAGCATTACCTTCATGATAAAATTACAAAAAATGATTTAAATCATGTTTAATCCTACGAACATCTTATGTATATTAATGACTTATAAAATCATACCCATATTTATTATCAACTAGTAGAGGATTTTATAACAAATTTTTGTTGGATTTCTATATATGATAAAATATGAATTATTTTTCATATATAAGATATATATATATATTATTTTATTAATTTCTATTTAATCGCAATTATAATATCATTTCCATTAATAATATGGGATCTCTATATAGACTACATTATGTGATCTAAGTCACGTGGCCCAATTTTACATAATTTATTGGGACAAGTAACATATAATAATAATCATTTATCTTCGTCATATCATTATCTCCAATTTTGGATTTATATAAATTATTAATTTTTAATATTTCACCATTAATTAAATTGAAGAATTCATCTATCTCATACATGAAATAACTAAAATGATATTTATTTCAAGTGATGTTTTATGTACATCAATTATTATAAATCGAAAATTTGGATCAATTAGTTCATATTAGAGGATATTAAACAAAATTATATTACTTACTATTTATTTGTTTCATGATATACATACTCTACATCAACATTAAATTTCTTATAAAATCATTATCTAAATCTAAATTTATTATATCCTATTATAATTAAAATATATAAATATATTTGAATATTATTATTTAAAATATTACATTTTAATTTTTCTTAGAATGAATTTCTATCTCCATAGGAACATTCACTGCGCCCCAATATTATATATTCCATTATTTCTTTAATATAAATCTCATTACGATCTTCTTACAAGGAAAACCCAATGATTGTATAACATTATTTTATTCAACCATTGTTTCTATTATTCCTTGAGGTGAATATTTATTATAAAA
The DNA here is from genome assembly GCA_963277665.1 of Viscum album. Taxonomy (NCBI): domain Eukaryota; kingdom Viridiplantae; phylum Streptophyta; class Magnoliopsida; order Santalales; family Viscaceae; genus Viscum; species Viscum album. The sequence goes on from OY728136.1 coordinate 137,914,755, forward strand.
TACATATATTGTGAATTATTATCCTTTTTATAATAGTACCATCCAATTTTAGCTGTATAATATTGTGTTTTTTGGAGTTAAGATATTCTTTAGAGTTTCCCTTAATGAAAAAATTATATTGTGGTGGTATCCTACACCCTTGCTTCAGCAATTGTAAACCTCTCTTAGTTTAAATACCAACACAAACAATTATTATGTTTTGAGTCCATGGATATTATTAGAAATTTTTATTCTTCTTTAGGGAAACACCATGCCTTTAATTTTCCCTATTAACATTATGAGTAAAAATACATCTTGATTTAATCTCAGAATCCATAATAATTATAGATAATAAAAAATATATATTATGAAAAAAATTTATCATTCAATATCCATAATATTCTTCCACCAATACATTATTGTATAGGTCAAATCCTTAATGAGTAATTATGTTCTTTAATATTCATATCATCATTAATATCCCCCTCTATGTACATTGATTCACATATTTCTACATTATCTTTCATTTTCATTACTCTTCAAACAAAATTCCTCACTGGTGAAACCACCAACCTAAAATATTTATCCACCAATCAATTAAATTCATAATCATACCATATATTATAAAAATATTTTTAAAAATATTAACCATAAAAATATCATAATTATATATTTACAATACTTAATTACCTTGGGTTCTAATTAGTCAACACCCATTAGTTTTTTAGAGTAAAAAGTTCTCTTAATAAAAAAATATATTATTAACTTCCCTTTTTTTCTTTATTAGTTGTGTATATTTTACCTCATGGATCATCCACCTATTTACCTTTGTATTTATTTTGAATCATTTTTTATATTTCATATAATTATTCATTAATGTATATGGAATGGAATTTTTACTATTAAACATCATTTTTCTCATTTTATATGACATACTAAGAACCTCACTCCCAGATTCTTTGCTGAAATCATAGACATTACGTTTCAATATTTTATGTAGATAATTATGACCAATATCATTAATATAAACCTTAAAACATAAAAAATAAAAAAATTGAAAACGTATATCACGAAGACACTTATAGGTTTATAATATTAAGGAATTAGGACCAACTCCTATATAAATAATTTACATAACCTTAAATAAGAATTTCTCCCACATTTCCCATTTAATCATTTTCAAATTAATACAACATCATCATACATATTAAACTGCTACTACACATAACTCATTATACAAAATTCATTAAAAATTTGGGAAATAAATCATATGAAAGGTGAGGCCAAATTATTTGTGTGGGTAAACATAACACGTTGTATTTTAATTTCATCACTAATCATAAAATGTTCATAATGGTATGAAAACATAATCAGAGTGCATGAAAGAATGATAAAATAACTCAAACCCATCAATACCAATATCATAATATATGAAAACATGTAAAACAAATGTTTCATCAGATTCAATAATCATGACCCGTATGATTTTAATATAGATCATGAAAATCCTTAAAAACAAAAAACACGAAACTTGAACACTTTTTTAATTTATTGAATTAATTTTCTTTCAATATTCATATTATAATGGTTACAAATATTATCAGTTATGTTTCCTAATGATGTTGATGTATTCTTGTACAAAATTATTTTATAAATAATTTTTATGACATTTGGATAAGTGAACTATTGAGTCACCACTTGATAGGAGTCACCATTAGACCAATGATACTACCAGATATGAGTCACATCTAGAATTATGTAAATATACAAATGATTCACAACTAAGATTGAGTCACCATAAAATATGTGTTACTTCTAGAATTACTTTCCCCCATATATGATATTCCAATAGAGCGACATACATGATGACCTATGTAACTGTAAGATATGAGTCACTACTAGAGTAAATTTACCAAAAGAATGAATTATATCTAGAAATTATTCCCCACAATGAATGATTTGCAATCATATTTTTGTAACATGAATGATTGAATGTCTTTCAGACTAACTCACCACCACATATGAGTCATCTCAAGAATAAACCACTTATTAGAGTTCAATCATTATAATTTTATTTAATTTTATTTAAATTCATCAATAAATATTTAATTGAAGTCAATGTAGAATTATTATATAAATATTATTCATTATAATATTACATGTACGAATATATGAAAAAATAAAGTCAATATATGATGATCCAGAATATCTTGATGATTGCTCTTCAATGATTAGTTTGACCTTCAATGGTCCATATTTCAGATAGACTCCCTCATGAAAATGGTTTGTTATATTTGGTGAATGTGACTTTTAATTCGAATTGTGTGAAAAAAATTTGATCATGTGAGAAAAAGCATGAAATATATTTAATTAAATTAAATTTCTAAATAGGGGACTGCATTATATGTCTTGAACCATTCTTTTATATATAAAATTGGACTTTCTGTGCTACAATTTCTAGAAATATCAATAGAAACAGTTCGATCACCTCACCAATAACAACATAGGGACTCACACTCATCCAGATCCTTATAAACCAAGAAGATATTTATCTCATTATCTATGTTTATTTTCATTATTTTTTAATACCTTTCTTGAAGTGTGTTTTTAACTCATTATTATTATAAAAAACAGAATTTATCACAAGAACAGTAATATCAATCCTGTTATATTCCTTATAATTATATCTTGATGAACATAATTATTATTGTATAGGTCCATGGATGGAATGTATTGTATTTCTCACCATATATATCTTTAAAAGTATACATTTAAACCTGTCTATCCAATATGTTTCTTCTTGTATACATGATCTTGGTTTTGGGTGAGATCATTGTTATATAATGTGCTTCGATGTTGGTGATTTTATTGTTGATTCTATTAGGTATCATAATGATATCAAACCCCTTGTTTACTCCACTATATGTTTTAGTTTTGTTTTTAAACTTTGAATGAAATATGTACATTGATAGATATGCATAACTTATATTTATATATGTAATTTTTATGTAATTTTATGTCTAATGTAAAATTAATTTCAAGTATCTTTTAACAATTCCCTAATCAAGATTTATGAATTATTTCAATAGAAAAAAATTATACAGACTATATTTTTTATTAACATGGAGTTGTTTTTTTAAATTAGTGGATTTTATTTGAAAATTTATTTACACAAATTTTTATTGGGTAATCAATTCACTCCCACGACCGAAGAAGGACTCCCACTACTAGGGAAACCCTAAATCAACTTGGCCAGAGATAAATATGATAGTGATAATGTAAAATGAAATTAAAAATATAATGAAAATTATATGATATATAAGAAATAAATTAATGAAACATGGAGTTATTTTGAAGACATACTAAATGATTTGGACACTACCCAATAGGATAATCATGATTGAACTAACATATTTTATTTGAAAAACATATATGAGGGATCTAATGTTTTTCTTATTTCTCCTACACATATTACTAATCCTATGGGAGATGAAAATGATGACAAATAAAATTCAAATTATGACATTTTTGATAACTATAACATGTTTTATTATAAATTCAATGAAATTAATGGTATGTATAAAATTAGAAATAAAGATCTTGATTTTATTATTAATATTAAATTACAGATTAGTATTAAAAATTAGAATTGTGCACAAAAAATAAATAAGAAAAATGATTTAATATTATCCAATGGTTAAAATTATTTAAAAATAATTAATAATGGGATAAATACTATAAAAATAATTAAAAGTAGAGACCACTAAATACATTAATGGTATAGAATATCAGCTTCATCAAAGAAAAATATTTAAAATTCGTTAAATTCATAGGACATGGTCTACTAGTTTTTTTACACTTATAACAACAACAAAGTATTTATTTAAAAATTATTGGAAACTAATGATAGGAAACTAATTAAGAATATATGGTTTTACGAATTCCTATTTACAATCATTTTAGAGCAAATGATATTTTTATAACATAATAAATTTAGTTGTACAATTTATTTTTTAGGGAGGCTTCTTGATGTGATCTTGTAAGAACCTATTATGCATAGGTAGTGGCTATTCGAAACACTTGTCTATAGATTATTCAAGATTAGTTTTTTTATTAATGTGGATGTTTTAAATTTAACTTTTTGTTGATTTTTCTAGAGAAAAATTACTGTGTTTGGATAAATTGGTAATTAAAATAGTATTTAGTTTTAAAAATTTCTATTTTTATAATGATTGATGTATAATCCTCTTATCATATCATAGAAATGTGATTATTTTTTCATGGGATGTTTAAATATAATACTTGTAATGTTTTTAATTCTAAAAATTCCCTAGATTTTATTGCTATTAGAAATGATAAATTTTATGCTATTAATTTATATTTTTTTCTCAAAGTATCTTTTTCCTGGTTCCTTTCATAATGTATATTGGATTTTGAATATGAGACAAGATCTTTGAAATATTAACTCATTTAAGAAGGCCTCTAGGAAATGGTTAGTGAAGGATCTACCTAAACATGAATAATCAAATGAAATAGTCGGTTACTCTTATCAAAAAGTGAAACAACACAAGATAACATTCAAATCAAAGAATGATGTTTCATATTCATAACCCCTTTAATTTGATAATATGTAATTTTATACAAAATAAATTTAATATATTATAATTGTGGAATACAATGTTTATGTACATTTAGATTAATTTTATAGGTATATAAAGGTATTCATCATGGCATAAAATATCTATAACATGTTTTTATTTTAATTTGTATGGTAAATATAATTATAATATATGAAGTCTTGAGATTTAGATCATAATAATTAGTACCGGTCTTGTTTTTAAAAATCAAGACATTGAATACTTTTTCTCCCACAATTGATATAATCATAAATTTTATGATCCTAGGACCCAAAAAATATATTGGTCTTTTAAAAAGAATTAATTATACACATCAATAAATTTCTCTAACTATACAAAATGAGTATGAACATCATATTTGTTTAGGGAGTGGTTGTGAATATATTATACTATATATTAAATATTGTTTTAATTAGTAATACATTAATGAAACACCCTTATGGATTTTTCATTATTATACTAAAAAAGATTAATTTCATTGTCGATTTTTTAATAAATACATTATTTTTAATAAAATGTACTATAATGTAAAATTATATTCCAATAGGAGTTATAGATATTTTATAGGTAACTAAACTTTTGATAAATCAAATATAGTGTCTAAAAAAGAACAATAATTGTGAAATAAATTGTTCATTTCATGTTTAATGTAATATATCCAAAAAAACCATAGACCCCTCAAGAAAACCATGAGGATGATATGTCAATTCCGAATATTAATGCAAAACCATATGAAAATTTTTTTAATTAAGAAATAATATCATATATCTTATAGAAAAAATATCAACCCAAACCAAAATTTATAAAATTCTATGATTTGGACATACCTTTTATTCCATGATCTACTACGACAATTAAATACCATCCATTATATTTTTTAGTTGGAGACCTATATAAAGGTACCCAAAATATTTATCATACTATAAATCAGGTTAAACATTAATCATTTTGGTGACATCATGAACCAAATAAAAATAAGTGGTGCAATTAATGATGTATTCTGAGTGATTAAAATACAATAATAAATTATTTCCATTTAGAGAACATACATTTGAGAACATGTAGTTTGATATAATGAAAAAATAACTATTATAACTAAGTTGTATTTTTGAAAAATAATTGATGAATATAGAACTATAGTTAGAAATAAGGATATGTTTCTTTAAAAATTATATAGTTACGAAGAGGATTCAGACGATTATGAAAATTTTCCAATATTTTCTACACATAAATCCATTAAAATACTTATATTTTATAAAAAAACATTTTTATTTTAATATAAATCCAATGGATATAAAAAGTGAATTATCTAATGGTTTTATAGTTGTGGATGTTGTCATTGAAAAACTGCTTGGATATCAAAATCATCATTTAAAAAATTATTAATTATAGCTATCAAAATCAATATATGGTTTAAAAAAAATTCATATAATTTGGTATGATAGGGTTAGCTATTTTGTAATTAATAAAGTATTTTCCAAAAAAATAGTTTATCCTACTAAGATAATATAAATAAAATTAAAACATGCTTGAAAAGATTAAATTTTTTTACAATATTACATTTTTATCATCTAGAAATTCCATTCTATACATAATATTTAAGAGTGATGAGAAAATTATTTAAAAGGTGTTTAATTGGTAAAAAATATTTATATATATTTTTTAAAAATTTACAAAAAAAATTATTACTTTGAATCAATGTATTTACAATAAATACCTTTAAAAATGTTCAGGTATGGATAACACTAAATGTAATGATACTCCCATGAGTAAAAACTATAATCTTCACCTTTGATAGGTAATAAAAATTATAGATTGAAAAAGATATAGAGGTGTCATTGGATTTTTTACTTTAGTAAACTTCTAGTCAACATTCAAATAAGTTTAGTGTTTGTACGTGTTCTTGTTTTCAAGAAAACTCTAAAGAGTCTCATTTTCCTTCTGATAATATTATTGTCAACTACAACAAATATAAAACCAATTTTGTATTCTTCTACCCAGAGGAAAAATCATTTAACATAAAGAGTTATTCAGAAGTAGTTTTTTGTGGTTGTATTTTATATTGAAAATGGACCTCTAAATAATGTCATCCGTTGAAAAAGATACTAGTGTCCTCGTGAAGTAAATGGATTATTTGTTTTCACTATCGACTATATAAACGGGGTACATCACCTCCAGAGTTATCATTTCTTGATTTTTTGGGATGAAACACACATTATTCTTCTATGTATTGAAATTCTGTAATTTCCATATAATGTTTGATAAAATAATTTTTATTAGTAATTCTAATAATATAGTGTCTCATCCTAGTTAAACAATATTGATTTAAGACATCACATTTAGAGATATCATTTTTAAAAGGGTGATATAGCTCTTGAATACATATGAATTGTACATAATCCTGCAAATATTCTAATAAAGATATTGAATTTTTAGAGTTTATAGTAAAAATAACATTAATTTGGAAAGAAAAATTATATTTAGTATTTAATCATTAACAAGATTCCATTACATGGGACACCATTGGATGATCCGCAGTTGGACTAACCACCAATGGATGAGCCACCATTGGATAAGTGACTAGCCTCTGTATAATTTTTTAACACTTAATAAACTTTTATATTATTTTATATTAATAAATAATTTTATTTTAATATATTTTAGTATATGTAACCTCTAAAAGATAAATAATGATTATTTTTTTAATTTTTTTCACACTTTATCATGCCTTCTCTTTTTATACCATAACATCTTACCTTCTTATACCCACATTTTACCATCTTAAATAAATAATTTCCCTTCATTTCAATGAAATGTTGGAGTCAAATGACATTATTAGTTATCTCAAAACAAATCATGGAATGCTAAAAATTCAAGAGTAGAATTATTATGAGATGATATAAAGAAAATAAATCATGATCCTGTGATAAGTGGGGTTATTTTTTACATTCAAGTGGATGTAGAATGGTTATTATCTAGTCAATCACGGGTTATGAAGTTGATATAATAAAAATAATGGGTAGACCGGTTCTCTATAAATGAAAGACCATTCAATCCCAGCTTATTTATCCAATTTTATCAATATGTAGAGTATATTTATTTATAAGAAGAATTATTTAATTAGATGCATGATAAATTAACAGCCCAAAATTTTCCCTATCAGATCTGGTGCGGAAAACATATACATTGCATTTATAATATTGATACAAAAATATTTACCCATTTTTTCCAAAAAAAATTACAATGTGGAAAGGAAATATTGGATCACATATATACCCAAATAGGTTTTATGTGTAGAGTATTAGAAAATTATGAAAACTATTAGCAACATTGGTTTATAAACAACAAGATCGTAAATTTCAACATCATCTCCCACTATACCCTACATTCACCAAAGATAATCAACATCATCCAAGTGAAATATTTATAAATCCTTTTAATTTAACATATTTCCTCATAACATGGGGAAAATAAATCAAATTAAGGGATAAATAAAATTCATAATAAGAGTAAACATAAGAGAAATAAAACCATGATCATATGAAAGCATAAGATAATAATAAGTGTTTTTGATCATGAACATAACATTTGAAAAATATCATAATTATATATTAGGTAACCATCATGATTCATGAAATAAAACATGGGTATTCATAAAAAATGAGTTGTAAAATAGTAAAATAATACGATCCCGTCTAGTATAATATAAAACATGTTATCATGGATATAACATATAACATGACATAAATATGCATCCATGCTAACTTCTATGACTATATAACACTATGTAAATGAAAAATAAAGGAATTATTTTTTCATCATACGTCGATATGATGTCTCATGAGACTAAAAAATTACCCAATACATTATATCACTATCTCGGTGAACATATTATAACATTATCATGAAATTTTGTGCCATAGAAATAATAAAAAATTAAAAAAACATTAAGGTTTACCATGGATTAAGATGTAAATTTAATGGTATTCAGAAACACCATGAAATGATAAACATAATGAAAAAATAAAAATAATATAGAATATATCCTATAATTATATCGCCATTATTATGAAAGAATCATAAAATATTTTTAGCTTAGTTGTAAATTAAGTTTGAATGATCACTTGAAATAGTTCTTCAAAAAAATATACTTTCAGTTTCAAAAATTATTAAATAAAAAAATAATTTAAAATATACTAAAATTCTAATAATTATGCTTCAAGTAATTAACATTTATTGATGGTGTGAAAATCCACTCCTACAGTAAATGTAAAATAATATCATCATGAATATTTTTAAAAAAGTATTAAAATTATATTTTATAAATTGAAAATAATATGAAGTTAAAACCATTTTTTTGTCAAAAAAGAGTGAAAATGACTTACAAAATATTAAGCTAACAGTAAAAAAGTTTGTAATCAATTTAACAGTACATGTAAATGGAAGGAAAATGGAATTTTAAGGATTCATTTAAGAATATTATTTTTTGATAGAATGCCTATTGTAAATTTTCCAACTACCAAATGTGAATTAACCTAAAAAATAAAAAATTTGTATTCTTTTTAAATACCCATGGAAAATTGGAAATACAATACAACATAATATTATTTCATTTCACACATCATTATTTCCTGACATTATTATGAAGTAGTATTTTAACCCAAAGAATGTAATTTTGGTTATGATATCCCTTAGAAATTGTAATCTGTTGAATCATATGACCCATGAAGGTAATAATTATCAAATGAAAAATTGAATACATTGAGGTAAAATATACTCATTATATGTCAGATTCGTGGTTTGTGTATATAAATAAAAAAATAAATTATTTTTAAAAAAGGAATATATCTCAATGAAGCAAGAAATGAGATTAGAATCCCTTACCCCATGCATCTTTTTAGTGTTATGTACATGAAACAATATAATAGTGGTTATATAATGTTGTTAAATAATTCTATAGAAACATAAATATATATATATAACCATATATTTTGTTTTTATAACATCTTATGACCCATTAATTAAAAATATTTCATTATTCTTTTAGTTTCTATTGAGTTCATTTCATGGTTTCCTTATAAATTCATTGGTATAAAATTACGGATGTTCTTATAAAATGTGCATAAAATAAAAGAAGAAGAAGGTAATATATTTAATGAAAATAATGGGGTTTTAATTTTCCCACATATCAATTTTATTTATTACATTAGAACAGTTCATTTTATAAAATGTAAATAATAAATGTTTGTTTTATTTTGGTAGTTTTTTTGGACATCATGAACTAGTTTTCTTTTCATTACAATTATGAGTATATATTAGTTACAGAATATGAAATATTATATAATATACATAATAAAATATTTTTTTCTTGACTAATAGTTCTATGAAAATAAATTAAGTAATAAATTGAAAACTAACAAAATCATTATTCACAGAGATGATATATAGTCATAATTTTAACAAAAATTTCATTTCATTTAATTAGTGTAGATAATAAAAGTGATATATATGATATTGCATTAGAAACATAAAATTATATTATGTAAATTATTATGGTATTTTTATTCCATTATGTTTTATGATTTTTGGGTGAAAATACAATAATAAATGAATAAGAGAGAGGTATTTTGAGAAAATAACCACTTGAATATCACCTCCTTGAATGACATAGTGAGGAACATGGATTTAATATTTTTGTGAGAAAATAAGCACATAGACATGGTGAAAGTGGATAGGAAATGTTTTGGAATATATAATAGGTTATTCAAGTATTGCGATTATAAATATAATGATTATGGGTGGTATTTATACATGATGAGATGTGGTTTTAAGTGATTAATAATAGATATTTTATGTTTCAAGCAGAACATATTAAGGTCAAAGTAATTTTCATAACATTGATTCATAATTAATGTTTTTAAGGAAATTTATGTCAAATAAATACATCAACCATCCATTTAAATGTTAAATTTTTTAGATATGTTATGCTTTTATCTTTTTAGGTCAACCCTTGTCATTATTTTACCTATATATCTATAAAAAAAATTAATCATGATAAATTTTTTATAACAATAAAATAAATTGATCAAAAAATAACAATTACCTTATGATTCTAAATATTTTTTGTATTTTACCTCATTAAATTCATAAAATTTTCACTTTTATATTTAAAATTAATCCCATAGACACAATGAAAAGTGGGTTTTTGATTTGAAGAAATTATATTTTTTAAATATTTTCACATTCAATTTTAATGTTTAATTGACTAAAATTGTCTACATATATTTTAATTATGATTAATTAAAATAATTAAAATATAAAACCAATTTATTATATAATTTAACAATGATTATCAATTTTAAAAAAAATGAAGTTTTCAAATTAAATGCAGTATTTTCCACTATTTATCAAAAAATAACTTATATATGAAAAATATAAAAAATTAACCCTATGATAATTTTGATATCCATATTTTAAAAATTATTTATTTTATATATTACATATTAAGGTGTCAAAATATAGTTTTAAAATTTTTTCTCCATCACAAGGTGCAAAATTGTATATAAAAAATGTAATTATTTTTTTCATGAAAATTTGATTTATTATTATCTTACGCATATAAAACATATATGAAGAATTTAAAAACATTTAATTGAATATAAAACTTCTTAGTTTAATTATTTTTTCCACTTGTATTATTTAATTTAATTTATTAAGAGAAAATACCATTTCCAGCAAAATAATTTTTTTTATTAGAATAATTCAATTATGTTCAATTAGTATTTAATTTCATTCCATATTATTTAGTAACCAATGAAATAATTTTTCAAAACTGTGTAAATAATATTTCTATATATTGTTTAATTTTTATCTTCACTATCACAATAAAATTTAGATGATAATAATTCTATTAAAATAATTATATTTTGGAGTTTATTTATGCTTTATGTTTGGTGCAATGTAATATATCGAAGATATTGAATTTATTTTCAAAAAAAATCATACATCTAATCTTATTTTGTTACATTTTACCTAAAATAAAATTAATTTTTACATATACATTCATTACTTAAAGATATATATAATGATGATTCCACTTACTCATCGCATCCTCAGGTTCCAACATAGATTCCTCAAATTAGTGTATGTTCTGTAAAAAATTAACTATGTGTGTGGTATTTTTGCATAGATTTAATACCTATAATCTGGAATCTATACTTTATGTTGTATATTAAAATTTCCTCTGGTCAATTGGTGTGACCTTTGAGTTTACTACATCTGAACGACCAGTTCTATAATTCCTCTAAAGAGATACATGGAACACATCATTTTCATGAGATGTATTTTGTAGAGGATTCAATCAATGAGATACCATCATGATAAGATCTTGAATTTAGAGAACAATTCATCCCCTAAAATTTAAAATTAAATATTGAAGATATAATATAGATACTAGTAAATTCATTTTTAAGAAACTAAAATCCTAGAAAGGGTTAATAAAACCTCTTCTTGAAATTAGATAATGTAAAAGGTGATGATCACCCCAAAAATAAGATTATAATTATAAAAAAGTGATAATATGCACCTTGAAGAGAATCTTAATGTTCAATTTCTTATGTATACAGATAGATAACATTGAAATTATAATATTAATCATCAAAATCCCATTAATCTATTCTGGGATAGGATGAAAATTTTTTATCAGTAAGAAATGTAGACATATTAAATTTTTTAAAAATCATTTTTAAAGTGGTGAAGAATTAAATTACTTTCGTATCTATGATCATGAGTATATATACCAATAAGATAGTTATAGTTTCATACTTTAATATAAATTCCACAAAAAAACTCATGTTTTATTTAAATGATGGGAATGATTTTTTTTAATTCCAAAAGAACTTGAATAATCTATCATGGATTACTAAATCCATATATGATAACATTCTATTATTCCGGCATTTAGGTGTTAACCATAACCAACATGTTAAGTACAAGATATAATATCCCATAAATAATATTCACTTATATGATGAAAAAACTACTTTAATCTTTAAAATTGTGTAGTAATACCCAATGTAAAAAAGATATCATTTGAGAAATAACTATCTATAAAATTAAACATAACTAATCAAGACAAATAATAAAACCCAAAAATGTGATGGATTTGATCACATAGACTTCAAATATTAAATTTTCATTTAATATAAAAGTAACATAAATAACTCTTAATATATTCTATCAAAAAATTCTTATCCATAATAACATAACCTCTATAAATTTCATCCATTTCCATAAATAACCTGAAATTCCTCAAGGACAGAATAATATCATATATTCTCAACTAATATTAATCCACATTTATTTCTCAAATAAAATCTCATTTTATTCTATTTATCTTAATAATATAGGGTTCACATAATTGTGAAAACCTTTTGAGATAACATTTATCTCTTGAACACAAAATAATTTCCAAAGTCACAGTTTTCTATAAAAAATATATTTCCAAAAAATGAACTAAACCCTAATTCATGGGATATGTTAAATATATTATATAAATTTTATACTAACCGGGAAATCATGTTGGCTAGTGGTAGGAGATTAACCCTTGTTGTCCTTAGATTGTGGGTTCAATTCCTGTGGGCTTTATAGATGTGACACGATGTCACCCATTCGATGAGTTGTACATTTCTCTAAAACTATATTATTATAATCCTTACATAATATTATTAATGTGAGAATAATACTAAAAATAAAAAAAATTATTTATTAACATCAATGATTATCTCATACTGTTCATTTTTCATCCCAAAATGTGATAACACATCATTTACTAAAAAAAATTAATGTATCCAAATATACCATTATCCATCATAATATTTGTTAACATAAATCCTTAAAAGTGTTTCTAATACATTTATCATATTATCTACGTAAAAATTATAAACCAATTGTAATATCGATGAATCATAAATATAGACCATTGGAAATCATACTAATCTTTAATGTTTTCTATGCCCTCCTCTAATACAAACTATAACAACACAAAATAATAACTTCTGGATCTCATCCTAAAAATATAAAAATGAAATTCATATAATTGTTACTAATAAATGTGACATACTTTTCTCAATATAATTATACAACAAAGAAATTAAATAATGGGTCACTAACATAACAAAGGAGCTTTTAGTTTGATTGTTTTTTAATTAAGAATAAATTATAGCAACATGGGTTAATAAACAATCATATCATAAATATTAACGCAATATCCTTCTATAAAAAACATTCACAATATCTTATAAACACCATTTATGTTAAATAATTTGAAACACGATTCATTTAACAACATTCTATATAACCTTTAGAAAAGAAAACATAATAAGGGTGGGCATATATGATCAGTATGGGTAACAATAAGAGTAATCAAATAGTGATTATATGAAAGCATAAGATGATCATAATTGAATGGCATCATGAACATACAAAATTAAAATTATATCATCTATGTAAACATTCGAAATTGTGAATTGATATGGCCTGGAAATTTAAAAGAAATTTTTTTTCGTAAATTCGTTGGAATTTTACAAGCCCGCATTTTTTGATGGCACATGATTCTGAGGCTTGGTGTGCCCGGAATCATTTTCTGATGTTTTTTTCATGGACATTCAGTAAACGTAGGTGTGGGTGTTTCTATATTTTTAACCGCTGATCGGAATTGATATCTGAGGAGACCAACGAAATCATCGCACCGTTATTTCCTTAAGGAGACCATTTCCATAGTTTCATTTTATACAGGATGGAAGATATAAATTTGGATTTATAATTAAATTTATAAATTAAAATAAATGTGTGTGCAACACATTTTTATTTGAATGGTGGTTAATGTCTCTCGGTAGAGGATAGGCGTGGTTCCCACCACACCCTAACCTTCCATGAGAGGATATACCTAGGGTTGGGTCCCACACGAACACAAACCCCCCAACTCCCCTTGAAACCCTCCTTTGAAACTCATGGACATCACTTTGATATAATGAATCCACCTATCCCCTATTAAATTTTTTAAACAATCCATCATCCCTCATTATGGTTCCACCACAATTAATTAATAACTTAATTAATTAATTTGAGTTTTCGAAATCTTTTGAGTTTATTTTACAACACTAAAAGAATACATTAATTTCATTTAATTAGGTTGGAACATGTTACCTTGGTAGAACTTTTAGAGAATTATAGTGAGAGCAGTCTTCTATGATGAATACGAAGAATGCCCTTTCTCTCCAATGAAGAATGATGGAACCGTATTCAATCTTCATCCAAGCCACAATAGGAGGATCTGTCCACATGGGATGTCAACTACGCTTTTTCTTCAAACATTTCCCGACATCAACGAAATAGACGTCCATCTACCATGATGCCAGACTTCCATTACAACATCTTCCGTGGCTCATCGACGTGCAGCGTCAAATACGAGGTAGGTGGTTTCCTATAATTTTAAATGATTAAAATTATACTTTCATTCTTATTGAATGATAGTCTTCGTCTATGGACATTTTTTTCAGTCTAACACAGAGGGTGCGGGACAAACAAACATGGCCTAACAACCCTCTGAAAATGCATGATTTTTTTGGAAACTAAGGAGGTGTTGGAAGAGGCTTTGGAGACATCAGAGGCAGTGGTCACGCGCCAGCTGCAAGGAGGAAAATCGTTGCCTACAACCGCGGGACGCTCATGCTGAAGAACCGGCTTGCTAATGCCGGCCGGGTTGGTGGACTGTGGCACCCGCAGGTGCTGCGTGAAGGAGATGAGGCCCGAAACCAAAGGCCGCTTTCAGGATGAATTGGTGGGTTACAACTAGCTGGGAAGATGAATCATTGTTCCCGCAGGCACCGCGTAGTAGTGGTACCGCGGGCCGCTCACTGGAGAACTGGCTGGGCTAGGAAAGTCATAGCACCGCTTGGCGCCACATGGGAAAAACAGCAGCCCACAGTGTGGGACACTCGCGCAGGAAAAAACTGGCCGGCTACGGCCAGTCGGGCTGGGAGAGGCGGCACAGGTCGGCGCCGCCGGGAAAACCAGACCAGCCCGCTCTGTGGGCCGGATCTGTAGGTGGGCACGCCCCACTGGGCTGGGCCAACCCCCCATCCAGGTCGGACCCACCAAACTAGTTTGGGAATACCCTGAGCCAATTCAGACCTGCCGAACTAGGTTGGACCGACCTTCCAGGCCACTAGGCTTGACAGGTCGGGCCTGTTTAACACAAACGTGAATAACATCTAGACTGCGCGTCCGATCGACTCGCTGTTTGCAGCACTGGGATCCTCACGAAGAGTCTGTCATTTTGCGACACTCTATGTGAGTTTTTGATGATTTGTAAAATGGTCAGGTTTGGATCAAGCATAAATCCAACAGGGCCCCTAGAACGGAAAAACCAATATCTCTAAGATATGACATCTAATTGATGTTGCATCTATCATGATGGGTTTCTTTTGATGAGACATAACATTAGGATACATCAACTCAGGACTTAATTGATTAATCATTTCTTGACCCAAGGAGAGGACCCTCTAGGAATCGAGCATGCTGGGTGCATTAACCCAAGAGCTGGCTGCTATGACTTCTGTACCGGAATCCTATGTGGGTTCGTCAGCAAAAACTATTGTACTAGAATCCATTGTGGGTTCGATGATGACTATAGCTATACCAGAATCCTGTTCGGTTTCGACAATTCTGACATAGTATATAGTCGTCTATCTTGTGTGGGTCCAAAAGTATAGAGGAATCAGAAAATACATCTGATCATCACTATTACTCTAGAATTGTGGGAATTAATCCTGTGTGGGTCCGACTGCTTAGTTCGAATGTATCCAGTGTGGGTCTGACAGCTTAGACGAGATAGTTGGACTAAATCTTGTGTGGGTCTAATAGCATAGACAAGATAGTTGGACTACAACCTATGTGGGTCTAATAGCTTAGATGAGATTGATGGATTCTATCCTATGTGGGTCTGACAGCTTAGTTGGTCTTGTATCTTGTGTTTGTCAGATAGAGTAGATGATCCAGGGGCTACATATGGTCATATTTATCTATCTACTATTGTGGCATACCTGTGTGAGATGCGTCATGTCTTTCAACCATTATCATCATGGTGTTTGACTTTACTTCCTGTGTGGACTGGATTATTCTTGGGCACGAGAGTTTGACCCGAACTATGATTGATAACTTAGGTATATGTATGGGAATATACCTAAGTAGGGTTGATTGATACCTCGTGTTTGTATCTTTCATATTCTGTTTATCCTTTGTGGATATTGTGAGACCTTGTGGGTCTCAGGGTCGCTACTAAGTATCGTATACTCACTAATGCACGGGCTATGCCCACACCTCGTTGTGTTGGATGTAGATGACTAACTGCACTGATAGGGGAGGAGAGTGCCATGACTGGATGGTAACCATAGGTGGACCATGGGGCGAGTCGACACACGGTGGAGACTGAAAGACGTCAGTGTTGAGGTGGTCATCTCTACCAACCCTTCTGGTGGGAATCCTCTGAGGACACAACAAGAGTTGTTCAAGGTTTTCAGTTGTTGTCCCATTTACTTGTACTCATTGTTTGGTTGGGTTTGTATACTGGCCCATTTATTTCCAAGAACACTATTTTTAATTTTTTTACTTAGTGTTAACTTCCAATTGCGTAATCTGTTTTGTTTGTTTACTTTTATAATGATAAATCATTCCCAGCATAGATATTTAAACCTTCGGTGATAGTCGCCAGCATTTGGCCTATGGAAGGTGGGCATGTGATTGATAACTTACTTGGTGAACTGCAGCACCCGTAGGTGCTGAGCGGAGGAAAAGCGGCTAGAAACTGAGAACCACATGCTGGATGAACAAGACAGCTACGTCCAGCCATGTAGATGATTCGTTGCGCCCATTTGTGTCGTGTGGTAGGGGAACTGTGGCCCGCAATCACGAGTCGCTCGCTGGTGAACCGGCCGACCACTTTCCATCCAAGATGAGGAAGTCACAGTGCTTCTAGACTCCGCCTGGGAAGAAGAGCAACCTGATGTGCGGGCCGCTCGCGTTGGACAAAACCGGCCGACTTCGGCCGACGAGGTAGGGAGAAATGGCGCCACTCCTCCCCGCCGGGTGAACCGGAATAACCCGCTCCGAAAGACGGGTCTTCAGGTGGTCCGGGCCCCACCGTGCCAGGATGACCCCCCATCCAGGTCGTACCCGCCAAACAGGGCCGGCGTGACCCCCAGACAGGTCTGGCCCGCCGAACCTGGTCAGACCGACCTTCCAGCCCACTGGGAATGACGGGCTGTGCCCTTTTCTCTTAAACGTGAATAACATCTAGACCGCGCGTATGATCGATGCGCCGACTATGGCACTGGGATCCTTTCAACAAGGTTTTCCATTTGTGATACTTTATGTATATTTTTGATAAATTTGGAAAATGGCCGAGTTTGGATCGTGCGTAAATCCAACCAGGCCCCTAGAAGGGAAAATCCAATATCTCTCAGACTGAGCGTCTGATTGACGCGTCGTCTATTGTGATACATTTATTTTGATGAGACAAAAAATTGGGATATATCAACTATGGATGAATTTATAGAAGTTGAGAGAGTATTTGGGAAGAGGTTGTCCGAACCAAAAGGCTTTTAAGGCCTGAAAAATTGGATATAAGTTGGGTCCTTTTATAAGGGGGGGAGGGGCTCTTTAGGAAAAACTAAAAGTATTAATTTATAATAAATTCATATTCGGTTTATAATGGCTCAAAGTGTATTATTTATATGTTAAGATGGGGATGGGTCGAAAACCACTCATCCAATAGGTTTTACACAGGTTTGTGTCACTATATTAACCTTATATTTTAGTTTTAACTCTTAGTTAATTAGTTTAACAATTACCATGTCACTTTGTATTTTTATATTATATAGATAATAAACATACTACATACATTAAAAATACCCCCAAGTGGTCCATTAATGTTACACCTATCATGATATAAGTCTCTTGGACAAACCTTAGATTTTTAGGAATTTAATATCAATTAATAATATAATATTTGTTGTAAAAACTCTTTTATGTCAGTTTTGACACTATTCAATAATTTATTTTTTAAAAAATTGTAACAGAGCGATTACTTCGAAAAAAGTTAATTAAACCATTCA
Source organism: Viscum album (assembly GCA_963277665.1). Lineage (NCBI taxonomy): Eukaryota > Viridiplantae > Streptophyta > Magnoliopsida > Santalales > Viscaceae > Viscum > Viscum album. The sequence goes on from OY728136.1 coordinate 137,933,545, forward strand.
TAACATGTCATATTAACCTATAAAATTAGCGTAATTTATAAAAAGTCTCAATTTATATTTATTTGGGTATCTACAATATCAATCATTTTAATTCTTCACTATTATGGTAATTACTGCATCACCATTGTGTCATAAATAAATTAAATTATATAATGTATAAAAAATATAAATAAAATAAAATTATGTATAAAATCTTTTTATATTTCTAATGAATATTTATAGTCGAAAATCCAACATATATAACCCTATGTAAAAAATTGTTTTTCTAAAAGATATATCTTTGTGTCATTTTTGTATTCATTTTATCTTAATTAAAATAAAGTGTCCCTATCACTTACATGTGGCACCATGGGGTCCCAAAATCGACCCAAAGATTACCATGGTCGAAAAGGTATCAACCAATAAGGTTAGGACACTTTTTAGGGTAAATTGTTATTATTATAATATTATTTTTTAACCCTTATTTACCGGATTTACCTTTTAACCATGATAAATAAAATATTTACCGAAGTAATTATTCAAAATGTCTAAAAATAAAAGTTTCATATTTAAAAAATTTGAACAATCTGATTCCAAATATGGAATCCATTTTTTCGAAATTCAGAACACAGAAGTGGCCGAAATTAATTTAAAATTAATTCTTGTTGTCAAAACAAAAAGCGTGTTTTTAATATATAATAACTATCAAAAGATTGATACTTGTTTATGTTTGGTTTAATTGTGAAAATTATGTACAATGACCCAAATTGTATTAAATAGTAAAAATATATTCTAAATATAATTTGAAACCACCCAATTCATAATTTATCACTATTAATTATTTTGATTAAAAATGTTGTTTTAATTAAAATTTAGTAATTTTCACTATTCACCAAAATATTAAAGTTATCTGAAAAGTACCACAATTTCACCCTAGGCTAATTTCAATATTCCGAATCCAAAAATAAATTTTATTTTGAGAGATAGAATTTATAAAACTTCAAAAAGTATGTATTACTATTCATAACGGCTAGTTTGATTGGTTGTGGTGTGTTAGAACTCGATGTTGCGTACAACACACGCTATTGCATTATTCAAAGTGAAGCGTACCATAGAAGATTAGGGTGTTACATTCTCCCCTCCTTCAATAAATTGCATCCTCGCAATTTTAAATTTTTCTTTGAAAATAAAAGGTTGAAAATAGAAAATATCTTTGTGGGAATACCCACATCAGAAATTGGGTTACTAAAATTTAGTCTTAATATGATGAAAAGATAAATGAAAGGGTCACCACCAAATTATGATCTCGATTAGGGGTAAATTGGTGGAAATTAGAGACATATAATTGGAGGAAAAAAGTAAATATTTATAGGTAGTGATTGAGGTCATCAATCACAAAAAAGTGCAAAATTGAGGTCCTTAAATTCATTAATCTATGATGATTTGAAATAACATCGGTTCAACAAGACATAAGGTATTAGGATAACACATTTTTGGTTTTAGGATTCCTTAAATAATGTATAATAATTAATTTCTTCATAGAATAAGAGAAGAAGGAAAATATATTCTTGACAAGTAGAGTTCCATCCTTTAACTAATTTCTACCACAAACTCATCTTTCACTCTAAAAGATAATTGAACGTAAAAAATATATTCTATTTATCCTATTCGTATAGGGCTCCAAAAAAATAAATTTATAATTCATCAACCAGATATTAAAAAAACTACATTATTTAATCTCATACATTACGTGGTCCAGTGGTAGGTGATACACCCTTGTCGCCCTTCAGTTGTGGGTTCAAGTCTTGCAGCCTTGCTGGACGCGATGGGTTGCCGTCCAACCTCTGGGTTGTCCATTTATAGAAATCTATAAATAATCCAAACTAGAACTATCCAAAATGCTTTAGTCCAAAAATGAAGATCACTTTTGCTGCGTAATAACATGTGAACACCTTCATCATGTATTATTTTATAACATTGCAACATCCTGAATTACCATAAAACCTTATTGATTACATTCATGATCCCTTATTCCTTAAATAATAATGGATAAACTCTGTCAATCAAAAAAAATTAAACCCCATTAATGAAGGAATATGAAAATAATTAATCAGTTTCAAGGTAGTCAAGAAATTCCAATATAATTTATAAAAAACAATCATGTATTATTCCAAAATCACTACCTCGGTATCAGAACTATATTATGTTTTATCATTCTCTCAACCATATATTTTTTCAAAAATTTATCTTGCTATTGAGTCACCTTTTTTTGTTCCACACAATCTCATGTCCTTAATGAAATAATACTTTTGTACAATCCTTATATACTCCATAATTATTATAACAAGTACATTGTCAATGAAACACTCAAATGACATAATCAACATAAGAAATCTAATCATTTTTCTTCATCTGTGGTAGTATCATAACTTGATTATTATCCAATAGCATCATTTGTGGAAAAGTCTGATGATTGGGACATAGGTTTTCGTAGTGTCCAAACTTCTTGAAAATGAAGCATTGTACATTTGAAACCATTTTCTTACCCTTGCAGTCACGTACTTTGTGCCCTTTTTCTCCACACTTATAAAAAAATCCCATTCCTTTCAGGCAAGTTCTAGGGTGTTTCTTCCCATAGTTATCACATATGGGGAAATTCTTCTTTTCCCTCTTTCCATTATCCATCATTCTCTCTTCCATCCTCTTCTTCTCTTGCATCCCTTCAAAGCCATAGTACTCAGTAAACTCTTTAGTTATCTTATCCACACATGATACTATTTCTTCATATGATGATAATATGTGGGAGACTATTTCCCTTCTAAAGGATGTCTTAATACTATGAATGATACGATCCTTATTTCTCTTTGGATCATGTGCATTGCTGTATTTATCATTCCTTCAACTGGGTTCCATATCTAAACAATGGCATAAACTAGATTAGTTTATTAATAACAATACCTAATCCAAAACTTTTAAAACACATAACATAAATTAAATAGTTTATGGATATAATCCATAATCATAAAAATGACTCATTTGAGGATGTATATACTCATAAACCATTCATAATGGTTTGTAAAAAAATGAGAATTATCCTAAGCATATCCCCCATGAGTGTCGTAACCAAGAGTGCAGCAAGGACCGTTGTTGTGGAACAGTTGCCATTTGAGTCTATCTCAAAGAGGTGTTGTTGGGTTTTACACCTAGGTACATATGTGCCAGAGCTGCATCTACCTGCTCATATCCAGATAGGGATGTATTGCTCGTAAAACTCACAAAATCTCTACAATACCAAAATTCTAGGATGTTCTTCTATACTAATCCCCAACATCTATTTTAGGGTTATGTGCTCTAACCAGAGTTTATCTAAATCTAGTGTCCAAGGTTATTGGTAAACTCCCTCTGATACCAACTGTAACGCCGCAACCCCAGTTACCCAGAGTCGGTGCATTATTTTAATACATCAGCATGATTACAAGGAATCAAGTCCCAAAGAACCGATCAGTTTAGCAGTCTTGGAAAATAGATTACATACATGAATGTTACATTACACTGCATAACATACAAAACAACAAAAATAATCCTTTATGAACACCATTATTCCCTTGGATTAACCTTTCCGATCATTCACATTACTCTTATTGGAATCCTGGGAAAAATAAATCATATAAAGGGGTGATATCAAATGCTCAGTAAGTGTAAGAAATACAGTGGAAACTTTCAAAAATAAACAAAAAAAATTAAGGAAATGTATAAAATGACAACAAAAGCCTTTTAAACTTGAACTTCAGCATAATATGGAAAAAATAAACTGAAATAATGCCATTTACATATTCACATGGATATTCTACTAATCGAACAGTCACATGTAATATCACTAACCACATTCATAATGATGGAATTCATGATGCCGAACATTAATTTCTGTGTCGAGGCCTCGTGCCAAGACCTAAGGGATAACTGTAACCAGAACCCAACCTCAGAGAGCCTCTGTAACCGGACTCCATCCCAAAGTGCCTCTAATAACCGGACACCAACCCAGAGTGCCTCTAATAACAGTACACCAACCCGGAGTGCCACTAATAACCGGACACCAACCTGGAGTGCCTCTAATAACTAGACACCAACCCGGAGGGCTTACTTTTACCAGTCCCCAACCCAGAACATACAAGTCCAACACATTCATCTTAAGAAGAGGATGAAATATAAATAAACATTTGTATTAAAACTAACATACAAAATGTCAAAATTTTAATCATAAACCATTAGTGGCATAAAAATAACTCATCCATAGTCATAAATATCACAAAATCATAAATACAATATAGATGATTTGTATCATAATAAATCAACTTGAAACAAGTTTAAAATTTTTCAAAGGATGTTGACATAGATGAAATCAATACTATTTGAGAGAAATATCTCTTTTTTTGAAATCATTAAAAATTTGCATAATTATAGAGAAAACCTTTATTTTGAGAAATATCTTTATATGATTGTGAAGGAAGATTAAAAGGTGTAATAACAACGGAGAATAACCGCACCCACCGTATAAGTTAAAAAAACATTGTTAGCATAATTTTGTCAAAAGGATAAAAAGGACCTTGTTTGGAAAATGACGAAATGATTCCTTTATAAACCTCTTATAAAAAGTCAAACAAGGGTGTAAATGTCTTTAACCAATATTCATGTAAATTTTAAAAATTATTTGAAATACATTTTTAAGAAACATTTATGTGGATGAAAAAGAGACCCCAGTAGATTATTACATATATACAACCTCGGATAATGAAGAGATTGCGAAATAAACCCTTACCAATTTGGTAACTTATGAAACGTACAAACCATGAAAGAGGTATCATACAATGAATATGTAAATAAACATAAATCAAACTGTATTACACAAAGAATATAATTATGGGTAGTACATACACCACACAAAATGTAATAGTGGCAATATGGCATGAATCTCATGAGAATAAGGAGTGGGATGAAAAACCCTTACCTTGCACTTTCCTTTAGTCGATGGTACGTTTAACCGCCTGTATGAATATCGTAGTATGTTATAACATTATTCAAGAACCATATTAATATTTTTTATATCATACATGATTCATTTATGACTTTATATTACCTATTTAATAATAATTTTCATGTTATGTTTACATTCCGTGTAATAATCACTTTCTTTATCCTATGTGTTTAACTTGTTACTCTTGGTTGTATCACTTAGATCATGATTTAAATACATCCAGAATATAAATCATGACAAATATATCATATATATTTACAATATAAATATGTATAATTGACATATATATGAAATGGAAAACACCGATTATGGAGACGGTAGTCCGTACGTACGCATAAACGTTGTTTCTATTTTCATTAAGTATTGAATGGAAGTTAGTGAATAATATATATGTAAGTAAATAAATCCTTATATATATAAATATATATATATCTCCATTAGAATTATTGTTTCATATATTACATACTTATAGAAATATATATTTTTATAATCATCGATAATGGTCAACTTTGAAATAAATCTCATCGCGTCGTGGAGATGGTAATCCGTACGTACGCATGAGCAAAAATATCATTATATTTATATTAAAATAATATATAATTGGATGGTATATAATATATACAGAATAATTATCATTTTATATTTATTATTTACATGAATTACAAATCATTATTATACCCATCCAAATAATAATATATTGAATAACAATTATTCCATGACGTGGAGACGGTAAGTTGTACGTACGCACGTATGGTGACATTTCATTCAAAGGATGGATAAAATACTGAATATAGTTGTACCATATTTATAATAATATTAAATTATATAGGAGATACTGGATTCATTATTTTAGAATGGTAATAACAAACAAAGAATAAGTGGAAGAAGAAAGGAACTTGAAAAAGGGTGGTGAAATCATTACCTCTTCTTCGGGTTCTTCCTTTTGATTTGATCAAAAGGGATCCATAAGTTGGATTTTGGACTAAATGAAGGCCTATTTGATGAATATAGGGAATTTGAGAGAGTATTTTAGCATATTTTGGCCGATCCAAAAGTCTTTGAAGGTGTGAAGAATTGTTATGAAGATGGGTCCTTTTATAAGGGGGGAGGGGCTCTTTAGGAAATACAAAAAGTATTAATTTATAATAAATTCATATTCTGTTTATAATGGCTCCAAAGTGTATTATTTAAATTTTAAGATTGTTATGGGTCGTAAACCACTCATCAAATAGGTTTTAGACAGGTTTGGGTCACCATAATAACCTTATCGTTTAGTTTTAACTCTTAGTTAATTAGTTTAACAATTACCATGTCAAGTTGTATTTTTATATCATATAGTTAATAAACTTACAATATTCATTCAAAATACCCCCAAGTGGTCTATTAATGATACCCCTATCATTATATATGTCTCTTGGCCAATCATTAGTTTTTAGGAATTTAATATCTATTAATAATATAATATTTGTTTTAAAAACTCTTTTATGTCAATTTTGACACTATTCAATAATTGATTTTTGAATAAATCATAACAGAATTATTACATAGAAAAATGTTAATTAAATCATTGATAACATGTCATATTATCCTAAAAAATTAATGTAATTCATAAAATGTCTCATATTATATTTATTTGGGTATCTACAATATCAATCATTTTAATTTTTCACTATTATGGCAATTACTACATCACCATTGTGTCATAAATAAATTAAATTATATAATATATAACAAATATAAATAAAATAAAATTATGTATGAAATATTTTTAGATTCCTAATGAATATTTATAGTCAAAAATCCAACATATATATCCCTATGTAAAAAATTTTTTTCTAAAAGATATATGCTTGTGTCATTTTTGTATTCATTATAACTTAATTAAAATTAAGTGTCCCTATCACTTACAAGTGGCACCATGGGGTCCCAAAATTGACCCAAAGATTCCCATGGTAGAACATGTATCAACCAACAAGGTTATGACACGTTTTAGGGTAATTGTTTATTATTGTAATATTAATATTTAACCCTTATTTACCAGATTTACCCTTTAACCATGGTAAATAAAATATTTACTGAAGTAATTATTCAAAATTTCTAAAAATAAAAGTTATCTATTTACACAATTTGAACATCCTGAATCCAAATATGGAATAAATATTTCCAAATTCAAAACACAGAAGTGGCAGAAATTAATTTTAAATTAATTCCCGCTGTCAAAACAAAAAACGTGTTTTTAAGATATAATAACTATCAAAAGATTGATACTTTTTAATGTTCAGTTTAATTGTGAAATTATGTCCAATGACCAACATTGTATTAAATGGTAAAAAATATTCTAAATATACTTTTAAACCACTCAAATTAATTATTTATCACTATTAAATATTTTGATTAAAAAAAGATGTTTTTAATTAAAATTTAGTAATTTTAACTATTCATCAAAATATTAACGTTATCCGAAAAGTACCAAAATTTCACCCTAGGCTAATTTCGATATTCCGAATCCAAAAATGAGGTCCATTTTGAGATATAGAATTTATAAAATTTCAAAAAGTAGGTATTACTATTCATAACGGCTAGTTTGATTGGTTGTGGTGTGTTAGAACTCGATGTTGCGTACAATACACGCTATCACATTATTCAAAGATAAGTGTACCGTAGAAGCTTGGGGTGTTAAATTTGAGGTTATTAAATACTTGTTAATTGAAATGGGGGGTTATGGATGTTATTTATACTTTTGGATAGATGGGTTTATGTAATTAAATAATGATTATTTTATGTTTAAAGACAACAACATTGTGATGCCATAAAATTCAATGACTTTTCATGATAATGAATGTTATTTAAAAAGTTGAGGGTCGATAAATAACTCAATAAACCATTAATGTATTTTAAAATTCAGGTTTGTTAAGGTTGAACATTTTAATATTAACCCCTATTAATATGTTACCTATATTATTGTGAATAATTTTTTTACCATGGTAAAATTTTTATACATGAAAATTTAATTGTCCATAAAAACAAGAAATATACCTTTTGATTTCTAATATATAATATATTTTATCAAATTAAATTATCAGAGTTAAAAAAATATTTAAAATTAACTCATCAACATAACGAAAAAGAATATTTTTAAATAGAAATGGTCAAATATTTGAAATGCATTCATATCTAATTTCATTGTAAAACATTTTATTAAAAAAGAATATGTGGTATTTATTGATTTAAAATTAAAATAATTATACATTAAAAAATAATAAAACATCTATATGAATAAATTATGTAAAAATTTAGTTTTCGATTAAATTAGACTATTGTTCACCATTCATAATATATTTACTTATTAGAAAAAAATTAATAATTAACCCTAAGATAATTTTTTATTACAAAATTACAAAGATGAATTTTATTCTCATAAAGAACATATAAACGTGTGAATTGTTTTTTAAAATACATTCACCCAAATAATGTAGCATAACTACCGTTAGAAAAATATAGCTTTATGCTAAACTTTGGGTATATTATACGTTAATCCTATCAACCATATTGGATGAATTGTAAAAATTTATTGAAAATAAAAATTATAAATTTCATCATCATATTTCAATAAAAGTGATTAATTGAACTTATTTATATAAAATTCCATTGTAATAATAAACATTATTATTCAATAAATACTCTTCCATTATATTCAATAGGATTTTATTTTCATTCCTAATTAATTAGTAACCAATGAATTAAATTTATAATAATGCTTCACATATACTTTCATAATTTAGTTAACCATGTTCATCTCCTCCATTTCAATGTATATGTGATAACATTTTTGTTAAAATTATATTATTATGATTCTTTTTTATGGTTGATGTATGATGAAAAGAAAAATATATAAGTGAATAAATTTATTTTAAAAAAAATGCATAACCTAAATTATTGTGGTGTTACAATATCTGCTAAGGAGTTGCATTTTCCCCAAAATAATGGAAAATGTGTTAAAATCTTCCTCATCATGGAGTTTCTGACTATCAAGGTATAATTCTCAGGAATAGAGATAGTTTTGTTGATGATGATTCTTTTCATGATATGACTGGTAATAGTACTCTATAATGGCATGTAGCTACTATGTTTGATTGAGAATGAAAACATGGTTTCATGATTATTCATCATTTGTTATGTCAATGATAAGGGGACTTTCATACTACTAGAATGTATTATGTGTACCTGTTATTCATTGTGAAATGTGTGGATATAGTTAACCACTGTAGATAACTCATGGTAAAACTGATGGAAATGTGTAATTCTTCCACTATATATATCTCTATCATTAACATAAGTTAAATTTATCCATATTGGATTCAATTTTTTTGTTGATGAGATGGAATAAGCTGAAATAAAACAAGGTGTCTTCTTCCTTACTATGGTTATCTATAAAATAGGAGATTAAGTTTGTACCCTTGGATAAAATACTTTAATTGAGATAATAATTAGATCTATGAAGATTTTAATCCAATGGATCATCCAAACATAACCAATTATTTGGATGATCCTAGATATTAACTAGATATGTTAGTGAAATTATCAGGTGGGTATGATGTAGAAAAATTTTCAATTGATGATGTTGAGGTGGTGGATGCCTCAATCAAAGATTGTAGTGACCCTAATATAAAAAATATCCATTTTATGTTTTTTAGAAATACTACTCCTCGAATTAATATATGTATCATAGATAGTATCTTTAGTGAATGAGATAATTATGAGGATGAGAACAAGGACTCTAGATATGAACAAACCATATTATATTTAATATATTCTAATGATGTATTAGATGTCTCAGATGGTATTGATATTGATAATATTGGTGATGATGGTAATGTATATAATGTAGAAGATAATGAGGATAATGAAATAAAGGGACCTAATCATAATATGGTTATTATGTTGACATGATTCCTAACCACATCCATACCCTAATAGTTATGCTACCTAAATTAGGACTACGTAGAGATCGGGATAACAATGAACCGAAAGTATTGTGTGTCCTTGTTCATCTAGATATGTACTATTAGAGACAAAAATTATAGAGTATACAATTTGGGATGTTGCATCATCTAGAGATGATACCCTAATATTTTAAATGTGGATAATTCCCTACTTCTATCAATGTTGACCATACTGATGTGACTTCTACCAGAGTGGTTGTAGATTCTCATGTTGTGTGGTAGAAATTCCCAAGTCATGTGTAGCCTATTTTTGAGTATCCATATTACAGGGGTATTGATGAATACGTTAAAGAGAATATATTTTCTCAAGGTGTTATTCTATTATTATTAGATGAGTTATTGTCTAATGGGGATAATTTTCCTAGTTCCAAACATCATCGGCTATCCTATGTTGATTTAGATGATGAACGGTGAGGTGATAACCATAATAGTAAACAAGATCATGGATTATCATATATATTAGATGGAGTTGGGATAGATCCAAAAATATAATTAGTATAATATTTTAACCATGATGGTGAGATTCAAGACATCCCTTTAGATGTACCTACTTATAGATTAGAGATTACATAAGATGTTATTCTTATTGTTGAAATGCATGCATCACAAGTTTCTTCATATAAACTTTCCATATATGAATTGTAGTATTTCAGTGGGAGAGTCATTAATGAAATCAGTGGGATTTGGTCATCACAAAAACCTAATGTCACCCTGATATGTGAATAAAATAATAGGAACCTCTTTGATTTGGTTGAATGTCATATCATTTAGTTGAATAATTTTCATATTCATGAATTTTTGATTAATAAATGAAGGTTTTCCAATTAAATAATGATCATTGAATTGGTTATGAATAAAAATAGAAACTCCTTTTTATTAATAATTTTTCAATGATGGAGAGGTTAGAGATTTTACCCAAATTTATTTTTATAACTTTTCCTTCACCTCCATTAGCCTCAGTTGATATCGTCTCGATCAGATCTATATTCGTAGAGGAGATCGATGATATTATGCGTGATATCAATAAATATAAGGACCTGGCCTTAAACCATACTTAATCTTGAGTTATTTCAAGAAGACTCATTGAGGATCTTTTCAGGTTTAGAGTTTTACAAAATTATGTCATAACTATTAATCTCAAAAGATTACAAGGTAGACACTTCTACTATGTTTCCATAAAATAAAAACTCTTAAAAAGAAAGATGTCTAGTTCCATGTTTTAGATATCATGTCTTTCCTTGATCCCATCCATGAACCTATTCATCTTTATGTCCTGTTGAAAAAATTTAAAAAACTTGGGATGACCGTAAAAGTCCCAGTAAAGGATACACAAAGAAGGAAAACAATTAGTTTTTCAAAACAACCAGTAAACCTAGAATACTTTATCAAAGTTAAAATTTTCACCTTTAGGAAGAAGAAAATACTATTCATTGAATAAAGATCATTACATAACCTTTTGTAACCAAATGATTACGATAAAACCCATATACATAACATATAAAGGTAACTTGGGAAATAAACATACTTAAATGGAATAACCATATGGTCGACTTCCACACATATCACTTAATGGAATATCCATACGGCCGACCTCCATAACCAATGCATTGGAGGTTATAAAGAAACCACTCGTCCTGGTATTCACGTCACCACCGGTCATATTGTTTATCACGTAACCACCCGTTAAATGTCCAAGTACCATTATAAAATCATAAGACATAAAACAAATATAATGGAATGAAAATATTTCCACACATTGATCACAATATATCACTTAAATATATTGACATAAAAAATCCATTATAAAAACAATTTTCAATACCATAATATATAAAATAGTATATGGTATTTTAAAAACATTACGGCTTATTGAGGAAGCCAAAGACCAAATAATACTCGTGGTGGCGGAAAAGGTCATTGTCACTGCATACGTTAAAAGAAACATTCATTTTTGTCATTTAGTAAAACACTTCATAGAAAAAGATTATTTTTGTATAAAATTAATAGTCAAAGGGGTTTATACACCTTATAATAGAAATCCTTTTATTAAAACAATATATGCCTCAATGAAAAGAGATTTAGAAAAAGTTCCTTACAAAGACGATATCCTTGGATTAAGGATAAATCAATTACAAAATTATGTGTGACAAACAAATACACTAAATATAAGTGGATATTAAATGTAAATAAATCAGAGGTTATTCACACATATTCATAGAATGACATATTCAATATGTAAAAGTTTATCCCATAGAATCAAAATTGGGTTAAGAAGTTCCCTTGCTAAAATTCGATAGCCTAACAGCGTCACTTCAAAATTCAAAAAATTAGTTGATGAGAGATAAAAATGGTATCTCATAACTTGTAAATTTAATTTACATAAATAAGGATATATAAGAACATATCCCAAAATAATAATATTTAAGTTAAAAGACATAACAAAATAAGTCTTTTTAAAGAAGAGGAGAGTGAAAGGTCCCCTTACCGATTTGGGTAACTTTCGAAACGTACACCGCATTGAAGATGGGTCATACAATGAATATGTAAATACCAATAAATGATATTATATTACACAAAGAGTGTAATAATGTGAAGAAAATCCACCACTCAAATGAAATGGTGGAAAATGTAGGATAAATCTCATAGGAATAAAAGTGAGATGAAAAATCTCTTACAAAAACTCGGCAGCCTAACAGTTCTACTTATAAATTATTAAAATGGACTGATGAGATCAAATAGGGTCTCTCATAATATTAAAATTAAATTTAAATCAAGAGGAATATAAAATAATATCCCTCCAACATTACAAATTGTAGCATAAATTAAGTGACATAAAGGAGAGTACAGAAAAAGGGAGATATTGGATCTCTTACGAAAATTCGGCATCCTAACAGCACAACTCAAAACATCCAAAATGGATTGATGAGAGAAAATAGGGTCTATAATCATATGAACATAAAACTTTCATTAATATAAATATAAAATAACATCCAAATCATAAGAAATATGAAATTAAACGGAATGACATAATAGAGTATACTTAAAAAGAAAGAGAGGGGTAAGATCCCTTATCTCAAGTCCGACTTGTCTTGTTCGTTTCTTTATGTTCCTAAATAATAAACATTGGTCAATTTATAATTACATAAGGACCTCATTTAAATATTATTATTCAGTTAATATAACATGTTATGATTTTATAATACTTGGTTAATAATGTGAGTTCAATCAGACGTTTTTGCCGATGTTTGGTACATGAGTCAAAAATCAACTTGTTTGAAAATGATTGTCTGTGTAGTTATAATAATTCATTTATATAATAGTATTAATGATTAAAATATCATAAATATCCTGTAAAAATTCATTCTATACTATTACATAACATTTTGAGACAAAAAATGAAATGTACCATTCATGGAGACTATAGGCCGTACGTACGCATGAACACTACTTTCATTTAATGTCATATTAATTGAATTAAAGATAAAAGAGAGTGGTATATTTTATAGTTCCAGAATTATATCCATAACTTATATGTAATATATGACATATATATCCATTATATATATGTACTTATAATAGTACATAACATTTAGAGATAAGAAATGAATTGTACTGTTTATGGAGACGGTAAGCCGTACGTACAAAAGAATGCTACTTTCATTTATTTGTCATATTAACGGAATTAGAAATAAATGAGAGTTATATATATTATAATTCCAGTATAATATATATGTTATATAGGTAACATATGTTCATTAATTTCATTCTTTATACATTCCATGTATTTCATGAACGAGTCACATCACTTGAGGGGGCGGTAGTCCACACATCATCATATGAAATTATCGCATTTGCACAACATGAAAAGAATAATGGTATGTTTTAAGTATAAAATAAAAAAGAATATAGAAAACATAAATACCCTATATATCATATATAATATAAATTGACATCATAATGGCCACCATTAAAGGTGTTAAAAGAATATTGAACAATCATTGTTTCGTGTGGCAGTAATTCACCATCCACAGAAACAGTATGTTTTTAACCATTTGATGGAGATGTGTGTAAGTGTAGATCAAATACATCACAAAACAAAATTTTAGTATATTAAAGATACTGGTTCTGTAATAAAATAAAGGAATAAAAAGAGTTTAGAGGTTTGGAGAAGCAAAATAAAACAAAAGAACACAAGTGAAGACATTAACTTTAAATCGGTTAACTCTTTTTGATTTGAGCTCAAAGGCGTCCTTGTAAAGACTTCTGCCCAATGTGAGGCTTATATGAGTAAGAGAGGGATGTGTAGAGACGAAATGGGTAGGGTTTGGCCGATCCAAAGGCTTGAGAGGTCTGGGTATAGTGGTAGAGGTGGGGTACTTTTATAAGAGAGGAAAAGGGGCACACTTGCAAAGTTATATAATATTACTTTATTATAAAAAGCTTTTCGGATTTTAAAGGTACCAAAAGGATATATTTAGAGGATAAGGTGTTAAGGATTGGAAATCAACCCATACAATAGGTTTTTGACAAGTGTAAGACTTATATTTCACCCTATCTTCTCATTTTATTTAAATCATTCATTTATGAGTAATTACTGCATCATCATAGGGTAATAAATAAAAAAATTTATATAATGTCTAAAAATTATAAAATAAATATAATGATGTAGGAAATATTTTTTAATTTATAATGAATATTTATAGAAAAAAATATGACTTGTATATCCCCATTTAAAAATTGTTTTAGTAAAACAATACATGTTTGGGATATTTTAATTTTAACTTTAAATAAAAAGTTATTAATGCCATTTTCCAACCAAACTGGCTCCATGGGGTCCCCAAGTTGACCCATGGATTGTCTTGGTCTTCCATGACTAATAAAATAATGGTATAACATGTGTCAATGTCATTTCATATTATTATAACATTATCTTTACATTAAATTACACTAATTACATTGAATAGGGATTAATAAAACTTAAAAGTTACTATTCACCGAAAAATTATTTTAATCTCATTAAACCACATTTTACATCCTAATGAAAACCATGTATGTAGGATTTTTTAAATTCAAATAACAAAAGTGGTAAAGTTTCATTTAAACAAAATTTAGTTTTTAATCTACCACATAGTGGTTTCACTATTCATCAAAAATTGAAGTTTTTCAGAAAAATACCAAAAAATAAGCCTAGGCTATATTTGATATTCTGAATTCAAAATTGATGTCTATTTTACAAAAAATAGAAACATATAAGTTTAATTAATTAATTTAATAATTAATTTTTACTGTCAAAACAAATACCATGTTTTTAAGAAATAATATCTATTAAAAGATTGACACTAGTTCAAATCCAATTTCCAATTGAAATTAATTCCAATGACCACCGTTGGATTAAATGGTAAAAATATATTCTAATTGAACTTTAAAACAAATTAAAAATATGGTTTAATAATATAAATAAATTAGATTAAATATTGGTTTTGAATCAAAATACCACATTTTTTACTTATTCATTAAAAATGAACTTTATCGTAAAAATACCAAAAATTTACAAAAAGTAAATTTTGATGACCTGATTTTAAAGAAAAATTTTATTTTTTCAAATATAACACATAATGTTTTCAAAAAGTGAATTTAAAATTGGTTCTCCATCAAAAGGTAGTTAATCGACCATTTATGGAATATTACAATGTTTACGCTTAAAATTGGATTCATTCACATTTTTAATCCTCTAACATAAAAAGTAAAGATATTTGACAAACATATATAATAATTTTGTAGTTATTTCTATTCATTACCTTCATTACAATGGATATATGTTAACTACCATTTAAAATAAAATAATTTTATTATTAGAGTGCAATGTAAGATTTAAAAGGAACTCGTTGTTGTGTATTGGGTAAGCCATAGACCATAGCGTTCCCATTAAATTAATATTAACATTTTATTCAAAAATAGGGAAAAATATAAAAATTTCATATTCATTATTTACCTGAGGTGTTACATCCTTCCCCCATTTTGGGAATTGCGTCCTCGCAATTTTAAAATTGGACTTGGAAGCTTCATTGAATGTCCCACATCGGAACAAGAGTCGCTAAAACAATCACATTAAAAGAACTAAAGAGAAGTACAGAGGTCAATCGAGTTAACCCATATTATGATTCCATGTTTGAATACATGGATATGGAAGAAAAAGCAATGGTTCATGTTCTGAGGGAGAGTATTAGAAAACATATTTAGGAGAAAGTTAACCACAAGAAAATCAGAAACTTGTGGGGGGTTAAACGGTATTCGATTCCCCAGTAGGAAAAGTTAATAGACAACATTTTTTTATGTTACTTTTCATTGAAGAATTTATTTTTGATCTTAAGGAAACATACTTACTTGTCATGTTGACTTTCATCTTTTACTAGATTCCTTACACAAACTCATACTTTCCACAAATGAAAAGTATTTAGGAAGACTTGTTCACATTCATAGTACTATAATCAACTTATAGAGAATCACCTAATCCGAAAAAGAAAACTATAAATTTACCATGTCGTTTGACCATTACCAAAACCAAAATTGTTAGTATAAGATCAGATAATCTATAAAAGTATAACCCTTAATAAAAAGAAAATCTATTCTTAATATCCAAAATTTTACCAACAAAACCCAAAGTTCAATGAAGACCTTTAGATGAACTATTTGTCCATAAAACTCTTCAAAATAAACAAAACTACGATTGAACCCCAAATATTTGAAGGATTTAATCACTTTGTCTTCCAAGGTACAAATTAACATTTATCTCCAAATAACATCAGTTCCTCTTGAAGTCTTATATTGAAAAGTAATTAACCTAATCACATATCCTCCATGATAGGTTAATAATTTATATAGATAACCCAAAATCAACTTACTCTTGATTCATAAAATCGTCTAACTAAAAATAATAACTCAAAATAACCAGGGACTTCACATAGTCTAGTGGTAGGCGATAAATATCAGTCACACATTGGTTGTGGGTTTGAGTCCTGCAGCTTTGTCTAATGCGACAGGTTGTCACACGGTCTGCGTGTTTTCCTTTTTACAGAACTATATAATCCTTAAAACATTACCCAAAAAGAGATAGAATCTTCAAAAATAACAATAACATAATTTAACTTCATGTTTATATCATGCCTTTTATTTTTCATCATAACATATAGTAACCCATAATTACCTCAAAAGTAAGGATCATATAAACCCTAATGGTTTCCTTTATAATTATCACATAAACTTCTACATAGAGTTGGTTCTCTCGTACATGATGCATTAGAGAAATCACCAAGGTTCAAGTGGTTGATCATGACTTCTGATAGTTGGTTTAGAATAACCATGAGGTTTCTCATTGAGTACCCTATTTCATGCAGTCTCTTAATCAGAGAACCACCACTATTTCCTTCAAATCCATTGTCACTTTGGTTCCTGCTAGATCCATCCAATTACTAAAACCAAAAAAATGTCAGGGTGAGTATATCAACAAAACCATCATGTACTAATGAGGGAGATAAACAATATGATATACTTAATCATTCACTTTATCTAAATCTATGACTCTTTCTAAAATCCTATCCATTATGGTTACGTTACTTATGCTTTGATAATACCATAACCTCTAAAGTTATCTTAACCGACCATTAATACCAACTATAAGGCCCTAGCCTTAAGCCTTAATTAATCTTGAGTTATTTCATGAATTATCATTAAGGATCATTTAAGGTTTAGATTTTTAGAGAATGAGGTCCTAACTATTATATCTCAAATGAATACTATGTAGACACTTCAACTAAACTTCCATAAAAAAAACTCTTGAAAAAAAACATGTCTAGTTCCGTGTTTTAGATAGCATGTCTTTCCATGATCCCATCCTTGACACTATTCATCTTATGTCATATGGAAAACTTTTAAAAAACATGGGATGAGCATAAAAAGACCATTAATGGATACATAATGAAGGAAAACTTTTATTTTTCCAAAACAACCAGTAAACCAAGAATACTTTATCAAAGTAATAATTTTCACCTTTATGAAGAAAAAATACTCTTCATTGAATAAGGATCATTACTTACCCATTTTTAACCAAAATATTACCATAAAACCCATATACATAACATATAAAGGTAATTTGGGACATAAACACACTTAAATGGAATATGTATATGGTCGACCTCCACACATATCACATATTGGAAAAGCCATACGACCGACTTCCATAACCAATGTATTGGAGGTTATAATGTAACCACCCGTCCTGGTATTCACGGCACCACCCGTCATATGATTTATCACATAACCACCAATCAAATGTCCAAGTACCATTATAAAATCATATGACATAAAAAAAATATAATGGGAAGAAATCATTTCCACACTTTGATCACAATATATCACTTATATATATTGACATAAAAAATCAATTATAAAAACCATTTTCAATACCAAAATACATAAAATATTATATGGTATTTATTTCATTTTAAAAACATTACGACTTGTTGAGGAAGCCAAAGACCAAATAATACTCGCGGCGGTGGAAAGGGTCTTGTCACCGCGTATGTTAAAAGAAACATTCCTTTTTGTCCTGTAGTAAAACACTTCATATAAAAAGATTCCTTTTGTATAAAATTAAATCTAAAAGAGGTATATACACCGTATAAAATATAGAATTGTATTAGAACAAAATATGCCTCACTGAAAGGAGATTGAGATGAAGTCCCTTACAAAGACGGTATCCTTGGATTAATGATAAATCAATTACATAATTATGTGTGACAAATGAATAAACCAAATATAAGTGGTTATTAAGTGTAAAACAATCAGAGGTTATTCACACATATTCGTAGAACGACATATTCAAGGAGTACATGTTTATCCTAATGAATCAAAATTGGGTTAAGATGTTCCCTTGCTAAAATTTGACTGCCTAACAGCGTCACTTCAAAATTTAGAAAATGAGTTGATGAGAGATAAAAAGGGTATCAAAAAACATGTACATTAAATTTACATAAATAAGGATATATAAGAACTTATCCTATCATAAAAACATGTAATTTAAAATTCATTACAAAAGAAGTCTTTTTAAATAAGAGGAGGGTGAAAGGTCCCCTTACCGATTTGGGTAACTTTCAAAACGAACACCACATTGAAGAAGGGTCATACAATGAATATGTAAATACCCATAAATGAAATTATATTACAAAAATAGTATAATAATGTGCAGTACATACACCACTCAAAGGAAATGGTGTCAAATGTTGCATAAATCTCAAGGGAATAAAAGTGAGATGAAAATTCCCTTAAAAAAACTCGGCAGACTAATGGCGCCACTTAAAACATCCAAAAATGGAATGATAAGATCAAATAGGGTCTCTAATCATATTAAAATAAAATTTTCAACATTATTAATATAAAATAACATCCCCCAAAATATAAAATATGTGCTTAAAATAAGATACACAAAGGAGAGTACTTAAAAAGAGAGAGATTGGATCTCTTAGGAAAATTCAGCAGCATAACGGCGCCACTCAAAACATCCAAAATGGATTGATGAGAGAAAATAGGTTCTCTCATCATATGAATATAAAAAGTACATTTAGATTAATATAAAACAACATCCCAATAATATGAAAGATGAGCTTAAATGGAATGACATAAAATACTGTAACTAAAAAGAAAGAGAGGGGTAGGATCCCTTACCTCAAGTCAGATTTGTCTTGTTCGTTTCTTTATATTACTGAATAATAAACTATGGTCAATTTATAATTTCTTATGGAAATCCTTTAAATATTATTATTCAGTTCATATCACATATTATGATGTTATAATAATTGGATAATAATGTGAGTTCATATCAGACGTTTTTGTCGATGTTTGGTACATGAGTCAAAAATGAACTTATTTGAAAATGATTGTCCATGTAGTTATAATTAATATTTTATATAAAATTATTAATGATTAAAATATCATATATATCCCGTACATATTAATTTTATACTATTACATAAAATTTGGAAAAAAAATTAAAATCACCGTTCATGGAGACGGTAGGACGTACGTACGCATGAACGCTACTTTCATTTTTTTGTCATATTAATGGAATTAAAGATATAAGAGAGTTATATATATTATAGTTCCAGAATTATATCCATCACATATATGTAATATATGACATATATATCCATTATATATATGTACATATAATAGTACATAACATTTGGAGATAATAAATGAAATGTACCGTTTGTGGAGACGGTAAGCCGTACATACGCATGAACGCTACTTTCATTTCGTTGTTATATTATCATAATTATAAATAAATGAGATATATATATATATATATTATAATTTCAGTATAATATATATGTTATATAGGTCACATATGTTCATTAATTTCATTCTTTATACATTCCTTGTATTGCATGAATGAGTCACACCACTTAAGGGGGCAGTAGTCGGCAATTCCCCATATGAAATTATCACATTTGCACAACATGAAAATAATAAAGGTATGTTTTAAATATAAATAAAAGAAGCATATAGAAAACATAAGTACCATATATATCATATATAAGATATAGTGACATCATAATGGCCACCTTTAAAGGTGTTAAAAGAATATTGAACAATCATCGTTTCGTGAGGCAGTAATTCAACATCTAGAGAAATAGTATGTTCTATAACCATTAGACGGAGGTGTGATTAAGTGTAGATCGAATACATCAAATAACAACATCCTATATATTTAAGATATTGGTGTTGTTAAAAAATAATATAATAAAAAGAGTTTATGGGTTTGGAGAGGCAAAATAAAACAAAAGAACACAAGTGAAGACATTACCTTTAAATCGGTTAACTCTTTTTGATTTGAGCTCAAAGGCTTCCTTGGAAAGACTTATGCCGAATGTGAGGCTTCTTAAAGTAATATAGGGATATGGAGAGACAAAATGGGCCTGGGTTGGCCGAGCCAAAGGCTTTAGTGTTGTGGGTAAGGTGGTAGAGGTGGGGGCTTTTTCTAAGAGAAGAGGCGGGGCACTCTTGGAAAGTTATAAAATATTACTTTATTATAAACTTATTTTTGGATTTTAAACGTCCGAAAAGGATATATTTCGAGGATAATGTGATAAGGTTTCTAAATACACCCATACAATAGGTTTGTGACATGTTTAAGACTTATATTTCAACCTATATTCTCATTTTATTTAAATCATTCATTTTTGAGGAAATCACTGCATCATCACAGTGTCATAAATAAAATAATTTATTTAAATTATAAAAATTATAAAAAAAATATAATGATGTATTAAATCTTTTTATATTTATAATAAATTTTTATTTTCATAAATATGACTTGTATAACCCCATGTAAAAATTGTTTTAATAAAACAATTCATATTTGTGGCATTTTAATTTTAACATTAAATAAAATGTTATTAATGACATTTTCCAACCAAAGTGGCTCCAATGGGGTCCCAAAGTTGACCCATGGATTGTCTTGGTCGTCCATGACTCATAAAATATGGTTACGAAATGTGTAAAGGTCATTTCATATTATTATAACATTATCATTACCTTAAATTACATTAATTATCTCTAATCGCGATTAAGAAAACCTAAAAGTTACTGTTCACCAAAAAATTATTTTAATCTCATTGAACCAAATTTTACATACTAATTGCAACCATTTATGTTGAATTTTTGAAATTAAAATCACAGATGTGGTAAAGTTTAATTTAATCGAAAAATCAGTTTTTAGTATACCACTTAGTGGTTTCACTATTTATCAAAAATTACTGTTTTTCAGAAAAATACCAAAAAATCACCCTAAGATATATTTGATATTAAGAATTCAAAAATGATTTCTATTATACAAAATTAAAAAAATATAAGTTGAATTAATTAATTTAATAATTAATTTCTGCTGTCAAAACAAATAGGTAGTTTTTAAGAAACAATATCTATTACAAGATTGACAATAGTTTATGTCCAAATTAAAATTGAAATTAACCCCAATAACCACCATTGGATTAAATTGGAAAAACATATTCTAATTTCACTTTAAAACCAATTCAAAATATGGTCTAATAATATAAATAAATAAGATTAATAAGATGTTTTGAATAAAAATACAACATTTTTCACTTATTTATTAAAAATGATCTTTATTGTAAAAATACCAAAAATTTACACAAATTAAATTTTGATACCCTGATTTTAAATAAGAATTTTATTTTGTCAAATATAACACATAAAATTGTAAAAAAAGTATATTTAAAAGATGTTTTCCATCAAAAGATGTTTAATCAACCTTTTAAAGAATATAAGAATGCTTACGCTTAAAATTGGATTTATTTCCATTTTTAATCCTCTAACATAAAAAGTAAAAATATTTGACAAACATATATATTCATTTTTTGGTTAGTTCAGTTCATTACCGTCATTACAATGGAAAGGTGTTAACTACCATTTAAAATAAAATTATTTTATTATTAGAGTGTAACGAATGATTTCAAAGGAACTCGTTGTGGCGTATTGGGTAATCCATCGAGCATAGTGTTCCATTTAAATTAATATTAATATTTTATTCAAAAATAGGGATAAATATACAATGTAATATTCTTTATTTACCTTGGCTGTTATAATAATCCTCATCATGAGGATCAACGTAAAATTCATTTTTATGATGAGGAAATATCCAAATTGGTTTGGGAGTAATTCTATAATGCCTGAAGTGAAATGGAAACCATCACCAAGGCCATGAAATACTATCCTTCTAGGGTATATATATAACAATTTTTTAATTCCAATTTCATTTTTCCGATGTTAATATAAGGATACCACATGGTAAATATTTAATAATGAAAATGTTAGGCCAAAAATTGTTTTTTTTCTACTCATGTTGTTCGTGGAGGATAATAATGATTTCATTTCTACTATGGATTGAGGGAAAAAAATTATTAATTATTTTTCAACATTGAAAATCCTTCCCTATAGGTATTTAGTAATAATGTTGATTTACGAAGGATGTCGCAATGTCTAGTAACACTATTTCTCTATCCTCCAAACCATTACATCATCTTTATTAGTCATTAATAGTGTATCACATAGAATCAATACATCGTCTTCAACATTAGGTAATAATAGATCTTGATCAACATTTTTTCAGTTTCATCATCGACTACCAGGAAACCCTTGTCTTCTAGATCCATTCCTCCAACATATAGAAAGACAAAGGGACCTTATAAACCTTCCTCCTAAGATGAATGTGATTCTTACTATTACTAGTATTTTATATAGATTTTGTTTCATTCCCACATATTTTTTGGGGGTGTAATTTCAGGATTTTTCTTGTAAATTTCTTATCTCTATATTTCTTTATAGTTTCATATTTACATTATAGGTTTCTTAAATTTTCTTTTCCTTTTAATAGATTAAAAGTAAGATTCCATATATGTCATTTAAATTGTTTACCACTCTATACTACCCACATTATTTGGATAGGGTCGTCTTTAACACTGATATCATTTCATACAAAATTTATCATTGATACTTCACTTATTATGTTATCATTATTATTTTAATGATTATATATTAAATACTAAATTATTTTTCGCAATTTCACCATTTAATACTTTTTCACACCATTAAATGTGTTCCATGAACATTGCTACAAAATTCTGGATGCGATCCTCACTTCGACACCAAATTTTGAGTTTGATTAGAAATAAATATTCATGATATATGAATCAAATTGAATTACCATATTCATAAATAATTGCTACACACTGAGTGATGGATATTCCTAAAAACATTTCAAAAATGGTTTTGACACCCTTGCATGAGGAACCAGTTCAAACCAATCTGTCGCATCTCAAACCATTCACCACCCCTACACAAGGTTCCATTGTGAGGTAGAATTTATAGGTACTTGTGGGGACTTAATCCTTCAACCATTGTCCCATGTTTTCCAAAACATAGGACCTTAGGGATATATTGTAAGATTGTTATAAAAATGATGAATCCTACATGCTCTAGTCAAACGGCCCCTTCACAGAAGTCCCCCAATACCCACATGGAATATCATAAAATGCCAGGAAAATGGGAAATAAAGGAGGTAGTGAGATTTAAGTCCCTCCATGAGGTAAAAAGGAAGGAAACTACGTGAGGACCCATATAATCCTAGTCATTAACAAATAGAAAGATGGCACCTTTTATAACATGGGACCTACGTGAGACCCTTTCGGTGACACATAAAGAGACCCGTAATGCCAAAATAAATCCTTTCCCATGTTTTCGAACATAGGTGAGCCATCCTCAAAGTCTCCAAAATTATCCATATGCCTTCCCAACTATGTAAATATCTTTCTTCTCCTCATTGTTCATATGTGAGGCACCTCCTACACACAAAGCCTTGAACTATGTGTGAATCCTTCACAACCTCTTTCTATCCATTAATGTTTGGGATCCCCATTGTTAGGATCTCATGCCTATGTGGCACGAAATTGATGTGTCCAAAAAAAGCCTCCAGAATAGCATGAAATTGGTAATAGTAACACAATATTGGTTGAAATTTTATATGTATTCCTTAATTCCATGATGTCACACACTTGTCCAAAATAACATATAGGGTCCTCAGGGTGAATGTGGATATGCATTCCCTTAGTAAGGAGGACCCCGAACCTACGGGTAGTGTCTTTTATTTCCCATTATTGGATACAAGGGATAAGACCCTTTCAATCCATCATCATCTCTATGACAGGGGACCACATGTTCTTATCATAGTAGGACATGACTATGATTGCATTTCCCATTGAGGTGTAATTTAATATCCTCCCATTTTCCCAAGGAACCACTAACTAAATAATCCCTCTAGAAGTAATCAACTAACATAACATGGAGGAAATATCCTTCATAATTATTTCCTACATGTCAATACCCATGCATTGTAACGAGATGTGTAATAAACATCAGTATGCAATGTACAATGATAGGAGATGAGAGGAACCATAACCTTCTCTCTCACACTCCCCCATTGGGTCATGGCCTCATCCTCTAGTGGAAAATAAATATTAGGGGGTTCCTCATGTCTAACAATTATAGTTGTTCCTCACATCCATAATTACACACATGGTCTTATAGAATGGTGGTGGTAATGAAATCTTCTAGATCCCAAATATTTTGCAGTCATTTCATGTTTAAAACCTAAACAAACTTCATTTCTGCTTTTTTGTATAATCCCCAACCATGTAACCATACCCCCAAAATCATGGAATCCTATTTATTATAATATCCAAGCATACCCATCCAAAATGAAATCCTAATATCTGAAATAATTCCATAAATCTATTCTTAATCATCTCAAATAGCCACATTCCCTACAATACAATCCTGTAGAGGGCCTCTATTGGCCTGGGTCCTCATAACAAAACTATTTTGGTGTAGATTCCCATCGAAATGGGAAATGTTGGAAATATTAATGAGGTCCAAACTACACATTACAAAATCAACAATAATTATACAATGAAATCTTTCCTAGAATGGTCATACCTATCCTGGGAGCCCATATACATTATATATCTCTAGGGATACATCTGCATAAATCTGACACCCAACCATGAATAGGATCATTTCTCGTAGACATACCATCATTATTATGATAAACTACATTGATTGGTCCTTATCCCATTACATTAAAATATATGATGTATCATGTCAAGTGTCACAAAATTACATGGCCTGGGATTCCTTTAACGAGGATATGTTGGAATCTCATCTATTGGGTTAGATCTAGAAATGAAAATAAATCCATTATACCTGGATAATGACCCACTCCACAGATCCCCAAAGTGTGGATCATAACCATCATCTGATTAATTAATGATTAACCAATCTTTAACCCATTCATAAATTATTACCATTTAGGTATAACAATCGATACATATAGATATCAAAATCAATGTAGAACATGACATACAGATAGATGAATCTATGTTCCATGCATGATATTAATTGATTGTAAATAAAATAGTCACCCACATTATATATGGTAATTAATTATTGATTCATATACATATGATAAATTATTATGAGAGAATTATAGTAGTTAACAATTCCCTTCAAAAATGTGTGATGAGAAAGTCCTCACATCTTCTCAACCAGAGTGAGTTCTTATGTATTGTAGGAAAAGATCACCAATAAGAACCTAACATTGGAAGGTTGGCCACTAAATCATCATAGTTATGAGAACCATTTGTGTTTCTGTTATTAGAATAAACGCCATTGGAATGTTCAAGAATGGGATGTTGGTGTATGTTAATAATATGAAGGATGTTCTGCTAACACCAAAAAATTTCATTCTAACCCCACATGGAATTCTAGGATGAAACAATAATGGTGAACATAACATGAAACACTAACCAAAATGATTGTGTCACCCTCCTATCTGGCCACACACTCTCTCTCAAAATAAAAGTGGAAAAAACAAGTAAATATAATATGAATGTGTTTTTATATTGAAATTCTACATTTATGGGGTATTATGGATTATGTTTACAAAAAATATTATTGGAAATTTCAAAAAACTATACCTTCCATAAAAAAGTTTTCACCCCATCTCACAAAGATGTATACCCCGACTACCATTCATGTTATGTCATCTTCTATGAATATGACTTTGTTCCCAACCCAACATCTTAAAAAATGGGTACTAGATAATATTGTCTAAGAGTACTACTAAATTGACAACATCTTGGGATTTAAGGTGGCTTGAAAGGAACTCAATTTTAGAAAAAACAACTTGTTATCAACTCAACAAAGATCAGTGATCCAAAATTTGACGACCCCAATTCATGTATCAAACCATTTCATGAGCCTATCCTAGGATCATAGTAAAAAATATACTCTCTTATCAATGGTAGTATGATCAAGAGGCCACATATGGTCTCATATAGAATACATAATATTTATTTCATATATCTCCTACCAATAATTACCACAACCAATTCCATATGGATGTGAAAAATAAACATGATAATGGTGCAATCCTCATAAATTTTGGCCAGGTCATGTGGACCCTAGCATGAGAGACAAATCATTGTGGTAAATGACCAGTAAAAAAGGAATAAATCCACATCTATTTCTCCTATGAAAAATCACCGAAATGATTTTTGGGAAAAATAGTGAGTATGAAAAACCACATTCTCCCAGTAGGCAACAATTCCAGAAATCTCAAATTTCATCATCTGAAGAAGACCACTAGTCAAATTTCATGAAACACCCTGAGTAGGAACAATCACATTCTACCACAAGACATGATTACCAAAAGCTTCATCTAGATTCATAAAATTAATCCTGTTATTCAATTTGGTTAGCACATGAAGTGTGGGAACAAACACTATCCCATACAATCCAATATTTTGAGTTGCATCTAATGAAGCTTGTCTCTCATATTCAATGGAACACTATGAGTTAGAACGAACACCATCCTACACATGAAAACACTATTATAAAAATTTTCTACAATTATTAATAACCATCCAATCATGTTGGGCAGAAAACCATAATCAGGAACATACACCTTCTCATATTTATCAAGCCTTCCAGTAGTTTCATCGGGAAGTATCTGGAGAAGTTAGTCGAATGTTCGTGGAAATAAACAGATGTAGACAGTAATCTATAGACTCGCACCTATGTAATTTATTATCCAATGGAATGAAATAGTGGTAAAAAATAGTAACACATCCCTACTCTAGCCATCTAATGGAGATATATCCTCATTCCGACTACTAAAGTCAAGGAGTAAATAATTATAATTGTGAATGGGTAGGTATAAATTCATTCCCACATCATACAGACCTGATAGGATATAATAATAGTGAATAAAATGGTAGACGGGTAGATATAACACTTTGTCCCTAAAAATGGGATGAATCGTCAGCATATCACCTTGGAACAGATATACACCTATGATATTGTCTAGGAGAGTCATGGAAAAATCCCCCCCATGATACATCAACAACTACATATGATCCATACCCCAATTACATTAAAAGTTAATCAGCCTATTCAAATTGCCACTCTGTGTTTGGAATATATCCTTTCCAAAATTTCAGAATTCTATCAGAAAATTTTGGCAGTGGAATAGCTTCTAGTCATAGAATAAGCAATCCATGAAAAGAAACATTCCCTGTATGAGGAGCCATCTTCTCACAATAGGGAATCCATGGAGGTTAAAAATCCATGATGACTGGAAAATTACGTGTTGATAGAAAATTCTAGTAAACTAAACGAAATACTTCTTGAATCCCTCACAAATTTATTTGTGTAATCTTAGGATATAACTCACCCTTTTCCAATTACTAGGAAAAATAGTGGTAATTCATGAAGGTAATCTATGGATATTTCACCATAAAGTCATGCTTCATGTATATAATATAATTAGTATTGATATTCCATATCCTCATGAGAGTTATGTATATCCTATGTGGGGATGTATGATCATAGTATAATATTGTATTCCAATAACATTCAGCAATCCTTAAGGACATCCAGAGGTATATGCTATAGGGATTATTCATGTGATAAAAAATTAATCTATAATGGAAGACCTCCCCATAATGGTATTCACTACAAAATTTATATTCATTGTAGTGTCTTAATTTTTCAAAATTTTACTCCACTTGGATATTTATCGATGATAATTCTCTCCCACCGTGAGGCACCTTGAAAAATGGGTCCACTCATGTATAATCACTTAACACTGACAAGTGGAATACATTATAAATAAAATGATGGTCAGAGGTGATGGTCATTATCTTAACCACCATATGATTTTATACCAACCAATGTGATACTTTATGTTCTTACCAATCTTTTATCGTATGATAAAAAAATAAAGAATCATTTTCTTTGGTTAGAACTAGTCAAGCATACATAATAGAAAGATGAAGAAGATTTGTTGAAAATGTGGAAGAAGATAACTAAAAAAGATATTTCATTCATGTTCAGATGTTTGGCCATTCCCAAATAAGAAATTCAAAAGGGGATTTCAGAAGACTGTGTGTATGACATCCATCTTAATATATGGAACATTTTACGTCAATAAGGAGAAATGTTCTTACCCTACGCGGAGCATCAAAAACATATCAAGGAAATAAAATTGACACAATTCCATATATTCATGGTTTATACACTAGATACATGAAATCCAAAATTATATAAACAACAAGTATACAATTATCATGAATATCTCACCACATTTTATATAATTGGGTCACATATTCATAGATTCCCCATCCAACCATCTTGTAAGAGAATAAAATTAACATATAAAATTTCTTTTAACCCATCTCCCTAATCATGAAATTCCATAAATTTATATATCATGCAATGTTATACCGTATGATACACATATATAAATAGTATCTATTAGAAAATATTGAAATGATTAAAAAAATGATAGACCAACTCTCACTGAGGTCGGGCTATAATATTGAAATCATTAGAAATGAATTATCCATTAGGCATCTTAAAATATCTAGAAAGCCTCTCATTTATGAAGTGTCAATCGTTAGATAGATAAAATGTTTAAATAGCACAAATATCATCATAGTAAAGTGGATAAGGTTATATCTAACTGATAAACCCAATCTATGATTGAACCGGACTCTCTAAAATAAAAAAGGTATCTACAGAAGTAAAATCCATAGAAATCATGGAACAAGACCCACTCATAGGGATAAAGAGATTTTGTTAACACAAACTTTTAGGTGAGTAAAAAATGATCTATGAATAGTGGAATATGAACATGAATACCCCTAGACCTCATGGTTCTAGTATTTTTTGTCTCAACAACATATTCATTAATGAATGTTAGTATTATCTCGATTAGGGAGAACACTACAGAATGAATCTTATAAGTTCATCAAATCCAATGATATGGTATCTTCATTAGTAGTGTAAAAATAAAAAATATTTGTATATTACATTCATATGACCATCATTAAAATGTATCCAATACTATTAGTGAAGGAGAAAATTCCACGAGGAAGGAACATACATAGGTATTCTCTCAAAAATACAATGAAACACCTGAAATATGTTATGTGTCCTAGAATGTCATTAACACCACCCTCATATATCCTATAAAACATTATTCAAATACAAGGTAGATGATGAAGGATTTATAAATTCATTATATGATTCACATAGAGATTATTTGAGGTGGTTTTTGTTCCTAGCACCAATGTATTTCCATAAATTTGAAAATTCTCTAAATTGCATCACCAATACCTCCTTAGAGAGTATCCACCATGGAAAAGGTTAATGGTAATTTTTCACTTCACCCACCTACATAAGATGTTGTTAATATTACACATAATGAATAGTTTAATTATTTTGATAATTATTTGATGAAATGGATAAAACTATTTGTAAAACATGTCCTTCAAAAATTTCCTCGTAGAAATATTCTACATTCAATGACTCACCATTCACACACAACTTCATCACTTCAGAAATGTGGGATCATTGTGTAAACCAAGATGGAGAAAGAACAACTGATCAATGTTGGGTAATAAAAACCAATATACAAAGATCCGATGACATTATATTAGTTGTTCCCTTAATTGTGTACACAACTAGAATAGGGATATACATATATTTAAATCCTTCCCTTATAGGTTACCTATGAATGATACTAGCAGGAATTCCATAGTTGGCCAAACCTACTACTTCCTCTATTCAATCTCCATCTTACCAATGAATTCCTCATTATATCATCAATAATATTGAGTCTCTGATGAATCAACTGGAATATATGGAGCAATGGTATTCCCCATTAGATCCATATTAAAATCATTTCAATGAATAGGTTGATCCAAATCTCCCCCCACCAAACTTTTGAATCCCAGCATTTCCCATTTTAAAGGGTTTGGGTTACCTAGAGTATCATTTGATTCATTTGGTATCCCACTAGGATTTAATTATAGGGAAACCTACAAAATAAGTAGATGTGGAGATCATGTGGGCTGTAAAGAGATTATAAGGGCTAGAATTTGTATGGTAATACAACATGTTGGAATGACCAATTATCAGGTGAGAAGATCCTCGTTGACAGTTTTTCTTCCAATTTATCTCACTTATATTAAAAAAATTCCAAGAATCTCGAACTGGAAATTTAAAATGAGATGGTTTTATACTTTTTTTCACGATGGAAGGGTACTACAATATTCTTAATATTATGGTTTCCTCAAGAATATTTTTTTCATATTTATTCAGAATATTCATGATAATTTGTGCCAAACACTCATTCCTATGAAATTTACAAGAGGATTATAGTAACATCTTTGATTTTTCATAGAATGGGATACTCCTTCACATGGACCAAGACTATGTCTCGAGTAATTCCATCAACTCCATGAAACATAATGTTGAAATTAGAATATTATATTACTATACATAAATCATCCCCTAGATCAACTATAGATCTAAATACATCAATATATCATGTGATCCCCCTTTCTAAGAATCACGGACAATGATGACCTTTTAATGTTTATTAAATGATGAAAATAATAAAATAGTTTGATAAGATTAAGAATGAATGTTATTAATTTAAAAATTACAAAGTCCCTAGATTCAAAACATTGTAATTGTTGAATATCTTGATTATGTTTGCGATGAACAAGAATACCAACCAAGATGATGAAGAAGATATCCCAAAATATTTACCCTTATATTCATCATTAGGTTACACAATACATGTGTGATTTGATTCATGTAAATTCTATATATGATGGGTTAATCAAGGAACATGAATTAACCCAAGCAACCATCACATGTAGTGTGTGTTTCTACCAACAATATGGATGAGGATAATTGATGAAAGGATGGTGAATACAAGGTAATGAAAATTTTCTATGACTAAAGATTCTGAAATATGATCAATAAGTGTCATTCTATCATCCAATCACTGTTTATGAATCCAAATATTCTCATGGAAGTTTCCACTATGTCACAACTGACTTTGTTGGGGACACAATATTCTGAAATCTATTCTTCTATGAAATGACCTGGTGTGAGGATAAAGAAGATAATTCAAGAAAATGAACCTATAAAAAAGGAAAAGATGGATCTGACTCCCTTTGAATACATTCCTATAATACAAGTGCAGGTAACCACCCCACCAATAAATACCACATTATTTGACATTCTAGATAGATCCCCCTATCAGGTGAGGAGTTAATTTTCAGATCCATTAATGTTATTTATTGATGGATCCATACAATCATGATGGTTATGAGTATAAACATGAGTTATATATATCCAACTAGTGAACAAGTAGACAAGGCATTAGAGGCCAAGGACATGGGGGAATAAATGGACTTTCCATAGGTAAGCACTCTGGTCACATCGCCTCTCTGAACGTCTATGTGGCCAAAAATCATGTGATATCCAAAAAAAGTGCACTGAAAGAGCATTAAATCTCCACCAAACAAGACATAGTTTCATTTACATGATCATTATGGATTATTTACTAGAGGAGATGGCATTTTCCATATACCATGGTGCATAGGGAAACCTTGTCGACATAGTCCCTTGTAGACAGAGGTGTGTTCAACTCGTGTTCCAAGGTATGATCCTCCTAAATCATGACCATGAGTTTATAATGTACCTTGAAAAGAGAATATCTATTCTATAAATTGTAGAAATTAATCCCGGTTTTTTGATATTTTAAAAAGAAATTGACTATGATTTTAGCAATTTTATTGATCATGGATGCCATTAGTCTGTTAAATGACCTATGAGAAGCAATTGTAGATAATTTTTATTGAACTCACGAATTTGATGTGGAATTTTAGATAACGATGTGTATCATGCTGAGAAAGATCATGTGGAACCACAAAATCCACTATTTCTTGAAGCATGAAAATGAGGACATTATATAGGGGCACATCATACCCTTTTATGTGTTTGGAAAGATAAATGATTTTTATATCCAACGATCCTTCATTGATAATAGATCAGGTGTAAAAATAATTATACTCTAAATAATAAATCAACTTAGTTATGAGGAGTCCAACATTCCCTCCCTAATTTAATGATATGAAGTAATGACCAAAGAGATTAAACACTATTGGTGAAATCAAGCTGATGACCCAGTTCATATATCTTATATTTGACTCTGAATTCCCCATTGTTCAGCATGATACGACCTTTAATGTTTTATTGGGATTTCCCATCAATTAGATCACCTAGTTGCATCTAAATTGTAGAATATATTTAGAAAATTATATAATTTCATTCATAACAACTAAACACAGACACATTTGGGAATACATCAACTCTCTAGATAGTGACAATACCTCAGATAAGTATTACTTCATTACACTATGTAAAATTCAATGAATTTTTGTGCCATCAGCCAGGGGTGGAAGTATTTTATTCAACTACATAATGATTAAATACTAATTCCTACCTTAAATATTGGAAATTTTATTCATCACCCAATTATCTAAATAATAAGAAAGTGGTGGAAGATGAGAAATAAGAGTAAGAGGAAATGGAGGAATTCTTTAGGGAATACCCTCCAACATTTGGGGATGATTTATCTATAACTATTAATGAACTCTTTCAAATAAACCATGGTATATAGGATTATCCAATACTCAATATTATATGTGTGGATGTTACTTATAAGGAATGTGTGTTATACATGTCATTCCCGACGAATAACTAGGACGTGTTCTCCTGAAATTTCACATATATTTTTTTCATGATCCTGAGCTTCCATTACATAACATGGATTTGTAAGAATACCATCATTTATTCAAAAAAACATCTTAATGGACACACCAAACTCATGCCTCCAAAATTGAGGATATAATAAAAAATATTGAAAATTACTACTTCAATTGAGATGCACAGTATCATGAATGGATAGCAATCATCATACCAGTGATGATGAAGAATGGGAATATTATAGTTTCCATTGACTTTATAGAATTTAATGGACCTTATAGTAATGATAATTTCTTAGTCCTAATAACAAAGAAACTAATTGATGCAATAATTGTATTTGAGTAAATCTCCATCATGGATGGTTATTTAGTGTACATCCATTTTTAGATGGCATAAGAAGATGAATAATTCACTTCCTTTAAGGAACAAATTGAGTATTATAGTATCAGGTACTAACCTTTTCCTTAAATAATGAAGTTGATTCAAATAAAAGTTTCATGCATCACA
The DNA here is from genome assembly GCA_963277665.1 of Viscum album. Taxonomy (NCBI): domain Eukaryota; kingdom Viridiplantae; phylum Streptophyta; class Magnoliopsida; order Santalales; family Viscaceae; genus Viscum; species Viscum album. The sequence goes on from OY728136.1 coordinate 137,967,826, forward strand.
AATTCAAATCAATTTTCGAGAAGTATGTTAAAAGCTACCTCAATGATCTGATGGGATTGTATCGATATAATCACTAAAAAATTACAGATCTCAAGACATTCTTCAATTAACTGAGACATCATAGTTTGAAGATGAACCCCATGAAATGTGCATTAATGTTATCTTCATGAAAATTTCTCGACATCATTTTTTCCATCATGAAATTGAATTTCACATTGGAAAAATGGCTACCCTTAGTATGTCACCTCCTAAATTCCTCAATTATTTGATAGGACCTCAAGGATAGTGGTCCAACATTCATAATTTTATAGCCAACCATGTAATATATTTAATTTATTCATCATATTTATGAAGATGGTTACAAAATACCAATGGACGAATTACTTTAAAGTAGTACTCTACAACCAATATATATATATATATATATCGATCCCCCAAAAGATAATTCTAACAATTGAATGAAATCCTCTAATTTTATGTTTGATAGACCTTAAGAAATAACTAGGTTCTTTTGTCACATAGAACAGATTCTTTTAATGTAAACATCATCTATTATCTTAGTCAAACCATTATTTATACAATGAATCGTTTTTCAGATATCAAGAAGAGATTTCTTCCACTAACCATCATGGTCTAAAAATATAAGCAATGCATACAGAACCAAGAGCATGATATAATCTATTAATACAATTCAATAAAATATTTCATCAATCATCCTATATTTATAGGACATTTTTTATTTTTTTTATCTTGATGTATTTTTATATATAGATGATGCCTAAAAAATTAGTGAATGGATAGGGAATGGTATATTTTCAATGAGATCACCCATCTGCATAAACAATATTTTCTGGTACTATATTTTAAAATGTTTAGATCATTTCATATAAATAATTCCACCATATATATGAGTTTATTTTGATGGTAAATCGTGAATCCCAATACTGAAGATAATGGAAGACACAAAACAACATAATGTCAGGTTATTGGATGTGGCCATATCTCCGACAATAGTTTTATTTCCTTAATCTTTATAGATGTTTAAGGGATGAATAATGAGTTATAATATAATACTCTAATTGAATTCCTAAAACTATAACATTAGATACTATTGGACTATGTATAGTTGAATTCCACTTTTGAGTTTGGAATAAAATATATCAATGAGGATTATTCCATTAAAAAGGAAGATCTAATCCCCCTTCATAAATATTTATGAGAATTCATGGAAGGGTTCCCCTTAGATAAAACACTGTATCACATCCCATGATCAGGGAATTCCTAGGTTGAGTCATTATAAAATACACTGACAACATTAGAATAACTTGAATGGGATAATACAATCTTCCATATTGCACATTTCAAAATTGTATTTACCTTTTTTCATATGAGCACAGAAAGGAATAAAGATTCTTTTTATTTCCCAAAAACTATTTTCTTAACTATATTTTGATGATACCCATCATGGTCTACCTTAAAAATTTAGTACACCATGATTTTATATTATACATTGATGAAGAAGCTATACAAGAAGTAAATCACAAAATCCATCCCCTCATCCTACTATTTTGTAGTGGATAATTGACAAATAGAGACCATCCAAAATAACCATATAAAACATACTCGAGATTATGGTGGAAAATATAAATTTTTTTGTCCTAAAAATAACATTCATTCCTTATGGATATACCAAACCCCAACCAGTTCTACCACATGGGGAACCCCATATTCACTAGTATATGGAACAAAGATAGTCCTCTACATCGATGTCCAATTCACCTTCCTCTTTGATACCATATATGGTCGTCTATCGATAAATTATCAATTCTAACAACAAATATATGAATTGGAATTGATAAATGGGATAATATCACACACCACGCATCACTTATATGTCCAATAAAATTTGATTGCATGAAAATTAAAGAAGACATTAATCCTTTTTTAAATCCTACAAGGCGATTTTTTTGGATAAAATACATCAAGGTAACATTATAGTGTTTTTGGGTTGTTTTTTGTTGAATATTAGGTAGATAAATATATTTGTGGAGATATATCATTTTGTATTCTATGTATGTTTAAAAATATCCACAGAAACTAAATGGATACTCTGGATGTGGTATTGATTGTCACATATACAAGTTTGATCCATTTCATATGGTTTTCCATGTATTTTATATTTAAAATATTGATGAAGGATCAAGATTTTATGAAAATGGATTTAAAATGACTCCCCATAAATGTAAGAAAAATTATTGATTTTATCAATGTTTTTTTTATCAAAGGTCTCGTGTTTTACGAATATTTAAAACATCATGATGGTGTAGAGATTCTCAAAAGTTGTATGATCATGGAGGTTTTATGAAAAAACAAGTAGACTCTGAGTTGAATGGAAAAATTTACATGGTGCTTCATTTAAATTGGGTGCTTCATGAATAATAATCCGTAGCTTCATTAAATAATGGTGGTGATCTTGGATGCTTCAAAAAAAGTTATAAAACACCTACAAATAGGCTAGTACCCCCTCATTTGCAAAAATAAAACCTTAAAAAATATAAAGACACTAAATTCATGATGATGATATGAAAAGGATGTAAATGAAAAAAAATCAATGAAATTATGTTCAAAATTTATATGAATGGTATCATTATGTTTTAAAAATCACAAAAGTATTGTTCTTTGTGATGTCTAAGTGAGCTTCTTGAAAATTTAGAGCTTCACAAAGGCTAAGTGAGCTTAATAAAAGGAGGGTTCTTCATGAATATGACATGGACATCAAAAAATTACTATGATTCATGAATGTTGTTCATATCATGAACGAATTTTAGTCTTGGGAATAATTAGGCATTTTCATAAAGGTAGTGCGAGATTTTAAAAGGAAGTTATAAATATATTGAAAAGATATTCCCAATAAATCTATTGTAATGTTGTATTCATCATGATGATGAATTTGGAACATTTTAATGTTAAAAATGTTGTGTAAAAAATACCAATTAATGTTATCATAATTGGAATCATGTGAATGAGTAGAGGAAAATCATTAGTTTAGATAAGAGGGGGTCTTCATTTTTAATTAGTTTTAAACTAAGTTGGATAGTGAGTCTCCTCCAAACCTTGTATTTTTTAGTGATATTTATGATGCATGGTATGTAGGCATATTTCCTTTGTATGATAATTGGTAATAGCTTGATTAGAGTGATCTATGTATTTTATTGTCTCATGTTCATGTTTTAATTATCATATTGTTCTTCACTATATGATCCGAGGAGCATAATATATTATTTAAAGGTGAAACAAGATAAAAAAAAGATATTTGTTTTAATATGTTATACCCTTATTCACCCCTACCCTCAGTGTATTTACACTAGTCAATTTACCAATAAGAATTAAAGGGAAAGGATGAAATTTAGTGGTTTACCCATTTCAGAAGAAATTGATGTTTTCAATCACAAGGGGGTATCGATCTTCGATAGGATCAATTTTCAACTTGGGAAAAATCACATGTAACACTTATTTCAAGAAATGGGTATTTATTATTTTTTTAGCATTAGGGCCTGGTATTCCTGCTAAATTTAATATTTATGTTTTAATAAATGGAAGACATAGATAATTGAATGTTTTTTCCAAATGAATATATGATTTAGGGTGATCCATATACAATTTAATGAATATGTAGATGATGTCATTTAAGTCATCAAATGATATGTAGTAAAAGGTTCTATTTATTTATGATGGTGTATTTGATGTAAGAGATGACTATATGTAGGTTTTATGGAAAAAGAATGAGGATTTGATAATGCACTTTATTGAGTTCTTTGATACATTTTTTTTAAAAAAGTGAAGGTTTTTGTGGAAGAAATCCATGAAATTAGATAAATTATTTAAGGTGTAAATACTTTTATTTGTTTCTTTATAATACTTACACCTAATTTTAATTGAAAATATTCTATTTTGGAAGATAAATCTCTAAATTATCTATCTATTGATAGCTTACAGAATATTATTTTCATATAAGTAAAGAGAAATGATGATAACGATACTATGTAAAATGGTATATCCAATTAAGTGGTTTTCAAGGACATGAAGAGGCTTGATATTGAAGATATTCTAGTGGAAGAAAATTTTGATGAGGTCATGTAATTTTCCTTCTAATAGTTTCAATTTGGCGGACAAATTTTCAAATGGAAACATCCACATAAAATCTTTTGGAGTGAAAATTTTGGAAATAATTCATCAATGATCCAAAATATTTTTCATGATGATTATGAGGATGATGATGAATTTAATAATATTAAGTGTCTATGTAATGTGAATGGTTGGAAAAGTAAAAATATAAATTCCATAAGAAAATTATCATAGTTCATAATAATATGGTTATTAATATTTGGAGGATAGAAACGATCGGGAAAAAAATAAACTGGTGGAAATTATATGAAATTCAAAAAAAGTAATAAATAGATAATGATGAATGATTAGATTAGGGAAGAGTTATCCTTATGATATAATTATAAGTTATTCATGAATAGATTAATGTTTTGAGTGAAAAATATTATGAAATAACATAGGGTTGTTAATGATTCCCAAATATATATGAAATAGATGTAATTAGAGAATTATGAGCTAGAGGATGAAATATAAAGGATTAAACCTAAATAAACAAAAATCTCATAAAAATTTATTGAATACAAACTCAATGGTTATGAAAAGAATATAATTATACATAGTCTAAAAAGTATATTAAATATAGATTCAAATGAATCAAATATCATTAGGAGGATGTTTTTAATTGATGATGAAAGATCAAATATTAGGAGAAAAATTTAAGTATACTAATTAAGGATTAATGTGAATAAAAAATGTAAAATTAGACTTCATAGTTCCAGTGATGAAAAATTGGAGTGTCTAGAGAATAAAAAAGATATATTAGAATTTTTAAATTGTTATGGTGATCGATCATAAATAGAAGGAATTAATGGTTTAATATATACGACAAGAACATACTCCGATGATAAAGATTCACTTCTATATGAATCGTTACCATAAGATCCATATATCCTTTGTGAAAACTAGTGGAGAAGTCGTAACACACCATAATTCACCATACATTAGATGTTATTACTGTGGAAAATTAACACATTCAAAAAATGTGGTTTTGATAGATAAGAGGAATTAAAGGGTACATGGGAAATATATAAATATTTATTTTTTAAAATAATCTAATATAACATTTAATGTTCATTGTTTCTTTGGTGAATAATTTGGAAAGATAGCCATATTTTGTACATCAACTGAATAATGGAATGTACCAAAATTGATGTGAAATGGTAATAAAAACCAACTCAAAGATTAATCAAATTTATTGACAATGAAAAATAAAACTATGTCATTGCAAGATGAAGGTGTTCAATCATAATCCAAGGAATATCAAGAATATAGATCAATGAAATGGTTGTAAAATTAGATTGATGTGCATGAATTGGTTCTATATATTTCATTTAGATAACCATATCTCATAGGAATATATATTATAGATAGTGTATATATAACTAATATGATACGAAAAATGGATATTATGAGAGGAATCTAGTAAGATACAGAATGTGTCATAATATTTGGTATTAATGAAGCCATAAATATTGTTGGATTGTTAAAATCCAACTTTGTGTGAAAAGAAATGATATATACTGATGTCTTTGTTATTGGAGGACTATGTCAAAACATCGTAATTGTTAATCAAATATATGTTTCATTAAATTTCATTTTATATTCAATGAAATTATTTATCATCCCGGAAAATGGAAGTGGATTATTTGTATATGTAAAGTTAATGAAGGAGAATCAAAACCTTATGACTAGAGGAGAAGTAATTTGATTTATATCTATAGAGAAAGAATATAGGTAGTGGAATTAATGGCTTGGCCATCTATTTAAACACTCCCATAATGATGTCATTTTTGTTGAGATCATACAAATATATCACATTATCATAATCACACATGTGCTGCTTGACAAAAATATAATTTTATCCAAAAAATATAAAAGTCAAAAGAACAAAAATCAACATGGGTGCTTGAATTGGATCATTCAGATGTAAGTGGTCATATATTACTAGGATCCATTTATGGAAAGAGGTATTATGTTATTTTCATTGATGATTTCAGCTAAATGACAGGGTTATTTTTTTTCCCACAAGTCTAACGTGTTCTATTGAATAAAACAATATCGTAGGGAATGAGAATGAAATATAAGAAGGAATATACATCATTTTGGTAGTGATAATGGTACAAACTTCAAAAAACTACCAGGTGGAAGATTATGTCAAAATTATGGGATAGGGCAACATACTTCAAAAGTGATAACACCTCCAAAAAATAGTTTTTCTGATAGGATTAATCAAGTTATCAATAATATACCAAAACAATTATTATTTAAATGTTCTACCTAAATAATTATGGATTTAATTGTAATATATATTAGTATTTATATATAACTGGGCCCTATTTTTTCTAACGGAAGAAAAGACATTGTACGATATCTGTTATGGAAAGAATCCATTATTAAAATGCTATTAAATCATTAGAATTATGTTTTTAATTATAAATAATGTGAGATAATGTATGTTTTAGTAATGTGGAGATTAGAGGATAATCCATGGATTCTCAAGAAAAATACAAATATGTAATCGTTTTTGAAAAATGTTGGTAAAACTTATTGAATTCAATGATTCCACTATATTATTGAATTAACATAATATTGAACAACATAATGAACATTAACCTGATTAAAGGGACTAGGAGTTAAGAACTCTAGGGGATCAGAAGTAGAAAATGTCGAATCAGAATACTGTACAGGAAGATGATTGGGTGGAGGTCAAGTATATATCTTCCTATAATCTAATGAATTGACATAAAATTATCTAGAAAAAAATCATTGGTGATCAGGAAACTCTATTTCAAACTAATTCAATAAAATAATTATAGAAGAAATATTACATATTTAATTATGTGCCCAATGTTTTATAGAAGAATATTGAGATTACAAATATGATTAGTCTATGAATGAATATCTATACCAAATTTATAAGAATAAAACATGTGTTATTGATTCAATACTGATAGAGAAGAATGAAATTTTGACCAAATGATTCATTTAGAACCACATGATTGCAAAATTTATTATTATTAAATAAATTATCCCTAGTGTGAAAAGGGTACTCCCTCATATAGGGTACTGATATGGAAGAAATTTTTCCACCTAGTGTGAGGATTAAAAATCAGATTATTATTGTCCATAGTAGTGAAAATAATGTTAATTGTTTTCTAGAAATGTTTCATGGCAGTTTTTCTGAATGGGTTTTTGGTTAAAGAAATCTAGATTGATCAATATGGTGGTTTTATTATTATTTTATATGTGGAAACTTTTTTTTAGTTATGTAATGAACTAAATGGATTGAAGTAAGCATTGAGATTTTGTTATTCATTGCATGATATATTTTTGAATATGATTAGTTTTCAACATGGTGGATTTGATTACAATTTCAATGTCCAAAATGACATCCATTAAGAGATGATGGTGAATCTATATTTTGAAAATATAATACATGTTGTATTAGATTAATTATACATAAAAGGATCATATAATTCATGAAAATTGAGTTCAACATATATATTATTTGTAAACGGACATTTTCAATGGTTTATAGGTGACATAAAGATGTAATGGAACAATCAATTCTATTTTTTTCCAAGGTGGGATTGAGAATATTTAAAAGGAAAATTCAAAAGAGATGATAAATCCAATTCCTACTAAGATGAGACAATCACAATAGGATGATGGAACTATGATTAATTACATAGAATACTAGATGATCATTGATAGACTACATTCATTAATAGTTACATGAATTGATATTATTTTTCAAACAAGCCATGTAGCAAGGTTGCAAACTAATAAAAAAATAAACCTACTTGAATTAAAATGAATACATCATTATATAACGTGGAAAATGGATTTTTTTAATGTTCAATGTAAAATCTAATAATGAGTTATTGGGATATAGAGATGCAGATTGAGTTAGTTCAGTTGATGATATAAAATCAATGTTAGATGATGCATTATATCATTTTGTATTGTTTATTTCAGGGATAATAAATAAATAATATTTTATTTAATTAAGAACCATTAAATCTATATACATTACAACCACTCAATCCAGCAAAATTTTGTTGTAGATTAAGCATCAGCTTGATGAAATGGGAATTCATGTGACGACGATGATCAGAATGCATTGTAAACATTTAATTTTTATAAATCGTAGAAAAAATCCATTCCTTTACTCATGGAAAATTTACATTTAAATAAAGAATAATGTTCTCAAGGAGAGGGAAGAAAATTGGTTTTTTATGGTTCAATGTCTTCCTATAAAACTATAGGTTGTGGACATTTAGATGAATTACATACCCATAGTGGCATTTTACAGTTATCAAATGGCTGTTGGGGTTTAGTGGACACCCCAAATATGAAAAAGTGCATATTCACTAATAAATATACATGAGGTTAGATGTGTTTTTAGCTAATATGTTGATCTATGATCTTAAAAATTGGAAGTCCACAATTGAGTGACCTTCTTGTTCACTAACAATGGGGGGGGGGTGTTGTTGCTGTAAAAGGGATATAAAATTTATTCACTAAGATAGGGAGAGAATTTGGTAGTGGGAACAATGAAGTAGGGGGAGTTTAAAATTTAACGATGATAAATATGATTAATCAATGTTTACATATCCTGATAGTATGGGTACTTGAGGAATGTATATGAGTGCTTTTTAAATGAAATGATTCGTTGATGAACATTACAAGCTACTCCTGTTTCTCATGCTGAGTATGGATTATGTGAGATTATAGTGCATGTTGATTTAATATGTTTTCTCTATATAAGTAGAAATAAGATAAATATGGATGAATATGGATGTTGATATAATGAGGTATCATAATTTTTAGTGTTTTCCACAAACCCAAATGGAGATATAGTTGGGGAAAATCCCTTTGGTTGTCATTACAATGTTATTAGGTTTCATTTGTTTGTTGGAAAAAATTGTTTACAAGGTTAGTTGTGGAGTTACAATATGGTTGTTGACTGGGTAAATTAATAAAGATCCTTGAAAATGGAATGGATAATCTAGAGGTAGTATTGAATGTTTCATATAAAAGATCTGGTCATTTCCTAGTGTTTTTCAAATTTTTGGTGTCTAAAAGTAGAATAGGGCTCAATATTAATTAATATTTTATATCCATGATTTCCACATAAATATATCGATAATTAATGCGTGTAATATGGAGGTAGTATTTTGTGATGTTTTTTTACTTCATGAAATATTAGTAGTTTGTGATCGTGTTGAGCTTCACGAAAAAAGGAATAGCATAAAGGGTTGACAGTCAAACTCCAAAACTATTAGAAGAATCAAGAATTGGAAAATATCCTTAGATAGTATTAAATACATGGTGCTTTGAAAACATAAATCAAGAGCATTTAAAAATGAATGTTTCGGTCTTGGATTTTTCACCAAAGGGATGCATAATAAATAGTCCTCTACAGTACCCCATTTTCCAGTGATCATGCATTATTGAAAACAAAAACACTCTAAATTTTTATTGATAATTCAAGATGGTTTTTCTTCTGATTTTATTGAAGAATGGATTTTCATAAAATCTATAAAATCTTACCCAATGTAATTTCCATCAAAAATGTTTGGAGATTCACAATAGCTAAGTAATATTTGTGAACATCTTGAGTAATGTGAAGGCTATTTTAGCTTATCTAATTTACAGATCTTCAAAAATGTTTTTTACCATTCTGATAGTGGTGAAATTTATGAAAGGAATAAGGTTCATGAAATAAATATATTGATTTTAATAATTTAATTTTATTGTGATTTTTTTATGATTCTTAACAAATATGTGAGAACCACAAAAGAGATGAATGAATTTTACAATAAATTAGTGTTGAATTAGAATTCATTCCATGGTTGAAAGTGGAACGTATTCATAAAAAAATGGTATATAAAACATATTGATTCATGTTATCAAAAGGATAATCATCTGAGAGATCAGTGACAATAGATTATTAGAGAGATTAGTGATCCATCAAATTATGATTGATTGTAATCAAAGAAGGAAAGCGAGTAAGCACTAAATCTTGTAATTTATACTGAGATTTAGTAGATTTAGTATATAGGAATATAGCAAGATTATTCATATTATATGTATACTAGGGAGACAGAATAATGTTCATTTGATGTGTATTATGAGTTTCTTAATTAATATATCATTCACTTCAATGGGATGGAGGGGGAAGAGTTTTTTTTGTTAGAGAAACAATATCATGAGAGATAGTATTTTTAATCTATCATCCCATGACTCAATCCCCCTACCTAATTAGTTAGTTGACCTTTTTAGGCTAAAATAACTTTTATTTGTCATTATGAATCTAATGATACCATTGAAGAAGCCTCCAAATATCATGTAAAATAGGGATGTACATTATTCCATACATGATTTCCACTCTTTAAATTCTTATTCTTGACCTTGATGGATAGAGAGATCATTTTTTCACTAACTAAATAAAGGTTTCTAAAAGAATAACTTTTTGTGGTGAGAGATCATTACACCTCAGCTGTAAGACATTAAATTTTGTAATCGGACATTATCACATGTCCTTGAAAATTATGACATATCTAAAATGTCAAAAGGAAATAAACCACATGATTACAATGTCCTTTGTTTATGATATTAAACTAAATGGACTGGAATCCTAGTCATAAGGAATTAAATTGTACAAAAACATCTTTTCCACATTACTTTAAACATCATGGTTCACATCAATGTTTCATGAGATAAAAATTTATAATCCATGATTCAGTGGGTCACAATCATTGGTTTTGACAAATCTCTAGAAAATAAATAAAGAACTAAATTTTTATTGATTATAATTCCATTTATAAATGTATTGAAACATGGATCTCCATAAAATGGGTCTATCCACAACAAAAACATTCCCCTCTATGAGTACAGGTCAGACCTACATAGGGATCCACATCCAAACTATGTTCAAATTAATTATCACTCTAATAAGATATATATATATTTATAGATCCAATATAGTGGTCAATGAAAAATATCTTCAATTTCCCCAATCATCAATGTGGGTTCGGACCAATTTCATGATACCATATTCAAAAAATGTACATTCCCCAAACAAGAATTCAATTACTGTGGGGAATATATTATAGAAACCAATTTTTCAATATTATTTATGTAATAATATATTCATTGACACCAATGTATTATAAGATGGTCCAGCCACAATATCCATTTTCATGTTGATTCTTCTAATGCCTTATCGTTAAATGTTAAACTACATAGATGATGTCCTAGTTTCATGAATTTGAACTGAATAGTTACTCAATAAATGTAATTAAATTGATTCCTATTCCAATGAGATATGTAGTGATTCCTATACCTCATTTACAATTAATCATCATTGGGTAATGAAAAATTCCCCCTCCGGCGTACAAACAATGATTTATATCATATATATTAATTTGGGTTCTCGTATTCATGGGTCACCCAAGGAAATTGGTTTTTACCATCCAAATACATGTCAGATCTATGAATGTAACTATACACATCATGAAAAATTTGAGCCAAACTTTTTATTTTTCTCACTGATATATTACATCCACACATCATAAACAAAATCATCGACACATTTGAAACTCTATATTCTTTCTCCAGTTACTGAAAATAGAATGTATGATACCTAAGAAGACCTTTTTCTAACTATGTATTAACACACCCATGTTGGTTTTTCATAAATTTCAAAAATAATGATCTTTTTACATAGAGGATGACAATATTTGACTATGTAGTAACATGAGCTACTTGGACATGCATATAGTTATCCACAAAAATGAATTCAAAACGAGTGACACAATTTTCCTCAAGAGAAGCCTCATCTATATCTATAATCCCTAATGAAATATTTTTTGATCCATTTATTTGATTGTGGTTCGAGGTAAACCATGATATTTTTGACCCATCTCAAATATCCTAAATCGAGAACCCCTAAGACCACGTTGTACAATTTCTTCCCAAGTGAATTAAGAGAGAAGGAACAAACATGGTCTTATTGGCCTCCTATTACTCATCGTTTCCATAATACTATTCTCCATGTGATGCAAACTTAAACCAAATGAAACAAAATTTCTTACATTTGGTTTATGCCTATGTAGGAACTCTATGCCCCCATTTTTGGTAATTTTGACATCAAATTCACATTCAATATTAATGAACATTCCTTATAAATACCAAAAAATATGTCCACTGAAATCTGAATATCCATTAACAATATTCATCTTTCTGTAATATAATTTCAAAATACTTAAGATCTTCTTTTTCATACTATGTAGTAAAAATCCTGAGATGGCATATCATAAGATACCCACATTATGAAAATTTCAATAAGAGGATTCCATTATTTTAATATTATGTGATACGTCCTAGATGAACATACATAAAGTCTCCCACAGAATAGTTTTTCAATCCAGTGGTATGTTATACCATAGAAGAGACCACTTATATCTCTATAATATCATTCGATATAATAACTTTTCAAATCCTAATTCTCCTATATTATATATTACAACATTTTCCTTTTATAGCCATAAATTATGAAATATTCCTAATCCAAATTTTATGAATGGTATGATTTCCAATATATTGTTCAGAGATAAAAAACATCAAATTATATCCCCAAATTTTATTTTTATATTACATTAAACTACATATAATAATTTCCATTCTATATAAATTTAAACATTATTACATTATATCCTCGTTAGAATACATTAAAATAGACATAATAAATTCATCATTGTAAGAAATTAAAATGCACTGTCCATATTCTGGTTACAAAACATCAAATTGCATGATGCTTCCACCTATGAAATAAAGGTTCCATTTCCCCAGAAATGGATCACTTAACATATTAAACCATCTATCAATTGATATAAATTATAGTGCTAGTGGTTTCAAATTCATGTCAAATTTCAATATAGATGTTCTCTTCAATCCCAAAAAAAATTCCTTGAAAAATCATCCTTCATGGTCTTGAGAAATTAGAATCACAAATAATTCCTTAGATACTGATAATAAAATACATTAATTCTAGGGTATAACTTAATTTAACTATCTAGAAACATTCCCATGTTGGATTTTAATAAGTCAACTAACAAAAGGTACTGCCATCTATAGGATGAAGTTGATTGGATATACTGTAAAATGCCCATGTTGGGACTGTATATATCTTCGATATATTGGGTTGTCAACTAGCTGAATGTTCAACCTCAATAAAGACCTCCTATATTACTATAATCCTTACATTATCATGTTTTAATCCACATATTAATATTTTTATGTGGCCATTATTTACAATATTATCTCATATCAAGTTCAATATATGAATATAAAAAAAATCAAGAATCAAAATTATTCTTGAGGTATCTGAATATAAGAGAATCATTTGATATAAAAATATTTTTTAGGTTATATTTTAAAACTAATGGTAAAATATATTTGACCAACCATACAATTTAAATTATTCTAGCTTAAAATATGTTAAAATACCCACAATAGAATAGACACAATACCCATGAAAACAAAAAACAATAACTGGACGCTTGGGTAATTGTCGAGTCTCGACTCGTTATGCCCTTTCATTTCATTGTTTTTGAAAAAAATTAGGAAGAGAAAATAAGAGGAAAAAAACATGTTAGGTAGAATCTCCATGAAAGGTGTCCTAAGAAAAAGTCCAGTATCACTTTATTTCTCTTTCTCATATTGGACTTATGATAAAATTAGGTTGATAAATCAGAATACAAAATGATCATAGGGTTTTCCATATGAACCTAGGAATAGTCAAAAAAGATCTCTAAGATCCATGGAATTGAAAAAAAAAATTTAGAATCCATCTATATTTTAGATAAATATAAATATGGTGAAGAAAATCGAGGAATGAAACACATTTACCAATAATTAACTTAGAACTGGATTCTCCACATTCAAAATAAATCTATTTTTAAGTGGGGTATTTTGTTAACACATTAAAATTTTTTCTATGCAAATTTCTATAGAATTCCTAATGTTATCCTCACATAGACACTAAATATATTTTTTGATTCCAAATTCCTTTTAATAAAAGAGTGGGGAGAATGGTTTTCCATGTGATGTATGAATTCTCACACATTATGGGATGGATATTCTAATAAAATTCACAAAAGTTAGAGATACCCCTACACGAGGCCCCTAAACAAAAAATACATGCCTAAATCAATGGGGATTTCACCAATTTGTGGGGTACATAGGTAGGATACTTTTTTCAGTACCTATATAGAGTAACTCCTTCGACTAGGTTCCCGGTATTTCATTTAAACACGAAAATGTTTCCCCAAATTTAAAAGGACGGAAAATAGAAGAAGCCTCCAAGGTCTGCTCATGCAAACCCTTCACCCAGTTCCTCCAATATCACATAGGTATCCCTCAGAAACCCATGATATGAGGTAATAAAGGTGGATAGTGAAAACCAATTCCCTCCAAGGTCCCAAAAAAATAAGACACACGTGTGAGTATCCAATTCCCTTATTTATATACCACTAATATGATGGTCCCCTACCTAACATGATACATATATGATCCTCGTCCAGTGAAACCTGAGGATTCCCTTGGTCCCTAGATAAATTCATTAAAAAAATTTTCTTTCATAGGTGATCAATATTTTATGGAACATCCAGGTCAGGCAGGCCTATGCCAAATCATGATGACATTCTAACTCCTCCCACATCCTATGAGAGGAACCTCCTTCTTTCGAGGACATAACATTTGCAAGAAATAGTCGATCCACTTTTTTAGAGACCAATGTAAATGTTGTTCTTTATTTGGATCCCAAAAAAGAGGGGTCCAAATTTAATACTCCACAAATTCCTATATACATGAAACAACATTGTAAGAGTAACAAAAGTGAGTCTCTACTTTGTATCTGAATTCCATTATTCTGAATATTCCCACACTTGTCCTGCCTAATGGCTAGAATTCTTATTGGTGAATGCATGTATGTATTACCTTGGTCATGAGGACCCAGACCCTAGGGTAAATGTATGATATTTCTTGTTCTGAGATGAAAGGGAAATTACTATGTCCTATCATTGTCAACTCTAAGACTTCGGACCTCCAGATCCATTCATGGTGACATTGATATGACCATGTTTTCTTTATCTTTAAGTAATGGGGACTTATCCTCCTCTCTTACCAGGGGAATAGTCACAATATAATTACTTTTTAGTAAGCACCAAATCATTCTTATAGGTCCCTAATTCTTCATTTATTTATCCTTTTTTATACCCATAGGATATATACATATTGGTAATCTTATGTGACCTTCATTTGTACATCAACAGGAGGAGATGGGCTCTAGATCCAGATCTCTTTCCCTGTATATTTGGTACTTCAACACATGCACCAACATACAAATTAGATTGTGTGGTTCCTCAGATCTTTTCCATCATCATGTTTCAGAAACTTTTAAATAATCGTGAGGACCTAAGGTTTATGGTGACAATTACATTCAAATGATTCCAATCCATTGGGAATCATTTCATGTGTAATCCAAAACAAAACATTCGGCCTCTAATTCATTTTAATCCCCAACCATGTCACCATATAACCACAATTCAGGCCTCTAATTGGGTATAATCCTCAACCATAATCACCCTAATGGAAATCCTCTTATATGGTGTTAGACCAGAAATAATTCCTTATTCTTTTCAATGGCCTATATTCCCGAGGAGACAAACCATCAATGGGACACCGTAGGTGTTGTTCCATTAAATTGAACTATGTCGTATTGATTCTCACCCAAATGAAATGCGTAGGATTCCTCAATGAAGTCAAAATACATCATCTCAAAATAAACCCAATGTCTATATAGCAAACATTCCTAAAATTTTCATGTCTTTACTATGAGACAATATCTCTTCAAGGCTCTGTACTATTCTTCTATATATGTTACACAACAAACCTTGATTAGGAAACCATTTTCCAATATTTCATTACCACATGTGGTTAAATTGAAAGGTTTGGTCGTTATCACATGACTATAAAAAATGATGTGTCTCATTAGGTTTCCTCAAACAATGTGGGTTATATTGAATTCATGAGAATAAATTACAACCTCATATCATGGGTCTGATCATGATATCAAAAATTCCCAAATGTCGCTAGATAATGAAAATCTCGATACCGCTCTACTGTGTGGCTCAAAACCAGCATCAAAATTATAAATAAAAAATCAATCACTAATAAATTCATTAGATTTTAACATCAAGGGGTTACATTAGATACATAACGATATATCGATAATGTAATAACCATAGGTATATACATATGATTATATGTAACTCTATGACCCTAGATACCCAGAGTCAGTGCATTATTACATAACATTGGCATGATCACAAAGGATCAAGTCTCGAAAGACCGATTAGTTTAGTAGTCTTGAAAATACTAGATATATTCATAAGTCTTACATTACATCATAAGGTAAAAAAAATTACAACAACATCTTGTCTTCATATCCCCTCATATAATCCCATCAGGTCATTTATAAATAATTTCTTCATATCCTGGGAAAAATAAAACGTTGAAAGGGGTGAGCTCAAATGCTCAGTAAGGATAACAATATTGCAGAATATTTCATAGATAAGAATAAACACTTAAAGAAATTTATAACTAAAACAAAAGCCTTTTGAACTTGAACTTCTACATAATATGGAAAAGATAAAATGAAATAATCCCATTTACTTATTCACATGGATATTCCACTAGTCAAACAATCAAATGCAATATCAATAACCACTTTAATAATGACGGAATACATAATGACAGACTATCAAACCACATAGCCAAATCCTCGTGCCAAGACTGTAAATAAGATTTTTTTCAATGCCTTGTGCCAAGAAACTAGTTTGTCTCATGAGACCTAGCGATGCATCGAGGAGCTATAGCGGGCTCCACCCATCACTTACTAAGTCCAATGCATTCCTCATAAGAAAAGTTTTAAACATAACATAAACATTCATATTAAAACTAGCATATGAAATATCAATACTTTATCCACAAACCATGAATGGTATAAAAATAGCACATCCACAGTCAAACATAACTCATTTGATACAATATAGAAGATTTTATTGTATCAAATTAACCTCAATTGAGAATGATTAAATATATTGACATAGATTAAAATAATCATCCAAACAATTAGAGTGAAATATCCCCCTTTTTCTTGAAATCATTTAAAAGTCACAATATTTGTCAAGAAGCCGTTTAAAAATAGATTTTTGAACCAAGTGTCCCATACCACTTTGAAACTTTTTATAAGGCATTTTAATTTTAAAAAATTAATGTTTATATAAATAAATCCTTAAGACCATTTTTAAAAAATGGACATTAATGAGCATGATTTAGATGAATAAGTCTTTAAAACATTTAAAAATGGAATTTTATTTAGATATTCTAACCAAAAGAGAGACACTTGAATACAAATAATTGAGGTAATTAAAATTTTATAATATCATGAGAATAAAGGGATTCATGATATACTATGTCAAAGTACATTATATACACCACATGAAAGTGATTTATTGTATAACAAGAAATAAGTCTCAATGGAATTTAAATTGAGATGAAATATCTCATAAAGGTTGAATCCTTAGGTTAAGGATAAATAAACTACATAGTTATGTGTGACAAATATAAATACACTAAATATTATTGGATATTCAGTGTAAATCAATCAAAAGATATTCACACATAATCTTATAAAAACAACACCAATTAATTGGATGTTTAACTCAGCAAATGGAGAATGAGTTAAAATTACTCTTATAAAATTCATATCAATGAATTGAGAAATCATAAAAGGAGTGATTATGTGAATCCAAAGTATATCCACTGAAATGGGGAGTGGAAATTTTGACATAAGAAAATGAGTAGATATTCCACACATAATCTCGGAGTAAAATAATCAATGATGTTTGCCTAATGCCGAATAAATGGAAATTGAAATTTTGAATTCCCTTATCGATTAGGTAACATACGAAACATACACCCATGAAAGAAGTATCATACAATGATGATGTAAATACCCATATATTTAATTATATTACACATTGAATACAATCATGGCCAGTACACATACACCACAAGAAATAATTATGCGGTGAACAATGGAATTCTCACGAAATTAAGAGTGAGTTAAGAAACCCATTACTTTGTATTTCTTACTTGGTCGACGGTATGTTAACCTCTTGTATAATGGTGAAATAATTGTTATTAAATTATTAAATAATTATATACATTAATATTATATCATATATTATCTTTTAACATTGATTTGTTAATAATATCTTAGTATTATCATTGTTTAGGGTGTTAACTTACTCGTTTTCTTATATATGTTTTGTTACGTAAGACATGTTTTTCATTGATATGTTGTATCTTATTCATATCCAGAATTATATCAAGTCCTTAAACATTATTGTTAAATAATAAAATGATTATTATACTTGAATGGATACGATGGAGAATGAATCTCATCACCTTAGTGGAGACGGTAGTCCGTACGTATGCACGAGCGACAATATCATTATTTTGATAATAAAATAATATATAATTGGATGGTATATAATATATACATAATAATTATCACGTTATATTTATTATTTACATCAATTAGACATCATTATTATACCCATCCAAATAATAATTTATTGAATAACAATTACACCACGACGTGGAGACGGTAAGCCGTACGTACGCACATATGGTGACATGTTTTTCAAAGGGTAGATAGAATACTGAATATGGTTGTACCATATTTATAATAATATTAAATTATATAGGAGATATAGTATTCATTATTTTAATATAGAAATAATAAATAAAGAAGAAGTGGAAGAAGAAAGGAACTTGAAAAAGGGTGGTGAAATCATTACCTCTTCATCGGGTTCTTCCTTTTGTTTGGTCAAAAGGGCTCCTTAGGTTGGATTTCCGATCAAAATAAGGCCTCTAGGTTGTAGTGAGGGAAGTTGAGAGAGTATTTGGTCCGGTTGTTCCTGATACAAAAGAATTTAATGAGTGAAGTAATGAGAAGTGGGAGTGCCCTTTTATAAGTGGGGTGAGTGGCACCTTTGGAAAAGCTAGAAATATTATTTTATAATAAATTCATATTCGGTTTCTAATGGCTCCAAAGTGGATTATTTAAAGTTTAAGGTGGTGATGGGTCTAAAACCACTCAACAAATATAATTTAGATAGGTTTGGGTCATTATATTAACCTTATTTTTAAGTATTAACTCTAAATTAATTAGTTTCACTTTTACAATGTCTCTTTGTATTTTTATATTATATGGTTAATAAATTTACTATATACACCCAAGAGACCCCCAAGTGGTCCATTAATGATAAAATTATTATGATATAAGTCTCTTTTCCGAACATTAGATTTTTAGGAATTTAATATCAATTAATAATATAATATTTTTTTAAAAACTCTTTTTTGTCAATTTTGACACTATTCAATAATTGATATTAGTAAAAATAATAAACGAATTATTAATTCGAAAAAAGTTAATTAAATCAATAATAACATGTCATATTAACCTATAAAATTAGTTTACTTAATAAAAAGTCTCAAATTATATTTATTTGGGTATTTATAATATCAATTATTCTAATGTTTCACTACTGTGGTAATTACTGCATCACCATTGTGTCATAAATAAATTAACTTATTTAATGTATAAAAATTATAAATAAAATATAATTATGTATGAAATATTTTTATTTTTCTAATTAATATTTATAGTCTAAAATCCAACATATATAACCATATGTAACAACTATTGTTCTAAAAGATATATACTTGTGTAATTTTTGTATTCATTTTAACTTAATTAAAATAAAGTGTCCCTATCACTTACAAGTGGATCCATGGGATCCCAAAATAGACCCAATGATGCCCATGGTAGGCCATGTATCAACCAATAGGGTTAAGACACGTTTTAGGGTAATTTAGTATTATTATAATATTAATTTTTAACCCTTATTTACAGTATTTACATTTTAACCATGGAAAATAAAATATTTACCGAAGTAAATATTTAAAATTACTAAAAATAAAAGTTACCTATTTATACAATTTGAAAATCCTGAATAAAAATATGGAATCCATTTTTCCAAATTCAAAACACATAATTGGCAGAAATTAATTTAAAATTAATTACTGTTGTTAAAACAAAAAGCGTGTTTTTATGAGAAAATAACTATCAGAAGATTGGCAGTTGTTTATGTCTGGTTTAATTGTGAAAATATGTCCAATTAGAAACATTGAATTAAATGGTAAAAATATATACTAAATATACTTTAAAACCACTCAAATTCATAACTTATCAATATTAATTATTTTGATTAAAAAAGTTGTTTTTAATTTAAATTTAGTAATTTTCACTATTCATAAAAATATTAAAGTTATCCGAAAAGTACCAAAATATCACCCTAGCATAATTTCAATATTTTGAATCCAAAAATGAAGTCCATTTTGAGAGATAGAATTTATAAAATTTCAAAAAGTAGGTATTACTGTTTATAAAGTCCAGTTTGATTGGATGTGGTGTGTTAGAATCTCGAAGATGCGTACAATGCACGCCATTGCATTATTCAAAGGGAATCGTACCATGGAGGCTTGTGGTGTTACATTCTACCATACTTCAATAAATTGAGTCCTCATAAATTTTTGTTAAAATTGGGATAGAGAATATAATGGAAATTCCCACATAGGAAAAAGAGTCAATAAAACTATCACTTTAAAAGAAAGGAAGAGAGGTTTAAAGGTCACCCAAGATAACTCATACTAGGATTCCATGTAGGAAAACATGGATATAGACAATAAAATAAGTGTTCAGTTCTGAGGGAGAGGGATAGAAAACATTATTAGGAAACAATAAGAAAATCAAAAACATGTGTTGGGACAAACGGTCCTTAGTCTCCCAGTAGGAGAAGTAAACGGATAACATTTTTTTGTTTTAAGTTACATTACATAAGGATGAGGAATTCATTTATGATATTGACTAAGAACATAAAGATGTATACTTAATTTTTAAGTAGAGTTTCATTATTTAATAACTTTTTACCACTAACAAATTTTTTTAAACAATGAGTATTCAAGAAGACTTGGTCACAATGAAAGAGCAAGAATAATTCTTCTATAGAAAAACATGATCCATGTAGGATAAACTATATATTTACATTGTCATTAGAGATTAATCAAAACCAAAATGGTTAGTATAATATCTTATGACCCCACCCCCAAACCGATATTCCATTAGAGAAAAAAAAAACTAATCTTAATTTCTAGAATTAAACCATAAATACCCCAAAGTTAAATAAATACCATTAAATACTAAATTGGCCTTAAAATCGTTCAATATAATCCAAACTGATATTAAAACTCAAAAATTATAATAATTTAGTCTTCCACGTTAAATTGTATCTCCAAATGACATTAATTACTCTTAAAGTCACATTCTTAAAAGTGATTAACCTCTTCACACATTCTCTATTATAGGTTAATCATTTCCATAAATAACCAAAATCACTAAAAACGTAGATAAAAATCCACCATTACTCCATAAATGAACCCCATAGTATTTTATTTTTCTCGGGCATATAGTGTTCCCAAAAAAGAAAACATCTTCTAAAATAACATTTATCACTTAATCACCAAATCATTATCCTATACCAAGGGTATTCATTTGATAAGACATAAGAACCCAAATCAACTTATTATTGATCAATAAAATCATTTAACTAAAAATAATTAGTCACACTATCCAGGGACTTCACGTAGTCAAGTGGTAGGCGATAAATCCCAATCTCAATTTGGTTGTTGGTTCGATTCCCACATCTTTGTCCGACGTAATGGGTTGTTACAAGGTCTGTGTGTTGTCCTTTTTCAAAAAATATGTTTTATAACATTACCAAAATGAGATAAATACCTCAAAATAACCATAACAGAATATAACCACAAAGTTTATCGCATACCTTGAATTTTCATCCCAAATTATAATAACTTATAATTTCCTCAATCCCAATGATCATATAAAACCAAATGGTTATTTATAACTATATCCACAAGAGAAAATATAATTCTTCCTCAAATATCATTCTCACATGAAAAACTATAGGGTTAAAAATACAAGGGAAAATTATTCCATGGTAAAAGAATCAATAAAGAGCACTAATACTTTTTAAACATTTCTCCTACCATTTATTTCCTCATAGATTCTTCTTTGACCAAGAAAATATACTTTAGAATAGGGCATTCACTCGGGTAATGGCCAGGTCCCCTACATTTACAGAAAATGACTGTAAATGGACTCTTGGGAACATTTTTATCTTCTTCCATTGTACTCTTCATTTTTCTTCAGCAATTGTTTATTTTAGGTCCTTCCTTCCCACACATAAAGCATTTCTTGGTACCATTGAGACACTTTCCGGGGTGTCTCCTTCCACGTTTCTTGCATGATGGAAATTGAGGATTTTTTTATCCATGGTCTCCACTAAGGGATCTCTTATCATTCCTCACCTTTCTCTTCTTTGTTGAGTCCAGGAATTGGTTAATATATATATATATATTTATCATATTTTTGGAAAATTTATTTGGCATAAAGATGATATCATTTACGCCAATAAACATTCCATTTTTTTGCTCATTTCCACCACTGTTACATCATTCTCAAAGTCACTATGACTTCTTGGGATCCAGCCATTGACTTAAAACAGAAAGCATTGTGTGAGTAACAGTAGTCATAAAATCATTTAGAGATTAACATGTCCCAATATTCTCAATTTGAAACACATTAGGATTAGCCAATTTCATTTACTCTCATCTTATATATATAATACTTCAAATCGGTTTGCAAAGAAAATGTAAATTATCCTATGCATATCCCCCTGGAGTGTCGTAACCAAGAGTGAAGAAAGGCCCGTTGTCGTGCACTAGTTCCCATTCGAGTCTAGCTCCATGTGGTGTATTCGGGTTTTACCTCTAGGTACATCTGTGCCAGAGCCGCCTCTAGCTGCTCGTATCTAGACAGGGATGTATTTCTCAGAAAACTCACAAAATCTCTACAATACCAAAATTCTTGGAAGTTCTTCTATACCAATCCTCAATGTTAATCTTAGGTAAACGTTCTCTAATCAGAGTTTATATAAATCTATCTTCCAAGGTTTGTAATAAAATTCCTCTGATACCAACTGTAACACCCCGACCCTAGATACCCAGAGTCGGTGCATTATTACATAACATTGGCATGATCACAAATGATCAAGTCTTGAAAGACCAATTATTTTGGAAGCCTTGGAAACACTAGATATATTCACGAGTCTTACATTACATCATATGGTAAAAAAAACTACAACAACATCTTGTCTTCATATCCCCTCATACTATCCCTGCAGGTCATTCATAAATTACTTCTTCACATCCTGGGAAAAATAAAACATTGAAAGGGGTGAGCTCAAATGCTCAGTAAGGATAACAATATAGCAGATGCTTTGATAGATAAACATAAACATGTAAAGCAATTTATAACTAAAACAAAAGCCTTTTTATCATGAACATCAGCATAATATGGAAAAGTTAAAATGAAATAATGCCATTTACATACTCACATGGATATTCTACTAGTCGAACAATCACATGCAATATGAATAACCACTTTCATAATGATGGAATTCATAATTCCAGACTATCATAACCACATAGGCAAGGCCTCATGCCATGACTACAAATAATATTTTTACAGGCCTTGTGCCAAGACACTAGTTTTTCTCATGAGACCTACCGATGCATCGAGGGGCTGTAGCGGGCTCCACACGTCACTTACTAAGTCCAATTCATTCCTCGTATGAAAAGTTTTAAACATAACATAAACATTCGTATTAAAACTAGCATATGAAATGTAAATACTTTATCCACAAAGCATGAACGGTATAAAAATAGCACATCCACAGTCAATCATAACAAATTCGATACAATATGGAAGACTCTATTGTATCATATTAACCTCAATCAAGATGGATGAAGGATATTGTCATAGATTAAAATAATCATCAAAACAATTAGAGTGAAATATCCCCCTTTTTTATTAAATCATTTAAAAGTCACACTATTATTCAAGAAGACATTTAAAAATAGTTTTGTGATTCAAAGTGTCCCATACAACTTTGAAACTTTTTAAAAGGAGTTTTAATTTTAAAACATTAAAGTCCATATAAATAAATCATTAAAACCATTTTTAAAACATGGGCATTAATGAGCAGTATTTAGATGAATAAGTCTTTAAAACATTTAAAAAAGGTATTTTAGTTAGAGATTCTAACCAAAAGAGGGAAACTTGAAAAAAATAATTAAGGTAATTAAAACGTTATAATATCATGAGAATAAAGGGATTCATGATATACTATGTCAATGTACATTATATACACCACATAAAAGTGATTTGGTGTATAACAAAAAATAAGTCTCAATATAAACTAAATTGAGATGAAATCTCTCATAAAGGCCATATCCTTAGGTTAAGGATAAATCAATGATATAGTCATGTGTGACAAAAATAAATACACTAAATATGATTGGATATTCAGTGTAAATCAATCAAAGGTTATTCACACATAATCTTATAAAAACAACTCCAATGAATTGGATGTTTAACTCAACAAATGGAGAATGTGTTAAAATTACTCTTATCAAATTCATAACGATGACTTGAGATATTATCAAATGAGTGATTATGTGTATCAAAAGTATATCCACATAAAGGGGGAGTTGAAATTATGACATAAGAAAATGAGTAGTTATTCCACACATAATCTCGGTGTAAAATAATCAATGATTCTTGCATAAAGCCGATTAAATGGAAATTGAAATTTCGAATTCCCTTATCGATTATGTAACATACTAAACATACTCCCATGAAAGAAGGATCATAAAATGATTATTTAAATACCCATAAATTAATGTATATTACACATTGAATACAATCATGAGCAGTACCCATACACCATATGAAATAATTAAGTGGTGAACAATGGAATTATCACGAAATTAAGAGTGAGTTAAGAAACCCCTTACTTTGTACTTTTTCCTAGGTCGACGGTAGGTTAGCCTCCTATATAATGGTGAAATAATTTTTATTAAATTATTCAATAATCATATACATTAATATGATATCATATATGATCTTTTAACATTGATTTGTTAATAATATATTAGTATTATCATTGTTTCAGGTGTTAACTTACTCGATTTCTTTTATATGTTTTTTTATGTAAGCCATGTTTATCATTGATAGGTTGTATCTTATTCATATCCAGAATGATATAAAGTCTTTAAACATTATTTTTAAATAATAAAATGATAATTATACTTGAATGGATACGATGGAGAATGAATCCTATCGCGTTCGTGGAGACGGTAGTCCGTACGTACGCACGAGCGACAATATCATTCTTCTGATATTAAAATAATATATAATTGAATGGTATATAATATATAAAGAATAATTATCATGTTATATTTATTATTTACATGAATTAAACATCATTATTATACCCATACAAATAATAATTTATTGAATAACAATTAGACGACGACGTGGAGACGGTAAGCCGTACGTACGCACGTATGGTGACATGTTATTCAAAGGGTGGATAGAATACTGAATATGGTTGTACCATATTTATAATAATATTACATTATATATGAGATACTGGATTAATTATTTTAGGACAGAAATAACAATGAAAGAATAAGTGGAAGAAGAAAGGAACTTTAAAAAGGGTGGTGAAATCAATACGTCTTCTTCGGGTTCTTCCTGTTGATTTGATCAAAAGGCACCTTAGGTTGGATTTATGATCAAAATAAAGCCTCTAGGTTGTAGTGAGGGAAGTTTAGAGATTATTTGTTATGGTTTTGGCCAATCCAAAAGGCTTTTATGGTGTGAAGTAATGAGAAGGGGGAGTGCCCATTTATAAGATGGGTGAGGGGAACCTTTGGAAAAGCAAGAACTATTATTTTATAATAAAATCATATTCGGTTTTTAATGGCTAAAAAGTTGATTATTTATAGGTTAATATGGTTATGGGTCGAAAACCACTCACTAAATATAATTTAGACAGGTTTGGGTCATTATATTAAACTTATCATTAAGTATTAACTCTTAGTTAAATAGTTTAACTTTTACAATGTCTCTTTGTATTTTTATATTATATAGTTAATAAACATACTATATACATCCAAGAGACCCCAAAGTGGTCCATTAATTATACAACTATAATTATATAAGTCTCTTTTCCGAAATGTAGATTTTTAGGAATTTAATATCAATTAATAATATAATATTTGTTTTAAAAACTCTTTTATGTCAATTTTGACACTATTCAATAATTGATTTTTTGTTAAAATCATAACAGGATTATTACTTCGAAAAAAGTTAGTTAAATCAATCCTAACATGTCATATAAACCTATAATATTTTTTTAATTAGTATAAAGTCTGAAATTATATTTATTTGGGTATTTATAATATCAATTATTCTAATTTTTCACTATTATAGTAATTACTACATCACCATTGTGTCATAAATAAATTAAATTATTTAATGTATAAAAATTATAAATAAAATATAATTATGTAGGAAATCAATTTATATTTCTAATTAATGTTAAAAGTCTAAAATAAAACATATATAAAACAATGTAACAATTGTTGTGCTAAAAGATATTTTCTTGTGTCATTTTTGTATTGATTTTAACTTAATTAAAATAAAGTGTCCCTATCACTTACAAGTGGATCCATGGGGTCCCAAAATAAACCCAAAGATTCCCATGGTCGGCCATGTATCATAGAATAGGGTTAATACACGTTTTAGGGTAATTTACTATTATTATAATATTATTTTTAATCCTTATTTACCGTATTTTCCCTTTAACCATGGTTAATAAAATATTTACCGAAGTAATTATTCAAAATGTCTCAAAATAAAAGTTACCTATTTATACAATTTGAAAATCCTGATTCCAAATATGGAATCCATTTTTCCAAATTCAAAACACAGAAGTGGAAGTAATTAATTTAAAATCAAATCCCATTGTTAAAACAAAAAACGTGTTTTTATAAAATAATAACTATCAAAGGATTAACACTTGTTTATGTCTGGTTTAATTGTGAAATTATGTCCAATGACAAAAATTGAATTAAATGGTAAAAATATATTCTAACTATACTTTAAAACCATTCAAATTCATAATTTATCAATATTAATTATTTCGATTAAAAATGTTTTTTAATTAAAATTTAGTAATTTTCACTATTCATCATAATATGAATGTTATCCGAAAAGTACCAAAATTTCACCCTAGGCTAATTTAGATATTCTAAATCCAAAAATGAAGTCCATTTTGAGAGATATAATTTATAAAATTTCAAAAATTAGGTATTACTATTCATAACGACATGTTTTATTGGTTGTGGTGTGTTTGAATCTCAATGTTGCGTACA
The DNA here is from genome assembly GCA_963277665.1 of Viscum album. Classification (NCBI taxonomy): domain Eukaryota; kingdom Viridiplantae; phylum Streptophyta; class Magnoliopsida; order Santalales; family Viscaceae; genus Viscum; species Viscum album. The sequence continues at coordinate 137,995,555 of OY728136.1, forward strand.
ATGCACGCCATTGCATTATTCAAAGGGAAACGTATTGTGGAAGCTTGAGGTTTTAAATTATATGTTCCATGAATTGAAATAATTTATTTTTAATTTTATAGTGAACCACATTATAATTTCACCATAATTAGGAAACAATTACCCCTAAGAGGAAATGATCAGCCCATCCTCCCATCATGTTGCCAAATTTCAATTCTTATATATCAATAGATATGTTCCCAAATGTTCACCTACCATTGCAAATAAGTTTCACGAGTCATCAAAAATATGATAATAATTAGGTGATTCTAATTCAATAAATAAAACCCACTAAAAACCTCTAGGAAGGGGTTTGAGTGTATGTCTATAATATGTTGTTTTCACCACGAACACTACAAAATTCCATTCAACTCCTATATGGAATTCAATGATGCAACAATACTATACATATTTGGGATTAATTTGAGTCTTTTTTATGTGATTTGATACCATTTCATTGATACTACATCTCATTGTAACCCTTAAATACTATAAGTATATTGTTATTCTTCATCCTTTTCTATTTATACAAAATTATGATTTATCTATTTTTTATAAAATATCAGGATTTCTTATCATTGAAAATTGTGATATTATATAAACACATTAGTTATATACTTAAAAATAATCATTATTATGCATTAATGACTACTATGTTTTATGATATTATATTATATTTTAATTAATTTTGAATAAATTCGCCTAATTTCACATGGTTTGGAAACTCTACATATGTTTCAATAATAAACTAACTCAATACACGTTATGAGTCCACCCTATAATGAATTACATACAGGTATGAGTCACCACCAAGAATGAGTCATGTCTAAATATGATTTTCCACTAGAACGAACCTCTACTAGATATGAATAACTACCAAACTAACTCACAGCTAAACCATACTCACCACCCAGATATGATCAACCACTAGAATGAATTTCCACCAGAATAATATATCACAAGGAATGAGACACCACCATGAATGATTCACTTCTAGATGTGAGCCACCACCAGAATGAATCACTACTAGATATGTGTCACTAGAAAACTAGATATCCATCATGAGTTCCCCCATTTTTTATCTTCTTTATTTGAATTAAATACATCAATTCATATTTTATTGAACATAAATCAGATATACTATTTAATTATTATTAATTATACTATTGCACTGATTAATTAATGAACAATTCTTACCATATTATCTAGATCCATAATATATTGATTATTATTCATCAATTGGTATATGATCCTTTAATAGTATATATTTCAAACAGACTCCCAAATGTGAAAGTTGTGTTTGATGTGGAGAGTGTGAATTTGAATGTGAATGGTTTATTTTGGTAGATAATCACATCATATCAGACATAACAATTTTTCCATTTACTGTACCTTTAAAGAGTGGAATACACTATATATCTACAATCCATACATTAAATAGAAAATATAACATCTACACACTCTATTTTCCTATAATTTTTAGAGAAATAGTTCGTACTCCTCAATAATAAAAACCTGAGGACTCACAATAAACTGAAGAAATATAAACCAAAGGGTACATTATTTCTTTATCTCAATTAATTTTCTTTTTATTTTATAAAATTTATGCATTATGTTGTTTCACTCTATATGTTTACACACACTAACTTCATGTAATATCCAAAAAAATCACTGGGTCCATTATAGAATGTCACAGGACCTCATCTTCATCACCCCATATTCATGGGGCTTCCATAAAGCTTCAAGGGTCTGAGTCTACCAGTGGAGAAACTATACCCAAAATCTCATTTCGTATGATCAATAATCAATAATATACAATATAATTAATAATAAAAGTAGACATGCATGAATTTAAATATGGAATTCAAGTAATAACAATAATGATTCTCTCATAAGTTGAAATAATGTATAGAGGAAAGAAAAAAGATAATATAGGAGAAGAAATCAACAGATCTTATAAATTCCACCATGTTATTCTACTAGTTCCAATTCCTCTACTCAATTATCAACAACAGGGAACTTTCCCTTCGCCAAATACCATATTCAGTCTAAAAGTACATCAAAATTCACTAGTAGTGTGTGAGTAAAAGGAAAAAATAGTTTAACTGCAATGTTTCATTATCCTAATATTATTATTTATAATAGTGTATGCCTTGATAGTGAGAAATTCCAAATAATCATAAACATAAAAAACATGAAATGATCATCTGTGCACTAACCAAGCTGCCATAATCCCCTAACTATACCAGCATTGGATCTATGTTAGATGGATAATTGTGGAGTCGAAATAATCAAGGATTAGCCATGAGTCAAATGAAAATTTCTACATAGAATTATATTATCCCAAAACTCAAAATCACTACACATCATGAAGGGTATTTTCTAGGTATATACTAGGGATCAAGATCTGGACATCATCCTTTAGTAATCATGGTTTATACTTGGGATGGAGAGATAATCATAATACCTTAGTCATAGAGTAATATAACCCATTGAATATTCTATTCACCGAATGCATCAAACATCATCCCTATGTCATCTTCATACCCCCTATGTTATTCATAATCCCCTTATCTACATTATTGAAAGTCATGTGCACTCATCCAATAAGAGGTAACAATTCAAGATGGTATTGTAGTATTGGGATTAAAGAACAATACAACATAAGAATGCATTGAATGGTAAGATAAACAGGAAAGAATAACAAATAATCATATGTAAGGAACACACACAATACATGTGATAAATATCAATCTTTAAAAAAATATTCAATATACCCATAGAAATAAGTTTAACATAAGGTTACCAGGGCTACAGACTCCCACCTGTTATCATAAACTTGCATGATCACAAAAATATTTATAAGAATAATAATATTCAGGAAAAATGTGAAAAATTACTAATAAAGTAAAGAACTTCCTACCATAAATTTTGTCAATGTAAAATGGTGTGTATAAACTAGTAAAAAATAATTCATTACGACCTTATTATAAATAAAATCGACTCTCTAGTTTCACCAAGTATTTCTAGATTGAAAACCATTTATTTTATTCCAAAAAAATATAAAATATCACATGTGATGATACCTTGTCTTTTCTAGATAATTTCAAAATTAACATTTTATATTTTTTAATAATTATTATTGGAAATTTCTATTTATGTATTGAATATATTTTATATGAATTTCAATCGATATGACCGTGCAAATAACCTTTGGTAATTTTTATTTTTATAATTTTCCGTTGATAATATATAAATTATTCATTGATAATTAAAATATATTACCCATGGTAATTAAATATTCTATCCATTTTTTATTTTGAAAAATTTTCCTTTGATAAATAATTTCCATATTCATTTAATAATATTAAACAATCATATTCTCATTATTTATTTAACAATTATATTTGATAAGAAAAATAATTTTCTATTAATAATTTAATTAAATTATCATGGGAAATTCAATGAGATTTTCATGTCTTAAAATGAATAATACATTTTGATAAATATTTTTTTTGAATTATATTTACATAATCATTTGAATTATCCATTGATAATTCTAGGATTGTAATTTTATTTTAAAATCATATTACTTTTCTTCCACAATTGAATCGAGAAGAGGTAAAATTGAATAAATTGAAATAAAAAAATAATACAAACAAAAATATAATAATTTTACATTCAAAATATTGAAGGATGAATATTGTTGACGAACACTTGATCTGATGGATGGATTCCTTTTGAAAATGTACAGATGGTATTTTTGATCTCTCAGGCTCAACAAATACAACCACCAATGAGATCTCCAAACATTCTTCTATTTGAAAACTAATCCATATACTCATCATTTGAGTAAGTTTAAATAAACCATTAAAAATCATTACTCAACCTAAAAATAAATGTTTATGAATTTATTTTATCTTATTAGGCCATTATTATTTTAATTTCATTCCATATTATTGTAAATCAGATGCATAAAAATACTATGTGTGTTTTAATGGAGTATTGATGATCATACTAGAGGATATAAAAAGTGAACTGGTATTTAATTAATTTAATAAAATAATTATTTACATAAAATATTAAATAAATAAAAATAACTATTGACCTAACAAAATAAAAAATTCTCATAATATTTATGCCCTTTTTAGGGTAAACCTCATGTTCTGGACCTAAATGGGGTCTCATATTTCTTTTAATATGAACTATTTGAGTGGTATAAATTATTCATAATTTTAAAACATTATATTCATATAATTAAAAATAAATAGAGGCTTTCTAGTGTATGATTTTGAAAAACACATTATGCTAATCAATGATATACCATACTTAGGGTGAAACCCACACTCTAGAACTCATTATAGTCTCATATATCTCATAAAAATCAACATTTTGTAGATATTAAATTATTTATGTAAATGTTATAATAAATTTATTAAATAACATATCTTTATAAGCAATATGAAAAAATGCCTTATTCTCACAAATGTTATTCCCATCCTTAGGAAAACACATCATATCGAACATAATGTTGGTTTTGTATTTTTCATACAATATAGTGTTTAGAGTATAATGAATTATATTTGATATATCACAAATGGTTAATGAAATATATTAGATATCGATATCTCATATATTATGATCCATTACAAGCCTCATAACCCCAACCTAACTCAACTCGTGACTCAAAAATTATTCGATTGAATATTAAAATGTATTAACTAGGATTTTACCATTACATAATTCCTTTAACATATTTATTAATATATTTTATTTAGAAATTAAATTTTCACATAAAACATAGATAAATAATCAATAGGACTACTTTGCATATTTTTTTAAAAGTTATATATTATAATTTTATCTCTCTCTATTGAATTATCATACTCGACAAGTATAATTAGCTATCTTTCATAAATCAAATTGGTTCAAATAGCTCAAACATAGCACTTTTTTTTTCATGTATCAACCGATATTCATCCTTGCTACAATAAAATCTGGACTCGTGGTACCATGTTTCCTTGAAATACCATCCCACATTGATCAATTATAATCACTAGATTCTCTACATAAGATGCATCGGTCCCCATATCAATGACCTTGATATCAATAAGAGGAATAAGTTCTAGTGTATAATTCCTAATATATGAAAAATGCAATACATTTTTCATACATAGATATATAAAAGTGTGGTATTTATGATACCCCAATATCCATGTCCTATTGGATATCAAAAATGGTTCATCAAGACAATGTTCTAACATTCACTTATTCCTTTTATATCTTTGTCCAAACTGAGGAGTCACTCAATATAAAATCTAATTTCTTATAGATAAATCCAATTGTCACCTCCTATGGTCGGAATAAAATATTTTTCTTGTATGAGTAGTGATCATCCTTTTTATAATCAAATAAACTCCCATTGATTCATATGGGACAAAACTAAGCCTACAACTGTTTCATCACCTACCTCATACTGGAAAGTAGTGATCTAAATTGTCTCTCATAAAGAGCCTTGTAAAGTGTCATCTATATTGAATCCAAATAACTATTGTTAATTTATATTCCAAAAGACTAGGTGATGATCCCATGATCCACTAAAATATAAATTTGATGCACGAAAGATATCCTCTTGAATTCATATCATCTTCCCAGAATGTATGTCAGTTTAATCATGTTATGTCGATCTCAATATCTTTTATGAACATATATCTTTACAAAAGACATTCTAAAATTGTAATATAAAAAGTACATATCTATCTAAAAAATGGTCAATGGAACTCCATTCAGGACAACGGTCTCATCGATATAACAGATTAAATGATGGAGTTTCTCTCATAGATAATCACTGAGAAGACATTATTTACCCATCAAAAAATAACCCAAACTATACCATATCTACATTGGTAGATTGTAAAACCTACCCAACTTCTATTGGAATTTCTTCCATATTTTATATATGTATTGGGTGTGGAAACAAAGAACCACCAGGATGTTGTTGCTCTACCATCACCCTCTGACAGGTAAGGCATGAAGAGACCAAATTTGTATTGTCTCCCTTTATCCATGACCACTAGAACTATCACTTTATGTCATAATACGTAATCATCACACTATAATATACCATAAATATTGAGGTATGGAATTATACTGTAGTACTCTCATTGATGGAAGATTGTACTACTACTCTCCCATGTACCATGACCACATCATATTTTTTGATCATCCATTCAGGTAGGAGGTCACCTCCATCTTTCTATTACCTCATCATAGAACAATCCTTGTCACACAACTAACCAGTACTAACCTATTACAAAAGTGATAACATGATAAACAATGGTGTACAAGTCCTAAATCTATAATCATATGCTTAATCAACCCTTTGGTAGGAAAATAATCTCATCATGTTACATTTCACTACTTTGGTCGTCTAACCATGATCCACCTCTACATATGTCTTATTGATAATAGTGTCCATGATGATGTTACATTTATAGGAGAATCCACTTTATCAAGGCAAAAAATATATAGATCTCATACCAATAGATCAATCATCATTTTATGTCACTTTATGTGAAGATATAATGAAGGTTATTGAGGTCCGTATAAACAATAAGTTTATCACTAAAGTGATAGAGTATCATACATTTCATAACAAAACCCTTGAATAACAACTCCAAGTTATGTGTATGGTAGTTCCTCTCCAAGTGTCTTATCAGATGAGACCCATATGCTAATACTTGTTCATTTTTCATTTGGAACAATCATAGACCAATGCTTTATGAATCACAGTACACTACATATCACATCCCAAGATCCGAGTGTTTTAGTATTGGATTTTACATCGTCATTCCCTTTAGCTCATGGAAAGACACTTCATAGTATATTTTAACTCTAGGATTACCCTCCCATAATTATCAATACCTTCATTGTTGTGGATAATTGGGATAAATCATCGTTAAATACCAGGTAATATCATTCTAAATCAAGAAATATCCTTATATAAAATACAATTTTTATTCATATTTCAACTACATTAATTTTATAACATCAAATGGTTCTAGAGTTATACTAGTCTCAAAGACCACATGTTTTAAGAAAATCCCCTCTAAAAAAACTCAATGTTCAATAGGTTATAATAATTTTTTTGGGTGTATATTCTTTAATATATTTAGGTTCCTAACATAATTCTCTGGTTCTAGCCAGTAGGTGAGGATTTCTTTTCATGAAAACCATGTTGAAAAAGTCCATGTATGGATAGTAGTTATTTTTCATGGGGTCCATGAAAATTTAATGGCACGTTTTTCATCTTAAACCATATTACCAAGTACTCATATAGTCCATAACTTCTCGGAAACACAGTCTTCAAAATATCAACCACTTTATCTTATAATTTGTGATCATCCCATCCGTTATCATTCATTAAAACCATTTGGATACTAATAGATTAAAAAATATAATTGAAAAAGGGAAATAGATATTTAGTATTCATCATAACCCTATTGAGCTTATGGTAATCAATAATTATACGAATTCTACAATCCATATTCATGGACAGTAACATAGGTGAATCCCATGATAAATTACTTTCTGTTATGAATCTCTTCCTATCTTTATCATCTAGAAGAAAAATGATATCTTTCAATTGAGTTGGCTCCATACTATATAGGTTACCACATTAACTATGAACCCAAAATTGGAACATTTTAACTTAAACAACTTATCCTATAGAGTCTCCACTATGTCAAATATACAAAAAAATTCAACCAATTACTAGACATAATAAGGGAATCTTGTTCCCAAATAGGTAGAGGAATGATAGAGTTGATGTAAGGGAATATATGACCATACTTCTGAACTCATATACCTAGGACAATAAATATGTGATTGTATTCTGACTGAAGAAACCATGATACTAATACTAATATATAATTTGGGAGAACGATCAACCAGATTCTCTTAAATATCCAATGGAATGTTGAAACCTAGTTCCTAACACATTTATTTCATCTTTATTCCCATGTATCCCTATAAAACTAGGATGAGGAACCATCCCCTAAAACCTGAAGGAAACACATCAAAAATTAAAATGTATTGTTAGGGTCAACCATAATCAGTCTTTTAGATCACACATGGACTCTCTAAACCAGTCTATGGGATCAAATTTTTTTTCCTAGAAGTCCACTCCTAATCCAAGGTATACGCTTCCTAGAATATACCCATTGTTTTTCCCTAAATATTAGTAACATTCGTCATATATATAATACCATTAGTGAATTATCTAATCATTATATTAATTAAAATGAATTTATGTCATAGACCACGGCTACATTGGTATATCACACAAAGTAAACTATCCAAAACATATTAAAAAATCAATGGATTTAATTAATTAACAACTATGTAGACCAAGAACAAGTATATACATGGAATGTGAACATATGTGACTGGTCATATTACATGAATAAAATTCCACAAAAGGAATATCAACATCTTGTCCATCACCCAATCTATATTTATTTAATAGTAATATCAAAACATAGCTAACCATTTTATGGATAATCCAGACTACAAAGTGTCATTCTTGTCGGATACAATGATTGTTCACATTCCAAATTACCAGCTCTCCTATCTCATTTCTATCCTACCCCACCCAAGGACAATGAAAAGAAACAGGTTAGAGAATCTTGAACTCTGATAACAATTTGTGAAATCCTTACCCAAATCAGTATGTACAAAACATGATTCCACATGAAAACATTCATGCCTCCCCATACCCATGATCCTTTCGACTAGTAGTGAGGGTCTGAGTCCGTCGGTGGGAGACAATACAATAAATACCAATTCTTAGTTTCAATTATCATCAATAAACTACATAATGAATAATCATTGTAAAAATGTAGAAAAGTAAATATAGAATACCTGAAATATAAATAATTTTTCTCCCATAAGTGGAAAACATGATAAGAGGAAACAAAAAATGTAATTTAAATAACAACCCAATCGGTCATTCAGAGACTATCACAATATTCTACTAGCTCATGCGTTTCCACTAAATTATCCACCACCAAGCCCTTGTCCTTCCCTAGATACCCGATGTAATGTACAAGCACATCAAAATTTATGAGTAGGGTGTGATTACAAGACTCGTTAAGACACAACCAATGTATCCTTTACCAAATATTCTCAAGAATAATAGGGTATGTTATAATAATGATCATTGTATAAAACTCATAAATATAAAATTGAAAACTGAGTGGTTGTGTGATAACTAATCTGCAATGAACCCCCAGTTGTACCTACATTGACTCTATGCCATATGTATAATCATGGTGTTAGAAGAATCCCTGACTAGAGACTAGGATAACCATTCTTACTACTTGTCATTTCGTGGTCATGAAACTAGATATCACAAATCCTCATGAAGGTTATTTCATTTGTATAATTTATGGATCAAAAGATAATTAGCATCCATTAGTCATGATTTCATATACTGGGGGTCAAGAGATAATTAAATACATTTGGTTATTGAGGTATATAATAGGGTTCATGAGCTAATCATTATCCATTATTCATATACTGACATACCTGATCACATCTTCTATTAATTGAGTGCATGACACAACACCACGAATGCATCTTCTTACCCCTACCCTATGAATAGCTACCATGACATCATTGTCCCAAGTCATGACCGCTCCCACTCTAAGAGATAACATGTAACAATAGGTCACATATCATGGAATTCAAGAACAATACCACGAAGCATGAATAATACATTATGATAAATGAGAAACCATAAAATACAATCATATGTAAGGTAGAACTCACAATACAGGTGATTAATTTCAAACAAGAGTTAAATATAAAAAGTACTGATGAAAAAAAGTGTAACATAAGAGTCTTAAGGATACACACCCAAAAACACCCACTATGTGATCATAATATATAATTGTCATCATATTTTGTCTACATATATTAATATTAATGAAACATGTGTAAATAATCTAAAAAACTAAGGAAATTCCTAACTCAAAAGATGTTGATATAAAATGGTGGGGATAAATCTATAAAAAACTTCTTATGACGACATTATTATTATAAACATAAACACACAATTTTTACCATGGGATCCATAAACAAAAAAATAATTTTTTTATTTCAATTATAAATAAAATATCACATGGGATGATATATTCCCCCTCCTAGATAATTTAAAAATTATCATTTGATTTTTTTTATTAATTATTTTTTTATAATTCAATGTATCTATTTTCTATAAATTCCATAAATCATAAAAATATATATGTTGTGATTATACTTTGCTAATTTTTATTTTTTAAATTAACATTTTATAATATAAAAATTATCATTTACTACATTAAATAAATTTCCTATGATAATACATTGTTTTATCCTTTTATAATTTCAAAAAATTATTATTTTTTAGATTTATAAAATTATCATTTTACAAATATCCACAAACATATTTACATAATTAATTTAATAATTATATTTGATTAAATGAAATATCTTGATAATTTAAATAAAAAATCATTGGTCAATCGAAGAGATTATAATTTCTTAAAACAAATATTATATTTTGATAACTTTTTATGAATTATATTTTGTCAATATTGTGGGTAATCCCTTGATAATTCCATCATTAATTATATTAATTTAAAATAAAAAATTTTTTATTTTCACCTAGATTTATTGAAGGGAAATTAAAAATGAGATAATTAAAATTAAAAAAAATTAAAATAATCTAAATATAAAGTGGTTCTTCTCATAACAATGGAGGTGAAATACCACCCATGTACACTTAATCTGTTGGATGGATTTCTTTTTATCATGTATATATGAGTTTTTGTTGTCTCTCAGACTCTATTATTAAAACATATATGGATATATGAGATTTATCATCTATATTAACAATCAATTTTGTGTTTGTCAATTTAAGAACATAAAATACCTGATATCTGTTTTAAAACAACGTAATATTCAATATGGAGTCTAGGTATTACACATATTCGGGCACTAAAATTTTAAATACAGTTGATGTGGTGGTAAAAAAATGTTTTGACAATCCTCTAGGCATTTTATGGTTGGTTCCATACTCATAGGATAGTATAAAAATAGTAAATGGTTATTTAATATATTTAATATAATAATTATTTATATAAATATTAAACATATTAAATTAATTGGAGACCTGACCAAACTCCTGATTCGCATAAATTTTATTCCCCACATAAGGTAAACACAATTCTCTAGTCTCACCAGTTGCCTCAAATTCCCCAAGCAATTCAATTTTTGAGAGATTTAAATTCATTATTAATTAAAAATATAATTAATAATTAATAAAAAATTAAAATGGTTTTATTGTGTGTGATCATTCTAAACACCTAAGATGCATAAAATCATTACATCACCTAGGATAAACCTTATAGTTCAGACAAATCAGTGGTCCCATATTTCATATAGGATGAATAATTTTAGAGATATTAAATAATATTCAAAAGTAATATATATAAAATATTAAATAAATTTTAATTGGGGGAGACTAGGATAAGCTTCTTATTCTCATGAATATTATACCCCTCATTGGGTAAAAATTGTTTCTCGAACTTAACATTGGTTTCATATTAGCAATAAGATACAGAATTTGGATTATATTAAATTAGATTTTATAAATCTATAATGCTTAATATAATATGTTTAATGAATGTATCATGTCTGTGTTATGTATTTTCGGGCCTTCGAACCTCGAACTAACTCAACACCAGACTAAAAAAATATGATATTGATTATTACAATGTGTTAACTTGTATTATACCATTACATAAATAATTTACTATATTTATTAACTTATTTTTAGTGGAAAATTATATTTTCCTATGAATACATAGATATATTATCCTTAATAGTTTTTTATCTTTAAAAAATTGTGATATTATAACACTATATATAAGGCCCCGGCCTTAAACCTTACTTAATATTGAATTAAATGAATAATTAACATTGAGGATCTTTTCAGGTTTAGAGTTTTAGAGAATTAAGTCATAACTATTACATATCAAAAGATTACAAAGTAGTCACTTCTACTAAATTTCCATAAAATAAAAAATCTTAAAAAGAAACATGTCTAGTTCCATGTTTTAGATAGCATGACATTCCCTTGATCCCATCCTTGACCCTATTCCACATTATGTCCTGTGAAATACATTTCAAAAAAACTTGGGCGAGCATAAAAATATCAGTAAGGGATACACAAAGAATGAAAACTATTAGTTTTTCAAAACAACAAGTAAACCATGTATACTTTATCAAAGTAATACCTTTCACCTTTAGGAAGTAGTAAAAACTATTCACTGAATAAAATAACATTACATACACTTTTCCGACCAAAATATTACCATAAAACCCATATAAATAACACATAACATATAAAGGTAACTTGGGAAATAAACATACTTAAGTGGAATAACCCTACGGTCGACTTCCACACATATCACTTAATGGAATAGCCATATGGCTGACTTCCATACCCAATGCATTGGAGGTTATAACATAACCACCCGTCCTGGTATTCACGGAAACACCTGTCATATGGTTTATCACGTAACCACCCGTAAAATGTCCAAGTACCATCATTACACATAAAATATCTAAAATATAAACATTTCAGTAACAAAATTTCATTTTCAATGACAATAAGTAATTCCCAGATATTGAATTAATCAATCCATTTCAAAAACCATTTAAAATAAACAAAAAACATGCTATTTATTGTTCATTAAAAACAAGTTATGGCTTGTAGAGGAAGCCTAAGCTCAAATAATGGTTACGGTGGCAGAGAAGTCATTGTCGCCGAATACGTACGACAAAAACATTACCTTTTGTCGTTTAGTAAAACAATTCGTATAAAAATATTTCTTTTGAATAAATGTAAAAGTCAAAGGGGTTTATACACCGTATAAAAGAACGTGGTGTATAATACCAAATATTCCTCAATGAAAGGAGATTGAGACGAAGTCCCATACAAAGAAGGTATCCTTGGATTTAGGATAAATCAATTACATAATTATGTGTGACAAACAAATAAAAAAAATATAAGTGGATATTAAGTGTAAAACAATCAGAGGGCATTCACACATATTCATAGAACTACATATTCAAGGAGTACAAGTTTATCCCAAACAATCAAAATTGGGTTAAGAAGTTCCCTTGCAAAAATTCGACAGCTTAAGGACGTCACTTCAAAATTCAGAAAAAGAGTTGATGAGAGAGAAAATGTTATCTCATCACTTAGAAATAAAATTTACATCAATAAGGATATATAAGATCATATCCCAACATAATAAGATGTAAATTAAAATATATAAGAAAATAAGTCTTTTAGAAAGAGGCGGGTGAAAGGTTCCCTTACCGACTTGGGTAACTTTCGAAACGTACACCCCATTGAAGAAGGGTCGTACAACATTGATGTAAATAATAAAAAACAAAATAATATTACACAAAGATTATAATAATGGGTAGTAAATATACCACTCAATGTAAATGGTGGAAAATGTAGAATAAATCTCAAGAGAATAAAAGTGAGATGAAAAATCTCTTACGAAAACTCGGCAGCCCAACGGCGCCACTTAAAACTTCCAAAAATTGATTGATGAGATCAAATAGTGTCTCTCATCATATTAACATAAAATGTACAGAAAGTGTAATATAAAATATCATCCCAATCATAATGAAGATGAGCTTAAATAGAATGACATAAAAGAGGGTACTTAAAATTAAAGAGAGGGGTGGCTTCCCTTACATCGGGTCTGACTTGACACGATCATTCTTTCATTTCCTGAATAATAAACTTGAGTTAATTTCTACTTTCATAAGAACCTTTTTCAAATTAATTATTCCTTTTATATCACATATTTCTATGTTATGAACACTACGTAATTATTTAAGTTAATAATGGTCGTTTTGTCGATCCTTGGTACTTGAATAAAAAATAAACTCTTTATAATTACAAGTTGTTCATGTGGTAAAGTATCCATTATATCAAGAATTATATTCATGATGTAGATATAATATATATCATATATATCCAGTATATACATGCATTTACAATATTACATAATCATTTAGAGGTATGAAATGAAATGCACAGTTCATGGAGACGGTAAGTCGTACGTACACATAAACGCTACTTTCATTTCTATGTCATATTAATGGAATTAAAACTAAATGAGAGGTATGAATATTTTAATTCCAGAATTATATTCATCAATTAAATGTAACATAAATCATATATATCAATTTTATATATTTACTTATAAAAGTACATTACATTTGGGGATAAGAAATGAAATGCACCATTCATAGAGACGGTAAGCCGTACATACGCATGAACGCTACTTTCATTTCTATATCATACTTTAATGGAGTTAAATAATAATTATATAAAGTTATATTATAATTACAGTATAATATCATATATAATATCATTAAATCCATCCATTATACGTCCCACGTATGGCATTAACGAATCTAATCACTTTGACGGTGCGGTAGTCCGCACATTCTAAAATTAAATTATCGTGCTTACCAACAATGGAAACAATAAAGGTATGACACAAATGAAATATAAAGAAGCTTAAGTAAAACATAAATGTATTATATATCATATATAAATATATTTTCATCTTAATGGCCACCTTTGAAGGAGTTATATGAGTGCTGAACAATCATCGTTTCGTGAGGCAGAAATTCGCCATCCACAGAAATAGTATGTTCATTTACCATTAGATGAAGGTGTGTGTAAGTGTAGCTCTAATAATTCTTATAAGAACATCCTAGTATATTGATGATACTTTTTTTTTTACAAAATAAATTAATAAAAAGAGTTTAGTTGTTGGGAGAAGAAAAATAAAACATAAGAACACAAGAGAAGCCACTACCTTTAAAACGGGTAACTCTTTTTGATTTGAGCTCAAAGGCTTACTTGGGAAGACTTATGCCCAATGTGAGGATTCAAGGAGTAATAGAGGGATGTGGAGAGACGAAATGGGTAAGGTTTGGCCGATCCAAAGGCTTGAGAGGTGTGGGTAAGGTGGTAGAGGTGGGGGCCTTTTATAAGAGGAGAGGAGGGGCACTCTTGGAATGCTAAGAAAAGATACTTTATTACAAAATGATTTTCCAAACAAAAGGGTCCAACAATAATATATTTCTAGGATAAGGTGATAAGAGTTCTAAATCCACCCATCCGATAGGTTTTTTACATGTTTAGGTCTTAGATTTTACATTATCTTTTTATTTTATTTAAATCGTTAAATAATGAGGTAATCGCTGCATCATCATGATGTCATAAACAATTTAATTTATTTATTGTCTAAAAATTATATAAAAAACTACTATGATGTAGGAAATCTTTTTATCTTTCCAATGAATATTTATAGCCAAAATTATGACCTGTATAACGCTATGTAAAAATTGTTTTAGTAAAATAACTCATGTTTGTGACATTTTTATTTTAACATTAAATAAAAAGATATTAATGTCATTTCCTTACCAAAGTGGCACAATGGGGTCCCAAAGTTGACCCATGGATTATCTTGGTCGGCCATGAAACATCCAATAAGTTTAGGACATGTGTAAAGTTCATTTCATATTATTCAAAAATTATTTTTACCTTAAACTACACTAATTACCTCTAATCGCGATTAAAACTTAAAGGATACTATTCACCAAAAAATTATTTTAATCCCATTGAACCACATTTTACTTCTTAATGATAACCATGTGTGTCGGATTTTTGAAATTAAAAACACAAAGGTGGTAAAATTTCATTTAAACGAAGAAAAATTAGATTTTTAAGTACCACATAGTAGTTTCACTATTCATCAAAAATTGATGTTTTTCAGAAAAATACCAAAACTTCACCCTAAGATATATTTGATATTCCGAATTCAAAAATTATGTATATTTTATAAAATTCAAAACATATAACTTGTATTAATTAATTTAATAATTAATTCCCGTTGTCAAAACAAATAGCATGTTTTTAATGCAACAAAATGTATCAAAAGATTGACACTAGTTTAAGTCTGATTTCAAAGTGAAATTAATTCAAATGACCACTGTTGGATTAAATGATAAAAATATAATCTAATTTCACTTTAAACACAATTCAATATATAATCTAACCATATATATAAATTATATTAAAAAGTGGTTTTGAATTAAAATACAACATTTTTCACTATTCATTAAAAATGATCTTTATCGGAAAAATACCAAAAATTTACACAATGTGAATTTTGATGTCCCTAATATAAAGAAGAGTTTTATTTGGTCCAATAGAATGTATAAGAGTGACCAAAACTATATTTAAAGATGGTTCACCATTAAAAGGTGATAGTTCGACCTTTTAGTGAAAATTATATAATATATGCCTAAAATTGAATTGTTTTTCTTATTTTATGCCTTTATATTTTATTGGATAAATATAATGACACTTAGAAAACATATATAATCATATTTTAGTTATTTTAATTCATTCCCCCCAATACAATGCCTACATGCTAACTACCATTTAAAAGAATATTTTTTTATTATTAGAGTGCAACGTAAGATTTCAAAGGAAATCATTGGGGCGTATTTGGTATGCCATCAAGCATAGTGTTACCTTTAAAGTAATGTTAATATTTTATTAAAAAATATGGATAAATAATAAAATTTCATATTCTTTATTTACCTGGGGTGTTACATCCTTCCCCCTTTTGAGAATTGCGTCCTCACAATTTTAAAATTGGGCTCGGAAACATCATTAAAAGCCCCACATCGGAAAAGGAATAAATTAAACTATCACATTTAAAGAAAGAAAGGGAAGAACAAAGGTCACCTGAGTTAACCCATACCAGGATTCCATGTATTAAAACATGGATATGGAAGAAAAAAATAAATGGTCATGTTCTGAGGGAGAGTGATAGTAAACCTGTCTAGGAGAAAGTTAACCATAAGAAAATCACAAACCTGTGATGGGTTAAACGGTATTCGATTCCGTAGTAGGAAAAGTTAACATACAAAATTTTTTTTAAGTTACTTTTTATTGAGGAATTTATTCATAAGGAAACATAATTACTTATCATGTTGACTTTCAACTTTTATTATATTTCTTACACAAACTCATATTTTCTCCAAAAGATGAGTATTTAGAAAGACTTGTTCACATTAAGAGTACTATAATCAACTTATAGAGAATCACCTAATCCAAAAAAGAGAACTATATACTTCCCATGTCTTTAGACTTTATCCAAAACCAAAACCAAAAAGGTTAGTACAAGATCAGATAATCCAGAAAAGGATAACCCTTTATAAAAAGTAAATCTATTCTTAATATCCAAAATTTGTCCAACAAAACCCAAAGTTCAATGGAGGTCCATTCGATAAACAATTTCTCCATAAAAATCTTCAATGTAATCCACACTAATATTGAAACCCAAATATTTGAATGATTTAGTTACATTGTCTTCCAAGTTAAATCATAACATTTATATCCAAACAACATCAGTTTCTCTTAAACCCTCATATTGAAATGTAATTAACCAAATCACATATCCTATATGATACGTTAATAAATTTACAATTATAACCCAAAATCAACTTACTCTTAATTCATAAAATCATCTAACTAAAAATAATTAGTAAAACTGACCAGGGACTTCACATAGTCTAGTGGTAGGCGATAAATACCCATTGCACTTTGGTTGTGGGTTCGATTCCTGCTGCTTTGTCCGACGAGATGGATTGTTACACGGTCTATGTGTTGTCCTTGTTCCAAAACAACATCATTCATAAAACATTCCCCAACAATGAGATAAAATCTTCAAAAAAAACCATAACATAATTTAACCTCAATTTTATCTCATGACTTTCACTTTCCATCATAACATATAGTAACCCTTAATTACCTCAAAAGTAAGGATCATATAAACCCAAATGGTTCATTATATCTATGTCCAAAAAAGAACAGATTACTATTTTTTGATTAAAATTTTCATATTTCAATCATCAGGGTTACACATATTATAAAAAGTCTTCTAATTTAACCCCATCATCAAAAGAGACTTAATACTCTTAAGAATTTCACCATAACTATTGAAGCCCTTATATGTTGACTTCGTACTCATCCAAAATTCTTCATGATCCTTTATCAATTCCTTTCCATCTTATTCTGAAATACATCTTTCCAACAAACAAAATCATGAATCACATCCTATGATTCCAAAATATTAAAAACAAAAGTTAAGAAATAATCCATACCTTTGATTATTCATTGTCAGTTTCTTTAATCCTCAATCGGAATGGAATTAGGTATTGGTAAAAGAATATTTGTACGATCATGGTGATCCCATTCCCGAAACTTCTTCATAGGACATGTGTTTTCATAATGTCCATGCACACCACATTTAAAACATTCAATTGATCCCTCAGAGAGAACTTCATTCACTTTCCTTGAGTCAACTGGAATATACCTTTTTCCATGGCAGTTTCTTGTTTTATGACCTTCATTTCCACATCTATAGCATATTTCTGTCCCATTGAAACATTTTCCTAGGTTTTTCTTTCCACATCATTCACACATATATTTTTTAACACACTTACCTTTATTATTATTACCTGTAGTTTCGTAGGGATTTGTTTCTATCATATATGTTGCCTTATAGAAATAACCAAGGTGTATGTGGTCAATCATGACTCCAGATAGTTGGTTGAGGATAAACAAAAGAGTTCTCATTGAAGATCCCATATCATTCGGTTTCTCAATCAGAAAACTATCACAGTTTCCTTCACATCCACCGTTACTTTGGTGCCTGCTAGATCCATTCATTTACTAAAACCAACAAGGTCATTGTGATCATATCAACAAAACCATCATGTACTATAGACTAATATGTACTTACTCATTTACTTTATCTAAAACTATGACTCTTTCTGAAATCCTAACCATTAGGGTAATGTCACTTATTCTTAGAAAATACCCTAACCTCTAAAGTTATCTAAACTGACCTTTGATACCAACTATAAGGCCCTGGCCTTAAACCATACTTAATGTTGAATTAAATAAATAATTCTCATTGAGGATATTTTCAGGTTTAGAGTTTTAGAGAATTAGAACAGAAATATTACATCTCAAAAGATTACAAAGTAGTCACTTATACTAAATTTCAATAAAATAAAAACTCTAAAAAAGAAACATGTCTAGTTTCATGTTTTAGATAGCATGAAATTCCCTTGATCCCATCCTTGACCCTATTCCACATTTTGTCCTATAAAAACATTTCAAAAAAACTTGGGGTGAGCATAAAAATCTCAGTAAGGGATACACAATGAATGAAAACTGATTGTTTTTCAAAACAACAAGTAAACCATGTATACTTTATCAGAGTAATACCTTTCACCTTTAGGAAGTAGTAAAAACTCTTCACTGAATAAAATACCATTACTTAACCTTTTTTAACCAAAATATTACCATAAAACCCATATAATTAACACCTAACATATAAAGGTAACATGGGACATAAACATACTTTAGTGGAATAACCCTACGGTCGACTTCCACACATATCACTTAATGAAATAGCCATATGACCGACTTCCATACCCAATGCATTGGAGGTTATAACGTAACCACCCGTCCTAGTATTCACGGCACCACCCGTCATATGTTTTATCATGTAACCACCCGTAAAATGTCCAAGTACCATCATTACACATAAAATATTGAAAATATAAAGATTTAAATAACAACATTTCATTTGAAATCACAATATGTAATTCCCAGATATTCAATTAATCAATCCATTTTCAAAAACCATTTAAATGAAAAGAAAAACATGCTATTTATTTTTCATTAAAAAACGTTATGACTTGTAGAGGATGTCGAATCTCAAATAATGGTGACGACGGCAGAGTAGTCATTGTTGCCACATAAGTACAACAAAAACATTCCCTTTTTTTATTTAGTAAAACGATTCATATAAAAATATTACTTTTCAATAAATGTAAAAGTAAAAGGGGTTTATACACCGTAAAAAATAATGTGGTGTATAAAAAAATATTCCTCAATGAAAGGAGATTGAAATGAAGTCCCATACAAAGACAGTATCCTTGGATTAAGGATAAATCAATTACATAATTATGTGTGACAAACTATTACACAAAATATAAGTGGATATTAAGTGTAAAATAATCATAGGTCATTCAAACATATTCATAGAACAATATATTCATGGAGTACAAGCTTATCCCAAAGAATCAAAATTGGGTTAAGATGTTCCCTTGCAAAAATTCGATAGCTTAACGACGTCACATTAAAATTCCGAAAAAGAGTTGATGAGAGAGAAAATGGTATCTCATCCCTTGGACATAAAATTTACATCAATAAGGATATATAATAACATATCCCAACATAATAAGATGTAAATTAAAATACATAACAAAAGAAGTCTTCTAGAAAGAGGATGGTGAAAGGTTCCCTTACCGACTTGGGTAACTTTTGAAACGTACACGCCGTGGAAGAAGGGTCATACAACATTGATGTAAATAATCATAAACAAAAGTATATTACACAAATAGTAGAATAATGGGTAGTACATATACCAATCAATGTAAATGGTGGCAAATGTAGCATAAATCTCACGAGAATAAAAGTGAGATGAAAAATATCTTACGAATACTCGGCAGCCTAACGGCGCCACTAAAAACTTCCAAAAATGGATTGATGAGATCAAATAGGGACTCTCATCATATTAACATAAAATTTACAGAAAGAGTAATATAAAAGAACATACCAATCATATGAAACATGATATTACAATGAATGAAATAAAAGAGGGTACTTAAAAATAAAGAGAGGGGTAGGTTCCCTTACCTCGGGTCCGACATAACTCGATCGTTCTTTAATGTCATGAATAATAAACAGGAGTTAATTTCTACTTTCTTAAGAACCATTTTCAAGTTCATTATTCCTTTAATATCACTTAATACTATGTTTTGAACACTATGTAATTATTTAAGTTAATAATGGCCATTTTGACGTGCCTTGGTACTTCAGTCAAAAATAAACTCTTTATAATTACAAGTTGTTCATGTGGTAAAGTATCCATTATATCAAGAATTATATTCATGATTTTGATATCATATATATAATATATATCCAGTATATAAATTAATTAATAATATTACATAATCATTTAGAGTTAAGAAATTAAATGCACCTTTCATGGAGACGGTAAGCCGTACGTACGCATGAATGCTACTTTCATTTCTATGTCATATTAATGGAATTAAAACTAAATGAGAGGTATGAATATTTTAATTCCAGAATTATATTCATCAATTATGTTTAACATAAATCATATAAATCTATTATATATATGTACTTATAATAGTACATTACATTTGGGGATAAGAAATGAAATGCACCGTTCATGGAGACGGTAAGCCGTATGTACGCATGAATGATACTTTCATTTCTATCTCATACTTTAATGGAGTGAAATAATAATTATATAAAGGTATATTATAATTCCATTATAATATCATATATAATACCATTAATTCTATCCTTTTTATGTCCCACGTATGGAATTAACGAATCAAATCACTTTGAGTGGGCGGTAGTCTGCACTTCTTAAAATGAAATTATCGTGTTTACCCACAATGGAAACCATAAAGGTATGCCACAAATTAAAAATACTGAAGCTTAAGTAAATCATAAAAATATTATATATCATATATAAATATAGTTTCATCTTAATGGCCACCTTTGAAGGTGTTATATGAGTGTTGAACAATCATCGTTTCGTGAGGCAGAAATTCACCATCCACAGAAACAGTATGTTATTTAAACATTAGATGAAGGTGTGTGTAAGTGTATCTCTAATACATCTTATAACAACATCCTAGTATATTGAGGATACTGGTTTTGTTACAAAAAAAATGAATAAAAATAATTAGGGGGTTGGAGAAGCAACATAAAACATAAGAACACAAGAGAAGACACTGCCTTTAAAACAGGTAACTCTTTTTGATTTGAGCTCAAAGTATTCCTAGGGAAGACTTCTGCCAAAAGTGAGTATTCTAGGAGTAATAAAGGGATGTGGAGAGACAATATGGTCAGGGGTTGGCCGAGCCAAAGGCTTGATAGGTGTGGGTAAGGTGGTACAGGTGGGGGCCTTTTATAAGAGGAGAGGAGGGGAACTGTTGGAAAGTTTAGAAAAGATACTTTATTACAAAATGATTTTTGGAAAAAAGGGTCTGACAATTATATATTTCGAGGATAAGGTGATAAGATTTCGAAATCCACCCATCCAATAGGTTTTTGACATTTTTAGGCCATAGATTTTACATTGTGTTTTTATTTTATTTAAATCGTTAAATAATGAGGTAATCACTTCATCATCATGATGTCATAAAGAATTTAATCTCATAAATGTATAAAAATTATATAAAAAAATTACTATGATGTAGAAAATCTTTTTAATCCTTCCAATGAATATTTATAGTCAAATTTATGACTTGTATAACCCTATGTAAAAATTGTTTTAGTAAATCAACTCATGTTTGTGACATTTTTATTTTAACATTAAATAAAACGATATTAATTTTATTTTCCTACCAATGTGGATCCATGGGGTCCACAAGTTGACCAATTCATTTTCAAGGTTGGCCATGACACATACAATAAGGGTAGGATATGTTTCATGTTCATTTCATATTATTAAAACAATATTTTTACCTTAAACTACACTAATTACCTCTAATCGAGATTAAAACATAAATGTTACTATTCACAAAAAAATTATTTTAATCCCATTGAACCACATTTTACTTCTTAATGACTACCATGTCAGTCGGATTTTGGAAATTCAAAACACAAAAGTGGTAAAATTTCATTTAAACGAAAAAAAAATCAGTTTTTAAGTACCACATAGTAGTTTCACTATTCATAAAAAATTGAAGTTTTTCAGAAAAATACCAAAACTTCACCCTAAGATATATTTGATATTCCAAATTAAAAAATGATGTATACTTTATAAAATTCAAATCATATAAATTTCATTAATTAATTTAATAATTAATTCTCGTGGTCAAAACAAATAGCGTGTTTTTATGAAACAAAATGTATCAAAAGATTGACACTAGTTTAAGTCCTATTTCAAAGTGAAATTAATTCCAATGACCAATATTGGATTAAATGGTAAAAATATAATCTAATTTCACTTTAAAACCAATTCAAAAGATAATCTAATCATATAAATAAATTATATTAAATAGAAGTTTTGAATTAAAATACAACATTTTTCACTATTCATTAAAATATGATCTTTATCGGAAAAAAACCAAAACATTACACAAAGTGAATATTGATATCCCGATTCTAAAAAAGAGTTTTTTTGGTCCAATAGAATGAATAAGACCAACCAAAACTATATTTAAATAGGGTTCTCCATCAAAAGGAGATTGTTCGACCTTTTAGTGAAAATTAGAGTATATATGCCTAAAATTGAAATCTTTTCTAATTTTAAGCCTTTATCTATTATTGGATAAATATAAAGACACTTAAGAAAACATATATAATCATATTTAGGCAATTTATATTCATTCCCACCATTACAACAGCTACGTGTTAACTACCATTTAAAATAATATTATTTTATTATTAGAGTGCAACGTATGATTTCAAAGGAAATCATTGTCGCGTATTGGGTATGCCCTCAAGCATAGCGTTCCCTTTAAAGTAATGTTAATATTTTATTCACAAATATGGATAAATATAAAAATGTCATATTATTTATTTACCTGGGGTGTTAAACTATACAACAAATGAAATATGTATCATATTATCTTCATTATATTTTTATATTCATATAGATGACTGTTGAAAAATACATACATACATGATCTATCTTGTCTGTATACCCATGTATAAATGTGGAAGATGCCTTTGTGCCTGGATACATTGTAATATAATTCTATAAACCCAGATCTTGGTTGTCGATCATATTATAGATTTATAATCACTATGGAAGTGGGTGATTTCCATGTGGAGGGGTTTTGCTCTAATCTTGATACATAACCCATTATTTATTCAACTATGTGTTTTACTTTTGTTTTTATACTATGAAAATAAATCATTTTTGATAGTTAGACATAACAACTATTTATATAATGATTTTTTTGAATAAATTTATTTCAAAAATTAAATTACATTATTGTATAATATTTATTGATCCCTAATAAAGAATTTATAATTCTATTAAAACATCAACTCTATATCAAACTACTCTTTTTATTATCTTCGAAAATTGTTTTTTAATTGGGGTATTTAATTTGATCATTTTTTGTAGAAACTTTTTATTGGGAGATCAATTCAACCATCCCCTCTTGAATTGCTCACTAAGAAAAAAACTTATAAAATCCAATCAAAACAGTTTTAATTGGAATAACCATATTTCCATCATGAAATATAATCATTACCCAATGTATTGGAGTGATATTTAGGAACATAGATCATTTAATCTGTTGTGGTATTTCCTGATTCTATAACTTCCAACCCATGTTAAGATTTAACTGGGTTACGAGGAGCAATCTAGGACAACACATGATATGATTAACCCATTTAATATAATGTTTTTATGAAAATATCTTAGATACAATATTATCTCGTGGATGAAAAACATGTTTTATATCAAAATTTTAGATAGAATATTATTCCATCTAGAAAAATCTTGAGGATTTTATAAATAGAAAATATCTATACCATATGATAATTAAAAACAAGGGTTATTTATATTTATGAACATAATAATTATTAAAAAATCATTAAAAAATTCATGATGAAAATATCATTTCCTTTTTGATAAATTATTTTTAAAAATTAATATTTTTTTTTAAAAAAAGTGTTGATAACAATTACTAGAATTAATTAACATAATTAAAAAAATTAAACATTAAAACATTTTTCTTCTTATTGTTTTTGAAAATTATCTTAAAATATCCTTAAAAACATATTTATTGGATGCAATTTTTGAAAAAAAAATTTGGTTAGAAAACAAATCTTTGACCGAAGATAAAAAGAATATTAATCTCATGAAAAACATCCATGTTAATTTAATTTACCAAATATTGTTAAATTTGTAAAATTACATTAAAATATCATTAATTATTATAGTATAATATAATTCATGATATTATAACATTTCAACATTGGAGGCTTAATCATACACAATAGCAATGAATAATCGGATTGTAACAAAATACTCCTTCAACTTTTATAACTATATTAAATAATCCCCATGAAAGAATAAAATTAAATGAAACTTATAATATTATTAATTTATGTATAATCATGATACAAAATATTGAATGGGATGTATATACAACTTATAGAATAGTAAATTTGGATAATATAACCAACGTAACAAATAAGACAAATTGAAACAAAAAAATCAATTATCGCATTGGTAAATTTGAAACCATAATAATTATTAGGGATAGATCATAAAATGTGAATTGAAATTCCAATATATATAACTATACTAATATGTCATATATTTCATAAAAATAAATGTGAGGCAAGAAAAAATCCTTACCTCAAATCTATTGTTGGTTAAACATTATTTAATCTACTGTACAATGGTTTAAATTTTTTTATTAAATTATTATAAAACCATATTAATATTTTTCACATACAATATTTTTTCCTTATGGCCATTTTTTACCCAATTATTAAAAATCACCATTTAATTTTATGTTTCAGGTAATGACAACATTACTTTTTGTGTATCTTTTAACATTATATTTTTAATCCTACTACTTACATAATTGTTTCGTAATCTCAAAATTTAAAACATGATATAAATAACATATATATTCAACATATATGTATTTATAAAAACCCTTGAAATTTAGTGGTTGAAAATAAAATACACCATTTATAGATACAGTATGTTGTACATATTGATGAATTCTATTTATATTTTCATCTCATACTAAAATAATGAAAATTAAATGTTATATATATATATATATATTATAAATATAGTATAATTTTTATGTCATGTATATCCTTTATTTTTATTAAACCAATCTATAATACATTCAATGTAAATCATTAACAAATCACATCACTCTATGAGGCAATACTCCTCCGTAAACCCAAATGACATTATCATGTTCCATAAAATTGAAAAGTATGAACATAGGTGTTATATAATTATTCAAACATATAATAACATCATTAATATCATTTATAAAATTTATTTTAATCATTATTCCATTATTTTAATTGTGGTTATGAAATAACTATTGGCATCTATTCGCAGGGTTAGTTGTACACCATAATCACAAATGAGGATTTAATAACCAATTTAATGGAAGTGTGTCTGGTTTTAGGACATTCCATTGACCAAAAATATATAATTTTATGTAGTATACCGATTATATATTATAATTATTCCAAAATATAAATGAAGGTGGTGGATAAGTGAATAATAAATATGTTTATATAAGAACATTACCACTTCATCATGTATCCTACTTAGGTTATCACTAAAACCATGAAAGGTATTATTTATTCCAAAAATAAGGCTTCTAAAATGTTGGTATAGAATTTATATATTGATTTTATATGGTTAGGATCAATCCATATTGCATGAGAGTTTTTAACAGAGGAGTATATAAGGGGCCTTTTATAAGTTTGCTGAGTGGAAAACTTGTAAATTTTTCAAATATAGAATTCCACCAACTTTTTATTCTTTTATGTGGATAAAATAATAAAAAATTATAAATTATTCAAGGTACACTGTATATGTATTTATAAAAAATGGTTTTGGATATATTTCTAGGTAATTTTCCCCTAAAATAAATGTTTAACGATTAAGTATATTCGTTTTTACCATAATCGCAATAAATAATTTAATGAATGTTTATTAATCAATTTGGTCAAAAATAATGTTTAAATTATTTGAAATTAAATATTATTTTGATGAATCATATGAAATTTATATTTCAAAATTAAATTCATAAAAATGTAAAATTTTAATTTAATATTAGCACCACAATTATGTTGATAAAATGGGTTTTTTGGAATAGTATTTTTCTTGAAAAAAAATTATATATTAACTATATAATTAATATTTATTATTATATGAACCTAAATAAATATTTACTGATATATAGTCTACAAAGATCATTTAAAACATTCCAAAATACATATTTTTTAAATTATTTAAAATTCTAAAACATTATGCATTTTAAAATTGAATTAAAAATCACCCATTATTAATCCTAAAAAAAATATATTAAAAAACATTTAAAAGGTTATGAAAAATAACTTATTGTATTAAATATATTCTAGTTCATTGAAAAACCAAAAAAATATTTGGATAATTGAATTAAATAATTTCTTTAAAATTTTAATTTAAAAAAAAAATTTATTTTCACTATTCAGTAAAAGATCTATATTTTTCAAAAAACCACAAAAATTTCACCCTATGTAAATTTTAATATTTTTCTTCCAAAAATAAAGTTTATTTTTATAAATAAATTTTCAAAAACTGGCTATAACCCATTTTAAAATTATTGATCCATATAAAGGAGGAAAAACTAAATTTATTGAAATTTTATAGTTTTAATAAAATGTTATAATATTTTTTATTTCATGTCTCTAAAATATATAACCTATATTTTAAAAATTAATCTAATTATATTATATAAAAATACGATCCATGAAGATTTATTTTTTTAATATATTGGAATAAAATCCAGTTATGTTCATCATAATTGTTTTCCAGAAAAAGATTTATTTTATTATTTAAAAGGGGTTTGTTTTCATTTATAATTATTTAGTCACCAAAAAATTCATTATATATATTTTGTGTGTGAATCATATCTAAATTATTAGTTTAATATTTCTCATTCACAAAATTTGAATATCTAGTAAATAATTGTAATATAAATCATGGGTCATTAAATTTTGGTGTTGTATGTTGAATACTCTACAAAACATAATAATATAGGGGTAGAATGCAATAGAGGACAAAATAATAATTTAATGTAACACAATAAAAACTATCTTTTACATTTTCATTATGTTATCAAATAATGTTTTCATATTTAAAATTTTGAGGAAATAAATATTTAACATTAATAAATTGTGTTCTAAAAAATTTTACATTATCAATGAAATCAAAAGATATACATTTGAAAATATATTTTTTGTAATCCCATGACATAAAATGGTTTAATAAAAATCCTCATTATAATTCATAAATTAAATTAAAATTGTTATATAGAAAAACATTACAAGGTTTCAAAATAAGAGAACACATGTTGGAATGGATAAAAATAATAAATTGGTATTGAGAGTTATTGAGGTTATTGTTCACAATGAAGTGATTGATCAATGGAGCGTTTGGGGACTCAAACTGTAAATCTATGATGATATAAAATACTATTGGTTCATTGGGATTGAATTTACAAGGATCATTGTCTTTTGTTTCTTTCATCTTTTATTTGGGTTAAGTAATTATATTAGAATCTATATTAAGAGAAGATGTATACATAAAATCATTGTTAGTAGAAATTCATATTTTAATAATTTTCCAAATAAATAACATATTTTTCAATGAATGATGATTATTTGAGATTAAATTTTTTATGCCGGCTTCAATAAAAAAATTAAATACCACATAACAATAAAAGGGATTATAATATATTCCTCTAATCATTATACATTAACCAATTACAAAATGGACAGACCATAGTGAGTTAATTCTCAAAAAAATAAACCTTCACATGACACACTATTCATCAAAATAAAATTCTACCACCCAATGTTCAATAAAAAATTATTTGATAAATAATTATCATTTAAAATATTCTAACATATTTGTACTATTTTCTTAACACAATTATTATAAGAGTTTCGTGATGTGTTTTTAAAATTTAAATAAAATTTTATACAAAAATAAAATTTTATATGTTTCTGAAAAATATTAACATTTTCATGAAAAAATTTAATATTTAGTAAGATATCATATGGGCCCGGGGTAGTCGCTACCCCATTATATCGCATTGGTTTTGGGTTCAAGCCATGTGTCCTTTCTAGAAGGGATGGCTTGTAACCCAACCTCTAGGTCTTCCTTTTTTCATTTAAACGTGAAAAAATAATTCCCCCTATATATCACATCATGATGATACTAGGGTTCAAAAATACCATTACCCAATAAATTTTATCTCAAAAATACTATTTATAACCTCAAAAAATAACAAAAAAAAACACGAAAAATTTTACGTTTAAGACATTGAACATATGATCATCATTAAACTTATTTACCAATGATTGTATCCATAACTCCTAATATATCCTCACATGAAAACAACCTAATATCCCATGTTATCTAAACAAACCATTGACACAAACAACAACATATGCAGACCTATACTCCTTGATTCGACAGTAAATATATAATCATTACATTTTAGGATTTGATTTTTCTAATTGTGACCCAGTTTTTTAATCAAATAAAGCCAACATCATTTGCAAGAATTGGATCAAGTACATCACAAAGGACCTTTTATGATTATATTTTCAATAAATTGGGAATAAATACTACATATTCAATTCAAATGATTAAAATTATCATTTCTCACACAAAAACCATCTGTTATTATTCATAATAATACCTCATTATCATCCATATGAAAACATTTATAGACATAACTTGTTAAAAGTAATTATTTAAAACCATGATAAATGGAAAAAAAGAATGTTGATCCCATGATCTGAGTATGAGTAAACATAATAATAATTAATTATATGAAACAAATGGGAACAAGATGTTTATTAGGGTATGATGACATAATCCGACTGAATGAGGGTATCATAATATGAATAATACTAATAGATATCTAGATCATTTAATAATAAAGCATAGAAAACTCAAGAGTCATTAGAATTAATAATCATGTGTGATGTGATATAAATCTCAACCATGAGAAATATTATAAACCCATAACAAGAAATTAAAACTCATTTTGGTAACTCCTTTTGATTTGAGCTCAAAGGTTTCCTTGTAAAGACTTCTGCCCAATGTGAGGCTTCTATGAGTAAGAGAGGAATGTGGAGAGACGAAATGGGTAGGCTTTGGCCGAGCCAAAGGCTTGAGAGGTGTGGGTATGGTGGTAGAGGTGGGGGACTCTTATAAGAGAAGATGAGGGGCACTCTTGGAAAGTTATAAAATATTACTTTATTATAAAATGATTTTCAGTTTTTAAAGGTCCCAAATGGATATATTTAAAGGATAAGGTGATAAGGTTTGTAAATCCACCCATACAATAGGTTTGTGACAAGTTTAAGACTTATATTTCACCCTATCTTCTCATTTGATTTAAATTGTTCATTTGTGAGGTAATTACTGCATCATCACAGGGTCATAAATAAAATAATTTATTTAATTTCTAAAAATTATAAAAAAAATATAATGATGTAGGAAATCATTTTATATTTATAATGAATATTTATAGTAAAAAATATGAGTTGTATAACCCCATTTAAAAATTGTTTTAGTAAAACAATACATGTTTGTGACATTTTAATTTTAACTTTAAATAAAAAGTTATTAATTCCATTTTCCAACCAAAGTGGCTCCATGAGGTCCCCAAGTTGACCCATGGATTGTCTTGGTCGTCCATGACTCATCCAATTAGGGTAGAAAATATGTCAAGATCATTTTATATTATTATAATGTTATCTTTACATTAAATTACACTAATTACCTCTAATCGCGATTAATAAAACATAAAAGTTACTATTCACAAAAAAATATTTTAATCTCATGGAATGACATTTTACATCATAATGACAACCATGTATGTTGGATTTTTGAAATTCAAATCACAGAAGTGGTAAAGTTTCATTTAAATGAAAAATTAGTTTTTTAACTACCACTTAGTGGTTTCACGGTTCATCAAAAATTGAAGATTTTCAGAAAAATACCAAAACATCAACCTAACCTATATTTTATATTCTGAATTCAAAAATGATATATATTTTAAAAAATTCAAGACATATAAGTTTCATTAATTAATTTAATAATTATTTCTCTCTTTCAAAACAAATAGCGTGTTTTTAAGAAACAATATCTATTAAAAGATTGACACTAGTTTAAGTCCAATTTTAAATTGAAATTAATTCTAATGACCGCCATTAGATTAAATGGAAAAAATATATTCTAATTTAACTTTAAAACCAATTCAAAATATGGTATAATCATATTAATAAATTAGGTTAAATAGTGGTTATGAATAAAAATACCTCATTTTTCACTTATTCATTAAAAATGAACATTATCATAAAAATACCAAAAATTTACACAAAGTATATTTTGATGTCCCGATTTTAAAGAACAATTTTATTTTCTCATATATAATACATAAAATTATCAATAGGTGGATTTAAAATATGTTCTCCATCAAAAGGAAGTTAATCGACCTTTTAAAGAATATTAGAATATTTACGCTTAAAATAGTTCTGTTCATTACCATAATTACAACTTCTAGGTGTTAACTACCATTTAAAATAAAATTATTTTATTTTTAGAGTGCAACGTAATATTTCAAAGAAACTCGTTGTTGTGTATTGGGTAAGCCATCGAGCATAGCGTTCCCTTTAAATTAATATTAACATTTTATCCAAAAATACTGATAAATATAAAAATGTAAAATTCTTTATTTACCTGGTGTGTTACATCCTTTCCCCTTTTGGGAATTGCGTCCTTGCAATTTTAAAAATGGGCTCGGAAGCATCATTGAAAGTCCCACATTGGAACAAGAGTCGGTAAAAAATCACTTTAAAAGAAAGAAAGAGAAGTACAGAGGTCACATGAGTTAACCCATACTAGGATTACATATAGGAAAACATGGATATTAATGAAAAGGCCAAGGGCCATGTTCTGAGGGAGAGTAATATAAAACATATTTAGGAGAAAGTTAACCATAAGAAAATCACAAACATGTGGTGGGTTAAACTCTATTCGATTCCCTAATAGGAAAAATTAATAGACAACATTTTTGTTTTAATTTACTTTTCATTGAGGAATTTATTTTTGATCTTAAGGAAATATACATACATGTCATGTTGACTTTAATCTTTTACTAGATTCCTTACACAAACTCATACTTTCCACAAATTAAGAGTATTTAGGAAGACTTGTTCACATTCAGAGTACTGTAATCAACTTATAGAGAATCACCTAATCCGAAAAAAATAACTATATATTTCCCATGTCTTTAGACCATTACCAAAACCAAAATTTTTAGATCAAGATCAGATAATTCAGAAATGTATAACCCTTTATAAAAAGAAAATCTATTCTTAATCTCCAAAATTTGTCCAACAAAACCCAATGATCAACGAAGACCATTAGATAAACAATTTATCCATAAAACTCTTAAAAATAAACAAAACTAATATTGAACCCCAAATATATGAAGGATTTAATCACATATTCTTCCAAGGTACAAATTAACATTTATCTCCAAATAACATCAGTTGCTCTTGAAGTCTCATATTGAAAATTAATTAACCTAATCACATATCATCCATGATAGGTTACTAATTTACATAGATAACCCAAAATCCACTTACTCTTGATTGATAAAATCATCTAACTAAAAATAATAAGTCAAAATAACTAGGGACTTTACATAATCTAGTGGTTGGCGATAAACACCAGTTGCACTTTGGTTGTGGGTTCGATTCTCGCAGCTTTGTCTGACATGACGGGTTGTCACAAGTTCTGCGTGTTGTCCTTTTTATTAAACTACCTAATAAATAAAACATTCCCCCAAAAGAGGTAAAATCATTAAAAATAACCATAACATAATTTAACCTCATGTTTATATCATGCCTTTCATTTTTCATCATAACATATAGTATCCCATAATTACCTCAATAGTAAGGATCATATAAACCCTAACGGTTTCCATTATAATTATCACATAAATGTCCACATCGAGTTGGTTCTCTCGTAGATGAATCATTAGAGAAATCACCAATGTTCAAGTGGTTGATCATGACTCCTGGTAGTTGGTTTAGAATAACCATGAGGTTTCTCATTAAATCCCATATTTCATCCAGTCTCTTAATCAGAGAACAACCACAGTTTCCTTCAAATCCATTTTCACATTGGTGCCTGCTAGATCCATCCATTTACTAAAACCAAAAAAATTTTAGTGTGAGTATATTAACAAAACCATCATGTACTAATGAGGGAGATAAACACTATGACATAATTTCTCATTCACTTTATCTAAAAACTATGACTCTTTCTCAAATCCTATCCATTATAGTTATGTCACTTATGCTTAGAGAGTACCATAACCTCTAATGTTATCTTAACTGACCATTGATACCAACTATAAGGCCCTAGACTTAAATATTACTTAATCTTGAGTTATTTCAAGAATAATCATTGAGGATCATTTCAGGTTTAGAGTTTTAGATAATTAGGTCATAACTATTACGTCTCAAATGAATACAAGGTAGACACATCTACTAAGTTCCCATAAAATAAAAACTCTTAAAATGAAACATGTCTAATTTCATGTTTTAGATAGCATGTCTTTCTATGATCCCATCATTGACCCTATTCATCTTTTAAGTCCTATGGAAAATATTTAAAAAACATGGAATGAGCATAAAAAGCCCAGTAATGGATAGACAAAGAAGGAAAACTGTTAGTTTTTCAAAACAACCAATAAACCAAGAATACTTTATCAAAGTAGTAATTTTCACCTTTATGAAGAAGAAAATACTCTTCATTGAATAAAGATCATTACATACCATTTTTTAACCAAAAATATTACCATATAACCCATATACATACCATATAAAGGTTACTTGGGACATAAACATACTTAAATGGA
Source organism: Viscum album (assembly GCA_963277665.1). Taxonomy (NCBI): domain Eukaryota; kingdom Viridiplantae; phylum Streptophyta; class Magnoliopsida; order Santalales; family Viscaceae; genus Viscum; species Viscum album. Next base: position 138,029,572 of record OY728136.1, read on the forward strand.
ATAACCATATGGTCGACTTCCACACATATAACTTAATAGAATAGCCATACGGCCGTCTTTCATAACCAATTCATTAGATTTTATAATGTAACCAACCGTCCGGGTATTCACGGAACCACCCTTCATATGGTTTATCACGTAACCACCCATCAAATGTCCATGTACCATTATAAAATCATAATACATAAAACAAATATAAATGAAAGAAAGAATTTCCACACATTGATCACAATATATCACTTAAATATATTGACATAAAAAATCCATTATAAAAACATTTTTTAATACCAAAATACATAAAATATTATATGGTATTTATTTCATTTTAAAAACATTACGTCTTGTTGAGGAATCCAAAGAGCAAATAATACTCGCAGTGGCGGAAAAGGTCGTTGTCACCGCATATGTTAAAAGAAACATTCGTTTCTATTCTTCAGAAAAACGCTTTGTAGAAAAGGATTACTTTGGTATAAAATTAAAAGTAAAAGGGGTTTATACACCGTATAAAAGAAAGCCTTGTATTAGAACAAAATATGCCTCAATGAAATGAGATTGAGATCAAGTCCTTACAAAGACGGTATCCTGGGATTAAGGATAAATCAATTACATAATTATGTATGCAAACGAATAAACCAAATATAAGTGGATATTAAGTGTAAAAAAATCATAGGGTATTCACACATATTCATATAATGACATATTCAAGGAGTAAATGTTTATCCCAAAGAATCAAAATTGGGTTAAGATGTTCCCTTGCAAAAATTTGTCAGCCTAACGGCGTCACTTCAAAATTCAGAAGATGAGTTGATGAAAGATAAAAAGGGTATCTAATAACATGTACATTAAATTTACAAAAATAAGGATATATAATAACATATCCCAACATAATAATATGTAATTTAAAAGACATGACAAAAGAAGTCTTTTTAAAGAAGTGGAGGGTGAAAGGTCCCCTTACCGATTTGGGTAACTTTCGAAACGTACACCCCATTGAAGAAGGGTCATACAATGAATATGTAAATACCCATAAATGAAATTATATTACAAAAATTGTATAATAATTTTCATTACATACACCACTCAAAGGAAATGGTGTCAAATGTGGCATAAATATCACGAGAATAAAAGTGAGATGAAAATTCCTTATGAAAACTAGGCAGCCTAACAGCGCCACTTAAAACTTCCAAAAATGGATTGATAAGATCAAATAGGGTCTCTAATAATATTAAAATAAAATTTAAAACAAGATTAATATAAAATAAAATCCACCAACATAACATATATGAGCTTAAATGAAGTGACATAAAGGATAGTACATAAAAAGAGACAGATTGGATCTCTTACGAAAATTCGGCAGCCTAACGGCGCCACTCAAAACATACAAAATGGATTGATAAGAGAAAATAGGGTCTATAATAATATGAACATAAAAAGTACAGTAATATTAATATAAAAGAACATCCCAATCATAAGAATGGTGAGCTCAAATGGAATGACATAAAAGGGTGTACTTAAAAAGAAAGAGAGGGGTAGGATCCCTTAACTCAAGTCAAGCTTGTCTTGTTCGTTTCTTTATATTCCTGAATAATAAACTTTGGACAATTTATAATTGCTTAAGTAAATCCTTTAAATATTATTATTCAGTACATATCACATATTATGATGTTATAATAATTGGTTAATAATGTGAGTTCATATCAGACGTTTTTGCCGATGTTTGGTACATGAGTTAAAAATGAACTTGTTTGAAACTGATTGTCCATGTAGTTAGAAGTAAATAATATCTATAATAGTATTAATGATTAAAATATTATATATATCCAGTACATATTCATTTTATACTATTACATATCATTTGGAGATAGAAAAATGAAAATCACCGTTCATGGAGACGGTAGGCCGTACGTACTCATGAACGCTACTTTCATTTTTTTGTCATATTAATGGAATTAATGATAAAAGGGAGATATATATATTATAGTTAAAGAATGATATCCATAAAATATATGTAATATATGAAATATATATCCATTATATATATTTACTTATAATAGTGCATAACATTTGGAGATAAGAAATGAATTATACCATTCATGGAGACGGTAATCCGTATGTACGCATGAACGCTACTATCATTTCTTTGTCATATTAACAGAATTAGAAATAAATGAGATATATATATATATTATAATTTCAGTATAATATATATTTTATATAGTTCACATATTTTCATTAATTTCATTCTTTATACATTCCAGGTATTGCATGAATGAGTCACACCACTTTAGGGGGGGTAGTCGACACTTCCCCATATGAAATTATCACATTTTAACAACATGAAAATAATAAAGGTATGTTTTAAATATAAAATACAGATGCATATAGAAAAAATAAATACCATATATATCATATATAAAATACAGTGACATCAAAATTTCCACCTTTAAAGGTGTTAAAAGAATATTGAACAATCATCGTTTCGTGAGGCAGTAATTCACCATCCAGAGAAACAGTATGTTCTTTAACCATTAGACAGAGGTGTGTGTAAGTGTAGATCTAATACATAACATAACAACATCCTATTATATTGAATATACTGGTGTTGTTACAAAATTAAGTAATAAAAAGAGTTTATGGGTTTGGAGAAGCAAAATAAAACAAAAGAACACAAGTGAAGACATTACTGTTATGTCTGTTAACTCTTTTTGATTTGAGCTCATAGGCTTCCTTGGAAATATTTCTACACAAATTGAGGCATCTTGAAGTAATATTGGGATGTGGACAGACAAAATGGGCAGTGTTTGGCTGAGCCAAAGGCTTTATAGGTGTGGGTATGGTGGTAGGGGTGGGGTCCTTTTATAAGAGAAGATGAGGGGCACTCTTGGAAAGTTATAAATTATTACTTTATTATAAAATGATTTACAGATTTTAAAGGTCCCAAAAGGATATATATATATATAGGATTAGTTGACAAGGTATCGAAATACACCCATAAAATATGTTTTTGACATGTGTAAGACTTATATATCAACCTATCTTTTCATTTTATTTAAATCGTTCATTTATGAGGTAATCACTGCATCATCACAGTGTCATAAATAAAATAACTTATTTAATTTCTAAAAATTATAAAACAAATATCATGATATACAAAATCATTTTATCATTCTAATGAAAATTTATAGTCATAAATATGACTTGTATTACCCAATGTAAAAATTGCTTTAGTAAAACAATACATGTTTGTGACATTTTAATTTTAACATTAAATAAAAAGATATTAATGACATTTTCCAACCAATGTGGCTCCATGGGGTACCCATGTTGACCCATGTATTTTCTTGGTCGGCCATGTCTCATCCAATAAGGTTAGTATATGTGTCATGGTCATTTCATATTATTATGACATTATCATTACCTTAAATTACACTAATTACTGCTAATCGTGATTAATAAAACTTAAAAGTTACTTTTCACCAAAATATTATTTTAATCTCATTGAACCACATATAACATCATAATTAGAACCATTTATGTCGAATTTTTGAAATTCAAATCACAGATGTGTTAAATTTTCATAAAAACGAAAAATCAGTTTTTAAACTACCACTTAGTGGTTTCACTATTCATCAAAAATTGATGTTTTTCAGATAAATACCAAAAAACACCCTAAGATATATTTGTTATTCTGAATTCAAAAATGATGTCTATTTTAAAAAATTCAAAACATATAAGTTTCATTAATTAATTTAATAATTAATTCCCACTGTCAAAACAAATAGCGTGTTTTTAAGAAACAATATCAATTAAAAGATTGACAATAGTTCAAGTCAAATTTAAAATTTAAATTAACTCCAATGGCCACCATTGGATTAAATGGGAAAAATATATTCTAATTTCACGTTAAAACCAATTAGAAATATGGTCTAATCATATAAATAAATTATATTAATAAGATGTTTTGAATAAAAATATAACATTTTTCACTTATTCATTAAAAATGAACTTTATCGTAAAAATAACAAAAATTTACACAAAGTAAATTTTGATGTCCTGATTTTAATGAAGAATTTTATTTTTTCAAATATAACACATAAAATTTTCAAAAAGTGGATTTAAAAGAGGTTCTCCATCAAAAGGTTGTTAATCGACCTTTTAAATAATATTAGAATGTTTACGGTTCAAATTGGATTCATTTTCATTTTTAATCCTCTAACATAAATGGTAAAAATATTTGACAAACATATATTATCATTTTGTTGTTAGTTATGTTCATTACCGTCATTACAATGTCTAGGTGTTAGCTACCATTTAAAATAAAATTATTTCATTATTAGTGTGCATCGTAAGATTCCAAAAGAACTTGTTGTTGCGTATTGGGTAAGCCAACGAGCATAGCGTTCCCTTTAAATTAATATTAACATTTTATTCACAAATAGGGATAAATATAATGATGTCATATTCTTTATTTACCATGGGTGTTACAATAAACATCATTATGAGGATCAATGGAAAATTAATTTTTATGATGAGGACATATCCAAATTTGTATGGGAGTCATTCTATAAATCCTGAAGTGAAATGGAAACAATCACCATGGCCTTGAAATACTATCCTTCTAGGGTATATATAAAATAATTTTTTAATTCCGTTTTCATTTTTTCGATGTTAATAAAAGGATACCACATGGTAAATAGTTATTAATTAAAATTTGAGGCCAAAAATAGTTTTTTGTTGCTCTACTCATGCTGTTCGTGGAGGATAATAATGATTTCATTTCTACAATAGAATGAGGACAACATATTATTAATGATTTTTGAACCTTGGAAATCCTTACCTATATGTATCTAGTAATATTGTTGATCTACGAAGGATGTTCCAATATCTAGGAACACTATTTCTCCATCCTCAAAACCTTTACCTTATATTAATTAGTCGTTAATTGTGTATCACATGGAATCAGTACATCTTCTTAGACTTTTGGTAATCATATATCTTCATCAACATTTTTTAGTACCATCATCGACTACCAGGAAACCTAAGTCTTCTAGATCCATGAGTCCAACCTAAAGAAATTCAAAGGGACCTTATAATCCTTCCTCCTAATATGAATGTGATTCTTATAATTATTAGTATTTGACATAGATTTTGTTTCATTCCCACATATTTTTGGGGGGTGTAATTTCAGGATTTTTTTGTAAATTTCTTATCTCTATATTTTTTTTTATTTTCATATTTACATTAACGGTTTCTTATATTTTCTTCTCCTCTTTATAGAAAAAAAGTAATATTCCATATATGTCATTTACATTGTTTACCACTCTATACTACCCACATTATTTGGCTAGGGTCGTCTATAACATTGATATCATTTCATACAAAATTTATCATTGATACTTCACTTATTATGTTATCATTATTTTTTGAATTATTATCCATTAAATACTAAATTATTTTTAGATATTTTATCATTGAATACTTTTTCAAAACATTAAATGTGTTCGATGAACATTGCTAAAAAATTCAGGATGTGATCCTCACTTCGACACCTAATTTTGAGTTTGATTAGAAATACATATTCAAGATATATGAATCAAATTGAATTACCATATTCATAAATAATTACTACACACTGAGTGATGGATATTCCTCAAATACAATTCATAAATTGTTTTGACACCCATGCATGAGGCACCATTTCAAACCAATCTGGCACATATCAAACCATTCGCCACCCCTACACAAGGTTCCAGTGTGAGGTAGCATTTCTAGGTACTTATGAGGACGTAATCCTTCAACCATTGTACCATGTTTCCCAAAACAGAGGGACTTAGGGATATATTGTATGATAGTTAGAAAAATGATGAATCCTCCATGCTCTAGTCAAACGTCCCCTTCACAGAAGTCCCCCAATACCTATCTAGAATATCTTAAAAGGCCATGAAAATGTGGAATAAAGGAGGTAGTGAGATTAAAGTCCCTCCATGGGGTAAAAAGAAAGGAAACGATGTGAGGAACCATATAAAACTAGTCATTAATAAATAGAAATATGGCCCCTTTCCTAACATGGGACCTATGTGAGACCCTTTCTGTGACACATAAAGAAACCCATAATGCCAAAAGAAAGTCTGTTCCCAAGTTTTCGAACATAGGTGAGCAATCATCAAAGTCTCCAAAATTATCCATAGGCCTTCCCAACTATGTAAATATCTTTCTTCTCCTAATTGGTCATATTTGAGGCACCTCCTACTCACAAAGCCTTGACCTATGTGTGAAACATTCACAACGTCTTTCTAGCCATGAATGTTTGGGATCCCCATTGTTAGGATCTCCAACCTATGTGGCACCAAATTGATGTATCCTAAAAAATCCTCCACAATAGCATGAAATTTGTATTAGTAACACAACATTGGTTTACATTTTATTATGTATTCCTTAATTCCATGGTGTCACACACTTGTCCTAAATAACATGTATGGTCCTCAGGGTGAATGTGGATATGAATTCCCTTAGTCACGAGGACCCCGTACCTACGGGTAGTGTCTATGATTTCCCATTCTTGGATACAAGGGATAATACCCTTTCAATCCATCATCCTCCCTATGACACAAGACCACATGTTCTTATCATAGTGGGACATGACTATGATTGCATTTCCCTTTGAGGTGTAATTTAATATCCTCATATTTTCCCAAGGAACCACTCACTAATGAATCCCTCTAGAATTAATCCACTAATATAACTTGGAGAAAATATCCTTCATAATTATTTCCTACATGTCAATACCCATGCGTTGTAAATAGATGTGTAGTAAACATCAGAATGCAATGTACAATGATAGGAGATGACAGGAACCAGAACCTTCTCTCTCACACTCTCTCAATGGGTCATGGCCTCATCCTCAAGTGGAAAATAAATATCATGTGGTTCCTCAGGTCTAAAACATATAGTTGTTCCTCACATCCATCATTACAGACATGGTCTTATAGGATAGTGGTGGTAATGAAATCAGCTAGATCCCAAAAATTTTGCAATCATTTCATGTTTAAATCCTAAACAAAATTCATTTATCCTTTTTTGTATAATCCCCAACCATGGAACCATACCCCCAAAATCATGGAATCCTATTTATTATAATATCCAAGAATACCCATCCAAAAGAAAATCATAATATATGAAATAATTCCAGAAATCTATTCTTAATCATCTCAAATGGCCACATTCCTTACAATACAATCCTGCAGAGGGCCTCCATCGGCCTAGTTCCCCATAAAAAAACTATTTGGGTGTTGATTCCCCTTGAAAATGGATATGTTGGAAATTTTTATGAGGTCCAAACTAAACATCAAAAAATAAACCCTAATTATATAGATAAATCTTTCCTAGAATGGTAATACCTATACTGGGAGCCCATATACCTTATATATCCCTAGGGATACTTCTGCATAAGTCTGACACCCATCCTTGAATAGGAACATTTCTCGTAGACATCCCAACATTATTATGTTAAACTACATTTATTGGTCCTTATCCTATTAAATTAAAATATATGATATATCATGTCAAGTGTCACAAAATTACATGGCCTGGGATTCCTTTAACGAGGATATATTGGAATCTTATCTATTTGGTTAGATCTAGAAATGAAAATAAATCCATGATACCTGGATAATGACCCACTCCACAGATCCCCACCGTATGGATAATAACCATCATCTCAATAATTAATGATTAACAAATCTTTAACCCATTCATAAATGTTTTCCATTTATTTATAACAATTGGTACATATAGCTATCAAGATCAATCTAGAACTTGACATTCATATAGATGAATCTATGTTCCATGCATGATAATAATTGATTATTAATAAAATAGTCACCCACGTTATATATTGTAATTAATTAAGGATTCATGCACATATACTAAATTTTTATGAGAGAATTATAGTAGTTAACAATTCCCCTCAAAAGTGTGTTATAAGAAAGGCCTCACATCTTCTCAACCAGAGTGAGTTCTTAAGAATTTTAGGAAAATTTCACCAATAAGAACCTAACTTTGGAAGGTTGGCCACTAAATCATCATAGTTATGAGAACCATTTGTGTTTCTTTTATTAGAATAAACCCTATGGGAAACTGAAACATTTGGAGGTTGGTGTATGTTAATAATATTAAGGATGTTTTGATAACACCAAAAAATTTCATTCTAAACCCACATGGAATTCTAGGATGAAACAATAGTGGTTAACACAACATGAAACATTAACAAAAATGATTATGTCACCCTCCTATCAGGCTACACTCACTTTCTCAAAATAAAAGTGGAAAAAACAAAGAAATATAATATTCATGTGTTTTTATATTGAGATTCTACATTGATGGGGTATTATTGTTTGTGTTTATAAAAAATATTATTGGAAATTTAAAAAATCTATACCTTCCATAAAAATGTTTTCACCTCACCTCACAAATTTGTATACCCCGACTACTATTCATGATATGTCATCTTCTACGAAGGTGACTTTGTTCCCAACCCAAAATCTTAAAAAATGGGTACTAGATAATATTTTCTAAGAGTACTACTAAATTGACACCATCTTGGGATTTAAGGTGGCTTGAAAGGAACTCAATTTTAGAAAAACCAACTTGTTATCAACTCAGCAAAGATCAGTGATCCAAAATTTGGCAACCCCAATCCATGTATTAAACCATTTCTTGAGCCTATCCTAGGAACAAAGTAAAAAATATACTCCCTTATCAATGGTAGTATGATCAAGAGGCCACATATGGTCTCATATATAATACATAATTTTTATTCCATATATCTCCTACCAATAATTACCACAACTAATTCAATATGGATGTGAGAAGTAAAAATGATAATGGTGCAATACTCATAAATTTTGGCCAGGTAATGTGGACCCTAGCATGAGAGATGACTCACTGTGGTAATTGACGAGTATAAAAGGTATAAATCCACATCTATTTCTTCTATGAAAAATCAACAAAATGAATTTTGTGAAAAATTGTTTTTATGAATAATCACCTTCCCACATCAGCCAACAATTCCTGAAATCTCAAATTTCAGCATCTAAAGAAGACCACTAGTCAAATATCATCAAACACCATGAGTAAGATAAATCACATTCTACCACAAGACATGATTTCCATAAGCTTCATCTAGATTCATAAAATTAATCCTGGTACTCAATTTGATTGGAACACGAAGAGTGGGAACAAACACCTTCCCATACCATCCAATTTTTTGAGTTTCATCTAATGAAGCGTGTCTCTCATATTCAATAGAACACTATGAGTAGAAACAAACACCTTCCCACACAGGCCAACACTATTGGAAAACTTTTCTACAATTATTAATAACCTTCCAATCTTGTTGGGTGGAAAACCATAATCAGGAATGTACAACTTCTCATATTTATCAATAATTACAGTAGTTTCATCTTGCAGTATCTGGACAAGTTGGTCAAATGATTGTGGAAATAAACAGATGTAGACTGTAATCTATATACTCTCACCTAAGTAATTTTTGTATCCAATAGAATGAAATAGTAGTAAAAAATAGTAACACTTCCCTACTCAATCCATTTAATGGGGATATATCCTCATTCCAATATCTAAAGTCAAGGAGTACATAATTAAAATTGTGAATGAGTAGGTATAAATTCATTCCCACATCATACAGAACTGATAGGATATAATAATAGCAATGGTAGATGGGTAGATACACCACTTTGTCCATAATACTGGGGCGACACATCATCATATCACCTTGGAACAAATATAAACCTATGCTATTGTCTTGGAGAGTCATGGAGAAATCTCCCCCATGATACATCAACCACTGCATATGTTCCATACCCCAATTACATTAAAATATAATTAGCCTATTCAAATTGCCACTCAGTGTTTGGCATATATCCTTTTCAAAATTTCAGAATTCTATTAGAAAATTTTGGCAGTGGAACATGTTCTAGTAAAAGAATAATCAATCCATGAAAAGAAACAATCCCTGTATGTGAAACTATCTTCTCACAATGAGGAATCCATGAAGGATAAAAATACGAGATGACTGGAAAATTATGTGTTGATAGAAAATTCCAGTATGCTAAAATAAATACTTCTTGAATCCCTCAAAAATTTATTTTTGGAATCATATGATCCAACTCTCCCTTTTCCAATTATTAGGAAAAATAGTGGTAATTCATGAAGGTAATCTATGGATATTTCACTATAAAGGCTTGCTTCATGTGTTTAATATAATTAGTATTGATATTGCATATCCTAATGAGTTTCATGTATATCCTCTGTGGGGTTGTATGGTCATAGTATAAGATTGTATTCCACTAACATTCAAAAATCCTGAAGGTCATCCAAAGGTATATGCTATAGGGATTATCCATGTGGTAAAAAATTAATCTATAAGGGAAGTCCTCCCCATAATGGTATTCACTATAAAATTTATATCCATTGCATTGTCTTACTTTTTAAAATTTTTCCTCCACTTGGATATTTAACGATGATAATTTCTCTCCTATGTGAGGCACCTCGAAAAATGTGTCCAGTCATGTATAATCACTTATCAATGAAAACTGGAATACATTATCAATAAAATGATAATCAGAGGTGATGGTCATTATCATAACCACCCTATGATTTTATACCAACCAATGTGATACTTTATGTTCTTACCAATCTTGTATCCTATGATAAATCAATAAAGAATCATTATCTATGGTTAGAACTGGTCAAGCATTCATAAGAAAAAGATGAAGAACATTTGTTGAAAACGTGGAAGAGGATAGCTAAATAATATATTTCATCGATGTTCAGATGTTTGACCATTCCCAAATAAGAAAATCAATAGGGTATTTTAGAAGACTGCTTGTATGACATCCAACTCAATATATGGAAAATTTTACATCACTAAGGAGCAATGTTCTGACCCTACGCGGAGCATCAAAAACACATCAAGGAAATAATTTTGATACAATTCCATATATTCATGTTTTCTACCTTAGTTACATGACATCCAAAATTATATAAACAACAAGTATACAATTATCATGAATATATCACCACATTTTATATAATTGTGTCACATGTTCATAGAGTCCCAATCCAAACATCATGTAAGAGAACAAAATTAACATATATAAATTCATTTAACCCATCTCCCTAGTCATGAAATTCCATAAATTTATATATCATGCAATGTTATACCATATGATCCACATATATAAATAGTATCTATTAGAAACTATTGAAATGATTAAAAAAATGCTAGACCAACTCTCCCGAAGTTCAGGCTAAAATATTGAAATAATTAGAAATGAATTATCCATTAGGAATCTTAAAATATCTAGAAAGCCTCTCATTTATGAAGTGTCAGTCGTTAGCTATAGAAATAGTTTAAATAGTACAAATATCATCATACTAAAGTGGATAATGTTAAAACTGACTGATAAACCCAATCCATGTTCGAACAAGACTCTCCAAAATAAAAAAGGTATGTATAGATGTAAAATCCATAGAAATTATGGAACAAGACCAACTCATAGGGATCAGGATATTTTATTAACAAAACCTTTGAGGTGAGTAAATAATGATCTATGAATAGTGGAAGATGAACATGAATACCCCTATCCCTCATAGGTCTAGTATTTTTTATCTCAACAACATATTCCTTAATTAAAGTTAGTATTATCTAGATTTGGGAGAACACTACAGAATGAATCTTATAAGTTCGTCAAATACAATGATATGGTATCCTCATTGGTAGTGTAAAAATAAAAAATATTTTGATATTCCATTCATATGACTATCATTAAAATGTATCCAATACTGGTAGTAAAGGAGAAAATTCCGCGTGGAAGGAACATACATAGGTAGTCTCGCAAAAATACAATCATACACCTGAAATATGTTATGTATCCTAGAATTTCATTAACACCACAATCAGATATCCTATAAATCATTATTCCAATACAAAGAAGACGATGAAGGATTTATAAATTCATTATATGCTACACATAGGGATGATTTGAGGTAGTTTATGTACCTAGCACCAAGGTATTTCCCTAAATTTGAAAATTCTCTAAACTACTTCACCAATACCTCCTTAGAGTGTATCCACCATGGAAAAGGTTAAAGGTAATTTTTCACTTCACCCACCTATGTAATAGGATGATAATATTACACATAATAAATAGTTTAATTATTTTGATAATTATTTGATGAAATGGATTAAACTATTTGTAAAACATGTCCTTCAAAAATTTCGTCCTAGATATATTCTGCATTCAATGACTCACCATGCACACACAACTTCACCACTTCAACAATGTGGGTTCATTGTGTAAACCAATATGGAGCAAGAATAACTGATCAATGTGGGGTAATAAAAACCAATATACACAGATCCCATGACAGTATATTAGTTGTTCCCTTCATTGGGTACACAACTATAATAGGGATATACATATATTTAAATACTTCCCGTCTAGGTTACCTATGAATGATACTAGTAGGACTTCCATAGTTGGCCCTTCCTACTACTTCCTCCATTCAATATCTAGCTTACCAATAAATTCCACATGATATCATCAATAATATTGAGTCTCTGAGGAGTCAATTGGATTCTATGGAGGAATGTAATTCCCCATTAGATCCATATTAGAATCTTTTCCACGAATATGTTGATCCAAATCTCCCCCACCATACTTTGGAAACCCAACATTTCTCATTTTCAATGGTTTGGGTTACCTAGAGTATCATTTGATTCATTTGGTATACCACTATGATTCCATTATGGGGAAACCTACAAAATAAGTAGAAGTAGAGATCATGTGTGCCGTAAAGAGATTATAAGGGCTAGAATTTATATGGTAATCCAACTTGTTGGCATGACCAATTATTAGGTGAGAATATCCTCGTTGATAGTTTTTCTTCCAATTTATCTCAATGCTATTAAAAAAATTCCATGACTCTCAAACTAAAAATTTAGAATGAGAGGGTTTAATACTTTTTTTGTGGTGGACGGGTATTACAATATTCTAAAGATTATGGTTTCCTCAAGATTATTTTTTCCTTCTTTAATCAGAATATTACGGATAATTTGTGCCAACCACTCATTCCTATGAAATTTACCAGAGGATTATAGTAACATCTTTGATTTTCCATGGAATGGGATACTCCTTCACATGGACCATGACTATGTCTCGAGTAATTCCATCAACTCAATGAAACAAAATGTGGAATTTAGAATATTCGATTACTAAACATAAATCATACCCTACACCAACTATAGATCTAAAGACATTAATTTATCATGTGATCACCCTTTCCAAGAATCATGAACAATGATGACCTTTTAATGTTTATTAAAGGATGAAAATAATAAAATAGTTTGATAAGATTAAGAATTAATTTTATTCATTTAAAAATTACAATGTCCATAGATACAAAACATTGGAATTGTTGAATATCTTGATTATGTTTGCAAAGCACAAGAATACCAACCAAGATGATGATTATGATATCCCTAAATATTTACCCTTATATTGATCATTAGGTCACACAATATATGTGTGATTTGATTCATGGACATTCTACATATGATGGGTTACTCAAGGCACTTGAAGCTACCCAAGCCACCATCACAGATAGTGTGTGATTCTACCAAAAATCTGGATGAGGAGAATTGATGAAAGGATGGTGAATAAAAGGTAATGAAAATTTTCTATGACTAACGATTCTGAAAGATGATCAATAAGTGTCATTATATCATCAAATCACTATTTATGAATCCAAATATTCTCATGGAAGTTTCCACTATGTCACAACTAACTCTATTGGGGACACAATATTCTAAAATCTATTCTACAATGAAATGACCTGGCATGAAGATAAAGAAGATAATTCTAGAAAATGATCCTATAAAAAGGGAAAAGATGGATCTAACTATCTCTGAATACATTCTTACAGTACCAGTGCAGGTAACCACCCCACCAATAAATACCACATTATTCGACATTCTAGATAGATCCCTCTATCAGGTGAGGAGTTAATTTTCAGATCCATTAATGTTATTAATTAATGGATCCATACAATCATGATGATTATGAATATAAACATGAGTTATATATATCAAACTAGTGAACAAGTGGACAAGTCTTGAGAGGCCAAGGACATGGGGGAATAAATGGTATTTCCATAGGTAAATACTCTGGTCACATCCCCTCTCTGAATGTCTATGTGGCCAAAACGCATGTGATATCCATAAAAAGCGCACTAAAATAGAATATGATCTTCCCAAAACAAGACATAGTTTCTTTTACATGATCATTATGGATTATTTACCAGAGGAGGTGGCATTTTCCATATACCTTGGTGAATAGTCAAACCTTGTCGATTTACTCCCTTGTAGATAGAGGTGGGTTCAACTAATGTTCCAAGGGATGATCCTCCTAAATCATGTCCATGAGTTTCTAATGTCCCTTGAAAAGAGAATATCTATTATATAAATTTTAGAAATTAATCCCAGTTTTTTGATATTTTAAAATAAATTATCTATGATTTTAGCAATGTTATTGATCATGTATGCCATTAGTATATTAAATGACCAATGAGAATCAATTGTAGATAATTTTTATTGAACTCACGAATTTGATGTGGAAGTCTAGATAATGAAGTGTATCATGCGTAGAATGATCATGTAGAACCAAAAAATCCACTGTTTCATGAAACATGAAAACAAGGACATTATATAGGGACACATCATACCCCGTTATGTGTTTAGAAAGAAAAATGTTTTTTATATCCAAAGATCCTTCATTGATAATAGATCAGGTGTAAAAATCATTCTACTCTAAATAATCAATCAAATCAGTTATGAGGAGTCCCACATTCCCTTATTAATTTAATGATATGGAGTTATAACCAAAGAGATAAAACACTATTGGTGAAATCAAGCTGATGACCAAGTTCATATATCTAATATTTGACTCTGAATTCCTCATTGTTCAGCATGATAAGACCTTTAATGTTTTATTGAGATTTCCCATCAATTAGATCATCTAGTTTCATCTAAATTGTAGACTATATTTAGAAAATTCTAGTATTTCATTCATAACAACTAAACACAAACTCATTTGGGAAAACATCAACTCTCTAGACAGTGACAATAGCTTAGATAAGTATTACTTCATTCAACTATGTTAAATTCAATTAATTTGTCTGCCATTAGTCGGGGGTGGAAGTATTTTATTCAACTACATAATGATTAAATACTAATTCCTACCTTAAATATTTGAAATTCTATTCATCACCCAATTATCTAAATAATAAGGAAGTGGTGGAAGAGGAGAAATAAGAGTAAGAGGTAATGGAGGAATTACTTAGGGAATACCCTCTAACATTTGGGGAAGATTTATCTATAACTATTGATGAACTCATTCAAATAATCCATGGTATATTGGATTATCCAATACTCAATATAATATGTTTGGATATGACTTATATGTAATATGAGTTTAAAATGTCATTCCCGGCAAATCACTAGGACGTGTTGTCCTGAAATTTCACATATATTTTTTTCATGATCCTGAGGTTCCATCACATAACATGGATTTGTAAGAATACCACCATTGATTCAAAAAAAAATCATGATGGACACACAAAACTCATTCCTCCAAAATTGAGGATATAATAAAAAATATTGAAAATTCCTACTTAATTTGAGAAGAACAATATCATAAATGGACAGTAATCATCATACCAGTGATGAAGAAGAATGGAAAAATTATAGTTTCCATTGACTTTATATATTTTAATGGGAATTATAGTAATAATAATTTCTTAGTCCAAAATAACAAAGAAACTAGTTGATGCAATAATAGTATTTTAGTAAATCTCCATCATGGATGGGTATTTAGGGTACAACCTTTTTTAGATGGCTTAAAGAAGATGAATAATTCACTACTTTTAAGGAACAAATTGAGTATTATAGTATCACGTACTGACCGTTTCCTTAAATAATGAAGTTGATTCAAATAAAAGATTCATGTATCACAAATTCAAATCCATTTTCGAGAAGTATGTTAAATTCTACCTCAATGATATGATTGTATTGTATCAATAGAATCACTAAAAAATTACAGATCTCAAGACATTCTTCAATAAACTGAGACATCATAGATTGAAGATCAGCCCCATGAAAAATGCATTAATGGTGTCTTCATTAACAATTTCTCGACATAATTGTTTTCCATCATGAAATTAAATTTCAAATTGGAAAAATGGCTACCCTTAGTATGTCACCTCCTAAATTCCTCAATTATTGGAGAGTACCTCAAGGATAGTTATCCAAATTTCATAATTTTATAGCCAACCATGTAATATATTTTATCTATTCATCATATTTATGAATATCGGTACAACATACCAATGGACCAATTACATTAAAGAAGTACTCAACAACCAATATATATATATATATATATATATATCGATCCCCCAAAAATGAAAATTCTTACCATTGAAGGAAATACTCTAATTTTCTGTGTTAAAGACCTTAATAAATCACTAGGATCATTTGTCACATAGAAAATATTTGTTTAATGAAAACATCATCTATTAACTTAGTCAAACCATTATTTACACAATTATTCATTATTCAGATATCAAGAAGTGATTTCTTCCAGTAGCCATCATGGTCTTAAAACATAAGAAATACATATAGAACCAAGATCTCTATATAGTCTATTATTACAATCCAATAAAATATTTCATCAATCATCCTACATTGATAGGACGTTTTTTATTTTCTTATTTTATCTTGATGTATTTTTACAAATAGATGATGCCTCAAAAATTAGTGAATGGAAAGGGTGTGGTATATTTTCAATGAGATCATATGCATAAACAACATTTTCTGATACTATATTTTAAAATGTTTAGATCTTTTCTTATAAATAATTCCACCATATATACGAGTTTATTATGACGGTAAATCCTGAATCCCAATATGAAAGATAACAGAACACACAAAACTCCATAATGTCGAGTTATTGGATGTGACCATATCTCTGACAATAGTTTTATTTCCTTAATATTGAAAGATTTTTAAGGGATTAAAAATGAGTTATAATATAATACTCTCATTGAATTCCTATAATTATAACTTTAGATACTATTGGACTACGTATAGGTGAATTCCACTTTTGAGTTGGGAATAAAATATATCAATGGGGATTATGCCATTAAAAATTAAGATCTTATCCCCCTTCATAAATATTTATGAGGATTAATGGAAGGGTTCCCCTTAGATACAACACTGGATCACATCCCATGATCAATGAATTCCTAGGTTGTGTCATTATAAAATACAGTGACAACTTTAGAATAACTTGAATGGGATAATACAATCTTCCATATTGCTCATTTCCAAATTGTATTTCCTTTTTCTCATATAAGCACAGAAAAGAATAATGGTACTTTTTATTTCCCAAAAACTATTTTTAACTATATTATGATGATACCCATAATGGTATACCTTCAAAATGTATTACACCAATTAGGTAGATATGGGAATGATCTAATCTTAATATGAAACAAATTTTTTCAATATGATTGAAAAAATCATCAACATTTACTCTATAAGTGGGGATTTAATTGGGTAATTCTAAAGTGAATTGATTGAGTGAAGACTTTTTCTATCTTGAAATAATATCACATTGGATATTTTAGTGCCCACCAAATAGGTTCGATGTATTTTCATAAAATCTAATGCCTTGGGTACATCTGGCTGACTATAAAGCATGATTGGGTCAATTTTAACAAAATATTTTATTCATTCCCGAGGCATGAATGCTTCACTCATCGAACCCCATATATTATTATAACTACCAAAGTATCTTCCATATTTTACATATGGGGAATTTTCATCATATCCTTATATCCTCCATCTATTTCCATCTAATTTAAGTACAACAAAACTGCTAATAAATTCATTTTCAAATGGGATGTTGATGTTAACTATGATGAAGAAGTGACCAAATTCATATTTTAATTCATGAAAACAAAAACAATTACAATATTTAGAGTCCCCAATAAAATATTTATAAAAAATACCAAGATTTTCTATTATTCATTAATGGAGAAGCTATCCAAGAAGTAAATCACCAAATCCAACACCTCATCCTACTATCATGTAGTTGATAATTGACAAATAGAGACCATCCAAAATAACCATATAAAACATACTATAAATTATGGTGGAAAAATATAATTGTTTTTCTCTAATAATAACATTCATTCCTTATGGAAATACCAAACCCCAAACGACACTACCCCATGGTAAACCCCATATTCACTACTATATTGAACAAACGTACTCCTTTACATCGATTCCCAATTTACCTTCCACTATGATACCATATATGGTCGTGTATCCATAAATTATCAATTCTAGAAACAAATATATGAATTGGAATTGATAAATGGGATAATATCACACACCTTTCATCACATATAGGTCCAGTAAAATTGGATAGCATGAAAATTAAACAAGACCTTAATCCTTTGTTACATCCTACAAGGAGATATTGTTGGATAAAATTAATCAAGGTAACATTGTAGTGTTTTTTTGTTGTTTTTTGTTGAATATTAGGTAGATAATGATATTTGTTGAGATATATCATTTTTTAGTCTATGTATGTTTAAAAATATCCATGGAAAATGAATGGATACTCTGGAGGCTGTATTGAATGTCACATATACAAGGTGGATCCACTTCATAGGCTTTTTCATGTTTTTGAGGTTTAAAATATTGATGAAGGATCAAGATTTGAGGAAAATGGATTTAAAATGATTCCCCATAAATGTAAGAAAAATGATTGATTTTATCAATGTTTTTTTATCAGTGGTCTCGGGTTTTAAGAATATTTAAAACATCATGATAGTGTAGAGATTCTCAAAAGTTGGATGATCATGAAGGGTTTATGGAAAAACAAGTAGACTATGAGGTGAACGGAAAAATTTACATGGTGCTTCATGTAAATTGGGTGCTTTATGAATAATAGTTGGTAGCTTCATTAAAATATGGTGGTGATCTTGGATGCTTCAAAAAAAGATATAAAACACCTTCAAATAGGCCAGTACCACCTCATTTGAAGACATAAAACTGTAAAAAAATCTAAAGCCACTAAATTCAAGATGATGATTTGAAAAGGATGTAAATGAAAAAAAAATCAATGAAATTAAGTTCAAAATTTCTATTAATGGTATCATTATGTTTTAAACATCATAGAAGTTTTGTTCTTTATGAAGTCCAAGTGAGGTTCTTGAAAATTTTGAGCTTCACAAAGACTAAGTGAGCTTAATGAAAGGGGGGTTCTTCATGAAGGTGTCATGGAAATCAAAAAAATAGTGATATTCATTAATTTTGTGCATATCATGAATGAATTTTATTCTTGGGAATAATTAGGCATTTTAATGAAGGTAGTGCGAGAATTTAAAAGGTAGTTACCAATATATTGAAAAGATATTCCCAATAAATCTATTGTAAAGTTGTATTCATAATGTTGATGAATTTGGAACATTTGAATGTTCAAAATTTGGTGTAAAAAATACCAATTCATGTTATCTAAATTGTAATCATGTTAATGAGTAGTAGAAAATCATTAGTTTAGATAAGAGGGAGTCTTAAATTTGTGATTAGTTTTAAACCATGTTGGAGAGTGAATCTCCTCCAAACTGTGTATTTGTTAGTGATATTTACAATGCATGGTATGTAGGCATATTTCCTTTGTATGATCCTTGGGAATAGCGTGATGAGGGTGATCTATGTATTTTATTGTCTCATGTTCATGTTTTAATTATCATATTGGTCTTCACTATATGATCCAAGGAGCATAATATATTCATTAAAGGTTAAAGAAGATAATAAAAGATAGTTGTTTTAATATTTTATATCCTTATTCACCCATACCCTCAATGTATTTATACTAGTAAATTTACCAATTATAATTATAGGGAATGGTTGAAATTTAGTGGTTTACCAATTTCATAAGAGATTGATGTTTTCAATCACAAATGGATTCCAATCATCGATAGGATCAATTTTCAACTAGGGAAAAATCACATGTAACACTTATTTCAATAAATGGGTATTTATTATTTTTTAGCATTAGGGCCTGGTATTCCTGTTACAATTTATATTGATGTTTTAATAAATAGAAGACATAGATAATTGAATCTTTATTCCAAATGAATATATGATTTAGGGTTATCCATATACAATTTAATGTATATGAAGATGATGTCATGTAAGTCATCACATGATATGTTGTAAAATGTTCTATTTATTTATGATGGTGTATTTGATTTAAGAGAAGAATGTTTGTAGGTTTTATGGAAAATGAATGAGGATTTGATAATGCACTTTATTGAGTTCTTTGATACAATTTTTTAAAAAAGTGAATGTTTTGTGGAAGATATCCATTCAATTAGATAAATTATTTAAGGATTAAATACTTTTATTTTGTTATTTATAATACTTATACCTAATTTCAATTGAAAATATTCTATTTTGGAAGATAACACTCTAAATTATCTATCCATGGATAGCTTACACAATATTATTTTCATATAAGTAATGAGAAATGATGATAATGATTATATGTAAAAGGGAATATCCAATGAATTGGTTTTCAAGGGCATGAAGAGGCTTGATATTGAAGATATTCTAGTGGAAGAAAATTTTGATGAGGTCATGTAATTTTCCTTCTAAAATTTTCAATTTGGAGGACAAATTTTCAAATGGAAACATCCACTTACAGTCTTTTGATGTGAAAATATTGGACATAATTCATCAATGATCCCAAATATTTTTCAAGATGATTATGTGGATGATGATGAAATTCTTAATATTAAGTGTCTAAGTAATGTGGATGGTTGGAAATGTAAAAATAGAAATTTCATAAAAGAATTATGATAGTTCATAATAATTTGGGTATTAATATTTGGAGGATAGAAATGGTTGGGAAAAAAATGAAATGGAGGAAATTATAAGAAATTCACAAAAAGTAATAATTAGATAATGATTAAGGATTATTTTAAGTAAGAGTTATCCTTATGATATAATTATAAGTTATTCTCGAATTGATTAATTTTTTGAGTGAAAAATATTATGAAATATCATAGGGTAGTTAATGATGCCCAAATATATATGAAATAGAAGTAATTAAAGAATAATGAGCTAGAGGATGATATATAAAATATTAAACCTAAATAAACAAAAAGCTCGTAAAAATTTATTGAATACAAACTCAATGGTTATGAACAGACTAGAATTATACATTTTCTAAAAAACATACTAAAATATATATTTAAATGCATAAAATATCTTTAGGAGGATGTTTTCAATTGATGATGAAAGATCAAATATTATGAGTAAAATTCATGTATACTAATTAAGGATTAATGTGAATAAAAAATGTAAAATTAGACTTCATAGTTCTAGTGATACAAAAAATGGAGTGTCTAGATAATAAAAAAATATATTAGAATTATTAGATAAGTATGGTGATCGATCATAAATAGAAGGAATTAATGGTTTAATATAAACCACAAGAACATACTCTGATGATAAAGATTCACTTCTGTATAAATCATAACCATAAGATCCATATATCTTTTGTGAAAACTATTGGAGAAGTCGTAACACACCGGAATTCACCATACATTAGATTTTACTACTATGGAAAATTAACACACTAAAAAATATGGTTTTGATAGATAAGAGGAATTAATGGGTACATGGGAAATATATAAAGCTTTATTTTTTTCAAATAATCTAATATAACATTTAATGTTCATTATTTCTTGTGTGTAGAATTTGGAAAGATATCCAGATTTTATAGATCAACTGAACATTGGAATGTACCAAAATAGATGTGAAATGGTCATAAAGACCAACTCAAAGATTAATCAAATTTAGTGACAATGAAAATTAAACTTACATCATTGCAAGACGAAGGTGATCAATCTTACTCCAAGGAATATCAAGAATATATATCAATGAAGTGGTTGAAAAAGTAGATTGATGTGCATGAATTGGTTATATATATCTCATTTATACAACCATATCTCATAGGAATATATATTATAGATACTGGATATATAACTAATATGATAGGAAAAATGGATATTGTGAGAGGAATCTATTAAGATATAGAATGTGTCATAATATTTGGTATTGATGAAGCCATAAATATTGTTGGATTATTAAAATCAAACTTTGGGTGAATAGAAATGATATATACTGATGTCTTGGTTGTTGAAGGACTATATAAAAACATGTTAATTATTAATCAAATATATGATTCAATACATTTCATTTTATATTCAATGAAATTGTTTATCATCCTGGAAAATGGATGTGGATTATTTTTATAGGGAATGTTCATGAACGAGAATCCCAACCTTGTGACTGGAGGAGACGTAATTTGATTTATATCTATAGAGAAAGAATATAGGTAGTGTAATTAATGGCTTGGTCATCTATTTAAAAACTCCTATAATGATGTGATGTTTTTTGAGATCATACAAAGCTATCACATTATCATAATCACACATGTGATGCTTGACAACAATATATGTTTATCAGAAAAAATTTACATGTTAAAAGAACAAAAATAAATATGAGTGCTTGAATTGGTTCATGTATATGTATTTGGTACTATATTACTGGGATCCATTTGTTGAAACTGGTATTATGTTATTTTCATTGATGATTTCATCTGAATGGCATGGTTATTTTTTATTTCCCACAAGTCTAACATGTTCTATTGAAAAGAACAATATCGTAGGGAATGAGAATGAATTATAAGAATGAATATACATCATTTTTGTAGTGATAATGGTACAAAATTCAAATAACTACCAGGTGGAAGATTATGTCAAAATTATGGGATAAGAAATCATATTTCAAAAGTTATAACACCTCCAAAAAACGTTTTTTTATAGTATTAATCGAGTTATCAATAACATACCAAAACAATTTTTATTTAAATGTACCTACCAAAATAATTATGGGTTGAATTGTAATCGATATTAGTATTTATATCTAACTGGGCTCGGTTTTTTCTAAAGGAAGAAAAGACATTGTACGATATCTGGTATGGATCAAATCCAATGTTAAAATCCTATTAAATTATTAGAATTATGTTTTTTATTCTCAAAAATGTGAGATAATGTATGTTTTAGTATGGTGGAGATTAGCAGATAATACATGGATTCTCAAGAAAACGAAAACTATGTAAATGTTTTTGGAAATGTTGGTAAAACTTATTGAATGCAACGATTCCACTATATTATAGAATTAACATAATATTGAACAACATAATAATCATTAACCTGATTAAAGGGACGAGGAGTTAAGGAACTCTAGGGGATCAGAAGTGGAAAATGATGAATCGGAATAATGTACAGATGATGATCGGGTGGAAGTCAAGTATATATCTTCCTATAATCTAATTCATTGACATAAAATTATCTAGAAAAAATATCTTTGGTGATTAGGAAACTCTATTTCAAACACATTGAATAAAATAATTATAGAAGAAATATTACATATTTAATTATGTGCCCAATTTTTTATGGAATAAGATTGAGATTAAAAATATGATTAGTCTATGAATGAATAGCTTTACCAAATTTAGAAGAATCAAACATGTGTTATAGATTCAATACCGATAGAGAAAAATGAAATTTTGACAAAATGATTCATTTAGAACAACATGATTGCAAAATGTATTATTATTAAAAAAATTGTCCCTAGTGTGAAAAGGGTACTCCCTGATAGATGGTACTGATCTGGAAGAAATATGTCCACCTAGTGTGAGGAATAAAAATCAGATTATTATTGGCCATAATAGTGAAAATAATGTTCATTGTTTTCTATACGAGTTTCATGGAAGTGTTTTGGATTGGGGTTTAGGTTAAAAAAATATATATTGATCAATATGGTGGATTTATTATTATTTAATATGTGAAAAGTTTTTTTAGTTATTTAATGAACTAAATGGATTGAAGCAAGCATTGAGAGTTTGTTATTCAAGGCATGATATGTTTTTGAATTTGATTAGTTTTCAACATGGTGGATTTGATTACAATTTCAATGTCCAAAATGACATCCATTAAGTGATGATGGTGAATCTATATTTTTAAAATATAATAAATGTTGTATTAGATTAATTATACTTTAAAGGATCATATAATTCATGAAAATTTAGTTCAACATATATATTACTTGTAAACAGACATTTTCAATGGTTTATAGGTGACATAAAGATATAATGGAACAATCAATTCTAAATTTTTTTATTCCAAGGTGGGATAGAGAATATTTAAAATGGAAATTCAAAAGAGATGATAAATCCAGTGCCTACTAAGATGAAACAATCTCAATTTGATGATGGGACTATGATTAATTTCATAAAAATACAAGATGATCATTGGTAGACTACATTCATTAATAGTAACATGAATTGATATTATTTTTTACAAAAGCCATGTAGCAAGGTACCAAACTAATAAAAAAATAAACCTACTTGAATGAAAATGAATACATCATTATATAACATAGAAAATGGATTTTTTTTAATGTACAATGAAAAATATAATAAAGAGTTATTGGGATATAGAGATGTAGATTGAGTTGGTTCAGTTGATGATATAAAATCAATGTTATATGATGCATTATATCATTTTCTATTGTTTATTTATGGGATAATAAATAAATAATATTTTATTTAATTATGAACCATTGAATCTATATATATTAAATCAACTCAATCTTACAGAATTTTGTCGTAGATTAAGCAGCAGCTTGAGGAAATGAGAATTCATGTGAAGATACTGATCAGAATGCATTGTAAACATTCAATTTTTATAAATCGTAGAAAAAATCCATTCATTTAATCATGGAAAACTACATTTAAATAAAGAATAATGTTCTCAAGGAGAGGGTATAAAATTGGTTTTGTTATGGTTCAATGTCTTCCTATAAAACTATGGTTTGTGGACATTTAGATGAATTACATACCCCAAGTAGCATTTTATAGTTATCAAATGGTTGTTGGGGTTTAGTGGACACCCCAAAGATGAAAAATTGAATATTTACTAACAAATATGCATGAGGATTGATGTGTTTTTAGCTAATATGTTGATCTATGATCTTAAAAATTGGAAGTCCACAATTGGGTGACCTTTTTGTTCACTAACCAAGGCGGTGAAGTTGTTGTTGTAAAATGGATATAAAATGTAATCATTAAGATAGGTAGAGAATTTGGTAGTGGGAACAATGAAGTTGGGAGAGTTTAAATTATTACGATGATAAATATGATTAATCAACGTTTACAGATCCTGATAGTAGGGGTACTTGATGAATGTATATGAGTGTTTTTTGAATGAAATGATTGACTGATGAACATTACAAGATACTCCTGTTTCTCATGCTGAGTATGGATCATGTGAGATTATAGTTCATGTTGATTTAATATATTATCTCTATATATGTCACAATAAGATAATTATGGAAGAATATGGATGTTGATTTAATAAGGTATCAAAATTATTAGTGTTTTCCACAATCGCAAATGGAGATATTGTTGGGGAAAATCCCTTTGGTTATCATTACAATGTTATTAGGTTTATTTTGTTTGTTGAAAAATATGGTGTAGAAGGTTAATTGTGCAGTTACAATATGGTTTTTTACTAGGTAAATTAATAAAGATCCCTGAAAATGGAATGGATACTCTATAGTAAGTATTGAATGATTCATATAAAAGATCTGGCCATTTCCTAGTGTTTTTTGAATTTCTGGTGTCTAAAAAATAGAATACGGCTCAATATTAATTAATGTTTATATCCATGACTTCCACATAAATATATGGATAATAAATAAGTGTAATTTGGAGGTATTATTTTGTGATGTTTTTTTACTTCATGAAATATTTGTAGTTTGTGATCGTGTTGAGCTTCATGAAAAAGGGATTAGCATGAAGGGTTGACAGTAAAACTCCAAAACTATGATAAACATCATGAATTGGAAAATATCCTTAGTTAGTATTAAATACATGGTGATTTGATACCATAAATCAGGATCATTTAAAAAAGAATGTGTCGGTCTTGGAGGTCTCACAAAAGGGATGCACAATAAATAGTCCTCTATAGTACCCCATTTTCCAGTGATCACGAATTAATGAAAAAAACGCTCTGTATTTTTTTTGATAATTCAAGATGGTTGTTCTTAGGATTTTTTGAAAAATGGATGTCCATTAAATCTATGAAATCTTACCCAATGTTATTTTCATATTAAATGTTTGCACCTTTCCAATCGCTAAGTAATATTTGTGATCTTCTTGAGCAATGTGAAGGTAATTTTATATTAACTAATTTACAGATCATCAAAAATGTTTTTTAACCATTCTGATAGTGGTGAGATTTATTAAAGGAATAGGGTTCATGAAATAAATATATTAGTTTTAATAATTTAATGTTTTTGTGAAGTTTTTCTAATCCTTAAAACATAAGTGAGAATCACAAAAGAGATGAATGAATTTTACAATAAATTAGTGTTGAATTAGAATTCATCAACTAGATGAAAGTGGAACTTATTCGTAAAGAAAATTGGATATATAACATATTGATTCATTTTATCAAAAGGATGATCAAATGAGAGATCAGTGAGAATAGATTATTTGAGAGTTAAGTGATCCATCAAATTATGATTGATTGTAAACAAAGAAGGAAAGTGATTCAGCACTAAATCTTGTAATTTATACTGAGATTTAGTAAATTTAGTATATAGTCACTAAGAAATATTATTCAACTTATATGTAGCCTAGGGAGACAAAACCATGTACAATTGATGTGTCTTATGAATTTTTTAATTAACATATCATTAACATCAATGGGATGGAGGGGAAGAGTTTTTTTTAGAGAAACAATATCATGATAGATAGTAATTTTAATCTATAATCCCATGACTCAATCCCCCTACCTCATTAGTTAGTTCACCTAGTTAGGCTAAAAGAACTTTTATTTGTCATTATGACTCTAATGATACAATTGGAGAAGCCTCCAAATCTCAAGTAAAATAGGGATGTACATTATTCCATACATTATTTCCACCCTATAAATGCTTATTCTTGACCTTTATGGATGGAGAGATCATTTTTTCACTATCTAATTACAGGTTCCCCAAAAATTACTTTGTGTGGTGAGAGATCATAACACCTCATCAATAAGACCTTATATTTTGTAATCAGACATTATCACATGACCTTGAAAATTATGATATATCTACAATGTCAAAAGGCAATAAACCACATGATTACAATGTCCTTTGTGTATGATATTAAACTAAATGGAATATAATCCTAGTCATAAAGAATTAAATTGTACAAAAAATTCTTTTCCACGTTACATTAAACATCATGGTTCACATCCTTGTTTCATGAGATAAAAATTTATAATCCATGATTCGGTGGGTCACAATCATTGGTTTTGTCAAATCTCTAGAAAATTATTAAAGAACTAAATTTGTATTGGTTATAATTCCATTTATATATGTATTGAAACATGGATCTCCAAAAAATGGTTCCATAAATAACAAAAACATTCCCCTCTATGTATACAGGTCAGACCTACATAGGGATTCACATCCAAACTATGTTCAAATTAATTATCACTCTAATAAGATATATATATATTTATAGATCCTACATAGTGGTCAATGAAAAATATAGTAAATTTCCCCAATCATCAATGTAGGAGTTAGATCTACATGAGATGACCCAATGTGGGTTCTCACCTATTTCATGATACCATATTAAAAAAATGTACATTCCCCATACAATAATTCAAATACTGTGGGGAATATATTATAGAAACAAATTTTTTCATTATTATTTATCTAATAATATATTCATTGACACCAATGTTTATATAATGGTCCAACCACAATATCCATTTTCATGTTGATTCTTCTAATTCCTTATCACAAGATGTTAAACTACATAGATGATTTCCTTGTTCCATGAATATGAACTGAATAGTTACTCAATAAATGTAATTAAATTCATTCCTATTCCAATGAGATATGTAGTGATTCCTATACCTCATTTACAATTCATCATCATTGGGTAATGAAAAATTCCCCCTCCAGCGTACAAAAAACGATTTATATCGTATATATTAAATTGGGTTCTCATATTCATGGATCACCCAAAGAAATGGGTTTCTACCATCCAAATATATGTCAGATATATGAATGTAACTATATACATCATGACAAATTTGAGCCAAACATTTTATTTTTCTCACTGATATATTCCATCCACACTTCATAAACAAAATCATGGACACATTTGAAACGTCATAATATTTCACCAATTACTGAAAATAGAATGTATGATACCTAAGAAGACCTTTTTCTAACTATGTATTAACACACCCATGTTGGTTTTTAAAAAAATTCCAAAATAATGATCTTGTTAGGTAGATAATGACACTATTTCACTATGTAGTAACATGAGCTAGTTGGACATGCATATAGTTATCCACAAAAATGAATTCAAAATGAGCGACATAATTTTCCTCGAGAGAAACCTTATCTATATCTATAATCCCTAATGAAATATTGTTTGAATCATTCATTAGATTGTGGTTAGAGGACTTCCCTGACATTTTTGACCCATCTCAAATATCCTATATCGAGAACCCCTAAGACCATGGTGTACAATTTCTTCCCTAGTGAATGAATTGAGAAGGAACAAACATGGTCTGATTGGCCTCATATTAATCATCGTTTCCAGAAAACTATGCTCCATGTGATGCAAACATAAACCAAAGGAAACATATTTCTTAAATTTGGTTTATGCCTATATAGGAACTCTCTTCCCCCATTTTTGGTAATTTTGACATCAAATTCACATCCAATATTAATGAACATTCCATATAAATACCAAAAACAATTTCCACTGAAATATGAATATCCATTAAAAATATTCATCTTTCAGTAATATAATTTCAAAATACCTAAGAACTTCATTGTCAGGCTATGTAGTAAAAATCCTGAGATTCCATATCATATGTTACCCACATAAATAGAATTTCAACAAGGGGATTCCACTATTTTAATATTAAGTGATACTTCATAGATGAACATACATAAAGTCACCCACAAAATAGTTTTTCAATCTAGTGGTATGTTATTCCATAGAAGAGACCAACTATATCTCTATAATATCATTCAATATAATAACTTTTCAGATCCAAATTCCCCTATATTATATATTACAACATTTTCCTTTTATAGCTATAAATTATGAAACATTCCTGAACTTAATTTTATGAATGGTATAATTTCCAATATCTTGGTCAGAGATAAAAAAATCAAATTATATCCACAAATTTTATTTTTATATTAAATTAAATTACATATCATAATTTCCATTCTATATAAAATTAAACCTTATAACATTATATCCTTGTTATAATACATTAAACTAGACATAATAACTTCATCGTTGTAAGACATTAAAATGCATTGTCCATGTTCTGGTTACAAAACATAGAATTGCCTAATGCTTCCACCTATGACATAAAGGTTCCATTTCTCTTGAAATGGATCACTTAACATATTGATCCACTTGTCAATTGATCTAAATTATAGTGGGAGTTGTTTAAAATTCATGTATAATTTTAAT
Organism: Viscum album; assembly: GCA_963277665.1. Lineage (NCBI taxonomy): Eukaryota > Viridiplantae > Streptophyta > Magnoliopsida > Santalales > Viscaceae > Viscum > Viscum album. Next base: position 138,059,367 of record OY728136.1, read on the forward strand.
ATGGATGTTCACTTCAATCATAAAAAAAATTCCTTGAAAAAACATCCTTCATGGTCTTGAGAAATTAGAATCATAAATAATTCCCTAGATACTCATAATAATATACATTAATTCTAGCGTATAACATTATTTAAATATCTAGAAACATTCCCATGATGGATTTGACTAAGTCAACTAACAAAAGGTACTTCCATCTATAAGATGAAGTTGATTAACTATACTGTAAAATGCCCATGTCAGGACTGTATATATCTTCGATCTATTGGGTTGTCAACTAGCTGCATGTTCATCCTCAAGAAAGACCTCCTATATTACTATAATCCTTACATTATCATGTTTTAATCCACATATCAATATTTTTTATGTGGTCATTATTTACAATATTATCACATATCAAGTTCAATATCTGAATATAAAAAAAAATCTAGAATCAAAATTCTCTTTGAGGTATCTGAATATAAGAGAATCTTTTGATATAAAAATATTTTCTAGGTTATATTTTAAAACTAATGGTAAAATATATTTGACCAAACATACCTATTAAATTATTCTTTCTTAAAATATGTTAAACTACCCACAATAAAAGAGACACAATACCCATGAAATCAAAAAACAATAACTGGATGCTAGGGTAAATGATGAGTCTCGACTCGCAATGCCTTTTCTTTGAATGGTTTTTGAAAAAATTTAGGAAGAGAATGTAAGAGGAAAAAAACATGTTAGGTAGAATCTCCTTGAAGGGTGTCCAAAAAAAAATTCTTGTATCACTTGATTTATCTTCCTTATATTGGACTTATAATAAAATTTGGGTGATAACATAGAAGACAAAATTTTCATAGGGTTTTCCATATGAACCTAGTAATAGTCAAAACAGGTCTCAAGGATCCATGGAATTGAAAACAAATTTTTGAATCCATCTATATTTTAGATAAATATAAATATGATGAAAAAAATGTTGGAATGAAACAACGTTACCTATAATTAACATAGAACTGGATTCTCCACATTCAAAATATATCTATTTTTAAGTGTGTTATTTTTTAAACACATTAAAATTTTTTCCAGGAAAATTGCTATATAATTCCTAATCTTATCCTCACAGAGACATTATATATATATTTTGAGTCGAAATTACTTTTAATAAAAGAGGGGGGAGAATGGTTTTCCATGTGATGTATGAATTCTCACACATTATTGGATGGATATTCCAAAAACAATCACAAAAGTCAAAGATACCCCTACATGAGTCCCCAAAACAAAAAATCCTTGCCTAAATCAATGGGGTTTTCACCAATTTTTGGGGTACATAGGTATGATACTTTTTTTGAGTACCTATATGGAGTAACTCCTTCGACTACGTTCCAGGATTTCATTTAAACATGAAAATGTTTCTATGAATTTAAAAGGACATAAAATAGATGAAGCCTCCAAGGTCTGTTCATGCAACCCCTTCACCCAGTTCCTCCAATATCTCATAGGTATCTCTTAAAAACCCATGGTATGAGGTAATAATGGTGGATAGTGAGAACCAATTCCCTCCAAGGTCCCAAAAAACAAGACACACATGTGAGGATCCAATTCCCCTGTTTATAAACCACTAGTATGATGGTCCCCTACCTAACATGATACCTATATGATCCTCATACAGTGATACCTGATGATTCCCTTGGTTCCTAGAGAAATTCATTCACAAATTGTTCTTTCATAGGTGATCAATATTTTCTAGAACATCTAGGTCATGCAGGCCTATGCTAAAACATGATGAAAGTCCAACTCCTCCCATATCCTATGAGAGGCACCACCTTCTTTAAATGACATAATATTTGCAAGAAATAGTCGATCCACATTTTTAGAGACCAATATAAATGTTTAATCATTATTTATATCCCACAAATGAGGGAGCCATATTTAATCCTCCACAAATTCCTCTATACATGAAAGAACATTGTAAGAGTAACATAATTGAGTCTCTTCTTTGTATCTGAATTCCATTATTCTGAGTATTCCCGCACTTGTCCCGCCTAATGGCTAGAATTATTATTGGTGAATGCATGTATGTGTTACCTTGGTCATGAGGACCCACACCCTAGGTTAAATGTATGATATTTCTTGTTCTCAGATGAAAGGGAAATAACTATGTCCTATCATTGTCAACTCTAAAACTAGGGACCTCAAGATCCTTTCATGGTGACATTGATATTACCATGTTTTCCTTTCTCTTTAAGTAGTTGTGACTTATCCTCCTCTCATACTAGGGGAATAGTCACAACAAAATTCCATTTCAGTAAGCACCAAATCACACTTATAGGGCCCTAATTCTTCATTTATTTATCCTTTTTATACCCATAGGATATATACTTATTGGTGGTATGATGCGTCCTTCATTTGTACATCAACAGGAGGAGATTGGCTCTAGATACGGATCTCTTTTCCTGCCTATTTTGTATTTTAACACATGATCCAACATACAAATCAGATTGTGTGGTTCCTCGGATCTTTCCCATCATCATGTTTCACAAACATTTAAATAATCGTGTGGAACTAAGGTTTATGGTGACATTTACAGTCCAATGATTCCAAACCTTTGGGAATCATTTCATGTTTAATCCAAAACAAAACATACAGCCTCCAATTCATTTTAATCCCCAACCATGTCACCATATAAACACTATTTAGGCCTCTAAATGGTTATAATCCCCAACCATAATCACCCTAATAGAAATCCTCTTATATGGTGTTAGACCAGAAATCATTCCTTATTCTTTTCAATGTCCAATATTCCCGAGGAGACAAACCATCATGGGGACACCATAGGTGTTGTTCCTTTAAATTGAACTACTTTGTACTGAATCTCTCCCAAATAAAATGCGTAGGATTCCTCAATGAAGTCTAAATCCATCATCTCAGAATAAACCCTCTGTCTATTTAGCAAACATTCCTAAAATTGTCATGTATTTACTATGAGCCCATATCTCTTTAAGGATCTATATTATTCTTCTGTATATGTTACACAACAAACCTTGATTAGGAAACCATTTTCCAATATTTCCTTACCGTATGATGTTATATTATAAGGATTGGTCTTTATCACATGACTATAAAAAAATGATGTGTCCCATTAGGTTTCCTCAAACAATGCGGGTTGTATTCATTTCAAGAGAATAAATTAGAACCTCATCTCATGGGTCTGATCCTTATATCAAAGAATCCCAAATTTCCCTGGATAATTAAAATCTCAATACCACTCTACTGTGTGGCTCTAAACCAGCATCAAAATTACAAATAAAAAATGAATCACTAATACATTCATTAGATTTTAACATCAATATGTTACATTCGATACCTTAAGATATATTGATAATGTAATAATCATATGTATATACACATGATTATATGTTCCATGCATTGAAATAATTGATTTATAATTCTATAGTGAACAACATTATAATTTCCCCAAAATTAGGAAACAATTACCCCTAAGAGGAAATGATCAGCCCATCCTCCCATCATGTTTCCCAATTTCAGTTCTTATATATAAATAGATATGTTCCCAAATGTTGACCTACCTTTTAAAATAAGTTTCATGAGTCATCACAAATATGATAATAATTAGGTGATTCTAATTCGACAAATAAAACCGACTGAAAACCCCTTGGAAGGAGTTTGGATGTATGTTTATAATATATTTTTTTCACCACCAACACCACAATATTCCATTCAACCCCTATATGGAATTCAATGATGCAACAATACTATACATATTTGGGATTAATTTGGGTATTTTTTATGTGATTTGATACCATTTCATTGATACTGCATCTCATAGTAACCCTTAAATATTATAAGTATACTGTTATTCATCATCATTTTATATTTATACATAATTATAATTTATCTATTTTTTATAAAATATCAGGATTTTTTATCATTGAAAATTGGGATATTATATAAACACCTTAGTTAAATACATAAAAATCATGATTATTATGTATTTTATGACTACTATGTTTTATGATATTTTATTATATTTTAAATGAATTTGAATAAATTCACCTAATTTCATAAGGTTTGTAAACTCTATATATGTTTCAATAATAGACTAACCCAATTCCTGTTATGAGTCCACCCTATAATTAATTACATATAGGTATGAGTCACCACCAAGAATGAGTCATGTCTAAATATGAGTTTCCACTAGAATGACCCTCCACTAGATATGAATAACTACCAAACTAACTCACCGCTAAACCATACTCACCACCCAGTGATGATCCACCACTAGAATGAATTTCCACCAGAATAATATATCACCAGGAATGAGACACGACCATGAATGATTCACTGCTATATGTGAGCCACCACCAGAATGAATCACTACTAGATATGTGTCACCAACAATCTAGATATCCTTCATGAGTTCCACCATTTTTTATCTTCTTTATTTGAATTAACTACATCAATTCCTATTTTATTGAACATAATTTAGATATACTATTTAATGATTATTAATTATACTATTGCACTGATTAATTAAAGCACAAGTCTGACCATATTATCTAGATCTATAATATATTGATTATTATTCATCAATTGGTATACTGTCCTTTAATAGTATATATTTCTAACAGAATCCCAAATGTGAAAGGTGTGTTTGATCTGGAGAGTGTGAATGTGAATGTGAATGGTGTGTTTTGGAAGATAATCACATAATATCATACATACAAATGCTGACGTTTACTGGACCTTTAAAGAGTGTAATACACTATATATCTACAATCCTTATGATAAATAGAAAATATAACATCTACACAATCTATTATCCTATAATTTGTAGAGAAATAGATCGTACTCCTCAATAAGAAAACCTGAGGACTCACAATCAACATAATTAATATAAACCAAAGGGTACATTATTTCATTATCTCAATTAATTTTCTTTTTATTTTGTAACATTTTTGCATTCTGTTGTTTCACTCTTTATGTTTACACACACTAACTTCATGTAATATCCAAAAAAATCATTGGGTCCATGATAGAATGTCACAAGACCTCATGTGCATCACCCCATATACATGGGGCTTCCATATAGCTTCAAGGGTCTGAGTCTACCAGTGGAGTGACTATACCCAAAATATCATTTCTTATGATCAATAATCAATAATAAACAATATAATTAATAATAAATGTAGACATGCGTGAATGTAAATATGTAATTCATGTAATACCAATAATTAATCTCTCAAAAGTGGAAATAATTTACAGTGGAAATAAAAAAGATAATATAAGAATGAAATCAACATTTCTTCTAAATTCCAACATGTTATTCTACTAGTTCCAATTCTTCTACTCAGTTATCAACAAGATGGCATGTACCCTTTGCCAAATACCATATTCAAAAGTGCATCAATTTTCACTAGTATTGTGTGTGTAAATGAAAAAAATAGTGTAACTACAATGTTTCATTATCCTAGTATTATTATTTATATCAATGTATGCCTTGATAGTGAGAAATTCCAAATAATCATAAACATAAAAATCACCAAATGATCATCTGGGAACTAACCAAGCTGCCACAATCCCCTAACAATACCAGAATTGGATCTATGTTAGATGGATAATTCTGGAGTCCAAATAATCAAGGATTAGCCACGAGTCAACTGAATATTGCTACACAGAATTACATTATCCTGAAACTCAACATCATTACACATCATGAAGGGTATTTTATAGGTATATACTAGGGATCTATTGTTAGACATCATCCTTTAGTAATCAAGGTGTATACATGGGATTGAGATATAATCATAATACCATAGTCATAGAGTAATATAACCCATGGAATATTCTATTCACTGAATGCATCAAACATCATCCCTAAGTCATCTTCATACCCCTACATTATGCATAATCCCATTATCTACATTATTGAATGTCATGTGCACTCATCCAATAAGGGGTAACAATTCAAGATGGTATTCTAGTATTGGGATCCAAGAACAATACCACATATGAATACATTGAATGGTAGAATAAACCGTATAGAATAACATATCATCATAAGTAAGGAACACACAGAATATATGTGATCAATATCAATCATTAGAAAAAGATTCAATGTACACATAGAAATACGTTTTACATAAGGTTACCAGGGCTACATACTCCCACATGTGATCATAAACATTCATGATCAAAACAATATTTATACGAATAATCATATTCAGGAACAATGTGAAAAATTATGAATAAAGTAAAGAACTTCCTACCATAAATGTTGTCAATGTAAAATGGTGGGGATATAATAGTAAAAAATACTTCATTACGACCTTATTATCATTAAAATCGACCCTCTAGTTTCACCAAGTGTTTCTAGATTGAAAACTATATATTTTATTCCAAAAATAATATAAAATATCACATGTGATGATACATTATCTTTTTTACATAATTTCAAAATTAACATTTTATATTTTTTAATAATTATTCTTTGAAATTTCTATGTAGGTATTGAATATATCTTATATGAATTTCAATCGATATGACCATGGAAATATCCTTTTGAAATTTTTATTTTTATAATTTTCCTTTGATAATACATAAATTATTAATTGAAAATTCAAATATATTACCAATGGTAATTAAATATTTTATCCATTTTTTATTTTGATAAATTTTCCTTTGATAAATTATTTCCATTTTCATTTAATAATATTCAACAAACATATTCTCATTATTTTTTTAACAATTATATTTTGATATGAAAAATAATTTTCTATTAATAATTTAATTAAATAATCATTGGATATTAAATGATATTTTCATGTCTTAAAATGAAAAATACCTTTTGATAATTATTTTTTATGAATTATATTTACATAATCATTTGTATTATCCATTGATAATTCAAGGATTGTCATTTTATTTTAAAATCATATTTCTTTTCTTCCACAATTGAATTGAGAAGAGGTAAAATTGAATAAATTGAAATAAAAAAAAAGCAAACATAAATATAATGATTTGACAGTCAAAATATAGGAGGAAGAATATTGTTGATGAACACTTGATCTGATGGAAGGATTCCTTTTGATAATGTACAGATGGTATTTTTTATCTCTCAGGCTCAACAAATACAACCACCAAGGAGATCTCCAAACATTCTTTTATTTGAACACTAATCCATATGCTCATCATTTGAGTAATTTTTAATTAACCATTAATATCATTAATCAACATATAAATAAATGTGGATTAATTTATTTTATCTTATTAGGACATTACTCTTTTAATTTCATTCAATATTATTGTAAATTAGATGCATAAAAATACTATATGTTTTTTAATGGAGGATTGATGATCATAATGGAGTATATGAAAAGTGAACAGGTTTTTAATTTATTTAATAAAATAATTATTTACATAAAATATTAAAAAAAAATTAACTATTGACCTAACCAAATGAAAAATTCCCATAAAATTTATACCCTTTTAGGGTAAACCTCGTGTTCTGGACCAAAATGGGGTCTCAGATTTCTTTTAATATGAACTATTTGAGTGGTATAAATTATTCAAAATTTTAAAACATTATATTCATACAATTAAAAATATATAAAGGCTTTCTAGTGTATGATATTGAAAAACACTTTATGATAATCAATTTTATACCATACTTAAGGTGAAACCCCCACTCCAGAACCCACTATAGTCTCATATATCTCATAAAATCAACATTTTGTAGATATTAAATTATTTAAGGAAATGTTATAATAATTTTATAAAATAACTTATCATTATATGCAATATGAAAAAACGACTTATTCTCACAAATGTTATACCCATCCATAGGAAAACACATCATATCAATCCTAATGTTTGTCTCATATTTTTCATAAAATAAAGTGTTTAGAATATAATAAATTATATTTGATATATCACAAATGGTTAATGAAATATATTAGATATTGATATCTCATATATTTTGATCCATTACGAGCCTTGTAACCCCAAAATAACTCAACTTGTGACTCAAAAATTATTCCATTGAATATTAAAATGTGTATACTAGGATTTTACCATTACATAAGACCTTTAAAATATTTTATTGAGAAATTGAATTTTCACAGAAAACACATATAAATAATCAGCAGGTCTATTTTTTATATTTTTTAAAAGTTATATATTACAATTTTATCTCTATATATTGACTCATCTTATTCAACATGTATAATTAGCTATCTCTCATAATTCAAATTGGGTCAAATAGCTCAAACATAGTACTTTTTCCCATATATCTACTGATATTCATCCATGCTACAATAAAATCTAGACTCGTGGTACTATGTTTCCTAGAAATACCATCCCACATTGATCAATGGTCATCACTAGATTCTCTACATATGATGCATCAGTCACCATCTCAATGTCCTTGATATCAATAACAAGAATAAGTTCATGTGTGTAACTCCTAATATATGAAAAATGCAATACATTTTTAATACATAGATATATAAATGGGTGGTATTGATGATACCCCAATATCCATTTCCAATTGGATATACTAAATTGTTCATCAAAACAGTGTTCTAACATTCACTTATTCTTTTATATCATTGTCCAAAATGATGAGTCACTCAAAATATAATGTAATTTCCTATAGATAAATCCAATTTTCACCTCCTATGGTCGGAATAAAATATTTTTCTTTTATGAGTAGTGATCATCCTTTTTATAATAAACTGAACTCCCACTGATTCATACTGGAAAAAACTAATCCAACAACTGTTTCCCCACCAACCTCATACTGGAAAGTAGTGATCTAAATTGTCTCTCATAAAGAGACTTGTAATGTTTCATCTATATTGTATCAAAATAACTATTGTTAAACTATAACCCGAAAAGACTAGATGATGATCCCATGATCAACTAAAATATAGATTGGATGCACGAAATATATCCTCTTGAATTCATATCATCTTCCCAGAATGTATGTAGGTTTAATCATGATTTGTTGATCTCAATATCTTCTAAGAACATATATCTTTATAAAAGACATTCTAAAATTGTATTGTAAAATGTACATATATATCTAAAAAATGGTCAAGGTAACTCCATTCAGGACAATAGTCTCATCGATATGATAGAATATTTAGTGGAGTTTCTCTCAAAGATGATAACTGATAAGACATTATTAACCGATCAAAAAATTACAAAAAATATACCACATCTACTTTTGTAAATTGCAAAACCTACCCAAATTCTATTGGAATTTCTTCAATATTTTACATATGTATTGGGTGTGGCTACAAAAAACCACCAGGATGTTTTTTCTCTACCTTCACCCTCTGGCAGGTAAGGTATGAAGAGACCAAAGTAGTATTGTCTCCCTTCATCCATGACCACTAGAACTATCACATTTTGTCATAGTACGTCATCATCACAATATAATATACCATAAATATTGAGGAATAGAATTATACCATAGGACTCTAATTGATGGAATCTTGTACTAATACTCTCCCATGTACCATGACCACATCATATTTTTTCATCATCCATTCAGGTATGAGGTCACCTCTATCAAGCTATAACCTCATCATAGAAAAATCCATGTCACAAAATTGACTAGTACTAGCCTATTAAACAAGTGATAACATGATATCCAATGGTGTACAAGTCCCAAATCTATAATCATATGCTTAATCCACCCTTTGGTAGATCAATAATCTCATCAAGTTACATTTCACTACTTTGGTCGTCTAACCATGATCCACCTCTACATATGTCTTATTGATAGTAGTGTCCATAATGATGTTACCTTTAGAGGAGAATCCACATTCTCACAGTCAAAAATCTATAGATCGCATCCCAATAGATCAATCATCATTTTATGTCACTTTATGTGAAGACATAATGAAGGTTATTGGGGTCCGTATAAACAATAAGGTTATCACTAATGTGATAGAGTATCTTACACTTCATAATTGAACCCATGAATAACAAATCCAAGTTATGTGTATGGTAGTTCCTCTCCAAGTGTCTTATCAGTTGAGAACCATATTCTAATACTTGTTAAGTTTTCATTTGGAACATTCATTGACTAATTCATTATGAATCATAGTACACTACATATCACATCCCAAGCTCCGAGTGTTTTAGTATTGTATTTTACATCATCATTCCCTTTAGCTCATGGAATGACACTTTATAGTATATTTTAACTCTAGGATTACTCTCCCTTATTTATCAATACCTTCATTGGTTTGGATAATTGGGATGAATCATCATTAAATATCATGTAATATCATTCTAAATCAAGAAAAATCCTTATATAAAATACAGTTTTTATGCATATTTCCATGGCATTACTTTTATAACATCAAATTTGTCTAGAGTTATACTAGTCTCAAACACCACATGTTCTATGAAAATACCCTATCAAATACATAACTCAATGTTCAATAGGTTATAATATTTTTTTGGGTGTATATACTTTAATATATTTAGGTTCCCAACATGATTCTCTATTTCCAGCCAGTAGGTGAGGATTTCTTTTGATGAACACCATGTTGAAAAAGTACATGTATGGATAGTAGTTATTTTTCCGGAGGACCGTGAAAATATTTTTCATGTTTGTCATCTTAAGCAGTATTACCAAGTACTCATATAGTCTATAACTTATCGGAAAAACCATCTTAAAAATATCCACCACATTATATCATAATTTGTGATCTCCCCATCCGTGATCATTCTTTAAAACCATTTGGGTCCTCATAGATGAAAAAATATAATTGAACAAGGGAAATAGATATTTAGTATTCATCATAACCCTATTGAGCTTATGGTAATCAACAACTATACGAATTCTACAATCTATATTCTTGGAAAGTAACATAGGTGAATCCGAAGATAAATTACTTTCTGCTATGAATCTCTTCCTATCCTTGTCATCTAGATGAAAAATGACATCTTTCAATTTAGATGGCTCCATACTATACAGGGTATCTCATTAACTATGAACCCAAAATTGTAACATTTTCACTTAAACAACATATCCTATTGAGTTTCCACTGTGTCAAATTTACACAAAAAATTAAACCCATTACTCGACATACTAAGGGAATCTTGTTCCCAAGTAGGTATAGGAATGATAGAGTGGATGTAAGGGAATATATGACCATAATTCTGAACTCATGTACCTAGGACTATAAATATGTGATTACATTCTAAAAGAGGTAACCCTAATACTAATACTAATAGATAATTTGGTAGAACGAACAACCATATTTACTTAAATATCCAATGGAAATTTTGAAACCTAGTTAATAACACATTTTTTCATCTTTATTACCATGTATCACAATAAGACTAGGTTGAGGAAACATCCCATAAAACCTGAACGAAACATATCCAAAATGAAAATGTATTGTTGGGGTCAACCATAATCAGTCTTTCAAATCACACGTGGACTCTCTAAACCACTCTATGGGATCAAATGTGTTTTCCTAGAATTCCACTCATAATCCAAGGTACACGCTTCCAAGAATATACCCATTGTTTTTCCCTAAATTATAGTCACATAAATCATATATATAATACCAAGATAGCATTCTCTAATCATTATATTAATTAAAATAAATTTATATCATAGACCATGGATACATTAGTATATCACACAAAGAAAAATATCCAAAATATATAACAAAAATCAAGGAATTTAATTAATTAACAACTATGTAGACCAAGAACATGTATACACATGGAATGTGAAATTATGTGACTAGTCATATTACATTAAAAAAATCCACAAAAGGAATATCAACATCTTGTTCATCACCCAATCTATATTTAGTCATTAGTAATATTAAAACATAGAAAACCTTTTTATGGATAATACGGACTACACAATTTCATCCTGGTCAGACACAAGGATTGTTCACATTCCAAATTACCAGCTCTCCTAGCTCACTTCTAACCTACCCCAACCAAGGACAATGAAAAGAAACAGGTTAGTTAATCTTGAACTTTGATACCAATTTGTGAAATCCTTACCCAAATCACTATGTCCAAAACATGATTCCACATGAAAACATTCATGCCTCCCCATACCCATGGTCCATTCGACTAGTAGTCAGGGTCTGAGTCCATCGGTGGGGGAAAATACAATAAATATCAATTCTTAGTATCAATTATCAATAATAAACTACATAATTAATAATCATAGTAAAAATGCAGAAAAGTAAATATAGAATACCTGAAATATAAATAAATTTTCTCCCATAAGTGGAAAACAGGATAAGAGGAAACACAGAATATAATTTAAATAAAAACAAAATCGGTCATTCAGAGTCTATCACAATATTATACTAGTTCATTCGTTTCCAGTAAATTATCCACAACCAATCCCTTTTCCTTCCCTAGATACCTGATGTAATCTACAAGCACATCAAAATTTCTATGTAGGGTGTGATTAAAAGACTCGTTAGGAAAAAACCAATGAATCCTTAAACAGATATTCTCATGCATAATAGGGTATATTATAATAATGATCAATGTATAAAAATCATAAACATAAAATTGAAAACAGAGTGGTTGTGTGCTAACTAATCTGCAATGAACCCCTAGTTGTACCTACATTGACTCTATGCCAGATGGATAATCATTGAGTTAGAAGAATCCCTGACTAGCGAACAGGATAACCATTCTTACTACTCCTCATTTCGTGGTCATGAAACTAGATATCACAACTCTTCAAGATGGTTATTTCCTTTTTATAATTTATGTATCAAAAGCTAATTAGTATCCATTAGTGATGATTTTATATACTGGGGATCAAGATATAATTAAAAACATTTGGTTATTGAGGTATATACTAGTGTTCATGAGATAATCATTATCCAATATTCATTGACTGAAATACCATATCACATCTTCTATTAATCGAGTTCATGACACAACACCATGAATACATCTTCTTACCCCTACCCTATGCATAGCTACCATGTCATCATTGTCCAAAGTCATGACCTCTCCCACTCTAAGGGATAACATGTAACAATAGGTCATATATCATGGAATTCAAGAACAATACCAAGAAGCATGAATAATACTTTATGATACATGAGAAACCATAAATTACAATCATATGTAAGGTAGAACTCACAATACAAGTGATTACTGTCAAACAAGAGTTAAATTTAAAAAGTACTCATTCAAAAAAGTGTAACATAAGAGTCTTAAGGATACACAACCAAAAACACCCACAATGTGATCATAATATATAATTGTCATCATATTTTGTCTACATATATACATATTAATGAAACATGTGTAAATAATCTAAAAAACTAAGGAAATGCCTACCTCAAAAGATGTTGATATAAAATGGTGGGGATAAATCTATAAAAAACTGCTTTTCACGAGATTATTATTGTAAATATAAACACACAAGTTTTACCATGGGATCCATAAACCAAAAAACAATTATTATATTTCAATAATAAATAAAATATCACATGGGATGATATATTCCCCCTCCTAGATAATTTACAAATTGTCATTTGATTTTGTTTATTAATTATTTTTTGATAATTAAATGTATCTATTTTCTATAAATTCCATAAATGTTCAATATATATATGTTGTGATTATACATTGCTAATTTTTATTCTTTAAATTAAAATTTTATAATATAAAAAATATCATTTACGACATTAAATAAATTACTAATGATAATACAATGTTTTATCCTTTTATAATTTTAATAAATTATTATTTGTTAAATTTATAAAATTATCATTTTACAAATATCCACAAACATATATACATAATTAATTTTATAATTATATTTGATTAAATTAAATATCTTGATAATTGATATAAAAAATCATTGATCAAACGATGAGATTATAATTTCTTAAAACAAATATTATATTTCGATAACTATTTATGAATTATATTTTTTCAATCTTGTGGTTAATCCCTTGATAATACTAGGATTAATTATATTAATTTATAATAAAAAAATTTATATTGTCACCTAGATTAAATGGGGGGAAATTAAAAATGAAATAATTAAAATTTAAAACAAATAAAAATTATCTAAATATAATGTCGTTCATCTCATAACAATGGAGGTGAAAGACCACCCCTGTACACTTAATTTGTTGGATGGATTTCTTTTTATCATGTATATATGAGATTTGTTGTCTCTCAGACTCTATTATTAAAACCAACATGGATATCTGATATTTATCATCTATATTAACCATCAACTGTTTGTTTGTCAACTTAAGAACATAAAATACAAGATAACAGTTTTAAAACAACATAATAATCAATATAGAGTCAAGGTATTACACATATTTGGGCACTAAAATTTTAATTACAGTTGATGTGGTTGTAAAACAATGTTTTAAAAATCCTCTAGGAAATTTATGGTTGGTTCCATTCTCATAGGATAGTATATGAATAGTAAATGGTTATTTAATATATTTAATGTAATAATTATTTATATAAAAGTTAAATAAATTAAATTAATTGGATACCTAACCAAACTCTTGATTCACATAAATGTTGTGCCGCTCATAAGGTAAACCCAATTCTCTGGTCTCACCGGTTGCCTCATATTTCCCAAGAAATTCATTTTTTGATATATTTAAATTAATTATTAATTAAAAATCTAATTAATAATTAATAAAAAATTAAAATGGTGTTATTGTGTGTGATCATCCTAAACACCTAAGATACATAAAATCATTACTTCACCTAGGCTAAACCATATTGTTCAGACAAAAAACTCGTCCCATATTTCATATAGGATGGATAACTATAGAGATATTAAATAATATTCAAAAGTAATATATATAAAATATTAAATAAATATTAATATGGGGAGAGAAGGATAAGCTTCTTATTCACCTGAATATTATACCCCGCATTGGGTAAAAATTGTTTCTCGAACCTAAAATTGGTCTCATATTAGTAATAAGATAAATAATTTCATGTGTATTAAATTAGATTATATAAATCTATAATGCGTAATATAATACGTTTAATAAATTTATCATGTTCGTGCTATGTTTTTTCGGGCCTTCGAACCTCGAACTAACTCAACACCTAACTCAAAAAATATGATATTGATTATTACAATGTGTTAACTTGTATTATAAAATTACATAAATAATTTACTATATTTATTAACTTATTTTTATTGAATCATTAAATTTTCACATAAATACATAGATAGATTATCCTTAATAGTTTTTTTATCTTTAAAAAATTGTGATATTATAACCCTATACCACAAATGAAATATGCATCATATTATCGTCTTTATATTTATATATTCTTATATATTACTATTGTAAAATACATACATATATGATCTATCTTGTCCTTATACCCATGTATAACTGTTGAAGATGCCATTGTGCCTGGATACCTTGTAATATAATTATATGATCCCAAATCATGGTTGTCGATCAGATTATTGATTTATAATCACTATGGATGTGGGTGATTTCCATTTGGAGGGGTTTTGGTCTAATCTTGAGACAAAATCCATTTTTTATTCAACTATGTGTTTTACATTTGTTTTTAAACTATGAAAATAAATCATTTTTGACAGTTAGTCATAACAACTATTTATATAATGATTTGATAGAATAAATTTATTTCAAATATTAAATTACATTATTGAGTAATATATATTGATCCCTAATAAAGAATTGATAATTATATTAAAACATCAACTGTATATCAAACTACTCTTTTTATTAACTTCAAAAATTGGTTTTTAATTGGGGTATTTAATTAGATCATTTTTAGTATAATTTTTTTATTGGGAACTCAATTCACCCCTCACCTCTTGAATTGCTCACTAATAAAAAAACATATAAAATCCATTCAAAACCATTTTAATTGGAATAACCATATTTCCATCATCAAATATAATCATCTCCCAATGCATTGGAGTGATATCTAGGAACATACATCATTTAATCTGTGGTGGGATTTCTTGATGCTATAACTTCCAACCCATGTTAAGATTTAACTGGGTTACGAGGAGCTATCTAAGACAACACATGATATGATATAAAAAATGTTAGCTAATTAAATTTTTTCACACCCATCATATATATTTTATCTGAAAAAACTATGGATATAAATCAAATTTCGATTTTGTTTGATAATAACACTTTGAAACAACCTTTATTCTTTTAAGAACATGATTATCCCATGAAAATGTAACAAGTGTCATACTAATCTATTTTATATATTATTAAATCATATAAATAAAATTTTTTACATAAAATTAACATTGAAACATGATTAACCCATTGAATATAATTTTGTTTATGAAAATATCTTAGAAACAATATTACCTCGTGGATGAAAAATAGGTTTTATAACAAAATTTTTGAAAGAATATTATTCCATCTAGAAAAAGCATGAGGATTTTATCAAAACCAAATATCTATAACATAAGATAATTGATAACAATGGTTATTTATATTTATGAACTTAATAATAATTTAAAAATCATTAAAAATTCATGATAAAAATATCATTTCATTTTTGATAAATAATTGTTGAAATATTAATATTTTTTTTAAAAAAAGTGTTGAAAACAATTAATAGAATTAATGAACATAATTAAAAAAATTAAACATAAAACTTTTTTCTTCTTATTTTCTGTGAAAATTATCTTAAATGATCCTTAAAAACATATTTATTGGATTCATTTTTTGGAAACATTGTTTGGTAAGAAAAAAAATCTCCGACCGAAGAAAAAAAGAATATTAATCTAATGAAAAACATCCATGTTAATTTTGTTTACCAAATATTGTTAAATTGGTAAAATTAAATTAAAATATCATTAATGATTACAGTATAATATAATTCATGATATTATATGATTTCAACATTGGAGGCTTAATCATACACAATAGCAATAAACTATGGGATTGTAAAAAAATACTCCTTCAACTTTTATAACTATAATTAATAATCCCCAAGAATGAATAAAAATAAATGAAACCTATATTATTATTAATTTCTGTATAATCATGATATAACATCTTAAATGGGATGTATATACAACTTATAGAATAGTAATGTAGAATAATATAACCAACATAACAAATATGAAAAATTGAAGAAAAAAAAATTCATTATCGCATAGGTAAATTTGAAACCATAATCATTATAAGGGATAGATCATAAAATGAAAATTGAAATCCCAATATATATAACTATACTAATATGTCATGTATCTCATAAAAATAAAAGTGAGGCAAGAAAAAATCCTTACCTCAAATCTATTGTGGGGTAAACATTATTTAATCTACTGTACAATGGTTTAAATTTTTTTATTAAATTATTATAAAACCATATTAATATTTTTATATTCCAATATTTTTTCCTTATGGCCATTTCTTACCCAATTATTAAAAATCCCCATTTAATGTTATGTTTCAGGTAATGACAACATTACTTTATGTGTATCTTTTATCATTATATTTTTAATCCTCCTACTTACATAATTGTTTCATAATCTCAAAATTTAAAAAATGATATAAATAACTTACTTATTCAACATATATGTATTTATAATAATCCTTGAAATTTAGTGGTTGAAAATAAAATACACCATTTATGAAGACAGTATGTTGTACATATGGATGAACGCTGTTTATATTGTATTCTCATAATGAAAGAAATAAAATTTAATGTTATATATATATATATTATAAATATAGAATAATTTTTATGTCATATATATCCTTTATTTTTATTAAACATATCTATAATACATTCAATGTAAAGCATTAACAAATCACATCACTCTACGAGGCAATAGTCCTTCATACACCCAAATGACATTATCGTGTTCCATAAAATTGAATAGAATGAACATATGTGTTATATAATAATTAAAAAATATAATAGCATATTTAATATCATTTATAAATTTTATTTTAATCATTATTCCCTTATTTTAATTGTTGTTATGAAATAACTATTGACATCTATTCGCGAGGTAGTTGTACACCATAATAACAAATGAGGATTTAATAACCCGTTTAATAGAAGTGTGTCTTGTTTTAGGTCATACCATTGAAAAAAAATATATGATTTAATATATTTTACAGATTATATATTATAATTATGTCAAAATATAAATGGAGGAGGTGGATATAGGAATAAAAAATATTCTTATATAAGAACATTACCACTTCATTAGGTATCCTACTTAGGTTATCACTAAAACCATGAAAGGTATTATTTATTCCAAAAATAAGGCTTCTAAAATGTTGGTATATAATTTATATATTGATTTTATATGGTTAGTATCAATCCATATTTTATGATAGGTGTTAATAGAGGAGGATATGAGGGGCCTTTTATATGATTGCTGAGTGGAAAACTTGTAAATTTTTCAAATATAGAATTCCACCAACTTTTTATTCCTTTATGTGGAGAAAATAATAATAAATAATAAATTATTCAAGGTACACTGTATATGTATTTCTAAAAAATGGTTTTGGATAAGTTTCTAGGTAATTTCCCTCCTAAAATAAATGTCTAACCATTAAGTATATTCATTTTTAACAATAATCTCTATAAATAATTAAAAGAATGTTTATTAATCAATTTGGTCGAAAATAAGGTTTAAATTATTTGAAATTAAATATTATTTCAATACATCATATGAAATTTATATTTCAAAATTAAATTCATATAAGTGTAAAATTTTAATTTAATATTAGCCCCACAATTAGGTTGATAAAATGGGTTTTTCGGAATATTTTTTTTTGAAAAATAAAATTATATATTAACTATATGATTAATAATTATTATTATATAAACATAAATAAATATTTACTAATATATAGTCTAAAATTATCATTTAAATCATTCCAAAATAAATATTTATAAAATTATTTAAAAATATAAAACATTATCCATTTTAAAATTGTATTTAAAATAACCCATCATTAATCCTAAAAACATATATAAAAAACAATTAAAATTTTATGAAAAATAACTGTGTATTAAATATATTCTAGTTCATTAAAAAACATAAAAAATATTTGGATAATTGAATTAAATAATTTCTTTAAAATAAATAATTAAAAAAACATTATTTTCACTATTCAATAAAAGATCTATATTTTTCAAAAAATCTCAAAAGTTTCACCCAAATTGAATTTTAATATTTTTCTTCAAAAAATGAAGATTATTTTTATGAATGCATTTTAAAAAACTGGCTATAACCCATTTTAAAATTATTGATCCATATAAAGGTTGAAAAACTAAATTTATTGAAATTATACAGTTTTAATAAAATGTTTTAATATTTTTTATTTCATGACTCTAAAATATATAAGATATATTTTAAAAATTAAACTAAATATATTATATATAAATATGATCCATGAAGATTTATTTTTTTAAATATATTGGAATAAAATCCAGTTTGGTTCATCAAAATAGTTTTCCAGAAAAAGATTTATTTTATTATTTAAAAGGGGTTTGTTTTCATTTATAATTATTTAGTCACCAAAAAATTCATTATATATATTTTGTGTGTGAATCATATTTAAATTATTAGTTTAATATTTCTCATTCCCAAAATTTCAATATCTACTAAATAATTGTAATATAAATCATGGGTCATTAAATTTTGGTGTTTTATGTTGAATAGGCTACAAAACCTAATAATATAGGGGTTGAATGCAATAGAGGATAAAATAAAAATTTAATGTAACACAATATAAACTTAGTTTTACGTTTCCTTTATGTTATCAAATATAGTTTTCATATATAATATTTTGAGCAAATAAATATTTCACATTAATAAAATGTGTTCTCACAAATTTTATATTATCATCTAAATCAAATGATATACATTTGAAAATATATGTTTTGTAATCCCCTGAAATAAAATGGGTTAATAAAAATCCTCATTATAATTCATAAATGAAATTAAAATTGTTATATGGAAAAACATAACAAGGTTTCAAAATATGAGAACACATGTTAGAATGGATAAAAATAATAAATTGGTATTGAGAGTTATTGAGGTTTTTGTTCACAATGAAGTGATTGATTAATGGAATGTTAAGGGACTCAAACTGTAAAAATGTGATGATATAAAATACTTCTGGTTCACTGGGATTGAATTTACAAGGATAATTGCTTTTTGTTTCTTTCTTCTTTTATTTGGGTTAAGGAATTATATTAAAATATATATTAAGAGAAGATGTATACATAAAAACATTGTTAGTAGAAATTCATCTTTAAATAATTTTCCAAATAAATAACATATTTTTCCATGAATGAAGATTATTTGAGATTAAATTTTTTTATGCCTGCATCAATAAAAAAATTAAATACCACATAACCATAAAAGGGATTATAATATATTCCTCTTAACCTTAAACATTAACCAATTAAAAATTGGATAGACAGTAGTGAGATAATTCTCAAGAAAATAAACCATCACATGACACACTATTCATCAAAAACAAATTCTACCGCCCAATGTTCAATAAAAAATTATTCAATAAATAATTATCATTTAAAATATTCAAACATATTTGTACTAATTTTATAACACAATTATTATAAGAGTTTCATGATGTATTTTTCAAAGGTAAATAAAATTTAATAAAAAAATAAAATTTTATATGTTTTTTAAAAATATTAATATTTTCAAGAAAATATTTAACATTCAATAAGATATCACATGGGCCAGGGGTAGTCGCTACCCCATTATATCGCATTGGTTTTGGGTTCAAGCCATGTGGCCTTTCTAGATGGGATGGCTTGTAACCCAACTTTTGGGTCTTCTTTTTTCATTTAAACATGAAAAATAATTCCCCCTATATATCACATCATGACGATACTAGGGTTCACAAATACCATTACCCGATAAATTTAATCTCAAAAATACTATTTATAACCTCAAAAAATAACAAAAAAACACCAAAAATGTTACGTTTAAGAAATTGAACATATGATCATCATTAATATTATTTACCAATGATTGTACTCATAACTCCTAATATATCCTCACATGAAAACAACCTAATATCCCAAGTTATCTAAACAAACCATTGACACAAACAACGACATCTACATACCTATATTCCTTTATTCGACAGTAAATATATAATCATTACATTTAAGGATTTTATTGTTATAATTGTGAGCCAGTTTTTTAATCAAAAAAAGTCAACATCTTTTGTAAGAATTGTATCAATTACATCACAAAAGACCTTTTATGATTATATTTTCAATGAATTTGGAATAAATACTACATATTAAATTCAAAGGATTAAAATTATCATTTCTCACACAAAACCCATCTTTTATTATTCACAATAATACCTCATTAACATCCATATGAAAACATTTATAGACATAACTCGTTAAAAGTAATTATTTAAAACCATGATAAATGGACAAAAAGAAGGTTGGTCCCAGGATCTGAGTATGAGTAAACATAATAATAATTAATTATATGATATAAATGGGAACAAGATGTTTATTAGGGTATGATGACATAATATGAGTGAATGAGGGTATCATAATATGAATAATACTAATAAATATCTAGATCTTTTAATATTAAAACATGGAAAACTCAAGGGTCATCAGAATTAATAATCATGTGTGATGTGATATAAATCTCAACCATGAGAAATATTATAAACCCATAAAAAGAAATTAAAACTCATTTTGGTAACATGGATAATCATGATCATAAAAATATTATAGAAAATTTTTAATTGGAATTACGTTATAGAAAAAATACAATATAATCATTCCGAATTTTCTAAAGCACTATCTGGGTGCACAACATTATATAAGATATTATGGGATTACTCGGTGCAATCTAGGCCACCACATGTTAAGAATTAATAAGCATCCCGGATGTTATCTGGGAAAACCTGTTTTATGTTATAACAAGTTTACATTGTGCTATATAATCACACCCATAATTTATAATTTTGGGAAACAACACCATTAATATGTAATATAATAATATTTTTACATCAATACTAATTGAAACAAAAATTATTCTTTTCGGAACATGATTATCATGTGTAAAAGATACTGAATCCCTTACAATATCATTAAAACATGATTAACCTGTTCAAGAAAAATTTGTTCCACAACAAACTCAATGAAACATGACTTACCCATAAATGAGAAACAGATTTCATTACAATCTATTTGAATCATTATTAAGAGAATGAATAGAATTAATTGTTATAATAATCTCTATTAATAAATCTTCATCCATCATGAGACTGAAAGAGGATGCTATCAACAAAATATATATATAATGGACGATAGGTAACAACCAGGGTTTTTTAATATCATGAATAGAATTACAATTAAAATATCATTAAAATTTTATTTAGGAAAATATAATTTCTTCAATGAAATCTTATTTTTAAATAATAAAACATTTTCAAATTCTTATTCTATGAAAATAAATTAGATAACTAAATATGGATGAATTTAAGTTCATTTAAAACCATTTTTATACATAAAAAATTTATAAAATACTATTCTTGGAAAATGATATCAATTATAATAAAAAAAATTTTTACAAAAATTTTTTACACAACATGGTTTTTAAAGAAATATTTTTCCTTACTGAATAGATAAATAATGATTGATTTTCATAAAAAATCCATCCCAATTATTTTAAATTAAAAATAGTTAGAAAATTGTAAAATTACATAAAAATATAATAAATTACTACATTTTAATATAATTCATTATAATTATAAGATTTCTACAATGAATTCATAGTCATACACAATCATTATAATTATTGACATTGTAACAAAAGACTCCTACCACAATTATAACATTGAATCATAGTCCCCATGAAAGAATAAACTTACATTGATTTAAAATACCATAATTTTAATATTAATCATGATATAACATGTCATATTGTTATTATATAAATCTCATAATCAATGTTTTTGTATAACATAACAAATATCACAAAAATGTAAAATTTTGTGAAAATATATTACTACTTTGGTAAATATGAAATTGTAAATACCATGAAAAAATAAAATAAAGAAAATTTTAAAATCACAATTAAATTATTTATAATAATAATTCAATACTTTATTTGTAATTATATACACTATATTATAATAATATGTGAAGAATATGTCATTTATATCATATAAATAAAAGTGATATGAAAAATCCATTTCTTTATGCGTAATTCTGGTCCAAATGATTTAACTTCTACTATAGAATTATTGAAAATGTTACTAAATTATTAAATAAAATAATTAATTTTATTAATTTAATATATTTTTTATGGCCATTTAATACCCATTTGTTAACAATACAATGATAACGTTATGTTTCGTGTAATATACACTTTGTTTTTCATTAATGTTTTTTCTTTATATTTTTGGTAGGCTTATGTCAATAATTGTTTGAAAATATATGGACTATGGACCATGATAAAATTTTCATATATATTTATCATATATTTATTTATAGGAATCCATTATATTTAGTAATATTAAATGAAAAACACCATTCATGGATACTGTAGGTTGTACATGAACATAAATATTTTCATTTCGTATTAAAATAATGAAAAAAAGCATATATATATATATAATTAAATTTTTTAGAGTATTTTTTTTATATATCACATTTTTTTGTTAAAAGAATCATTAATATATTTTATGTAATGGATGAATGATTGACATCACTTCATAAGGGTTATTTCATCTTACTCAAGAACTATTTTACCATACTTCCCAAAATGGAACGAATTATGGTATGTATTATGTAAAAATTGAATGATAAATGTAAAATAATTTATATAATATATATAATATATATGAAGTTTATTTTAATTGGTATTCTGAACATTGAATGGTGTTAAAGGAATAATCAATGACATTTACTTGTGAGATGTTAGTCTGTCGTACACACAAATGATGTTTTTGCATACCATTTGATGGATTTGTATGTGGTTTCTGGTCATAAACATAACATAAAAAATTATAAATATATGCAATATAATTTTTATGTTAAATAAAAATTATATAAAATAATTTAAGGTGGTAGAGAAGAAAAAAAATAAAAATGATTTAAGAATAACATTATATCTTCTTAGAGAATCCTCCTATGGTTTCCACTAAAACCTTTAAAGGATTACTTCTCGTAAAAAATAAAGATTATATGATTAAAAGAATGAATTTTTTGTTTTATTTGCGTAGGTATTTCATTATCCAAATGGATTTTGAGGTGTGAAGAGAAGAGGAAATTAGGTGGACTTTTATAAGTCGGATGACTATCAAACATGTAAATTTTTAAAAGAGGGATTTCCAAAAATATTTCTTCCATCAAATGTGGAACTAATAATCCACAAAATAGGATCATATATGTTATATAGACATATTGTTTTATAGAATTTATTCATTAAATGTTTCTAAGTCATTTTCCCAAACAGTTTAATTTTGACACATTTATAAACTCGTTTTTACATTAACCAATAAATTTAATTTTAAATTGTTTCAAAAATAAATTGTGTCCATGATAATTTTAGAATTATTATAAATTATAAATAATTATTATTTAAGATATGGAATTAATTTGTTTAAATTATATTCAAATAATTGGAATAATTTCTTTTAATATAAATCCAATTATTCATGTGCGACATCGGTTTTTTAAGAATAGTATTTTTTTCGAAAAAGATGAAACTACATTTACTATAGCACTAATAATAACCATTTTTTGAAACTAAATTAATTTTTTTATGGAATTTATATAATATTATTTTAAATCATTAACTATTAGGTATTATATTATTTATTTTAAAAGGTGATAAATTATTCATTTTAAAAAATATATTTAAAAATCATGTCTTTAAAATAAAAATCAAATTATATTAAAAGCCAATATTATATAAATTAATAGTAATTAAGGGGATTAATTATAAATTAGGTTATATAAAAACATATTTATAACATATTTTAAAAAATTTAACATTTATTATTAAAAAGAGACTACTTTTAACACAAAAAGGTGTATTTACTAATCATCGAAAAATAAACTTTTTCCATAAAAACCAAAAAAAATTACTAAATTATGTTTTTATATTAATATTATATAAAATAACTTTATTATTTAAAATTAATTTCTATATTTGTGTAATATTATTATTAAAATATCTTTTATATAAAAGATGATAAAACATCATATTTTAAAAATATACAATTTCAGAGAAAATTGGATATAATTTATAATGTTCACTAGAAAACACATATGATGAATTTTACAAATTTTAGGGAATATAATATAAGTAATTATAAACCAAGAAGGGTTATTTGTTAAATTTAATTGTATAAAACACATTGTTTCATTTAAAAATTGTTTTTTTGAAAAAGATTTTAATTTTTTAAGAGAGTATTATTTTCATTTCTAATGAAGTAATCACCAATTGTTTCCATATATATACATGTGTAAACCATATTTCCATAACTATATTAATCCTATTAGTACATTCTATTCCAATATATTGGTTATAATATTAATATATATCATGGGTCATTTATGTTTAATGTTTTTTGTTGAATATGTTATTGAAAATAAAAAAATCAATATTCCGTGTAATGCTAGATAAACTAATTTTTTCATGTAATTCAAGATAAAATAATTCTTCTGTGACATTTAATTTATCTAATATAGTTTTAATATTTTAAATTATTTTGTTGTTACATCATTATTGTTGTATACATGAATGTAATTATTATTTTTCCATCATTCCCTTTTGAATTACCATTTGAAGTTTGATTTATCAACCCTTTTTGTAATGATTCCTTTAATGAATATTTTAAATAGGATAAAATGATTTTAAATTTTCTACTTATTCAATGGAAAACATTTAATGAACATACCAAATAATATCATTCATTAATTTTGATAAACTATGAATTTAACTGTGATTGAACCCAAAATATTTTGAATAAATTAATAAAAACTTGATCATTTATTTCTAAAAACTATTGGATATAATCTATAAGAAAATTATTCATATCAAATAATTATTGCATAGGTTATTTTGAGCAAATCCTTGAAACTTTTTAATTATTCCAGTGTACATCAATATAGGCTTCTATCACTTTATGTCATTAACAATAATATTAAATGAATTTTTTAAATATTCATTTAGAACATATATAATATCATTATTACTTAAATTATCTTTATTATTTCTCCCACTTTAATATGTATTCACCTTCATGGGAATCTAATTAATTATAGTACCTTATTACAATGGTTATCTTATCATATATTATAATATATCATGTAAAAATTCATTTATAAATATCTTAGAATATATTTAATATAGTTTTCATATTATTATTATTAAACCGGTTTTTTTCTCATTTAAGATCAAAATTCAATTCTTATTTTTTATCACTACAAAACCCAAGGAAGAGAGTAAAAACATTAAAAGAAAAACTATTGGAAGTCACCCCCTTTATAGACAAAAAATAACAATTCAATAATAATAGTGGTGTATCAAGTTTTGATAATTAAAATTATCCCTATAACACATTAAAATTTTAGAATATATTTTTATATAAATATGTTTCATGTGTTTGATATATAGCACGACATGAAAGACCAATCATAAAATAAACCATGATGTACTATTACATACCGATTATTTTTTTGTCAGTAAGATTAAAAAAATTATGAATTATATATTTATTAATTTAAAACTAATATAAATTATATTTATTATCTAAAATAAGTATTTACTCAATAGTTATAAAACTATATTTATACTACAAAAAAATTTTGTTTTATTACATTTTTTTGAATATATATTATAATGAAATTGTACTGTATTTTTTAATTTTATTCGGGAATGTTAATATATTTTTTTAATTAAAAATTTAAATATTATAATATGATTGATTTTTTGTATTTTTTCTATTAACATTGAATTTTAGTTAATAGTGAAAATAGACTTTATTCAAAAATTATTATTTCTGTTCATTTAATAATGTAATTTAAAAGACCCATTATTTTATGAATTTGATATTAAATTAAAGTAATTATGTTTTTAAAAAAATAATATAATTACTGAAATAACCATCGAAATAATTCAATATAGTAGTTTATATTTATTTATTTTCATTCAAATGGGTTTTTCTAAAAATTGTTTTACCTTGAGTTTAAAGCATTTATAATCAACATAATTTACACTACATATAGAAATTGAGACTTGAAAAATTTCTCCAATATTTTAAATCATGCTTTTCATTTTATAAAAGAGATATTTCATTTATTTTTTATATTATAAAATGAAACTATTGTAAATATTATTCACCTTAATATGGGTAAAATGTAAAAAACGTGGTTAAAAATATTTCATATAGCCTGTAAATATCCCAAAAAATTATTTCTATATTTTTAATCTTTTATTTAGGCCTTAAGAATTATTTCATTTAAGGCCTTTATATTTCATTAAACATTCCCATAATAATGACCATAACATTATTTTATGTATTAAATAAATAAAGATATTCACAATCTATAATTAAATATCTCTAATATTATTTCATTTTAATTAATATATGTATTGTTTATTTATAATTATTTTTGAAATATGAATTACTTTTTTATCATGATAACATTCATAATTTGTTTATGCCAAAATATCCTTAAATTCTTTTATAGCAACACCATAGTGCTTCATCAATTAATATAAATAATAAAAATTGGTTTTAAAAAAATTTAAAGTACAAATATTTGTATAAATTATCATGAAACATGAAATTTAAGATAAATATACAAAATTATTTATAACATTAGATTATATATTCTAATTCCAAATCTATTATTTTTTTAAATTTAAAAGGTGAGGATAGCCCTGAAAGTGGGTTTGTTGTTATCATATATTATATAATATTATATTTAAGGATTACAAATAACAAAAAAAATTATCTTTTTCCAATATATTGGTTTATTATATAACATATCAACCATTTCATAATATTGGGTCCATTTTTTTATAATAACATTATTGACCTCTAGTGAGTAAAAAACATTGAAATCGTAGTAATCATAAAAAAGGTTAAAGACATTTAAACTATGATGTTAGGGTAACATAATCACCTATAACTATATTTTTTTTTAATATTATAGTATTTTTTTTGGGTTTTAAACCTATAAATTAATAATATTAATTATTTACCTCTTTTTCATAAGAAAATTACTTTTTATTTTTATTTATTTTATTTATTTACAAGTGTGTCATTTTTGGACTACATAAACTACACCACCCCTCCACTTTTCATGACACCACCATGATCCTCATAGATTTAAAAAACCAAAAATAATCATATAAAGATATTTATATTTATTATAAATTTCGAATTACTCTTAAAATAACATACATAAGGTCATTAAGGGGAGAACCAAATGAGGATCTTCAAAGAGGAGGTAATCATCTTAACAGAGGATTTTCATTTTACTTCTTCTTTTAAAACCATTAATTGTATCCAAACCATTACAATATAATAAAAATATAATATACAATATAATTATATTTCATTGTTATTATAAATAACCATATTCCATTTTCCATTAAATTTTAAATAAATATGTATAACTCGCGCATACTTGTGGACTACGACCTCCACGAAGTGATACGATTCATTTTCCTTTACCACCTAACATTTATATTTATAGTCAAGGATTCAACGAAAATATATGATATAAATAATATAATTATAATTATCTAATGATAAAATATTATTTATCATTATTTCCATATTTTATTTATAAAATGAAAATATTGTTCATGTGTACATACGTACTACCATATCCATCAACGGTATAATTAATTTTTCTATTGATTACTTTTATATAGGTTTATAAAAATGTATATAATAAATAAATTTACTATTTATATATTTATTTAAATAATTTTGGTGATTAAATAATCATAAAATTACAATGATTATAACTATCAATGCGAATCTATATGAAAAATGTAACATTTAACACCTAGAAACATTAATTATTATGAATAATTATTAATATAAGTGTATGTAAATATTATAATTTTATAATATATGATATTATAAATATTAATATTTTAATATTATTGAACTATAATTAATTTTAAATTGTTATAATCGATTTTAGAGTTCTTATGAAGCAGGACACACTTGATAAAATTATTTTAGGATATAATATAATTTTTATAGGGATTATTTATGATTACATTTATGATGATTAAAATATATGAAATATCTCTACACAATGTAAGGAATTTTATTATAATATTTTTATTTGTATATATTAACTGTTTCCAATTCATTTTCCCCTCTTTATGTACACATATATAATATTAATTTTCTTTTTAAAACCCAACATTATTTATCTCATCGGTTTGGGACTTTTTAATCAATGAACATATTTTCATAAAAATGTTTTCAATGAAACATTAAATATTTTACAATTTTTTTTAAATTAATTTCTTCCAATTTTATTTTTTAATGAAATTTGATTAATTTAATCTTCTTTTTTCTCCCAAAAGAGTTTTTTTTGACTTCTTACCAAAAATATGAAAGGAATCATTATTTATATATATATATATAATGAAATGATTTCCAATTGTTATGAAAATAATTTTAAATAAATATTCTAATATAATTACCCAGATATCTATTAAATGAATAAATATTCATTAATAGTTATGAGTTTTTTGATTTTAAATAAGTACTTTCAAATGTAAAATAGTTTTTTCGATTTAGAAAATATTTGATGATATTTTAAATGAATTTTTAATCTATAAAAAAATAATTCATATTGATTATTATTAATTGGTGTTATAATCCTTTGGCATCATCGATTAAATGTATGATTTATGATCGTATTTGTGAAAACATTGTGAAACATGTTTATTTTTTCTATAATATATGTTATGAAGAAATGATAAATGATACCATTATATTTTGTAAAAGATATTAATATATTATTATTGTGTTACTAATGGGAATGTAATAGCCCTAAAATTAAATGTATAAATAATAATGTTTAGTGAGATGAAATGGTACATGGGAGTTTATCCTAATTCCAAAAAAAGGTACTTGAGAGGATATCACAATACCAACAAAAGAATATATGGGAGGTTTTCAAAAGATTAATAATTGAGTACATATAAGTTTATCCCAAGCCCATATATGGTAAATGGGTGCTTTTATTATCCAAAAATGTGATTATTGTCATTGTTGGAAACCTTGACCTATTTTTTTTATTATGGCCATTAAATAAGTTTTTTCATTCCATTATCACATGATCTTATGATTATGTTTTTCCATGGTAGATCATGTTCTTTTATTCTATTATGATTTATGTTTTATGATCAAATTATAATAATTACATGGCTCAATTTTATCATATATGAATTATCATGTGTAATTTTCATTTTTTAAACTCATGTTATTATTCCATTATATTATTTTTATACATAAATAACAATTGATATATCCTTTATTTACCCGTACTAAATATCGATTATCAATCTTTATTAAATTTATTTTTCCCCCATGATATTAAAAAATGTTTTATATATGATATTTAAAATAAGGGTAAAATTTTTAGGAACAAAGTGTTTATGATGTAGATCTTTAATCTCTGAGTAATTTATATATCCAAGATTCCAAATACACTATACATGTATGTTTCTAGAATGGATGGTAATGATATGAAATTTATATTCATTTAATAAGTTGTAATATTTTATAATGAGAAAATTTTATTTCCTTAAATGTTATTAAAGAGTGGTTTTTTATTTTTAGATACATAGGTGGAAAAACGTAATTAGATCCCAATGAATAATAATAATTATATAAGAATAATCTAGGTTATGGTAATGATTAGAGGGTGTTTTTTTATAAAATATATCCCTAACATGATACTAGAATGTAAATATAGGTTTGGCTGATATTCACATATGCATAACATCTTTGAAAAGGGTGGATTGGGTATTTAATTGATCATCGCCAATGCATGATGAGTAGGCCTAAGACTACTCAGGAAACATAAAAATATATTTCATTTTATAATAGTATTCAATAAATATTATATATGCCTTAAAAATACATGAATACATGTCATTATATTCAAGGAATAATGAAAAATTATATTCAATTAATTATTTAGTTACTAATGGAAAGAGAATATTCTCAATAATGGTATAACATAAAAAATGCGTACTAGTTAAAAAAATATAAATTAATGAATAATCCAATAAACATGATATAATTTCATCAAAATTGATTATTGATTTAAGTGATACCATTTTAATATTTAATGTTATGAAACATCATAAAATATTGAGGATTAGTGAAAATGAAAATTCAGTGATCTTCTATAAATATATATTTTACATTCACATGACATTTTTAACATGTTCTATTAGAAAGTGACATATGGAATACATGTGTATATTATATAAAATTTAGGGAATGGTTTTAAGAGATACAAATTGAAGTAGAATTTCGACAATAAACTGAGATCATTTAAAAAATAAAATGAAAATCAGAAATAGTTTTATTAATATATAAATTCAATGAAGAATAATATATATTAGTAAGGTACTCACAAAAAATAGATGATAAATATACTAAAATATATTTGTTATGACTCCATTAAACCAAAAACATATAATGAAAGTTAAACATACATAAGGATCTTTATAAATATAATTTCAACCAATAAAATTGAAATATGAAAAAACCATTTTTTTAAGAATAACTATGTGAAGGATAAAAAAGTTTGAAATTAAAAAAGATTCTAAAATATTGAATAATCATTTTAACTGGTATAATACTTATTCACTAAGAATAATATTGAAATATTTATTTAATATGCATTGAAAAAAAATAAAATTTAGTGTCGATGTTTTCAAATAAATAATGCTTCAAATCCTAGATCTATTAATGTCACGACCCTTCCTTGGGGCCCGTGCCGTGACTACCCCAAACTCACCTACAATAGGCCAAGGCTTGGTGACTAGTACCAAAGGCGATTCCCTAATAAAGAGCGAAGTAATTGACGTTAAACCTGTAACACACATAGTCCGAACACATGCAGAAGAATCAATATGTACTAAGATAGAAAATAAAGGTGTACAGAATGTATGTGGTCCAGTATTAAAACCCAACTGAACAAAAAGCACAGGTACATGTAAAAAGAGAAAATAGCTCTTGGATCATCCGCCAGGGAATCCAACCTTAAGAGTAGGTATAGATCTTGAAAAACTTGTCCCTGATGTACGTACAGTCTAGTCCAGCTCCGAGCAGCCTCCTGTCTGTCACCCTCAGCCTCAATCACTGGTGACGGTAGTCTGCACAGAACACAACAAATTGCAGGCGAAGCCCGCGCAGGGGTGAGTATAACAATACTCAGTAGGGGACCCCAAGACCCCCGAAGGTCTCTATGAATCCAATATAGACAAACCACAGTAGTAAGATACAATCATGAAGTATCAACCATCCCTACTTTTGTACATGGCCATTCATATACCTATGTTACCAATCAAAGTCCGGCTCCAACACTCGAGCCCAAGCACAACCTATTCCACAAAGGATGTAAAGTCCATCATCTCGATAATAACAACTGAACAAAAGACTCAGCTTACATTGGTATACAACTCATGTAGAGGGGTAGAGATGATTATATGTAACCACTGAATTATCGCCCCTATCGAACACACGTAGGATTCTGGAATAGTATCTTCTATGTCGGACCAATGGTGGGTCCTCGTATAGAAGTCATCACTGTTGAAACCACGGAAGATCCCAGTACAGAAGTAGTCGATATCGGACCCATAGAGGATCCTGGTATAGTATCATCGTTGTCGAACCCATATAAGATCCTTGTACAGATTTCAGCATTTATGAACCCACGAAGGATATTGGTACAGGAGTAGGTCCATGTAGGATCCTATCATCTCAGTCATAGCCAGCCATAGAGTTTCTACACACACCATGTTCTATTCCGGGATGGTATGCTCCTCAAACCATGTGTAGATACATCAACTAAAAAAATTTCTTGATTTGATATATCTCTTATTTTAACTAATCATATGGAACCCAACGCGACAGACGACGCGTCAATCGGACATCCGGTCTGTGAGTTATTGGAATTTCTTTTCCTGGGAACCAATTAGTTTTTAGATGCAAACCAACCCGATCG
Organism: Viscum album; assembly: GCA_963277665.1. Lineage (NCBI taxonomy): Eukaryota > Viridiplantae > Streptophyta > Magnoliopsida > Santalales > Viscaceae > Viscum > Viscum album. The sequence goes on from OY728136.1 coordinate 138,092,658, forward strand.
TACACCAACTATGCCAAAACCTCAAGTGGGGGATGTAAAAGGAACTTTCTTGCAATTAAAATTATGTCACCATAGAGGGTTCTTTTATCGGACACCCAGAGCCCATGATACAGACAAAAATGTGATTTCGGGTTAAACGGGTCCGGACCGGGTTCTGAACCGATCCACGGGTCTGACGTGACCTGATAGAGTAGTCTGGCCCGAAGGTGGCCCGGCCCAGCCTGCGTGGGATGGATGGCTGAACCGTGTGGCCTAGATAGCCATTCCATGGGGGGGTGTCTCACCCCATCTGCTTCTGGAGGAATCAGCGCTAGGCACCGGTTTAGAGTGTAGCGGTACTCGAAGGGTCCCGCATTGTGGAGCGCCCGCCAGTGGCCAGCTTAGCCATCCTGTAACACCCCGAGATTTTATGAGATATATTATTTTTAATTTAGTTCAAATCTTGTGTTGTACGCTATGCCAACATTATCTTGCACCATACGCAACACCATATTAGCTTGCAGTAAACGCAACACTATTCTTGGATTGTGTTACACAAAATTTAATGTTCGTTTGATAGTAGTTATTCTTTGAAACATTGATTGTATATATATATATATATTCAATTTATAAATGAAATATGGTAGGATTCTGTTATACTCAACAACAAAAGAGTCTTGCACTACACGCAACCATGGAAAGGCTTCCATTACACGCAATTGTGACCTTCCGCGAAAGCGTGTGTTGTACACAACATCAGGTTTCACTAAACAATGATATATAGTTATGGACTAGCCGTTATGAATAGAATTAAATAAATTTTGAATTTCATAACATTAATATTCATCCTACACATTTTCTAAAACATGGTCTGTGAACAAAATAAATTTTTCAGGTAAAATAAGTATTTTTCAAAAGTTGTAGATTTGCCGCCTTTTGACGGCGCACCCACATTAAACCTATTTTTTGGTAGGTTTATAAGTGAAATTTTACAAAATAAAATTCCTCTTTGGAATCAGGATATAAAAATTTACATTGGATAAATTTTTCATATTATTCTAATAACATTTATATTTTAATGAATAGTAAAAACACGCTATATTTTAATTAAAAACAAATTTTTTCATTGTAATAATTTATATAGTTAAATTATAATATTGAATGAGTTTAAAGTATAAATAGAATATATTTTTATCATTTAATCTAATGTATTTTATTATCATTGATTTTACATTGAATTCATGGGTAAAATTATTTCAATCTTTTGTAATGTTTAAACTTTTAAAACTCATTTTCTTAACAACAGGATTAATTTTAAATTAATTACTGCAACTTCTGTGTTTTGAATTTTGAAAAATGGATTCCATATTTTAGTTAAGTAGGTACAAATTATGTTAATAGTTTAATTTTATTTTTTGATATTATGAATAGTAACTACGGAAATTTTTATTTACTGTAGTTAAAGGTAAATTGGGTAATTAAGGGTAAAAATAAAATTATAAAAATACCCTAACACTTGCCAAAATTCTATTGTATGACTAAAGGTAGACCCATATCACCTAAGGGCCGGATTAGATTCATTTTATGGACTTTTTACCTTGAAAATAATATAATTATTCTTATAACCATAGAAAGTGACAACATGTCACTCTCTTAAATCTTATAAGTGTAATAATTATAATTTAGTGATAAATATCATAAAACTTCGGATATAAATAGTACCCAAAAATCTAATTAAATTATATACATCATATGAATTTATTTATAATTTTTTGGGATTAAATAATTACCATTAATTATGACACAATAGTGAGGTTGAAATTATTTTATTTATTGATTTATCAAATAAATGATTTTAAAAGTATTAAAATAAATATTATATGTACTCTTTAATGTTTTCTACTAATTTTATAGATAAATATGACATGTTATGAATCTATTAAATCTTTTATTTTGAACATATCTTATATGTATATTTTATTTAAATTCAAATAAATTAATAGTGTCAAAATTGACACTATTGTTATTTTATAAAAATTACATATTAAAAAATTGTTTAAAAATCACAAAAATAATCAAAAATTATTAATTAAAATTTATATGGTCAAAAAATTAATACAGTATACAATTATTTACAATTAAAAACATATAATTAATTATTTATAATTATTTAAAACATATAATATTATTACCACAAACAAAATTATATTGATTATATAAGGATAAATCATGTTTATAGTGTTTAAAATAAATTCAAAACTTGTATAAATTTTATTGGTTGATAAGAATACAACCATATCTCATCTAATATTTTTATTTGAGTCATTTTTGAGGTTTTTACGTGTGTTAGGAATTTATTATAATTAAATATTTCTTATAATTCCAATGGTTCCCCTCTCCTCCTTTATAAAAGGGCACCTCCTCCCTCCTCTCCTCACACAATTTTTTGGCTTCAAGATCGGCCAAAACCCGACAATTTCCATTCTCAACTTTCTTATCAACAAACTAGAGGTCCTTTTCTTCTTTAAAGGCCAATCATAGTGCCCTAAGAGGAGGTTTCAAAGAGGCGTGTTGAAGAAGAAGTAATATCTGTTACCGATTATTTCAAATTTATTTATTTTTCTTATTCTTCTACTTTAGTTGTTTCATTATGAAGAAATAAAATCAGTATCACTGATATACTAATATGTTATTATAAATATGAAAAAACCATAAATCACCTTTTATCCATCCTACAGAAAATGAAATCACCGTGCATGTGTACGTATGGAATTCCGTCTCTACACCGTGGTGTAATATGTTTTTCCACCACCACCTTACTTGGTTGGATATAATGGTGTAAATAATAACTATATATGATTATTATAACATAATAATTATTCTAATATATTATATCATCCACCCCAATTCTATTCAATAATTATGGGATTGATATCATCGCTCGTGCGTACGTACGGATTACCGTCTCCACGACGCGATGAGGTACATTTTCCATGTTAACAATTCAAGAATGATTATAAAGTATGTATAATAAGTAATCATTAAATATATGAAATAATAATTCAACTAGATTTATTTATATATATATGTTTATAATCTACTTAATTCCATTCAACTCAATAAGGAAACGAAAACATCGTTCATGCGTATGCACGACCTACCGTCACCATGAATTGTGTATTTCGTTCCATTTATCGATCTATTATATATATGTATATTATGAATATATATTTTATATAAATCATGTTTTATATTCTGGAATTATGTAATCATGATCTATGTAATCATATGAATATTTACAGGTCAAAACACGGACAATAAATGAAATGATTGTACCCAAAACGATACTTTAACATTAATTTATAAAGGAATGGGAAATATAAAGTCATAAATGAACCATATATGATATCATAACAATGAAGATGATTCTGTAATAATTCAATGACATTATTTAAATCATTATACAGGAGGTTCAGATACATACAAAACATATCGGACCTAAGGTAAGGGATAATTTTGCAATCTCATTTTTATCCAAGATCGCTTATACATAAGTATTTACTGGGGTTATATTTTTTTCATCCATGAACATATTTTTTTTTTCAAAAAGTGTTTTATATTATTCCATTTATTTTTAATGGCATGTTTAACCCTTATTTACCTTTAATTTGTGTTATGGAAGGAATCTGTCTTTTGTTTTCCATACGAGGTACTTTTTGACTTTTCGGAAAAAAGTACGAGGAGAATGTTTTTTTAACTTATATGGCATGAACGGATTTTTATTGTTACATAACACCATATTTTAATGAATCTTACTCTAAAATATTTCATGACTATATTCAACAAAATCCTTTTCCTTTAAAATTGCATTTCATATTGTAAAAAGAAAATATTTTGAAGAAGAAATGATACTTTCTTCAAGAATTCATTTTAAGTGTTTTATCAAAACCATTTTCTATATAAGATGCAAATTATTTCATATGTGTATGATTCAAGTATAATGTCTCTATGATTTACATGTTATCAATTTTATTATGATGAAATGATATGCATTTGTTTTATATGGATTATGTTATGAGGGGATTATGTTTATGAAACCCATTTTATTCTTTGGGATATGATGAATGATTTATGATTATGTTGTGGAAAACGAAAGAATGATTTCATTATGAGATGGGTGGGACATATATCTCCATCCAATGCATTGGGTAAAGATTTATATCTCACGAGATAGGGATGGCTGGAACGGTAAGTTAATCTGGTTCAGTGTTAGAGGACTGAAACGAGGAGTGAACTCGATTCCGAAAGGGACATTGTACACTAAGATGGTCATTGTAGTAATGCCTTGGATACTATGGAAATCATAACATGTTCTTAATGGTTTCCACATTTACATGTTTTATTCTCATTCTATTTTATCATGATTAATGTTTCTTGATGATCTATTCCTTTCGTACTTCCATGTTTTATTTCATTACTCATGATCCTGATGTTTAAACACTATGTTCTTGTATTTAATTTCAAATGTATAAGATTTTTTTTATTTTCTCCATGCTTTCCCTTACTGAACATTTGTGTTTATACTTTATTAATTTTTCTTTTCCCCGGGATTTGATGAAAGGTTTTATGTAAGAAAACAAAAAGGGGAAGATCTTTATGGGATATACTGAAGATCTTTCACTATAATTAGAAGATTGTGTTCTGAGTATCCAAAGACACTAAACTATTATGGTCCTTGTGTGTCTGTTTTTGTTATGTATTATGTATTCTTCAAAAGTAATATAATGTATATGTATTTCAATATTTGGGTCGTTATAGTTGGTATTAGAGGAAATGTTTAGTTAACCTTTGGAAACTAGGATGCGAAAACATTAGTGAGATCCCTCGAGATATATCTAAGGTATGTCTAGGGATGTCACTAAGGTTAAATATATGTATAGGTTATAGTCCTAGAATTGCACTAACGATCATAGAATTAGACCTAAGATTTTAGATATTGAATTTACTCCCTCTTTATTGTGTTGTTTTCCCTAACATGATTTTTTCCTGTCACGCTATTCTTTTTGTGTTTTAGATGACGTCTGCAACCTGAAGGAACCATGTTGATCAATGTTATGGGAAATTCAATGATTTCCCTCCTGACCAAACCAATGTCATGGTAGATGGAGTAAAAAATCTAATTGTTATTCTTACACAAGCTATGAATCATTCTGGACTTCCAAATGAGCAGAAAAGAGTACAATATTCTATTGAGTCCTCCATGAGGCAACGTCCAAATTCTTTCAGTGGGTCTTCTGATCAACTTGTTGCTGAACAATGGATCAGTACCATTGGAAAGATATTTTCCATACTTTTCTATTCGAAACATGAAAAATTCATTCTAGGAATTAACCATTTAGAAGGTAACACATATTAGTGGTGGACCATAATTAAAAATACAAGACCCCAAGATGAAGTTGAATCCATGGAATGGGATGAGTTCAATAACTTGTTTTTCATTAAGTACTTCACTCGTATTCTTCGAACGAAGATGGAAAAGGAGTCCCTTGAGCTTAAGCATAAGAATGATGAATCTGTTGGTATATATGAAGTGAATTATTCAAGACTTGCAAGGTATTCATCTGGCTTTATTATCCATCCTGAAAGTAAAGTTGATAGATTCATTAGTGTCTTAAAACCATGTCTTCGAAGGGCATTATCTATAAGAGACTTCATTAGCTATGAAGATATTCTATGTTGTGCTATCAAGGTAAAACTGGAAGTTGGTGTAACATATCCATATCATGGTTTTGAAAAAAACAAAAGATGGAGTTCAAGGAGGAATCTCAAAATAATGGTGAAATGAATATGAATGATTCTTTATACCCAAAGTGTGGAAAAAAGCATGGTTGATATTGTCTTAAAGGGACTAGAAAATGATTTATGTGTGTAAATGAAGGTCATCGAGCAGTAGAGTGTTGATGTAATGGAAAAAGGGTTGCTAATGATGTCAATAAAGTAAAGACTACAAAGAATTCACCACCAATGCTTCAATGATTCAAGTGCAAGGAAATGGGGAATTATGCTAATCAATGCCCTAATCCAAGGGTTAATGATGAACAATGTGAGAAACCTCTTAACACAAAGGATAAAGGGAAGTCACAAGCGATCACTATTTGTGATGTTGATTATGAAAATGATGTTGTGTAATGATTAAGTGTTTATGTAATGGGATTTCAAAATAGTATCATGGAATCTCATTTATGGTATCATGGAATATTAGAATATATATGTATTGGTTTTCAATAATTATATGGTACCGGTAACCATGAAAAGTGATAGAAAGTTTTTTGGAAAGCAGATGATATACACATAATGAAGGGATTATGATAAAATAATATGTTTGATAGTATTCATGAGCTCATGATTCATATAAGGATAATGTGATATCTTGGTTTAAGTATATATATTTTTGGGATTTTTGTATGTGGAAAGAGTTAATGTTTGATATCATTCATGTTTTACTAAAGTTCAATGGGTATTCATTTTTCAAAAGAATACATGATTAAGGTATTCACATGTTTGGAATGTGCCCAACAAGATATATCTTATGATATATGGGGGGTAAATGATGGTATTTACATGCTTGTTATATGACCTTTCTGGTAATTGTTTTCTTTTTTACTATGATATTGGACAATGTATTTTGGATAATTCTAAAGATTGGAATAGATTATGTTGGACATTAGATTGTATTATTTAATGATAGAACTTGTTTTTCGATATTATTTCTAGAATGTTATAATAGTATAGTTTTAGAAAAAGGACAACCTGCAGGACAGGAGACAACCCGTCGCATCGGACAAGGCTGTGGGAATCGAACCCACAACCGAAGTGCGACAGGACTTTATTGCCTACCACTGGCCTACAAGAAGTCCCTGGTTAGTATAAATGAGTTCTATTTTATTAAGCGGTATGATAGAAGAAGTATAGGTCTATATTTGGAATCATGTACGATTAACTGCACCTTAGATAGACTTATGCATATTTAATAACATTGTCTATCCTTTTGTTTGAGACAGATGGAATGAACTATCATTCTGTCTCATGATCTTCTAGCACTTCACAGAATACATATTCAACTTTATTTATTTAAGAGATGAAGTAGAAATAGTTCACGTTATGAACAACGATGGGATTATACCAAAATAAAGTAAGAATTTCTTCTAATTCAAATCCTTCACCTTTAGGGAAATCATCTTGAAACCCATAAATTTTGTCCAAGTGTCCTTATATCCAATGAATCATATGTACCTTAAATCATAAAAAATTTAGGACTTTGTGATTAATGGATTTTTCATAGCCATGTTCTCTACCACTCCTCATTAGAACACGATGGTTAGATTTCTCCTCCATATCCATATTTTCATCTATGTTCTCCTATGTGCAAACCCAGTGATGAGTTATTTTGGGTATCCATTATATTTATAACGTTCCTTTTAAAATTAAGTTTTAGTATTTCTTTTTACGATGTGGGATTTTATGAAATAAACTCTCATGTAATAAACCATTTATAACCCTGGCGAATTTCAATGGAGAAATTCATTTTAAGGGGGGTAGAATGTAACACGCCAAGATATTCTGAGATATATTCTATTTAATTTCATTCATATATTCTATTGTACGCTACACCAAGATTATCTTGCACTATAGCAACACTGTATTAGCTTGCAGTATACACAATACTATTCTTCGATTGTGTTACACACAATTTCAAGTTTGTTTAATAGTAGTTATTGTACACAACATTGAGTATATATATATATATGTATAAAATGGATAAATTAAATATGGTTGGATTCTGCTATTTGAGAAATCAAAGGAGTCTTTCACTACACGCAACCTTGACATGGCTTCCATTACACGCAATAACGTCCTACCATGATAGCGTGTGTTGTACGCAATACTTGGTTTCACTAAACAACGATATATAGTTATGGACTAACCGTTATGAATAGTATTGACTACATATTGAATTTTATAAAATTAATATTCATCCTACAAATTTTCTAAATCATGGTATGTGAACAAAATAAAATTTTTAGGTAAAATAAGTATCTTAAAAAAAATGCAGTTTTGCCGCCTTTTGATGGCGCACTCAATTTAAATATATTTTTTGATAGGTTTATAAGTTCAATTTGATAAAATAAAATTCTTATTTGGAATCGGGATATAAAAAATTACATTGGATAATTTTTTCATATTATTATGATAACATTAATATTTTAATGAATATTAAAAACATGGTATATTTTAATTAAAAATAACTTTTTTCATCGTAATAATTTATATAGTTAAATTATAATATTGAATGATTTTAAAGTATAAATAGAATATAGTTTTACAATTTAATCTAATGTATTTAATTAGCATTGATTCTACATTGACATCATAGGTAAAATTATTTCAATCATTTGTAATGTTTTAACTTTTAAAACCCGTTTTCTTAACAACGAGATTAATTTTAAATAATTTACTGCAACATAGGTGTTTTATATTTAAAAAATGGAATCCATATTTGAATTTAGTGGGTATAAATCATGTTAATAGGTTACTGTTTATTTTTTTATATTATTAATAGTAACTACTGTAATTTTTATTTACTGTAGTTAAAGGTAAATCGGGAATTAAGGGTAAATATAATATTATAAAATTACCCTCAAACATGCCAAAATTCTATTGGAAGACTAAAGGTAGAAACATATCACCTAAGAGTTGTATTAGATTCATTTTATGGACTTTTGACCATGAAAATAATATAATTATTATTAAAACCAAAGAAAGTGACAACATGTCACTCTCTTAAATCTTATAATTGTAATAATTTTAATTTAGTGATAAACATCATAAAACCACGGATATAAATATTCCTCAGAAATATAATAAAATTATATACATCATATGAATTTATTTATAATTGTTAGGGATTAAATAATTATCATTAATTACAACATAATAGTGTTGTTGATATTATTTTATTGATTGAAGTATCAAATAAATGATTTTAAAATTATTAAAATAAATATTATATGAACTATTTAATGTTATCCACTAATTTTCAAGATAAATATTTCATGTTATGAATCTATTAAATCTTTTAGTTCGAACATATATTCTGTGTGTATTATATTTAAATTCAAATACATGAATAATGTCAAAATTGACACTATTGTAATTTTATAAAAATTACATATTATAAAATTGATCAAAAGAAATATAAATTATAAATTAAAATTTATATGGTCTAAAATGTAATAATTTATACAATTATGGACAATTCAAAACATATAAATAAATATTTATAATGATTTAATATTTAGAATATTATTACCACAAATAAAATTAAATATATTATATAAGGATAAATCATGTTCATAAAGTTTAAAATAAAATAAAAAAATGTTTAAATTTTATTGGTTGATGATATTACAACCTTATCTCATTTAATATATTTATTTGAGTCATTTTTAATTTTTTTATGTTGGGTTGGAATTTATTATAAATTAATATTTCTTATAATTCCAAAGGTGCCCCTCTCCTCCCTTATAAAAGGGCACCTCCTCCCTCTTCTCCGCACACCATTTTGAGCCTTGAAGCTCGCCCAACCCCTACCCATTTACCTTATAAACTTTTTTAGAAACATACTAGAGGTCCCGGTCTTCTTTAAAGACCAATCATAGTGACCTAAGAGGAGGTTTCAAGGAGGCGTGTCGAAGAATTTGTAATATCTGTTACCAATTCTTTCAAATTTATTTCTTCTTATACTTATTCTTCTTTATACTTTTCATTATGAATTAATAACATCAGTATCACTCCTATAATGAAATGTTATTATAAATGTGAAACAACCCTAATTCACTTTCTATGCATCCTACAGAAAATGAAATCATCGAGTGTGCGTACGTACAGAATACCGTATCCCTGACATGGTGTAATCTGTTTTTCCACCACCACCCTACTTGGATGGGTATAATTGTTTATAGAATAACTATATAGGATTATTATAACATCATATGGATTATAAGATATTATATCTTCCACTCCAATTACATTCATTAATTATGGGAATGATATCATCGCTGGTGCGTACGTACGGATTACCGTCTCCACGACACGATGAGATTCATTTTCCATGTTAACAATTCAAGAATGATTATAAAGTATGTATAATATTTAATCATGAAATATTTGACATAATAAGGATACTTTATGTATGTATATATATTTATGTCATATACATAATTGCATTAAAATCAATAAGTAAACGAAAACAGCGTTCATGCGTATGTACGGCCTACCGTCTCTATGAACTGTGTATTTATTTCTATATATCGATGTTTTATACATATTTATATTCTGAATATATATTATATGTAAATCATGTTTTATATTCTGTAATTAAGTAATCATGATCTAAGTAATCATATAAAAAATTACAATTCAAAACATGAACGATAAATGAATGGATTTTACCCAAAACGACGCTTTAACATGAACATACAAAATAACGGGTAACATAAAGTCATAAATGAACCATATATGATATCATAAAAATGAAGATGATTCTGTAATAATTAAATGAAATTATGTAAATCATTGTACAGAAGGATCGGATACTTACGAAGCATATTAGAACTAAGGTAAGGGATAATTATGGAATCTCATTTTTATCCGAGATCGCTTATACGTTTGTATTTACTGGGGTTATATTTTTTTCATCCATGACCAAAAAATGTTTTTAATAAAGTGTTTAATATTCTTCCATGTATTTTTAAAGGAATGTTTACCCCTCTTTGACTTTGACTTTGTCTTATTGAAGGAATCTTCCTTTTTTTACCATACAGGGTACTTTTTGACTTTTCTGAAAAAAGTATGCGGAGAATGTTTTTTTAACTTATACGGAATGACCGGATTTTTACGGTTACATAACACCTTATTTTCTTGAATCTTACTCTAAAAAATTTCATGACTATATTCAAAAAAATACTTTTCTTTTAATATTTCATGGCATTTTGTAAAAACAAAATAATTTTGAAGAAGAAAGGATATTTTCCTCAAGAATTCATTTTAAGTGTTTTATCAAAACCATTTTCCATATAGGATGGCATTATTTCATATGTGTATATTTAGAGTATAATGTCTCTATGATTTACATGGTTTCACTTTTCTTATGATGAAATGAAATCCATTTGTTTAATATGGATTATGTTATGACGGGATGATATTTATGAAACCCATTTTATCTTTTGGGTTATGATGAATGATTTATGTTTATGTTGTGGCACCCGTAAAAATGATTTCATTTTGAGAGGGGTGGGACTCATATCTCCCTCCAATGCATTGGGTAAAGATTTATATCTCATGAGATAGACATGGCTGGAACAGTAAGTTAATCCGGTTTAGTGTTACATGACTAAAACGGGGATTGAACTCGATTCAGAAGGGGACTTTGTCCACTAAGATGGTCTTGGAAGCATTGACTTAGATACTATGGAAATAATAACATGTGCTTAATAGTTGCCACAATTACATTTTTTATTCACATTCTATTTTATCAGGATTAATGTTTCTTTATGATCTATGCCTTACGTACTGCCATGTTTTATGTCATTGCTCAAGCTCTTGATGTATAAAAATTATGTTCATGTATTTAAGTTCAAATATATATGATTTGTTTTATTTTCAACATACTTAACCTTACTGACCATTTGAGATCACTGTTTTATATGTTTTCTTCTCCCCAGGATTTAAATAAAGGTTCTATGTAAGAAAACATAAAGGGGAAGATCTTTATGCGAGATATTGACGATCATTCACCACGATTAGAAGATTTTGTTCCGAGTTTCCAAAGACACTAAACTATTATGATCCTTGTGTTTTTTTATGTAATAAGTATTACTCAAAAGTAATGTAATTTATATGTACGTCAAGTTTTGGATCGTTACACGGGAACCCTCCAGCGTCTGCCGCGACCATTGGCAGGGGTTCCTCTCTGGTGCAGCGTGAGATCGTCGTGCCCATCCTGTATGACTGACGCGGCCTTCGTGGCTGCATCATCTTCCTCCGGGGCTGTGCGACAACACCCTGCCTCTCCAGCACTACCGCAGCCCTCTTGGGCATGGTCCGATTGGCCGCATCGTGCAACGGTGTTGTGCTTCTCTGGCTATTGGGCGGCCCTGGCGTCTCCAATTCTTATCGCAGTCCGCATTCATCGTAAACATAAATGAACCACCAAAGGGGGAGGTTCGGGCAATGTTCAAGCGGTCTGATCCCTCCACATCATGGTTATAAGATTTGGCATACCATAATCCAGAAATTTTAATGACGATGAATAGAGGTTTATACTCAGATATATGATAACTCCAATTAACCTACCTCGAGTTCGGTGATCGGTGATGGAGTCACGGAAGGAGAATGTAGTTTTGTCAATGTCAGAGGAGGAAGATCTCAGAGAAGCTGAGTCGAGATGACATCATCGACGTACTTCGTGGGTGGTGACACTTCCCTTTCGAGCCCCATTAAAGTAGTAAGAAGATGGTGTGTGTCGTTCTTTTTTGGAAAAATAGACATTCTTCATGTTCTTTGTGGGAAGAATTATGTTCTCCCGTGTTTCTTCAGGGCTCCACATAAAGAGAGAGTTTCCAACCCAAAATAAAATAATAGAATTGTCTATTATTTTAATGTTGACAAAAATTCAAATTAATTCAAAAGATTTTAAAATTTAATTAATTGAAGCCCTTAATTAATTTTTAGGTGAACTGACACCATTTTGGGGAAGTTCATGATTTTCCCCCATTTATGAGGAGTTCAAGGGGATTAAAAGGGGTTAGAGGAGTTAAATGGATCGGGGGAGAACCACCTAATAAAACCCTCCCATGGGAGGATACGTTGTGGTGGGCCCCACCTATAACCTCTAGTTGAAGGTTTTAACCACAAATGAAATAAAAATTAGTTACACTTATTTTTATTTATTTTTATTTAAAAAACCCAAAAATTAACTTTCATTCCCATTATAATGCAACTGTGGTGAAAGTCCCCTTAAGAGAATACTGACACTGCGAGTTCAATGGTGCCCTCAGATTTCAATTCCGAGAACCGGTTCAAAAGATATAAAATCCCACTCATACGTTTAATGATCGTACCCAAACAAAATATTGGAAATTGAATACAGGCACACCACCCTTGGAATCAAGCACCGTCAGAAACTGCGTACTCGTAAAATTTTGATGAATTTATGAAAAACGTTTCCATATAATATTTGGGTCTTTACATTCTCCCCACCTTAGGGCTTTACATCCCCATAAAATACAAATTACACTAAAGAAACAAATGGGGGTAATGAGAACGCATCTAAGACTCCCTCTCCCATGTGCACTCCAGGAGGTTCCCATGCTACCAGCAAACATGCACCAGAGGTATCGACCATCCACGCATGACCCTCTCATATCGATCCTAAATTTTCACTAGAACCTCCATGAATATCGTCTCTTCATTGATTTTCATATCCTAGTGGTCGATGATATGGTATAAAATGTGCATATATCTCCTCTTCTAAGATACGTGGAAGACGTCGTGCACCCGATGAAACTGAGGTGGAAGAGCCATGTGGTAAGCAACCCCGCCTACTCTACTGAGGACCTAGAATGGTTCAATGAATCATGGATATAAATTTTCACCTAGACCAAATCATAGTAGAACTAATTGAGGCGAGACCCGTAGAAAGGCATAGTCACGATCCTCGAACTCTAGTGGTATTTGTCTCCTATCGGTATAGGACTTATGTCTGCTCTGAGCAGTCTTCATCTTCTCCTGGATGATCTACACCTTATCTGTCATAGCCTGCACCATCCCATGTCCCATTAGTGCTAACTCCCCTAGGTCAGTCCAACACAGAGGTGATCTGCAAGTTCGGCCGTAATGTGCCTCGAAAGGTGTCAACATAATGGTGGAGTTATAGCTATTGTTATACTAAATATCCACCATGGGTAAATGATCCTCGAACTGTGACCAAAGTTGAGGATGCATTCATGGAGCATGTCCTCGAGAGTCTGAATGGTCCTCTCAGTCTGACCATCCTTCTAAGGATGGAAGGAGGTGCTCAAATGATGATCCGCCCAAAAAATCTTCTTACAACCCCTTCCATAAAAGGGATGTGATTCGAGCATCTCAATCGGAGACAATTGTCGATGGCACACCATGGAGCCATACGATCACCTGTACGTAGTGGTGTCCCATGCTTTCTACTTAACCATGCTCTCTAATCAGTAGGAACTGGGAGGACATGGTGAGTCAGCTGAAAATCACCAAGATAGAGTCGTGTCCTATGGATGTACATTAATGTACCATCATGAAATCCATTGATATCCTATCCCACATCCACTCTGGGAACTCTAAAGGATGAACCAAGCATGCAGGAACCTGGTTCTCTGCCATCACCATCTGACAAAAGATTCATCGAGAGGCAAACTATGCTACTGCCTTCATCACACCTGGCCTCCAATGCTATTGTTAGAGGTCCTGAGACATCATCGCCACACCTGGATGTACCACTAGAGGCGATGTGTAAAACTCCCTCAAAACATCCTCTTGAAGTGATACTGGTACCATAGTACTTCCTCTCAAAAGAATGATGTTCACGCACCTACAAAAAATCCAACAAGTGCATGCACTATGGATATCTAAGCACGTCATGTCTCTCAGTTAGTGTCTCCATGTTGCACCTTCCTGACTCGCTGAAGAAGTGGAGGAGTGATTGTATGTGACTGTAGAAATGCTGCTCCATCTCTATCCACAAAATATATCTGCAACACGGCCAGCTTCCCTATCGCCTCTCCTAGTAGTTGAATGCCTGATCTCCTACTAAGAGCATCTACTACAACATTCCCCTTCCCAGGAGTTCATACTATCTCTAAGTCATAGTCTTGGAAGAACTAAAGCCAATGCTGATGTCTCAATATCAGTTCCTTCTGTGAGAAGATTTACCTGAGACTCTAGTGGCCAGAGTATACTATAAAACCAACCCCCATCTGATAGTACCTCCACATGTTCAATGCGATGACCAATATAGCTAAATCCAGGTCATGGGTAGTGTAGTTCTTCCAGTGTTTTCTTAACTATAGAGAACTATATGCAATCACTTATTGCTCCTCTATCAGGACACACATATGTATGGTCCCTGATGTAACGCAGTAAACTACGTACCCTACACCCTCCTCTGGAAGCCACAAGATCGGGTCACTAGTCAACCTCTACCTCATCTTCTAAAATCTCTACTGGAACCTTTATGATAACCCAAAGGGTTTACCCTTCTTCGTCATGGCTGAAAGAGGTGTTGAAACTATAGAAAAGTATGGATCTAATCTCTAATAGTACGCAGCTAGTCCCAGAAAATTATGTACATCTGTCACACTCCTCTGTGGCTCCAAGGAAAGTACTGCATCGATCTTCACTGGATCCACTGCAACTCTAGCCTCTATGATGAAATGTCCCAGAAAGTGTACCTCTCATATCCAGAACTGGAACTTCGAGAGCTCACCATAATGTTGGTGCTCTCGTTATGTGTCTAGTACTACCTGAAAATGGTAGGTGTGCTCCTCCTCGGTAGCTTAGTACATCAGAATGTCATCGACGATGACTACCACAAAGTGATCATGGTATTGCTGAATGAACTTGTTCATGAGTCCAATGAACACTGGTGGTGTGTTGGTTATGCCAAATGTCATAACCAAAAACTCGTAGTTGGCATACCAGCATTTGAAGGCTATCTTCTCCACATCCTCATCCCGTACTCTGAGCTGGTGATAACCCATTCAAATATCTATCTTCGAGAACCCACACACACCTTTCACCTAATAAAAGAGGTCAACAATCCTTGGGAGTGGGTACATGTTCTTCATGATAACATAGTTCAGGAGTTCATAATCAACACATAGAAGCAAGATCCCATCCGCCTTCTTGGCGAAAAAAATCAGAGATCCTAAGGTGAAACACTAGGTCGGATAAATCCCTTCCCCTGTAAGTCCTCCAGCTATACCTGCAGCCCACGAAGCTCAGCGGGAGCCATCTGATATGCTGGAGTGGATATCAGTGTTGTCCCGTGGTACATGTCAATTTAAATGTATACCTCCTTGTGAGGAGGTAGTCCTGGAACTTCATCTACACAGAAATCCACGTACGGATCCACCACCACAAGAAAACTCAAACTCCGCACTCAACTACTCCGAGAATGAGGTCAGCCAACAGAGTTTTGATTGGTTCCCCCCTCCTCTTGGTAATTCCATACTACATTGCAAAGGCTCCCATCACACCGGTAAGGGTAAACCTCATCCCATCCTTGCAGACACACCACACATTCCACCAAATACAATCAATCTCACCACGAACTATGGATAACCAGTCCATACCGAAGATGAAGTCGTAAGGCCTCGACGCCACTAAAAAGTGATATCAGCCGAAGCTCTCGCCTCCTTGAGTAAGCTCATACTACCGGAACATGTGTGTAATCATCAAGTCTACTCCCGTAGGAGTCCCGAGCCGTAAGGATTGATCAAATGACTCCATCAGAATCTCCATGCTCCGAATGAGGGAAACAAAAATATAAGAATGACTCACACCAGTGTCTATAAGTAATGCAGCAAGTGTAGTGTAGACATTGATAGTACCTAGAATCATCTCAGGAGCGTCGTGGTCATAGGCCGTGACATCATGAAGCTGATCCCACCTATTTATTCCAGCTCCCTGTGGTTATGGTGGACCTCCTGGTGGTGGTGGTTGTGGTAGGACCTCGGAACGTCATCCATCACCTACTACTCAGTCAGCTCCACTCCCACATCTGCCTACTCCTGATGTTCCTCCACAGTGGAACCTCTGCCTCTGCCCCGGACGTCCCCCTACTGTCTACTTCTCATCTGCATGGCAATTCGGTTAGTCACGAGCCATGTGACATTGTCAGCTACATGCATAGTGTTGTCTCCTCCTCGTATGGCTTCCTCTATCTCGTGTGCCCCGCACAACCGAACCTGTATCCTTAGGTCACTCACCTGATGGCCTGGTCCTCTTAGACCTCTGCGACATATGACTACTGTTGACTGTAGAAGGCTCCTCTACATGTTGCCATGTGGTGGGTCTTGTTGTTTGTTACTGCTCAAAAAGAAAACTCTCCACAAGTAGGGATTTCTCCAGCACCCCCGCCGGCATCAGAATGCTGAGGGAGATCATCAAAGCCCTGATCTCCTGCCTGAGCCCCTCCTTGAAGGACTCTTCCATGAAGAATGGGTCCTGTAACATATCTGTGGAGTAGCATGAGAGTTCGGTGGACCTCGTTGAGTACTGAGCTACCATCATGATACCCTACTATAGATGCAGTATCTCATGTATCCACACTGCACAAAGGGGGGCTGGAAAAAACTATGACCAGAAGAGACTCTCGATGTTTGCCGAAACTAGTGATGCCTCGTCATGCACTTGGAGAATCATGCTTTACCATCTTCTTTTTGATTCATGCAAGAGAGTAGAGGCAAGGATCACCATTAGGTCAGCTGGGGTCCCTACCAATATGAAAAATCTAAAAATAACCTCCTACCAATCCTCAGCTGCTTGTGGGTCTATCCCTCCCCTAAACCTGGGTGGTCTCTGGCACTGAAACTCCTGAAAATAACTCAGACGGCGTGCACACTCTGCTTCTTGAGCTGGTGGTATCGGTGGCCTAGTGGGTAAAGGTACCACTGGTACCTCTACTTTGATGGGGCCCTGCATAGAGGGCTCATCGCTCGATGGGCTACCATCTCGTACAAAACTCAAGACCTTGGATGGATGCCTATGTGGGGCCATCCTGAAAAGAAACATGTGTGCCACAGTCAAAACAATATTCCTTGTGAGATGATATAATGTAATCATGAAGAAATCCTTTAAAAGGAAACACACACACAATAAGTTTTTTCGTGCACTGAATCAGAAGTCAGAAGGCAGAGTCCTTGTGTCTGGATACGTTGGCCACTTCACCAACACCGGTTTCCCTAAACTGATAACATCAACCAAAAAACGTAATACTATTGACATTAAGAGAATCAGAATCCATGTTCTAAGGTAGAAATGTCTCCTCTTATAGCAATTTTTCACAACCCGTCCTTGGGGCATATGCCGTGACATCCCCAAGCACATCATCCATATTCTAGGGGCTAGAGAACATCACCAAAGGCTAATCCACGATAAAAAGAAAATGCATTTCCATTAAACCTATAACACACACAGTCTAAAGAAAAGAAAAATAAGCAACAAGTACTAATATAGAAATGAAAGGTGTGAAGAAAGTATGTAGGCCAGTATACAAAAACAACTGAACAACCAGAAAAAGTACAAGTAAAAACGGGAAATAACTCCTGGATCGTCCACCTGGTAATCCTACCTGAAGGGTAAGTACTGAGATCGAAAAAAACATCCATGAGGTATGTCCCATGTAGTCCAGCTCCGACCAGCCTCCCGTTTGTCAACCTCAGCCTCGATCACTGGTGACCATCGTCTGCACAGAACACAACAAGGAGTAGGTGAAGCCTGTGCTAGGCTGAGTATAACAATACTCAGTAGGGGACCCCAAGACCCCCGAAGGTCT
The DNA here is from genome assembly GCA_963277665.1 of Viscum album. NCBI lineage: Eukaryota > Viridiplantae > Streptophyta > Magnoliopsida > Santalales > Viscaceae > Viscum > Viscum album. The sequence continues at coordinate 138,111,283 of OY728136.1, forward strand.
CCTAGAATCCACAATGTATAAACCATAGTATGAAGATAAATTCATGAAGTATCTATCATCCCTACATAGGTATGTGCCCATACATATACATAAGTTACCAATCATAGTCCAGCTCCAACACTCGAGCCCAACCACAACCCAACACACAAAGTAAATTCAATCATCTCGATGATAACAACTGAAAAACAAGACTCAGCTCACACAGGTATACATCTCATGTAAAGGGGTATAGATGATTAGATGTTACCACTGAGTCATCTCCACTGTCGAACTCACATAGGATCCAAGAATACTATCAGTGCTGTCGAACCCACAGAGGATCCCGATACAGAATGCATCGTTGTTGAACCCACAAAGGATCCTGGTACAGAAGTCATCGTCGTCGAAACCACGGAGGATCCTGGTACAGTATCATCCCTATCGAACCCACAGAGGATCCTGGTATAGATGTCATCGTTTTCAAACCCAAGTAGGAACCTAGTATAGTAGTAGGTCCATGTAGGATCTTATCATCTCAGTCGCAGCCAGAGATAGGGTATCTGCACACAACACGCTCTATTCCGGGAGGGTACTCATCTCGAACCAAGTTTCGAAACATCAACTACCATGAATATTTGAGTTGATGTATCCCATAGTTCCATATCATCAAAAGGGACCCAAGGCGGAAGATGACGCATCAATCGGACGCCCGGTCTGTGAGTCATTGGAATTTTTGTTCTAGTGGCCCGGTTGGTTTTTAGGTTCAATCATACCCTGTTGTTCCCCAACTATGTCAAAAACTATTGTGTTGTATTTTAATGGAACTTGGTTGCACTAAGATTTCTGTCACTATACATGATTCATCGATCGGACACCTGAAGCCCAATATATGGATGAAAATGTGATTTTGGGTTAAATGGGTTCAGACAGGGGTCCGACCTAGTCTGCGGGTCTGACCCAGCCGGATGGCGGCCCGACCCGTGTGGCTTGGCTAGCTACGCCGTGGGGGGGGGGGGTGCCGCACCACCTGGCTTCTGAAGGAACAGACTCCAGGCACCGATTCAGAGTGCCGAGGGAACCGAAGTGTCTCGCCTTGTGGAGCTCCCACCGGCGGTCGACCGCCCTCCTTCGTCCGCCCTAGAGCGATGACGTCGCACAAAGCCCATCCGACCGCCGCGGCCTTCATGGCTTTGGCATCTTCCACCGGAGCGGTGCAAAGGCATCGTGCACCTCCAGCACCATAGTGGCCCTCTTGGCTGCATCCCAATCCATAGCGTTGTGCAACGGCGAAGCACTCCTACGACTTACCAGTAGCTATTGCACCACCAATTCTTCTCGTGGTCCACCTCCATCGTCACAAAAATGAACATCCCAGGGGGGGGGTCGGGTTTGGTTCGTGTGCTCCGAGCCCTTCTCATCATGGATATAACATTTGTCATACCATAATCTTGTAATTTGAACGACGAAGAATAGATTTTTATTCTGATAATTAAAATAACTCAAATTCCCCTACCTTGAGTTTGGTGATCGATGATAGAGTCGCGAAGGGCGAACGTCGTTCTTTCAATGTTGTAGGAGGAAGAGCACGGAAAAGATGATTCGAGATGATGTCGTCAGCGTATATTGTGGGTGGTAGTGCATCCCTTTCTTTCCCTGTTGAAGAAGGAAGAAGATGGTGTTCGTCATTATTCGGTGGTTGAAGAGACATTCTTCATGTTCTTCATGGGAAGAATTATGTTCTCCCGTGTTTCTTTAAGGCTACACCAAAAGAGATAGTTTCTAACAAAAAATTAAATAATAGTTGTGTCTATTATTTTATTGTTGACATGAATTGAAAAAAAATTCAAAACATTTAAAAAATTAATTAATTGAAGTCGTTAATTAATTTTTTGGTGAATTAACACCATTATGGGGAAGTTCAAAAGTTTCCCCCATTTATGGGGAGTTCAAGGGGTTTAAAGGGGGGTTAAAGGGGTTAAAGGGCTCATGTTGGCCCCAACTAATAACATCTTCCCAAGGGAGGTTAGGGTGTGGTTAGACCCACCAATAACCTCCTCATTTATGTTTTGACCACCAAACAAATAAAAATATGATACATTTATTTTTATTTAATTTTATTTAAAACCCCTAAAATTTAACATCCATTTTCATTAGAACGCAACTACGATGAAGGTCCCCATAAGCGAATATCGGTGCTGCGATTTCAACGGTTCCCTTAGATATCAACTCCGAGAACTGTTTCAAAAGATATAAAATCCCACTTGTACGTTTACTGATTGTACCTGAACAAAACTTCGGAAATTGATTCTGGACACACCGGGCCTCGAAATCTAGCACCGTTAGAAACTACGAACTCGTAAAATTCCCATGTATTTAAGAAAGAAATTTATATGGAATTTCTGAGCCTTTACAATCAACATGTTTCCAAAATCCATCATAATAGAGCCAAAAATATGAACTCATTAGAATATTTTTTTCCTTTCAACAATTAAGATTAAATATTTACCTTAATCAATAAGTATATATTAATTGATTAATAATTAATCCATGTTTCATTTGAATTAATTGAAATCACAAAAGGAATTTTTATTCACCCCTCATACTAATGTAAAATTCTAATGAAATACAATTTTAAAACTCATTGCATTATACATTACATTATAAAAAAATATTATTTTATAAATATATATTTAAATACCTAATTTGTTTTTCTATTTCATTTAATAAATAATTTTTTGTCACTTTTTCCCATTTAAAAACCTTTTTTCAAAATAAAAAAATTCTAACATCTCATACTAATCTCAATGATCATGTATTAAACTATAAATATAAATTTAACATTTCCCAAATAGGATATTTTTATATTTATTCTAAAATTGTAGGGGAATTTTCATGAAATAAATATTCATAAATAAATTAATAAATATATATATATATATATATATATTTCACCTTTGATATTTATTTGTATAATATTAATTATTAATCGAGAATATTATAATAAACAAATTAATAAAAATTGTAATTGATGTGACATGTAAATTTACTCCACAAAATATATTCTCTATTATGGATTTTAAAAATGGGACACTAATCTAGATTTGTTTATAATTATATTTCCAGATACTGCTAGCATGTTTCTAATGATCAATTTGGTGATAATTAAATTTTTATTATTTGGGTGTCTATTTAGGCATTAAATATATTCCTATAAAATTATATTAATTCTACAAACAATTCCATAATTTAATTTGAATCAGGTTATTCTTCCCTCATATTTTGAGGGAGAAAATAAAAATTAAAATCCTGATAAAAAAAATATTTCATTAATATTTTATAGAATTATATCTAATGGTAATATTACCTATTATATTTTAACGGATTTTATTTTTATAGAGCTGTCATATTTTTTATGGAGAGAGAATATTCCCTTCATTTGGTGCATCTAATTATGTGTTTTCTCATCCATGAATGATAAAATCACTATACTCTTCTTCAACATGATTTAAAATAGATTTAATTTATAAAAAATAATTTCCATCATATTTTAATTTCAAAAATTCATTAATAGCTAATTATTTATTTTAAACACTAAATATCATATTATTATAGGATTGTACTAGAAAATTCCTACAATAGATTTTTAATAAAATATTTCTAGTGAATCAAATATATTAATTAAGTATTTCTTATAACTAAATATTATGAAATGTTTTATTCTAGGCATTCATTGCTTCTATATTTCATAAGATGTTTTAAATATAAATTCTATAAGTAATATTCAATTAGAAAAAATAAAATATAAATTTATTTATTTGAGATAAAAATAATTTGGATGATAAGAAAATAATAATAATTTATTATTCATTTCATATAAGGCACCATTTTTAATTAAACAACAAATTGTTTTTGTAGTTCCTTGGATATAAAAATTTAATCATAATATCTATTATCATTGTAAAATTCATTAAATTATATATCATAAAATACACCACCTATATTACTTCTATTCAATAAAAGTATATACACTTCATTTATTTGCAACTTTTAAATTGGGTTTTAAATTTTGAAAAAATATTACATTTATGTGTATGAAAAGAAGCCAATGTGAATTAAAATTATTCATATATAATAAAAAAAATATACCTTTCACCTCTTAAATTTTTAGTTTTCATAAATACAAAAATATCCCAAAGTAAACATAGAAGTTATATTTATGTTTTTACCCCACGTACTAATAAAAAAAATTCATTATGGTGATTTGAATTAATTAAGTAATCACATATGTCACGACCCGTCCTCGGGGCCCGTGCCGTGACTACCCCAAGCCCGCATTCCATAGGCCAGGGGCTGGCGACTAGCACCAAAGGCGTAAATCCCGATAACTGGGAAGGCATTGCCTTTATAAAAGTAAACAAACACCACAGAGTACAAGAGGAAGTAAACACTAATTACAAAGAGAAGTGATGAAAGTAAAATGGGCCAGAATACAAACCCAAAAGAAAGTAAAACTACAACTGAGCAATGTACAAGAGAAAAAGACAACAGATCGAGGGACGGAAGCAGCTCCTGGGTCGTCCTCCTCAGATCCTACCTGAAGGGTAAGTACAGATGACGCAGCTCCTGGATCGTCCACCACGGATCCTACCTGAAGGGTAGGTACAGATAGCGCAGCTCCTGGATCGACCACCACGGATCCTACCTGAAGGGTAGGTACAGATAGCCTCCTCAACGCTCTCTCCCGTCAACCTCCTCCGGATACTGACTCGACGTGTAGTCCACCTCCGGGTATCATCCAGTCCTCGAACACTCGGCCTATGTCAGCACTGCCTGTCATCTGCAACCAACACAACGACGTGCAGGCATAGCCCGTGCAGGGGTGAGTATAATGATACTCAGTAGGGACCCCGAGACCCTCAAGGTCTCACTAAACCAACAAGGATAACCACAAAGAAGATCTCAACAGATAACCTCTACTTAGGTATATTCCCATACATGTACCTAAGTTATCAAGTAACCCATCTTCAATCATGAGGAAACACAAGGATTGTGAAATCAACGTATAACCACTACCCAGGTATATGCCCATAAATACACCTAAGTTAGCAAGTGACCCATCTCAATCATGAGGTAAACACAAGGTCAAAAGTCTCAGCTCAAACCAGGATTTTCATTATCGAAAACGTAACTACTGAAGAGCACCATCTATGGAGTGTATAATGGTCCTGTCACGACTCTGAGTACTACTCACTAACCTAAGACTGCTGAGGTACTCCTCCTGTCGAGTACCGCGGGCCTACCACCTCACACAGTAGTGCTTCCCGCCGGGGTCTGCCACTCAAACACAGTAGTGCTCCCCCCTCATAGCCTACAGAGGTACTCCTCCTATCACGTCCTGCAGGACTGCCACCTCACATAGTAGTCCTCCTCCGCTGTGGGTCTGTCACCTCACAATGTAGTGCTCCCCACTGGGCTACGTAATTCACTCCTAATCGAATCGGACAAGAAGTCTTCAGGTCTCTTCCGGCTACACGGTATCCGTACTCCGTACGTTCGTCTCTTGGAGGGTCCGCTCCACAAGCTACATGTCGATACTCCATGTATATCAATGTCCCATGAAGAAGTATCTCAATGTACCTCCTCGTCATAGGGGTCTCAACGTAACAGATGCCGCGTCAATCGGACGCTCGGTTTGTGAGTTACCATCATTTTCGTCCTCGGGGCCCGGTTGGTTTCATGTACGAACCAAACCGGCCGTATCTCAACTGTACCGCGAACTCTAATAGGGTATACTCATAGAGACCGTTTCACAATGTGATCACCAACGCCGCTGGCGGTTCGTCAAATGGACGTCCTGTCTGAAAGTTATCATCTTTTTCCGTTCCAGGGGCCCGGTTGGATTTCGGGTACAATCCAACCCAACCGCACTCCGTCGGCATCCAAACCTCGATCGGAGTAAGTCAAAAGATCCGTCTCACTTATAGGAATCCATCAATGTCGACGGCACGTCAATCGGACGTCCAAAACTCATGTTACGAGCATTTCCGCTCCGAGGGCCCGGTTGGTTTCGTGTACGAACCAACCCAGCCGAACCCAAAGTAATCTGAAACCTTGAGTGCGATATAGTGAAACGACCATCTCGATCCACGGATCGCGTTGCCGCTGACGGTGAGTCGTTTGGAGGCTCGTAGCTCATGTTACGGTCATTTGACCAAAAGTGGCCCGAAAACGGGGGTCTGGGCCCGGGGCGACCCGGCCCGACCCCCCTGGGTCGGCCTAACCGGGTCAACCAGACCCTGTTCCGGCCCGTCTGGGCCCGGCCTGGCTCGGTCCGGCTCGGTTTGGCCCGACCGGCCGGCCGCGGCTCGGCCAGCATGGCCAAGCCGAATCGCGGGCGGGGAGCGCAGATCCCCCGCCCTTCGCCGCTAATTGAGGCTGGCGTTTCGCCGGCGGCCTCTGTTCCGGCGGGACGCCACCGCTTCCGGTCGCCGGAGCCTTCCGCGGACCACCGGACGCGCTCCAGTGGTCTGTTCCTCCTGCCGTCTTTGCCTATGGTCCCCCCGGGACCCCATCTTCAGTGTGAATGAATTCAAACGCCCAAACGGCTTGCTTCGTCGTCGCCCATCAAACCGCACGTCAAAAACGAAACGCGCCGTCTTCGTGGATCTCCGGCGCGACGCGTTGGTGCTGCGCCCCCTTCGCCTTGGCCCGACACCGTCTGTGGATGTCTTCGGGTTTCTCCGCTGTGACGCGACGGCGTCGCGCCTTTGATTGTTTTTCACTACGCGGCGCGACGGCGCCACGCATTACTTGTCGCACGTTTTCGCGCGGTGTGATGGCCCCGCACCATTACCGTTTCAATACAAAAAAGAATCCAACATTAAATAAGGAGGAGGGTCGGCTATGTTTGTGTAGTCCAGACCCCCTCGCGTTATTTGATAACAAAAGGTCATATTTCACGAAGTTCGTCAAGGCAATAAACACGAGAAATTTAAAAAATAACCCTCAACATCAAACCACATGATCGAACGATCCGTGGATCAACACTGTATTGGTTGGTCTGCGCTCGTCTTTATTTTCTCAAAAGATAAGATAATTCCATAAAATTAAATTCCCCTACCTCGTGTCGTCCTTTGTTTGTTGACAAAGTCGCGGGATGGTAGTTTCCCTGTAGAACGTTATCAATTCCATCGTCGTCAGAGTGAGTGTCATCGTCGATGGAGATTTTCCTTGCGGTGATGCCTCCTCCCTTGACGCGGAGAAAGAAGAAGAGAAGGCACATCGTTCGTGCCTTCGCATTCTCCGTCGGAGGGTCGGTGTTCATCACATTCTTCGTCGAAGTCTCGACGTTCTTCAACGATGGTTATGAAGTTCTTCAAAACTAAGAGCTTCCTCTCTCAATATTCTCACTTAACCAAACAACCTAATAAAATAATCTCTCCCATTATTTTATTAACACATGCCAGGCTTTTCAAATTCCAAAATTCAAATAACTTAATTAATTTAAGAAGTTGAACTCATTAATTAAAAAGTGTTTTCATGCACTTAAGAGGGGGAGAAGTTCAAGAGTTAAAGGGAGATTAAATGGGGGGTTAAAGGAGAGTTATAGGAATGTGAAATGTTGGGGCTCATGTGGTACCCACCTTTCAAGTATCCACTCATGGGAAGTTTGTTGTTCATGGGCTCCACCAACAACTTCCCATGGGAGAGAATAGTTCCCAAAGACATAAAATTAAATTGTTCACACAATTTTATTTATTTTAAACTAAAACCCCAAAAACAAAATCTCAACCCGCTTAAAACGCAAATGTGGTAAAGGTCCCCCTAAGCAATTACCTGCGTTGCAAGTTCATTGGTGCCATCAGATTTCAATTCCGAGCACCAGTTCAAAAGATAGAAATTTCCGCTCGCTCATTCACTTAACGAACCCGATCCGAACTTCGGAAGTTGATTCTGGGCACTCCGTGCCTCGGAATCAAGTGCCGTCAGAAACCACGTTCTTGTAAAATTCCAAAGAAAATAAAGAAAAAAATTTCCTTGAAATTTCCGGGTCTTTACATTACTCCCACCTCAAGGCTTTACGTCCCCGTAAAGCTTCAACACAAACTAGGGTCACAAAAGCGGTACAGAGCACGCATCTGAGCCTTCCACTCCCATGTGCTTACCTGGAGGTTCCCATACTGCCAAAGAAAACTCACCCGAGTAATCGATCATCCTCGTAGGATCCACTCCTATCGATCCTCGATCCCCACTGGAACCCCCGTGAAAGACACCCCTTCGCCATCGTCCAGCTCCTCATGGTCGATGATATGCGAAGGGTCGAGCACGTATCTCCTCCGTTGAGATACGTGGAAGTCGTCGTGCTCCTGGTGCAACTACGGTGAATGGGTCAAGCGGTAAACCACCCCTCCTACCTGGATGAGGACCTAAGAAGGACCGCTGATCCTCGGAGATAACTTGCCACCTTGGCCACTTCTCCGTAAACCTCGTCGAGGTGAGACCCGTATAAGGACATGATCTTCATCCTCGAACTCCAGAGGTCTCCATTTTTGTTAGAACTGGAACACAAAACGACTTCTGCGACGAGGGTAAGGTTGAACAACTCAAGAGTGATCGGTCGCACCCTCCTGTGAAAGAGTTTATCCCGTGCTGCCTGGGGTTTCCTTTTCGCTGACCAAGGAAAACCAATCCCGATGTTTTCCTAAAACCATCAATTTGAGTATGAACAGTTATTGACCATTCCATACTCAAACTAACTTCGTAAGGCCTCGACAAAGCCACCAATAGATTCCAACCGGATCTCTCACCTCGAGGGTCTGACCACACTATCGGCGTAAGTGTGATTATCGAGCCTCCTACCAAGGCATCTTCAGACGTGAGGGTCAAGTACACGGCTTACCAGAAACTCTAGGTCTAAAACACGATTTTGGGAAGCAAGGAATGATTCATTTCGACGTCCGTTACTACAAAATCTAGTAGTGGACACAGACTGTCCCTTGAATAATTTCTAGAGCCATTGGGTTACACTCCTTGACTGCATGCAACCGTACTCTTCCTCCACCCTCCAGCTCCCTGATCCTGGTAGGAATAACTAAGGCGGGTGGTTGTACCATGTTAGGATGTACACCACCTAATACTTCTCTCCTAGCTCTGCCTCCACGTCTGCTGCTTCTTACTATCATCTCTCCTTTAATCTTCCTCTTCTTTAACATTTAACACACCCGAGTCTCTAAGACTGGCACCGGTTTCCTGTTTCTTACAGCACTGTGTAGTCTTCATCCGCTCTTGGATGACATGGCTCTTCTTTAGTCTCACAAGAGCTGCTATGATTTCTTCCTTTCTGATAAGAGAAATCTGGTCTCATCCCCTGGACTAACCACATTCATTGCCTAATACAGTCAATCCCAACATGAATGATGAATTCATGCCATGGATGACGTCGTAAGGCCTCGACGTAACTACCAAGAGATCCAACTGTCACTCTGCCTCCAAGGGTCGAGTCATACTGTCGGCATCAGTGTGAGGTCACTGGGTCTCCTCCAGTAGAAATCTCGAAGGTGAGGGTCAAGTCAACAGTCTTAACCAAGACAACTCAGTATCAACCAAAAAAAAGATTGGAAAGAAAACATCTCAATGATAGGTGTCTTTTTATTATTGCATCTCATAGTACAAGACAAGAATACAACAACAAAATGGAACTAGAAGTACAAGGGACATATCCATTAGTTCCTCTCCTGTCCACCTACATCCGGAGCTCTACTGCCTTTTCCACTGTTGGGATGCTGCTCAAGCACCATCCGCTGCTTCTGGCACGCCTAGATCTGTCCCCATCTTGGGTGCCCCGTACCACCAGTCCTAAAACCAGAGATCATCCAACTACTAGTCTGGTCCTCCTGGCCCTCTGCATCATCTGTCTACTGCCCACAGATGACTCGGCTACTGATCAAAAAACATGCGGCAAAAGCAGAAGTGCTTGTACATGCTCGGGTTGTAGAGCTACTGGCACAAACTCCATCCTGATGAAGGTCTCGAAGTCTTCCATGCAAAGGTCATCCCGTCGCAAAACTGAAACAAGTGGATCCACCACCTACCTGCTACTGCCTGAAGGAGGCTGGCAGAAATGATCACAATGAAGTCTTCTGGCGTCCCCACTAGCCTGAAGACTCTAATCATAGCCTCCAGCCAATCCTCAGCCGCCTGCGGGTCCATCCCTCCCTGGAACCTGGGTGGCCTCTAGCGCTGGAACTCGTGCAGTGCCCTCAAGCGACATGCACCCTCTGCTGCTGAGGCTGGTGGAATCGGTGGCCCAACGGGTAGTAGTACCACTAGTACCTCCGCTGGTGCCTCAACTGAAAAAGGGACCTGTACTGAGGCCACGTCGCTCGGCGGGCTGTCAGTACGAACCACTCTCGGGGCTCTAGCTGGTTGTCCGAGAAAAGGCATCCTGATAGAAACAACGTAACACGGTCAAACGATTATACCTGGTGAGATGACCTGGTTTGAGCTGTTTTAAGGGAAAACCTTTTAAAACACACACGCAATCAGTGTTTTCGTGCACAAAGTCGGAAATCAGTTTTCAGGGTCCTTGTTTATGGATACGTCGACCGCCCCACACCAACACTGGACTCCCTGAACTGAAAACCACACTCGGTACTCGTAGCAATATTGCTTCACAGAAAGAAACATCAGAGTTATAAGTTCTACGGTAGAACCGAAATCCTATGATACTAATTTGTAACGACCCGTCCTCGGGGCCCGTGCTGTGACTACCCCAAGACCGCCTTCCATAGGCCAGGGGCTGGCGACTAGCACCAAAGGCGTAAATCCCGATAACCTGGAAGGCATTGCCTTTATAAAAGTAAACAAACACCACAGAGTACAAGTGGATGTAAACACTAAGTACAACGAGAAGTGCTGAAAGGAAAATAGACCAGAATAAAAACCCAAAAGAAAGTAAAACTACAACTGAACAAAGTAAAATAGAAAAAGACAACAGCTAGAGGGACGGAAGCGGCTCCTGGGTCGTCGTCCTCGGATCCTACCTGAAGGGTAAGTACAAATGACGCAGCTACTAGATCGTCCACCACGGATCCTACCTGAAAGGTAGGTACAGATAGCGCAGCTCCTGGATCGACTGCCACGGATCCTACCTGAAGGGTAGGTACAGATATCCTCCTCAACGCTCTCGCCCATCAACCTCCTCTGGATACTGACTCGTCATGTAGTCCACCTCCGGGTACCGTCCAGTCCTCGAACACTTGGCCTCTGTCAGCACTGCCCGTCGTCTGCAACCAACACAACGAGGTGCGGGCATAGCTCATGCAGGGTTGAGTATAATGATACTCATTATGGACCCCGAGACCCTCAAGGTCTCACTAAACAAACAAGGATAACCACAAAGAAGATCTCAACAGATAACCTCTACTTAGGTATATGCCCATACATATACCTAAGTTATCAAGTACCCCATCTTTAATCATGAGGAAACACAAGGATTGTGAAATCAACGGATAACCACTACCCAGGTATATGCCCATACATATACCTAAGTTAGAAAGTGACCAATCTCAATCATGAGGTAAACACAAGGTCAAAAGTCTCAGCTCAAACCAGGATTTTCATTATTGAAACCGTAACTGCTGAAGAGCTCTGTCTCTGGAGTGTACAGTGGTCCTGTCACGACTCCGAGGTACTACTCACTAACATAAGACTGCTGAGGTACTCCTCCTGTCGAGTACCACGGGCCTGCCACCTCACACAGTAGTGCTTCCCGCAGGGGTCTGCCACTCAAACACAGTAGTGCTCCCCCATCATAGCCTACATAGATACTCCTCCTGTTAAGTACCGCGGGTCTGCCACCTCACATAGTAGTGCTCCTCTGCTATGGTTCTGCCACCTCACAAAGTAGTTCTCCCCACTGGGCTAGGAATTTCACTCCTAATCGAATCGGACAAGCACTCTTCAGGTCTCTACCAGCTACGCGGTCTCCGTACTCCGTACGTTCGTCTCTGCGAGGGTCCACTCCACGAGCTACAAGTCGATACTCCAAGTATCTCAAAGTCCCATGAAGAAGTATCTCAATGTACCGCCTCGTCATAGGGGTCTCAACGTAAAAGACGGCGCATCATTCGGACGCTCGGTCTGTGAGTTACCAGCCTTTTCGTCCCCGGGACCCGGTTGGTTTCGTGTCCGAAACAAACCGGTCGTATCTCAACTGTACCCCAAACTCTCATAGGGTATACTCATAGGGACCGTTTCACAATGTGATCACCAACGCCGCTGACGGTTCGTCAAACGGACATCCTGTTTGAAAGTTATCATCTTTTTCTGTTCCAGGGGCCCAGTTGGATTTCGGGTACAATCCAACCTGACCGCACTCCGTCAACATCCAAACCTCGAGCGGAGTAAGCCAAAAGATCCGTCTCACTTAGAGGAATCCATAAATGTCAATGGAACGTCAATCGGACGTCCAAAACTCAAGTTACAAGCGTTTCCACTCCGAGGGCCCAGTTTGTTTCGTGTACGAACCAACCCGGGTGAACCCAAAGTAATCCAAAACCTTGAATGCGATATACCAAAATGACCGTCTCGATCAAAGGATCGTGTTTCCACTGAAGAAGATTCATTTGGAGGCTTGTAGCTCAAGTTACGGGCATTTGACCCGGCTGGGCCCGGCCCGGCTCGGTCCTGCTCGGTCCGGCCCGACCGGCCGGCCGCGGCTCGACCAGTGTGGCCGATCCGAATCGCCGGCAGGGCACGCGGATCCCCCGCCCTTCGCCGCTAATTGAGGTCGTCGTTTCGCCGGCGGCGCGCCACCGTCGCCGGTCGCTGGTGCCTTCCGCGGACCAACGGACGCACTCCGGTTGTCCGTTCCTCCTGCCGTCATCGTCTATGGTCCCCCCGGGACCCCACCTTCACTGCGAAGGAATTCGAATGCCCAAACGGCCTGCTTCGTCATCGCCCGTCAAACCGCACGTCAAAAACGAAACGCGCCGTTTTCGTGGTTCTCCGGCGTGACGCGTTGGCGCCGCTGCCCCTTCGCCGTGGCCCGACTCCGTCCGCGGATGTCTTCAGGTTTCTCCGCCGTGACGCGACGGCATCACGCCTTTGTTTGTTTTTCACGATGCGACGTGACGGCGCCGCGCATTACTTGTCGTATGTTTCCGCGCGGTGCGATGGCACAACACCATTCCCGTTTCAATCCACAAATGAATCCATCATGAAATAAAGAGGAGGGTCGGCCGTGTTTGTGTGGTATGGCCCCCATCACGTTATTCGATATCAGAAGGTCATATTTCACGAAGTTCGTCAAGGCAATAAACATGAGCAATTTAAATAATAACCCTCAACATCAAACCACATGATCGAACGATCCGCGGATCAACCCGGTATTGGTTCGTCCGCGCTCGTCGTTCTTTTCTCAAAAGATATGAGAATTACAAAAAAATAAATTCCCCTACCTCGTGTCGTCCTTCTTTTGTTGACAAAGTCACGGGACGGTAGTGTCACTGTAGAACGATATCAATTCCACCGTCGTCGGAGTGAGCACCGTCGTCGATGGCGATGTTCCCCGTGGTGATGCCTCCTCCCTTGATGCGGAGAAAGAAGAATAGAATTCACTTCTTTGGTGCCTTCACGTTCTCCGTCAGAGGGTCGGTGTTCATCACATTCTCCGTCGAAGTCTCGACGTTCTTCAATGATGGTGATGGAGTTCTTCAAAACTAAGAGCATCATCTCTCAATATCCTCACTTAACCAAACAACCTGATAAAATAATCTCTCCCATTATTTTATTAACACATGCCAAGATTTTCAAATTCCAAAATTCAAATAACTTAATTAATTTAAGAAGTTGACCTCATTAATTAAAAGGTGTTGCCATGCACTTAAGAGGGGGAGAAGTTCAAGAGTTAAAGGGAGATTAAATGGGGGGTTAAAGGAGTGTTATAGGAATGTGAAAGGTTGGGGCTCATGTGGGACCCACCTTTCAAGTATCCACTCATGGGAAGTTGGTTTGTCATGGGCACCACCAACAACTTCTCATGGGATAGAATAACTCCCAAAGACATAAAATAAAATTGTTCACACAATTTTATTTATTTTAAACTAAAACCCCAAAAACAAAATCTCAACCCGCTTAAAACGCAATGGTGGTAAAGGTCCCCTAAAGCAATTACCGGAGTTGCGAGTTCATCGGTGCCATCAGATTTCAATTCCGAGAACCGGTTCAAAAGATATAAATTTCCACTCGCTCGTTCACTGAACGTACCTGAGCCAAACTTCAGAAGTTCATTCCAGGCACTCCGGGCCTCGGAACCAAGTGCCGTCAGAAACCGTGTTCTTGTAAAATTCCAAAGAAAATTAATTAAAAATTTTCCTTGAAATTTCCGGGTCTGTACAACATACATTGTAGTTATATACATTCATTGTGGGAAGACCATACACTTTATTGTTATTAATGATATATTGATGTAAAGATAGATTTACATGGCCTAATCATTTATGTAATAAAATATTATAACATTATATGATATTTAAACATTTTAAATTTTTTATAGTTAATTGACTAAAATTAATAAATAAATTTGATTTTTATATTTTGAAAAAATATGATGGAATTATCTTTAAAAAGTTACATTTATAATTTTAAAATTTTATATTGATATCATCATCCCAATACTGTGATATACTTATTGTATTTTTATTTATACCATCAATAAATAAAATATTAAAATTATAATAGATTTTGGAATTAAATTTGTTCGAAAACCTTTAATGTTACCCATTGAGTTATCATCAAATGTAACACTTCCAACATCGCATTTAATAAATGATATAAATTTAGAAATTTCACTAGTCATATGTCACCAATAATAATTTTTTATATACCACATATCCTTTTAAATTCAATTAAGAAATATTTCCTACAAAAGAATGTTTAAGAAGTCATTCAAAACCAAAAAAAACCTTGTTCCCAATTAGATTAGTGAATGTTTTTTTAAAAAAATTTATTTTAAAATTATTTTTAAATGGAATCCTATAGAAGTTGTTTTAGAGAAAAAATAATTGTTGTGACCAAGAGCCAATGGAAATCATATAGAACTATCATTTATATAATGGCCCATTATTTGTCATCAAATGTGTGTAAAACATGAAACATTTCTAGTTGTGAAATTGAAAATGTTCATAATCAGTTTTTAAAAAGATTAACAAATCCATGATTGGGTTTCTTTTCATTAATTTTTTAAACACGTTATTCTTACATATTTGATCATGTATTGGACCAAAGTGGACATTTATAGTTTAAATATTTAAATTTATTTTTTAATATTATGATATTATTGCAAAAAATATTTATTTATTTTTTTATGTTCCCTCATAATGGGAATGATAATCCATTATTTTATTATTCAAATGTTGAATAGATTCTAAGTCAATAGACAATTTTTCATTGGAGTATGAAAAAATGTTCCATAAATATTAATTTTAAAAAACTCATTCGATTGTCTTGTTATTAATATTATAAAATAATCTAAGAATCCTTTTAATTTTATGATTATATATATAAATTTATTTATAATAACCAATCTTAGTGGGATTAGAATCAGATTTAGAAATAATGGAAAAATGTGAATCATATAGATTTTTCAATGAAGCTATTAATCAAGAGATTGATAATTATTCTTCAACACCAATTTCATTATGGTAATCTGATTCTAAATTCTCTCTAAAACCCACTGATATTCATTTTATATTATATTTTTAATTTTTATATTATATTAATGTCATTATTATGACCTGAGAAATTATTTTTTCCCTTCTCTTTATTATTCTTTTGAAAAACAACTTTGGAACCACCATTAGAATTATAAATATCTTTTATTTTTTCATTATGATGATATTTAGCATTATATATAATGAATTATTGAGAATAAAAATTATTCTTCCTATATTTTCATTTTATTATATGATCTATGCCAACATACTGTCTTAATAATATTTTAGATATAGAGAAGTAAGCAGTTATTGTTGATTTACAATAAAATTTTTATTTTATTTTTCACAATGTGAAATAAAATTCAACAATAACGCATATGTAAATAAATTTACAATAAGATCATCTAATTTATTTACATGAAACTATTTCTTACTTAAAAAGATACCAATTTATTATTTAATTTAATTGGTAATGAATATAATACAATTTCAACCAAAATAATTTTTTTATCTATTTATCATATGTCATTCACAACTTTCACAAGATTCATAACTACATGAAACAATTGACAAAATTTTTATTCTTTCACCATTTTAGACTCTTGGTACATAGATTAAACTATTTCTTTGATTAGATTTTATAAGTCTATATAAAACACAATTACTAACTTACTGAATGATATCTATTTCATGTTCTAGTTTCATAGTAGATCAAATATTGTAGAAATTTAAACTAATTACAAATCATAAATGATTAATTACCTTGAAATTATAATTATATCTAATAGAATCATTAATATTAAATGATATAGGATCAAAATTCATCTATTTTATGGTTTCCAAATGATAATAGTTGGATGGATATTTATTTTTATTACAAATATGAAAGAATAAAAAGTTCTTCATGAACAAATTTGTTGAACCCTCTCCTAGATTGTTGAATTATTCCTATGATTGCTATTTTAATAATCACAAATCATCAATTACTTAATCCGGTTGGATTTCTCATAATCAAAATCTCTTAATGAATCTGTGTATATTGGTTGGATCATGTTTTTATCTCTTTGTTATTGATTTACAAGTATTCTGGAAGTCATCCATATCAAAGGACAACGGTCGCACCGATCCATATCAAAGGACAGATGTCTCACTGATGCTGATCGAATGAGTCACCGAAGATGTCCCACCAATGCTGATCGAATGAGTCACCGAAGATGTCCCACCGATGCTGATCGAATGAGTCACCGAAGATGTATCACCGATGCTGATGACCCACCGATCACTTGACACACTGATATTCATAAACAGTTGTTTGAATTTATTTATCTTTATTTAATCTAACCAATAGTCATATTAGGAATATTTTAAATGCTCTGTCATTTATTTAATTTGTGTTGTTGGTTGTCAGGAAACCGTACCTCGTACCTGCAAAAATAAATCATATCTTTTGCTGGAGCTTGTGCGTTAAATAAGAGATTCTTTCAAGCTAAAGTTGAGAGAGCGTGTGTGTTGCAAAAAGGAGTTGAACACAAGGAAGAATAAGCAGAGTTCTGAACAGAGCGTGAATGCAAAGAGATGACTGAACATACATGAGAAACTCTTTCATCAATGCTAACGAATGAAGAGCTGAGAACGAGATCATAAAACAAGAACTTCATCGACTACTTCTTCTCTATCTCGGAACCTGGAAGTCAAGGAAATAGATGATACTCTGTTTTCTAGACAGAAACCATAAGAGGACTCAGAGCGAATTCTGATCAATCAAAGGAGTCCAGAACTGCATGACAAATAACTAGAGCCATTTCTAAACTCTAACTATCTACTATGTGATGTATCCATTTACATATTGAGCAGTGTGTGTTATCTGTTCTGTTTTACACACACACACTGTCTCCTGTACTCTAACAGTAGGATTTGTAAATCCATACTCAGTACTCTTACATCTTTTATTTCCCACTGGGATAGTGGTAGCAGTCGTGTGACCTGGGCATCTGGTTGCTATTGTGTTTGTTCCCACAAATAACTATGGTAGAGGTCTTAGAACTGGACATCGGGTTGCTGTTGTTATCCCTGATCCAGGTTGTGGATCATCTCTTTATAAAAGCTTTTGAGAGGACTAAGTCTAGGCTTGAGACTGAACCCCTTGGTTAAATCTGATGTGTTATATCATTCAAAGTTATTCTTTTATTCTGCTGCTAATCACTTTAAAACCAAAACTTTTTTAAAGTCACTTTGATAATTAAATTCCCAAGTGTTTATATTAGTTGTAAATCAATAAGTTGGTTTAAAAAGTTAATCAACCTTTCAGTTTTGATTAACTGGGAAATAATCAATCCCTCGAGAACCCAACCGAACCCTTACTTTTATATAAATTCACTACAGTTTAATTCAGTATTTTATTTGGGGGTTTTTATGAAAATGATTTTAAAACATAAATTTTGAATGGAACTCAATTCACCCCCCTCTTGAGTATCCACTCCGACCAATAATTGGTATCAGAGGATTTGGTTAATTTAAAATATATTCTAATGTACTCTATTTTTCAAGTGTGATTTAATTTGTGTCTTAATGTTCTTAAAATTTCTGTTATTTCTAAATTTTTATCTCTTTAAAATCTTTGCCTTAAGTAAGATATCATGGATAATAGAGTTGAAGGTGTTGCTACCAATAGACCAACATTTTTCAATGGCACTAACTATGCTCAGTGGAAAATCAGGATGAAAATTCACTTAGAAAGCATGGGTTTTGATATTTGGACTACTATAGAATCTGAATATAAAATTCCTACTACTGTTAGAACTACTTGGAATGAAGCTACTAAGACAACCTACAATTATAATTGTAAAGCTATGAATTATTTATATTGTGCTCTAGGATATAAGGAATTTAATAATATATCTTCCTGTAAAACTGCATATGAGATTTGGGATTCCATAGCTGTTTCTCATAAAGGAACAACTAATGTTAAGGAGATGAGATTGAACACTTCTACTATTAAGTATGATAATTTTAAGATGAAGCCTGATGAACCCATTTCTGATATGTATCTAAGGATCAATGAAATTGTCAATAAAATGACTTCTCTGGGAAAGGATGTTCCATCAAAGGAACAAATCATGAGAATTTTGAGATGTCTACCTGAAAGATGGAGAAGAACCATTGTATCCATTAAAGAATCATGTGACATTGGTGAAATACCAGTCAAGGAAGTAATTGGAAAGTTGATGATGTATGAAGAATTCAAAGTGAACAAAGAAGAAGATGATGAACCTAGAAGGAAGTCTGTTGCCTTCAAAACTACAACCTCAAAGAATATGGATAAGGAAATGACTTTAAGCTATTAATGAAAGTTCAAGCTGAGAGGATAGTGAGAGTGACTCTGATAGTGATGTTGAGATTGCTCACATTGCTAGAAAGTTTAATAAATTTTATAGGAAGAAGAAGTTTTTCGGAAAGTCAAACTATAATGGAAAGTATGACAACAAGGGACATTTGAGAAAGTATTGGATGAAATCTAACAAATCAGATGAAGTTGTCTGTTATGAGTGCAAAAGGAAGGGACACGTAAAAGCAGATTTTCCCAAGCTAAAATACAATAAAAAGTATGAATACAAGGATAAAAAGTATAAAAAAGCCATGAAGGCTACTTGGAGTGCTTCTGAGGATAGTTCTAGTGAATCTGAAGTTTCTGAAACTGAACACAGAAACAAGGCAAACATGTGTTTTATGGAAAATGCTTCTGAGGTAACATCAGAAACTCCTGCTTCTAATTCATATTATTCGGGAGATGATTCTGAATGTGATAACATGACTAAATCTGAACTGTTTGAATATTGTGATATGTTAGAAGAAACCTGTAATGAACTGAAAGACAAATACAAAGGTTTAAAGAAACAGTATACTTTAACTGTTAAACATAAATCTGATCTTGATATTGAAATGGAAAATAATTCTCAGTTGTTTAAATAGTACACTGAACTAAAATTATCCAATGAGCAACTCAAGAAATACTTAGAGAAATTTACAAATGGTAAAGATACTCTTACTCAGCTTCTAGGAAATAAAATATCACCTAGATACACTACTGGTATAGGATACCAACCTGGACAAAGGAAGATTACCAAAACTAGATTCATTCCTAAATCTGGATAGAATGTATCTATCTCTTGAACTTCATATGCTTCAATGAGTTATAATCATAGTTATGTATCTAATAAGATTTATCTTTCCAAATCTGTTGATTCTAGAAATTCTATGAGACCTATTAGACAAATATGGGTACCTAATGTACTATTGGATAACCTGTCTGGACCCAAGAAGATCTGGGTACCAAAATCATTTCCTATTGAAATCTGTTTTGTAGGGAACTTGTATAAAGAGCTCATGTAAAAAGACCTGGTACATGGACATTGGATGTTCAAGACATATGTCAGGAGACTTATCATGATTTAAAATCATAGTCAGAGTTGATGGAGGTTTTGTCACCTTTGGTGATAATTATAAAGTGAAAATCATCGTCTTAGGCCAGATTGGTAACACTGACTCAGTACTAATTTCTAAAGTTTTATTTGTTGATGGACTTAAATACAATTTGTTAGGTATTTCTCAGTTATGTGATGATGGTTTTTGGTTAAATTTTAAAATTATTCTTGCAATGTTTTTAACTCTAAAAATGTTTTAGTGTTTTCTGCTTTAAGAAGTTAAAACGTTTATGCTGTCGATTTAAATTCTTTAGCTAAGAAAAATATTACATGTTTAAATGATTTTCATAAAGAGTCTTGGATTTTGCACAGAAGATGAGGACATTGAAATGTGAATTTACATAGAAAGATTTCTAGAAAAAACATAGTTAGAGACCCACCCAAACATTAATTTCCAGCAGACAAAGTTTGTAATCCCTGTCAAAAGGGAAGGAAACATAAAGTATCTTCTAAATCAAAGAAAGAAGTGTCAACTTCTCAACCTCTCGAGTTGTTCCACATGGATTTATTTGGACATTCTAGAGTTTCTAGTTTAAATGGGAAGCATTATTTCTATGTTCTTGAAGATGACTTTTCTAGATATACTTGGGTATACTTTCTAGCTCACAAAAGTGAATCTTGTACTTACATTGTCAAATATTCCAAGTCTATAGAGAACCTTAGTTGACTTAAGATTAAAACGCTTAGAAGTGATCATGGTCGTGAGTTTTAAAATCATAAGTTTGAATCTTAAAGCTCACACAGTGGCTATAGTCACAATTTTTCTGCCCATAGGACACCACAACAGAATGGTGTAGTAGAAAGGAGGAATAGAACCCTGCAAGAAATTGCTAGAACTATGCTTAATGAGTATGACCTACCTGTTTACTTTTGGGCAGAAGCTGTAAATATAGCTTGTTATGTTATTAATAGAGTCTTGATCAGACCTGTTCTTAAGAGGACCCCTTATGAGTTACGGAACCATCAGAAACCTAAGGTTAACTACTTCAATGTTTTTGGATGCAAAGCCTTTATTCATAAAACTAAAGATAATATTGATAAGTTTGCATCCACGAGTGATGAAGGAATTTTTCTAGGTTATCATCTTCCAGTAAAACCTATAGAGTTTTCAGTAAGAGAACCAAATGTGTGAACGAATCTTTTCACATCAAATTTGATGAAACTGATCCACATGAACCTAAGACCTCTCTTGAAAATCTTGAAGATGATCTCTCTGGTTTGAACCTTAATGATAAAAACAGTGGACCTGTAGTTAAAACATCTAGTTCTGGAAATTTTCTAGACCCAACTTTTGTTGAACCTCAACCTATAGATGAACCTGAAATCTCGAGCCCTACCATCTCTAGAACAACTAGAATTCTGAAGAATCGTCCTTTAGATGCTCTTGTAGGAAATCTTGATAGAGGGACATAGACTTGAGATTCTCTTAGAAATCAAGTTGAACATCAAGCCTTCTTGTCACAGCTAGAACCTAAAAATATCAATGATGCTATCAATGATGAATTTTGGATAATGGATATACAAGAGGAACTAAATCAATTTGAAAGAAACAAAGTATTAAAATTAGTAGAAAGACCTAAGGAAACTATCACCATAGGCAAAAAATGGGTGTTTATAAACAAAGTTGATGAATCTGGAAACATCATTAGAAATAAATCTAGGCTAGTTGCACAAGGTTACAATCAAGAAGAAGGAATTGACTATGAGGAAACCTTTGCATCTGTAGCTAGATTAGAGGCCATTAGAATCTTACTTGCTTATGCATCACATCTAAATTTCAAGTTATGTCAAATGGATGTGAAAAGTGATTTTCTAAATGGTTTTAATGTTGAATATGTTTTTGTAGAACAACCACCTGGTTTTTCAGATCCTCATTTTCAAAATCATGTTTTTAAACTTTCTAAAGCTTTATATGGTTTAAAACAAGCTCCAAGAGCTTGGTACGAAAGACTCTCAAACTATCTTATTTCAAAAGGATTTACAAAAGGAATAGCAGATCCCACTATTTTTATAAAAATAATTTCAAAATATGTGTTAATAGTATAAATATATATTGATGATATTATTTTTGTATCTTCTAAATAAATTTTATGTACTGAATTTTCACAGTTTATGCAAAATGAGTTTGAAATGAGCTTAATGGGAGAGCTTAAGTATTTTCTTGGTTTTCAAATTTTTCAAACCAAATATGGAACTATTCTAAATTAAATTAAATATACTAAGGTTTTATTAAAACGTTTTGGATTGGATAGTATTAAGGAACATGATATACCTATCAGTACCACCTATAAATTGGATATAGATGGAACTGGTAAACCATTAGATAAAACTAATTACAAAGGTATGATTGGGAATTTACTTTATATTACTGCTAGTTGACCGGATATTATGTTTAGTGTGTGTATGTGTGCTAGATTTCAAGCTAATCCTAAAGAATCACACTTACTGGCTATTAAATGGATTTTTAAATATCATAAGTATACAGTGAATTTAAGATTGTTTTATCCAAAAGGACAATCATTTGACCTAACTAGTTATTCAGATGCTGACTTTGCTGGATGCAAGTTAGATAGGAAAATCACATCTGGAACATGTCATTTACATGGAAAATCACTAGTATCATGGTGTAGTAAGAAACAGAACTCAGTTGCATTGTCTACTGCTGAAGTAGAATACATCACTGCTGGTTGTTGCTGTGCACAGATTCTGTGGATGAAACACACCTTATTAGACTATCGATTTGATTTTAAACAAGTTTCAATTAACTATGACAATACTAGTGTGATCAACATATCTAAGAACCATGTGTCTCACTCTAGAACTAAGCACATTGATATCAGACATCACTTTCTAAGAGATCATTATCAAAAAGGTGATATTTCTCTAGAATTTATTAGTTCTGAACATCAATTTGCTGATATTTTTACAAAACCTTTATGCTCTGAAAGAATGAATTTTATTAAACAAGAATTGTGTATGATTGATCTGTGAAACTGATCTATGAAACCGATCTGTGAAACTGATCTGTGAAACGGATCTGTGAAACTGATCTGTGAAACTGATCTGTGAAACCTAACTGTGAAACCGATCTGTGAAACTGATCTGTGAAACCGATCTGTGAAACAGATATGTGAAACTGATCTGTGAAACCGATTTGTGAAACCGATCTGTGAAACCGATATGTAAAACTGATCTGTGAAACTGATATGTGAAACTAATATGTGAAACCAATCTATGAAACCGATCTGTGAAACCGATCTGTGAAACCGATCTGTGAAACTGATCTATGAAACTAATCTGTGAAACCGATCTGTGAAACTGATCTGTGAAACCGATCTGTGAAACTGATCTGTGAAACAGATCTGTCAAACTGATCTGTGAAACCGATCTGTGAAACTAATCTGTGAAACTGATCTGTGAAACCGATCTGTGAAACTGATCTTTGAAATCGATCTGTGAAACCGATCTGTGAAACTGATCTGTGAAACCGATCTGTGAAACTGATATGTGAAACTGATCTGTGAAACCGATCTGTGAAACCGATCTGTGAAACTGATCTGTCTTTATATTACTTTCTATTTTGTGATTAATTAACTACTTTTATCATTATTATGGGAACCCTAAATGATGAAATAAATGATACTCGGCTATTCCTATTCCCGAAACCATTGACCTTTCATTTCTTTCCCATCAAACCTTATTTTCTCTCTTCTCCTCCACTTCGAACCTTCGAACTCCTGCTTTCCCAATAATCATCAAATGGCTAAGCAGAAGAGACCTAGCAAAGGATCAGAAAGTACTGAACCTTCAAAGCGTGCTCGAGGTGAGTCGAGTAGTACTACTCAATGATCAGTAAACCAAAACCTGGAAACTCGGATTGTTGCTGTAGAAAAGGAAGTCAGCTCCACCAAGATTTTGACAAGTAAGTCGCTATTGTTACAAGTTTTAGATTCACAAGGATGGAAAGCCTGGTTCTCAGACAACACTCGTGTATACTACCCAAAGCTAGTGCATGAGTTTTATATAAATCTTCATGTTACTTTAGATGTTGTCGAGGCTGCCAGAATGTCTTTGGTAGTGAAAGGAAAGAAAATATCTTTTTCGCCAAAACAATGGGCTGAATGTTTGAATGTACCCCAT
The DNA here is from genome assembly GCA_963277665.1 of Viscum album. Taxonomy (NCBI): domain Eukaryota; kingdom Viridiplantae; phylum Streptophyta; class Magnoliopsida; order Santalales; family Viscaceae; genus Viscum; species Viscum album. The sequence goes on from OY728136.1 coordinate 138,135,599, forward strand.
GAGGGTCGGTATGAGGATTATGCTGGAAACATTCCTCCTACCACCGAGTATTTCTCTTATGATTTAGCATTAGAGATTTTGACTGGAAATAGAGAATCATGGAGAATCATAGTATCAGAGCTGGACGGTGAATGTAGGCTTCTCTTTAAGTTTATTCAGCACCAAATTTGCTCCAGGAAAGGAGATTTTGCTGCTGTAAGATTCCAGGATGTTTTTCTGCTGTTTTTATTAAAGACCCATGAGAAGATCAATTTGTGTAGATATCTAATGGTTCACATAGATAGAATGGTGAAACCTTCTAAGAAAGCCACTGCCCTGTTCTATCCCAAAATGATCTCTGCTATGTTAAAAAGTTTGGAATGTGTTGATGAAGCTGATGAGATAGCTGAATCTAATAGTGATTTTTGTATTACTAATGAAATTTGTAAATAGATGAAAATAAACTGGAACCCATGGAAAAATGTTGGGTTGCTGATGAGGACAAGTTGTATGAATCCTACAATCCCGCTGATCATGGAAAGAGGCCGAAGTGTTTGAGAGACCCTGGTTTGAAATCGGATGAGAAACCAATTTATTCTGATGACGAAGAAGAAGTAAATGTTGAAAGGAATAAAGACTCTGATGATTCTGGTAAACAAGGGATGGAAGATGATGAAACAGAAGAAGGAAGTATGTCACCTCCTGATTATAGGAGTGATCCTGATACTGTGAGTCCTAAGAGACAAATAGACTTTGGACCTTCCAGTCCACCTTTACCCTTACCTGAATCAGAACCAGTTCTTGGTGATGAAGAAGCTAGTGACACTAAAGTATATGATAGTGACGTTTCTGTGAAGAATGGAAATGAGAATGGAGATGATGATGATGATAATAATGATTATGATGGTGATAACCGACCAGTGGATGGACTTGTTGTACCTCCAACAGAAACACATCAAACTGTATCAGAAACAGATGCCAATGGCAAGAGAGAATCTCTTAAAAACAGTGGAAAAGCAAGTTATGATAAAATGAAATATACTCTGTGTGCTGCTTTCTGGGATGATTACCCTGGTTTTGCTGTTATGGGTTTAGAGTATTCTGAGGAAGAAGAAGAATCAGAATCTACTGCGGTTATGATGGAAAGCCAACCAGTTGGGGCAAGGTCTGCTCATGTTGTTGATGCTGCTGGTGCTCATCTACCTAGATCTATTGTCTCTTAGTCTGATTTTGAAATGTTAAAAAGGGAATTTCTTACTGCTGTGAGAGACACAGTCAGAGAAGAAATTTCAAAGGCTATTACACCAGACCTGGCCAATACTGTTGAGTTTATTGGCAGACACATAGCCTCTCTAAATCAGATTCTAAAGGATCTACAATCTGGGTTAGTTTCTGTATCCAACGAATATAGATCCACCATCTCTAGTATGATGGAAGTGTTGTGAAATCTGATTGAACATCTTAAGAAGTCTGATCTGAGAAAGTTGAAGGCTGAGATAACTCAGATAGTTGCTCAAGCCAGTACATCCAAAGTAACCAATATCACTACTCGTGAGCTAGAGGCTCTGAAGCAGTTTGTGCATGATGAATTGGCCGTCATTAGGCAAGTTCTTGATTTGGAATCGTAGAGGAAGATGAAGGAGCACAATGATCACATTAATAAGATGGTAAAAGTATATTCAGCAGATGCCATTAAAGCTCAGATAGAAATCATGGAAAATGTTGATCACTACCTTTCAAAAATATATACCAAGCATGAGATGACCGCAAATATCAATGTGCTCGCTGAAAAGCTGAGACTACCTCCAGTCACTCAAGATTTCAAAACTCAAGTTCGACAATTGCAAGATTTTACTCCAACATTGGAACGGTTCTTGGAAAATAAGGATGATTTTGAGAAGGATATGCAGTATGGTGCAGAAATTATTCAGAATTTCATAAATATTTTGAAGCCTTATCTGAGTGCACAGGCCACTACCATTGTGCTTCCTACTGCTGACCCTCTCGGTGCCTCTGATGTTGCTCCAAATCAGATCTCTGTTGCTCAAGCTCTCTCACATCTTCGACTAGTTCCTCTGCAATCTTCTCAACCAGCTCCTACAGCTCCACAGAAAATTCCGATGGCACCCTCTCCACCAACCTCCAGAATCGTTTTACCACCGTTTCAAATTCGCCCAGTTCAACCTACCTCCAAACTTTCCAACTTACCAACTATTGATCTGTCCGACAAGGGAAAAGCCCCATTACACCCCCGGTAATAGTTGTGTGTTGTTGTAGATAGGGTGAACCCTGTTGTGATTGTACTATGATGTCCTATGAACTTTATTCTCTTTTCTTTTTATTCTCACTGCTGTTGTCTTTTAATCTCTTCTTTATCTACTTTCCCTCCTTTTTGATTATCCCAAAGGGGGAGAAATCTGTATATCTAAGGATCCACGGGAGATATGGGGGAGATGGGAGAAATCTATATCTCTGTATATCTATGGATCTATGGGAGATATGGGGGAGATTTATATCTTTGTATGGAAATGCTTGCATAAGTATTTAACAGGCATAATTTCAGGGGGGGGATTTATATCTCATTGTGTTTTTATTCTTATTATTCCTTATTATTGATGATATCTTATATTTATCAATGTCTAATATTTGTGATTGGATAAGAGTTGTGATTATCAATAAGGGGGAGATTGTTGAACCCTCTGGAAGATTTTGAATTCTTCCTATGATTGCTGTTTTAATAATCACAAATCATCAATTACTTAATCCGGTTGGATTTCTCATAATCAAAATATCTTAATGAATCTGTGTATATTGGTTGGATAATGTTTTTATCTCTTTGTTATTGATTTACAAGTATTCTGGAAGTAATCCATATCAATGGACAACGGTCGCACCGATCCATATCAAAGGATAGATGTCTCACCGATGCTAATCGAATGAGTCACCGAAGATGTCTCACTGATGCTGATGGAATGATTCACCGAAGATGTCTCACCGATGCTGATCGAATGAGTCACCGAAGATGTCTCACTGATTCTAATCGAATGAGTCACTGAAGATGTCTCACCGATGTTGATCGAATGAGTCACCGAAGATGTCTCACCGATGCTGATCGAATGAGTCACCGAAGATGTCTCACCGATGTTGATGTCCCACCGATCACTTGACACACTGATAGTCATAAACAGCTATTTGAATTTATTTATCTTTATTTAATCTAACCAATGGTCATATTATTAATATTTTAAATGCTCTGTCATTTATTTAATGTGTGTTGTTGGTTGTCAAGAAACCGTACCTCATACCTGCAAAAAAATCATATCTTTTTTCAGAGCTCGTGCGTTAAATAAGAGATTCTTTCAAGATGAAGATGAGAGAGCACGTGTGTTGAAAAAAGGTGTTGAACACAAGGACGAATATGCAGAGTGCTGAACAGGGCGTGAATGAAAAGAGACAACTGAACTTACACGAGGAACTCTTTCATCAATGCTAACGAATGAAGAGCTGAAAATGAGATCATAAAACAAGAACTTCATCGACTACTTCTTCTCTATCTCTGAACCTGGAAGTCAAGGAAACAGACGATACTCTGTTTTCCAGACAGAAACCAGAAGAGGACTCAGAGCAAATTATGATCAATCAAAGAGTCCAGAACTGCACAAAAAATCACTAGATCCATTTCTAAACTCTAACTATCTGCCCTGTGATTTATCATTTTACATATTGAGTAGTGTGTGTTATCTGTTCTGTTTTACACACACACTGTCTCATGTACTCTAACTGGAGGATTTTTAAATCCTCACTCAATAATCATACATATTTTATTTCCCACTGGGATAGTGGTAGAGGTCGTGTGACCTGGGCAGCTGGTTGTTGTTGTGTTTGTTCCCACAAATAACTGTGGTAGAGGTCTTGGACCTGGACAACTGGTTGCTATTGTTATCCCCGATCCAGGGTGTGGATCATCTCCTTATAAAAGCATTTTAGAGGACTAAGTCTCGGCTTGCGACTGAAACTCTTGGTTATATCTGTTGTGTTATATCTTTCAAAGTTATTCTTTTATTCCGCTGCTAATCACTTTAAAACCACAACTATTTTAAAGTCACTTTGATAATTAAATTCACAAGTGTTTATATCAGTTGTAAATCAATAAGATGGTTTCAAAAGTTAATCAACCTTTCTGTTTTGATTAACTGGGAAATAATCAATCCCCCAAGAACCCAACCGAACCCTTACTTTGATAAATATTCACTACAATTTAATTCAGTATTTTATTTGGGGGTTTTAATGTCAATGTTTTTAAAATAGAAATTTTGAATGGAACTCAATTACCCCGCCCCCTATTGAGTATCCACTCCGAACAACAAAATTTATTTCTAAATCTATGATGAATTTGTATTTAGACCATTATTTATCATTCACATTAGATGATGAAGATGATTAATAATCATATGAATAAATTACTATATATGTAAATTATAAATAAAATAAAAATAAACATTGAACATGATAATATTTGTTAATTAATAGAAATATTAACATATTAAATTATAGAATTTGAAGTCTTATACAAAAGATTATTGAAAAATATATCCTAGTATCAATTAATGGCGATCTTAAACTACATATAATAATAATGTAGAAATTTACAAGCTTTGTAATTTTTTACCAAATATAATGTCAAGTATATATAATTTTAAAAATATCACAGGGAAATTGAAACATAATCATATATCTAATGATATATATTTCACTCATGAAAGTGGTGTTTTATTAAAACTATTTTTTTCCAAAAATCAATCCTTCATATGTTTTATTAAAAATATAATTTCATAGTTCAAACATAATTACATTAAAATGTTGTAGTTATTTGAAATACATAAGTCTTATATTTATATATAACTCACAATTTTATAGCACCATAGTGTTTTAATGGTATCTGTTGAAAATGTTTTATTTTTGTACATTAGTGGACGCATGAATATTTGGAAACCAAACGTTTAGCCTCGTTGTTGTTGGAATAAATAATGAGTAACATAAAATGAATCAGATGTTATCAATACAGATATATCTCTATAAGTAAAATAGTATAAAATCATATCTTTCAAAACATATAGAATGTGAATCATTCACATGTAATATTAAAAGAAAACAAACTTGCATAAATTATTGGTAGTGATGATGTTTATTTCCTCAGTAGGTATTTAGTTTCATTAACTAATTATTTTTTTAGACTTTTATTGGTCTTTTTTAGCAAAAGGAAATTATTTAATAAGGAATCCTCAATTAACCTTGGTAAGGATAAACGAACCACTAAATGTTCATAAAGAAATAACATATTTTCTATTGATATTAATTATAATGATTACATTATAAAGGTAAAAAAAATTGCTTCCTAAATTTCATTAAACATGGAAGGATTAAGGATAATTTTCTTATTTATCCAACTACATTAAGAAATTGCAATGTTATGGAACATAGCTTAGATTTCTAGTAAATGAATAGTGATGGGTTTATAAGAACAAATGTATAATTCATCCTAAAAATTTGGCCCATTCCAATATGGTATGTAACGCAAGTAATGAAAAAAAAATTGATGAAGAATAAAAATTCATACCATAACACATATTGGAAATGTATATTTTTGGTACAATAAAAAATATAATTATTTGATTAAAATTTGATTTTTACGTCATGGATAATGATTACAGTAAAATAACTTGGGATTATATTATATATCTCAAATTGTGAGCACACTCAGTTTTAAATTTTTCCTTATTTGGATTGAAATGATAAATGTATCATTATATTAATTATCCAAAGTGATCATAGTTTATATTTTCTCAATTTTATTATTGAAAATATTTATATTAAACATATAATTACATATAAACTCTCACCACCATGAACTCCATAGAAAAATGGGGTTGTTGAATGAAAAATGTAATACATGAAAATATTTGTCGAACATTGATATGTGAATAATTCTATCACTTGTATATTTAGTGATAATCCAATGGTACTAATTTTATATAATATTTTATTTTACATTATATGGGTTTGATAAAACATATTTCGAATTGAAGGCTTATAAGATTCCCAATCATCGTTAGCATAATTATTTGGATACAATATATTTATATTAATTAATAAAGGTAATTTACAATAAAAATTATAAAAGATTATAATTGTATATTTATTTCAACCTCTATATTTAAAAACATGTATCCTATATTCAATAAATGGATAAATATTTTAGTAGAAACATTTAATTTCATGTTTGATGAAATTGGTAATTTTTGAATTTAAAACAATTATATTATTAAATTAATATTGATTTTATTTAAGATGTTATTATTATATTATTATCAGAAGATAAATCCCATACATTGAAGATTAATATAATAAAATATAGAGTATTTGTATATTGATTAAGGGTAGTTATCCATTAACCAATTTAGAAACAATAGTCTCATTTACCTAGATATGCATCAGTAAAATGAAATCATACAGTTGATATTATATTTACTGATATAATCAACAAGTTAGAACCTAGTTTTCATTAAGAAACAATTGTATTACCCTAGCACTACTATTAAAATTTCAACCTAAAATGAAATATTATAAATTAGGGAAGAGATATGGGTATTTTTATATTCAATAAGAGCTTAATCAATTCAAACATTAAATAATTTCAACCTCGGTTGAGTTCCCTATATATCATCCAGTTATTGGAGTATAACGTGTCTTCAAAAATATGCGTTATGAAGATGGAACTATTTTATTGAATAATCATACTAGTTAGTAATGATTATAATTCAAAAATAGGTAATATATTATGGGAAAACTAGTTCATTAGTCTCAAGGTTCCATTTCATACTAATTTTACATGGTTTTACTCCTCACCTTAATTTTGATCTATTTCTAAAGGATATATAGAGTACCTTCTTTAATTAATATATTCTGGTTTATGGTTGTAACATCCCCTGATTTATAACTCTATCACATAGCCTAAGGGGTTGTATATGAGGCCTTATGATTTCCCCTCATATACCATAGGCTGATAACTAGTAGCTGGGGTTTGATATGTATTGTGGGAAGACTATACTTTATGGAATGAGGTTCCATAGTAGTAGAAATAAGCTATATAAATAAATGAAATCAGACTAATAGTAATAGTAGAAACCTTATAATGCAAATCGAAATTTGAAAAAGAAACCAATATACTAAAAAGGAAGTTATATGTAATGAAAGGATGATATGTATCTTATTGTAAATAAAAAAATATTACTATAAAAGAGTATTCTAGCATATGATAGACTTAAAGAAATCTAGTCCCAATCCCACTGTCATAATTATCTCTTAAACCTAGTCCATCCAATAATACAAATGGTGAGTAACAAGGTCACTTTGTGGGCGATAAATATTTTAAATTTTATATATGTGATTATATATCATGTGATCTGTGGGAATGGGTAAGGTTGTGTGTGTGATTAGGAATGAAACAACTTAAGGTATTAATTTTATTTGATTAATTATTAGGTTTAGTATCATGTTGGTCATGAATATCTATGTTATTTATGTATTTTTTGGCATTGTAGGTGTCTTTTATTAATTAATATAATGCTTTAACTTATTGTAATAAGTTGTTTATAGTTATTTTATGCTTGATGCAATTACATGGTAAAAAGGAAACTGTTACCCCTATGAATATGGGTGATGCGGTACACTAACATGATTAATGGTTATATTACATTCATTAAACGTGGGATTATATTGGTTCCCTATGTTATTGTTGTATGTAGTTAGTAATTCCACTGACTATGGGGATAATCTCGTTGGGGTTAAATTTACACAAATTGTGGTCCCAAAGGTGGTGTTGACAAATGGGTGTTTGTAAAAATTCACCAAATGTGAGATGTCTGGTGTTTTATTGATAAATATCATACAATAGGTGGTAAAAGACATAGGTGGCCAAAATAATTGACGGGTGATATAAATCACCTATTGAGGAGATAATTCTCACCGTGCGTGTGTAATGTCTTAGGGATGATTAGGTATACCATATAATGGATGTTTTCTTTCATTGTTATTGATGTTGTCTCTATTTATATGTTATCTCTGGTATAATAATACTTGAATATTAGAGGAGGGTTTGGATATTGTGGTTTTGTAATGCCTTGATCACCAAGAGTCCATCATGATGAAGTTGATGTTTTTAACTGTTATAATACATGGGGTGTTGAATTTCTCTCCCTCAAGGTGTGTTTAGACCATCAAGGTAATATTAATGTCTATTATTTAACAATGTAGGTAGTGATATCACTCATAGATGGTTGATCATAGATTTATTTGTTCATATTGACAACATTGACTACAATAAATTACTTTTTTTATACAGTTGAATATTTATCGATATTATCTAGGGGAATCATTATGGGTGACCTATTTATTTTATACTGAAACCATGATGAGTAGCTCCAAAACATGTTAATGATTTTTGTGTCGTGTAATAAAAATAAAATAATTATTTATGATTTATATATAGATGAGTAGTTGTGTATGTGATCTATAATGGGATATTAGTTGATTTTTAAGGTAGGATTATTTTGAAACTTGATACCACACCACTGTTTTTTCATTTTCAATTTTGGAAAAATTTATATCCAATCGGCCTATTGGTAATATAAGTTATTTTTTAACTTGAGTGGAATTTTAAATATTTAATTTCTATACCTTATGTTATATTTAGTATTGTAATATTGATTTTTTATGCATTAACTATAAATTTATTTTGTAATTGTTATAATTGAATTAATTTAATGGTAATATTAATTCAACTATCACCTCTGTGATTATTTTTTCTATTTAGTAACACCATGTATTTAGGGAGGAATTAACGAGGTTATTTTTTATTCAGGTCATGTAATTTTTGAGAGAGTTGATTGTGTGATGATACAAAAAAAATTAATATAAATAACAAAAAGTGTTTCTTATATTGTGACATCGTGTTATTTATTTTAGAAATGTGGGATATAGTGGATGGAGAACTAAGGTCATGTAGAGAGTTGGTATGAATGGTTTTGTGTGTTCTTTTCCATTTAATATTAGGTTAAAGTCTCTATTTTTATGGGAAGTGATATTTATTTGTCATTTTTTGAAATTAAATTTGAATGATTTTAAAAATTTGCATCCATAAAATCTACTCAGTAACCAAACGATGACCCGAATATAGTGAAATTAAAACTGTGTATGTTGAATCCACTATGTCTGAACAAACCTTTCAGATATGAAATGAATGAGCTAATTCAAAAAAATAAGTGTATTAATTGATTAAAAATTTATAAAATAAAGAAACATGGAGCTTTGGAACTATTTCAGAATGGCTCTAATCATGACTCACAACCATTTCCACCATAACCATATAACCATGGTAATACATAACCTACCTCGTTGCCATGTCATAATGTATATTTGCATGTCCCCCAATCAGTCCAACCAAAATACAATCATTATAGTATATAAAATCCTTGGGCCTGAATAGATATTAATCATCGCAGCATGTTTTATGACATAGACCAATATATATTCATATCCGTAGATTCCATAGTATAGCCCTATATAAAATAATATCATCATGTGCTGGGGATTAGACAAGTATACAATCATCAAACCATGAATTGGGGAATAGCCAAGTATATAAATGTATAATCATGTTTTAAGGAATATCCATGTATATAATAAATAAATATTATGACAAATGTTCATATCAAAACAGCAGGTATATCACAATATAACAACATAAAACTAAATAGGTATATATTTTAATTACCATTTGTTAGTAAATTTACCCATCAATAAAATTTTTCAATTTAATCTATTTTCCATAGTTAATATTTATCCTAAAATTACCTGAATCACGTTTCTGGCTCTAATAATATGTATGTCAGTGATAATAAATTTTATTAATGGTTATTTGACCCAATGGGTTTCCACAATCTAGGTCACATAATCAACTGAATCCAAAGGTATCCAAAAAATATTCCATCATATAATTATCATAATTCAATTAAATATATTAATTATTCCACAAATGCTTCAGCATAATCACAATATTTCGTATACATAGAAATTTGAAATCAGATAGTTGGGATATGATTTATTCCCCTACATTTAACCAGAAAAAAACCCAATCAATTCAATGATAAACAATAATAAATACAATGGGACATAATAAACCAAGATGAACATATTTAAAAACTGATGAAGACCAAAACAAACAATTTCCATGATCAATAGATTACAACATAATAATCATACAACAATGTAGGAGTAGAGGAATCCAATAAAACAATTATAGGAATTAATCACACAAACTGGATGTCCAGAAGAGAGCAAAGAGGACAAATATTTCATGGATGATCACCCTAGTTTGAGTGCAGGAATGTTTCATGTGGGTGAGTAAATAAAATCTGGTGCATTTTACATTTAAAACCCTTTATGAAAAATTATACACCATGTAATTCAGAAACAAATTTTTTATGTCTTTCAGTGGAATTAGACACAAAACATGTCACATCAAGTGATTTTTAAAATATCTATGAGATTACATGATGTTTATTGCCTTTAAAACATATTTTTATTTCAGATCATGATCTAGGATAATGTATTGTAAAAAGAATTATTTCCCCAGCATGTATCATCGTTACACAATGTGCAATTTCAATATATACACCCATTAACCTATTTCCAATAGAATGAACCTGAACTACATTTGATGCCGTCCAAATCATGGAAAACCCTCTTTTACCCATTCGACACATTTATACATGGAATACATTAGTTCAAACAGATTCTCCAAAAAAATCCTATAGTGGATCCTGTATAATTTTCCAAAGATTCCCCGCATCCCAAATAATAATTTATTCAAAAAAAAGAAATCCATGATGAAATATTTCCACCAAGGATTATATTTGATAAAATCTACAACAAAATACATTTAATGGATAACATTGGGAGAGATGAGCCTATAAAAAATATGGGATGTTGGAACCTCCACTCCATAGATCATCTTATTGGTAATATTCTTCAAGAATCAAGATAGGTTCTCAGTGAAGATGGCTAGACATTGTGATCACATATCATAATCCCTATCCATGTACTCCTCCCAAACTCACCCATGCTTCCACTAAACTTAATCCAATGATATGGACTTACCCCATAGATATCTCCAACTATGGTCAATGATGTATATAAAAATCACCATAGAGGACATATCAATATCAAGATCAATGTATTATATGTCAACAACATGATTAGGGTATTGATGATATCTCTAATGTTTTTTCTTGAGAAACATGTCATGTATGGAGCCGTATCTCTTTGTTAGTGAAAAATGGTGTTCCACTAGACTGAACCTTACCACACTCTCAAATGACCCAACAATCCTAGGAACATGATTTACCTGTTTCTTAATATAGTATTGACCCAATCAAGGAGACACTCTAAGGAAAACATGATGACCATGAACAAACTCATTATGTCATATCCATTGGTAAGGATAGTATTTTTTTACTTCTTTGTGTTGTCAACAACCACCTCCTAATCAAATTAACCTACTCAAATGTCTCCAACAAGAGACTAGGGTCCAAAAATAATTGACATATAAGCCTCCAACAAATTTAGAGTTGAACAACATGAAATTATATACAAATACTAAAAATTTCATTAATGGATATGTTTTCAGAAGTAGTTATTATAATATATATCCCTGATTCCTATATGAATCTCCCATGAACCATTGAAATCCTGAACACATGCTCGTGACCTAACCTCTAGAACCCTAATAGTCCTCTCTAATTAAACATCAGTCTAAAGATGATGGGTTGTGATCAGAATAACCTAGATCTCAAATCCATATGAATACCCATTTTAAACCAAGATGTTGTATGAGTATCTCTATTAGAAATTATACACCTCCTAATGATATGCAAATGATCTACCACAGATATTTAACGACCATCGGGTTCATCAATTTTTATTTTATCCCTGACATTAATATTGTTTCTACATTCATTAATCAATTCAATAACACATATAATTTTTCATTCCTATAGGTTTTTTAGGGTATTACTATCTCAATTATATAGTGGAATCAACCCATTTACACATAGGAATGGGAAAAGGAAATAAAATCACATCTATCCACTAATGGTCAACTTTCACCCGCTGACAAGTGAAAAATCACATTCCAAGTAATACTTCCTCTTTCGTAATTTCTGACCACCTCTTCTATCTACATATACCACGATAGATCTTTTTTCTAATATTAAGGACATTCCATCTAGTGGCATGAAAAAACATTATCATTTCATCATGTAATCTGGAAAGAATCCATACATGTCTGCCTAAAATATGAAAATTACCACTACCCTTATACCTTCATGGTGATGTCTTGAAAAAATATAAGTTTTCTCTCAAAAAATATCCCTACAATATAGATAACTTCTATGTCTTGATCTGGTCTAGAAGAATATTTAAAATAGATTTTGTTATTAGAGCTACATGACCGTTGGACTCCAGAAAATCTAGATTCATGTCTGAAAAGATGACCATCATATATCACTTTCCACAAGATCTCCACACTGACACTGAATGTGACAATCCTCTAAACACATCGAAAAATATGATTCCCTTTCCTAGTCTATAATCTAACTCAATGTAAAATGACTGTAGATTCTCAACCCCCCTCCATTAAATGAGGTTTAGGCACTATTGATAAAATTTATAAATGTGGATCTTGTGGTTCATGTGTACTATAAAACTATAACCCTTATGATAATGCCTCTAGAATCTCTAGGAATGTACTACTCATGCACGCTCCAAATTGTGAGTAAGGCAATTCCTCTTGTGTGGTCTGAATTACTGAGATCCATGAGAAACCACTAGATCCTATTAAATCAAAACTACTCTAAGACACACTTCAGATATGTTTTAGTACATGGAATATGATCAACCTAGAAAAGGTAAGTTGAGGATAGTTTATGAGTTATTATTTCCCTTTATCTTCTCAAATTCTCTCTCATAAGAATCTAACAAATTGAATAACACCCTCTTCTTGCCCAGCCTTGACATCGGTGTATCTTGATGAGTGATGTATTGAATAAACTCCAATAATTACCTGTTAAACCCATAATGTTGTAAATTTTCAGTATATTCTTGGGATTATCCTAATATAAAATAGACGCAACCTTCTCTTGGTCTACTGACACCACATCCTCTAACATGACAGGTCTTAAGAAGTGTAAATTTTCTATCGAAAAACATTTTTTTTATCTTGGCATAATGATGATGGTATCTCAATGTACTCATGTTTATTACAAGATGTTTGGAATTGTTATATTCAAAAATAGACTAAAATAATATTTTTGTAATAAAAATACCCAATAAATAGTCCATAAAAGTATGAAATATTCTATTCAACATGGTCATGATTACAAACAGTATGCTAGTCAACCCAAAAAACATTACTACGAACTCATACCATCCATACCTATGCCTAAATCATTTTGAGGTATCTCTGAGGGTCACATAATTAACATGAGGTCTCCTTATAACGAAAGATATTAGAAAAGTTCATAGAAAAACAGAACAATTTCAACAGATCATCATTACACAAAATGGGAAAGTAGTTCTTGACATCCATTAGGATCCATCTCTGATAATCCACACATATGTGAGGTGCATAATCATCCTTTTTGGAAAATGGAACTGGATGACCCCATGTATATGTTCAAGGCCTTATGAAACCGTTTCCTTCTAGATCTTCCTACTGGAATATGAACTCTTGGACCTCTATTGGTTTAATCCTATATAGTGGGATAGATAATTGCTTTGGACCCAGGAAAAAATCAATAATAAAATCGATCTCTCACTGTGAAAGAAATATTTAATACTCATCCAGAATGATATCCTGAAATATAATCTACCACAAGAAGAAGATTTTCCATCAACATTCCACATTTATCTAGATTAATTCATGTTATTTGAGTTATGATACAATCGATGTTTTACTAAATTTGTTCTTTATGTCTAGCCTAAAGATCCCATTCATCCTAGTGATAATAGTGTCCTCATTCTAGAGATAGGAAGGTAACTCTTCTACTAAACTTTTTCTACATGATTCTAGTATAGAAGTATACAATCCATAATAAGTATCAAATAAAAACATTTAATTTTCATTTGAAATGGTTCTCAAATTAAATGGAAACATCCTTTCTCTAAAGACAATATCTTTAAATGTTTTATATTCAATGACCGTACTAAAAATATTTATTGATGGTCAAAGAACCTACAAAACTATCAAAAACAAATCCAAAACCATTTTACAATAGGTATGATAAAAGGGATATTGATTATCATGTATCAAGAAATATTAATGGAAAAGTATATAATAAAATAATTGTTCCCCTAACTATATAAGGAACTGTAATCAAACTAGTTGAAGAAGATTGTACAGCATAAATTTGGATCTCCCCACTATCCTAGCCACTCTTACCATAATTTATTTATATCAAACTATTAAAATAAGGATTTTATAAACTTGATGAAGAACTCCAAATTCACATTACTGAAACATCCTATCCACTACTCTGACCACATTAATATTACCCTTCATTATTAGAGCGAGATTCATGAAATCATCAAAACTAACAAAAAAACACATTACTCTTTGACCTGATCTCATAACTATGAACATCCTGATAACATTTCTTCCCAGAGATCACATCATCCACAAAAGATGGATTAATTCACTATAAGTCGAAGAAAAATTCAATGTAGTCTAGAACTAACATAAAATCCCATGTCATATACATGAACACACGATCCTTATCATCCCTATACATCTATGGATAGACATGGATTATAAAATTATTCTTAATTTCCTTCCAAGATAGCTCATATTCTGATAAATATTTAACCAAAATTTCCCACCAATGATTTTTTAGTCCATGAAGAATATATACAAGAAGATTTAACCTCTTATATATGTGTGTTTCTAGGTGATATAACATTGTATAGACTAACTCAATATAGAACCTTAAATCCCCGGGACCTACATCCATAGTAAATGTGGGCATATTCTATTCCAGATAATCCCATGACATCATAGACATCATATATATGTGGCGAACAGTTTCTCTCTTCACACAACTTATGACCCTCATGAAGATTTTTTAATGTTGGCCATCCAACTTGTCGTCTGGATCTATAGGAAGCTCTATATTAGATGAGTTATGAGAAATAGGATTTCCAAAATCTGGATGATAAATCCAAAGAATGTGAGGATACATTTAATAAATAAGAAAACCACACACCATAGATCATTGGGTAAAAAAATTTCAACCTCAACGGGTGACTTTAATATATAAAAATCAAATCATGGTCTCTATAAATAAGGATTAACAAACGATTTAGCATTATATAAATGTTCATTAATTTCATTAATTTGGTATAATAAAAATATCATATCATAGTATACACAACTAATATATCACATGTAAATAAATATTTCTATATCATGAAACATTCATGTCAATATATATCCATATATTCCTATCATTATTCTTGAATAAACATAACATTCCTTAGAATGCCCTGATTTAAAATCTCAAAAACCGATTGCATCATAAAATAATAACCCCGTATAATGTTTGAATCACCTATGGTGAAATAACATCAAAATGTAAAAATAGAACACCATAAACAACAATATAATAACATTTCACTCAATTCTCCCCATACATTGGTTAGTTACTCGAATGAACATGCTAATTTAAAGATCCCAACTGATCCTAGTATCCATTGTACATTTCAAAAATAGTAAATAAGTATTAAAAAAACTTTCCTTAAAATTTAATTTTTAATAACTCAGGATTTGGAAATCTCTCACGTGGCCAAAAAGGGATGGTTAAGATCCATCAAGCTTGTATCCCCATACACCATAGGCTAATAAATTGCTACAGAGGTTTGATATGTATAGTGGGAGACTATACCAATGGTATGAAGTGTCATGGAATCATAAATAATCCATATAAATTAAATATATCTGAGTAGTAGTTATAGATAAAACCATAACAAAACAATGGGGAAATAATGGATAATCCAATATACAAATAATGATGTATCTTGTAATGACCCTGTGAAATGTTACTCAATTTAAAAATAAATAGAATATAATAAAGGATTTATATGACACAAGATATGAAAAAGTGAATCTATTTATAAACCCCATTCGAGAGCCATACCAAAACTCCATTCAATCAAGTATACAACATTCTTAGCAACATGGTCCATTTACCTTATGCGCACCCAAATCCAAAAATCTAGTAGGGTACAAAATGGTGTCTCAAAATGGTTGTGAGTAAAATAATATTAGAAATCACAACTATGCCTAAATAAAAAAGTGTGATAAAATATCTTGAAATAATGTTATAATTTTTTGAGGTAATTAATTCACAATTAATAATACATAGAAACAACCTAATTTGTAACCGAGGCATAATATATCTTAATATGTCTCAAAATCATATAACCATGGTCAATGAAAATCTTCCTCGACATCATGATACAATGTCTCTATGCATGTCTCAAAACAATTCCAAGCACTAACACATACCACATGTATTTTGAATTGCATGATCGTGAATGGTATATATGCATCCTAGCATATCTCTAGGTATAGTCTGATAAATAAAAATCTTAGAATGTGGTAGGGTATAGGCTGATATATATGAATCTCAATATGTGTTAGGAAATATCTTTGTATATAAGATTAATATTATGTGTATGTTCATATCCTGGTATATAAGAATCTAAACATGTGTGAGGGAATAGACCTATATATAAGCTTCTCAGTATCTGTCCAATGTTCATATCACATCATCAAGAATATCAAAATATAACCACATAATAGCAAATGTTTAATTTGATAATTAATATTTGTCATTCAATTTTTCCATTGAATTGATTTAATCAATTTAATCTATTTTCTATAGTGAATCTATGTCAAACAATCAACTAAATAACTAGTCATGACAAAATCATGTTATATAAATTTCCAATTAATTTTTTATAAGGTTATCTCACCCAACAAGTATTCATAATCCACATCACATAATAAATTAAATCAATATGGATCCTATGATAAGCCCAACATAATATTATCATCATTATATTCAATTAATTAAACATTATTCACATGATTTATCAAAATAAAAATATTTCACATACATATAAATTGAATAACATATCATATGATTAATATTTAGACCCCTTCCATTAACAAGGGAGAAATGTGATTCTTCCATTAGTAAATGCCAACAAATACAAATGTGTAGAAAATTGCAAGGAGAACCTAGTTAAAAACTGATTGTGTCCAAAACCAACAATGACCAGATTAATGAAATTACACTACAATGATAATTGAATTATGGATGAGAAGAGGGAAACATTGATCTATAACACACCATTATTAAATCAATCAAATGATACAACCAGAATAAAGGGAAGGGGACCAAAATTTCTTGGATGATTTCTCTACATCGATGGGAGGAATGATCCTTGTGGGATAAAAGCGAAACTAGTTACATGAAAATTTAAACACATACTCATGAAATTAAACTATTTTTAATTTAGTTTCATGTCAATTATTCCACATACACAATGTGTATTTCCTTCAAGAGGAATATATAGATAAACACATCACCATGGATGATTTATTACTCTTCCCAAACTTTCCTCGATGTGTAATACCATTATGGAATTTATTTATTTCACAAAGTGAACTAGTGTAAAAGATGGTTCCTATAAATATAAATAAATCATGTATCATCCTTAAACATCATGTAATTTTATTGCATAGTGTGTAATTGTACTACCGACTTTCCTCAGCCTGTATCCTAGTGAATGAACCAAAACCATATCTAATTCCATACAAATCATGTAAAAACTATGTAAAACAATTTAAAACATTTATCAAGAGAATCCATTAATTATAATATTATCCATGAACCACTACCCATGTATATCTTCTATATTTTTCTCATGTTACCTCAAATCCCATTTCAGTAGTTATGAAAACAAAAAACAACAAAGAAAAAACACGACCAAAATGGTTTGTTTATTATAAAAATATCAACTTAATGAACAATAATTATGATATAGAGAAATAATTAATATGAAAATGATGATACCATATAACGTTTATATTGGGTAATCTCATAGTTTTGTAGAAATAAATTCAGTGACAAAAATATTTAAAGATACCAAATCCCTCTAAAATTAATATTTTCCCGATGATCCTAGAATAATAAATTATCTAAATTCTTAATTTAATATAATTATTTAAAATTAACATAATATAAAACTATTTTTATAAGTATTTTTTTAATGAAAACATCATTATGTCAATTGAATAAAATGACATCATTTTTTTCTAACTCTAATAACGCATACCACTATTTTTACCAAACATATATAATGAATTTGAGATGAGTATGATGGGTAAAATTAATTAATATTATTGATTTGGAATAAATCAATGACTAAATGGAATAATATTAACTCAACAAAATTACATAATATATGTACTTATGCCTTATGAATTTGGAAATTTATTTAGTGTTATCACTAGAGTGGGTAACTTCTATAAACATGGAGATGATGATATAAAAAAATTTAAAACGAAATTATCTATATGTATGATATAAAAATAAGTTCATTTAATAACTAATCAACAATAAATTAGGATTTTTATTTTCTATGTATTAGAGATCAAGTTAAAATTAAACATACTAACATTAAGTAAGTGAAAAAAATATTATTCTTTCATATATATTCATCCAAACATTACCATTTTATTCCTCCATATCATATTCTATAAATAATATTTATTATGATACTAACCTTGGTGGATATAGAATTTATCTAAATATCACCTTGAAAACATTTCACATTCTCATAGTGCATTTTTTGTCGTGGTCTAGTATGAAGAAGTATTCTGTCACACATTTCAATATTCAGGTAGAATATATGATAGCTCCAAAATGTTACTCTCAGTTATTGTGGATGAAACATAAGATTAGGGATATCAATCTAATATTAATATATCTTTTTATTCTTAATGATATAAAAAATCATACTTTATTTATTATAAAACTATACCATCATTAAAGAAACAAGAACATAGATATAAGACATCAAATTAATCAATACCAAATAAAAAATTGAAATACTCTTTTGATGATTATAATAAATAAGATCATATTTCTAAAATGTTCACTAAAAACATAAAATGGATTTTAATATATTAAAACAAATTTAGTTATGATAATTGAAAATTTATCATTAGTTATCATTATTTTTTTACTATCAAACAACATTTGAAAACTCTGTATGAAATGGGGAGGATATTATTTATCTCAAAAATTATTAAAATTTATAATATGATATCTATATTATTTGGATGTTTATTAAATAGAAAAAATATATTTATTTTTAATATAATAAAAAACCATTCTTTATAGAAGTTATAATTAATAATTAAATTTAGTGGTAATTAATTTCTATAGGGTGCGTTGTTTTCACTTAATATTTTTTTACTATACTAAATTTCATAGGCTAGTTAAATTATTCATGGATATTATTCTTATTATATAATAAATTACTCTTAAATTTCAAAAAAAATATTGTATGGATTTTTATATTTATCCTTGTTTTGGAACAACACATTTGAGATTTTTACATATAAATACAATTTCTTACTTTGTAATAATTTAATAAACATACATTTTACCATCAAACATAGGGGAGTTTTTATTTAAAATTTTAAATATATTATGATATTATATTTTATAAAATACAATATAATTAATTAATAACCTTACATAGAATCATATTCAATATAATAACATCATCTGATGTCATTAAATAGTAACTTCTATAAGGATCACGTATTTAATTATTATTATCTATAAGTTATTATCATAGACCAAATTTTAATTTTGGATAATAAAAATGAGGATATGGGTTTGAGTGTTTCAAAAAATAATATAGTAAGTGGATAAATTAATCAAATATAGAGAGAAAAATTATCAGGATAAGATTAGTTTAGTCATTTAATTTCCTTTTATATCTCAAAAGGAGTAATATTAATGTAAATTAATATATTATTATCTAATGTTTTTTATTTAAATTAATATATAAATAATTATTACTTATTGTAATTTAAATATTATTTCTTTTATTAATTTCTAAAATCCCAACGGGGTAAAATTTTGGAAAAAAGTATGTTCATTGATTTGGTATGTTTTCTTTTGAATTTTTTTCATTTAGAAAAAATGATAATTTTTATTAAGGGGAAATTTTTTATTACTAATAATTTTTATTCCATAAAGTGTGGATTTCTTATTCTATATTTTGGGGGTGATTTATTAGATGTCATGAGAGGTTTTCTTTTCATATTCTAATAAAATTCTTTTACCTAAATGTTATGTCATTTTTTGTATTTCAAAAAGGAGTATATTTTAATGAAAAATACCACTGCATCTGTATAATTTGAAAATCAAAGTACACATTGATTAAATTTTTTCATGACTTCAGTATTATTTCAATTTTTTTCTGAACAATATTGATTTTCTTATTGTATATTTTTCATTATACTTAAGAGGAAAACTTAATTTCAGGAGGTTTGATGTGATGTTTTAAAATGTTTCCTTAGGATATAGAGCTTCATCATCAGAATATAGATTATTTATTCAAATTTAATTGAAACAAAACTCAAATATCACATAATATTATTATATTATTTTGTTACAAATGTTTATATCAATTGATATATGTATTTAGAAAAATGATAGATGCACTTATAAATTACATTCATATATTCTTTAACCTCTTTCTAATTTTGATAAATTCAAATGAATTTTTTTATTTTAGTGTATTTATAAAAATGATTTAATTTATGATTTTTCATTGTAAAATATCGTGGGAGTTTTTTGGAATTTTTCATCATTTGGCCGTTATTATTGAAATTATTCTTGTAGGGAATTTTTTACTCTCAAAACATAAGTAAAATGTGATTTTGGGGAAATGAAATTACATTTCCTAGTACCAAATATTATTACAAAATCCATGTTACTTGGACTTATTTCCCATTTCTGATATTGAAAAGTTTATCATGGAAAGAGACACATGTTGTTGATTATTTTGTTAAATAATCTACCAGTGGAGAAATTTTCACTATGGACATCATTAATTATTGAAATTTGTGTTTTGAGAAAATTATTACGTTGAATTTAATACATAAATAAATGATATTATTCGGATTAATTGTAAATATATCATATGAATATATTTTTTTAAATAAAATTGTTCAAGGATTATTAATATTTTCACCCGGATAAATGATCATTTATTTACCTTAATAGATTAATTTTCAATATTATTATTTTTATCTGGGAATTTTATTATCATATGATTTTTTTTACATTATCATTATTATGATTTCTATGATTTTTTTGTGTTTATAACTTCCAAAAGATTGAATTAATCTATTGGGAGACAAATAATTAGTCATTTGTTCACCAGAATTCACCCCCCATCTTGTATATTATATATCATATACATACTAAGACAATGGATATGATGTGAGATGTTTGTGATTAATTTTTTTATTAAAAAATATATATATTTCTTAACTCATGAATCACAATCAACCTCAGAATATTTTCGTTTATTTATTGTAGTAGTTGATTATTTCAATATATGAAAGATAGTGGATGAAGATACGAGTTTTAGAGATAATATTTGGATAAGTTATACTATTGATGTAGAAAAAAACTACAAATAAATCCTTCCATCAATGAGTATTCTGTGATTTATTAATGATTTAGTGATATAGAAATAAATATTACCACTTTGGTGTTTCTCATGTCGTTATTTTTTCCCCATATTATAATGATGTGTTAGCTATAAATTCAATATCTAAATATCACTCCACAAAAATTATGATATGATTCTTCATTTCCTCACTATTTGTTAAGGGAAAAAGGATTTACCCATAAAAAATAATATCTCACTATGAAGATAGACACTATACATAAATATATGAGACATTATATGTATAGTGTCTCTTTTGAATTTAGTGTCACACCATGGAAATAAGTTTCATTCCACAGATCCCCTAGATGAATAGTCTGTTGTGGTATTTAATAAATTATACCAAACAAGAAGTGTGTGAATTATATTGTTGAGAACCACACCAAAATATTCAAACCATGTATATTTAATGTTCCTATACAGAGTGGAGACTTTTAGATCCCATGTTGTAATAATTAAATTCACTGCATGATGAATGATTAATTTTTGAAGTAGTTATATTGTAAATACTTGTTCAAACTACCATAAATCTTTTATTCTATGAATATCATCACCATAAACCAATATACACGGCCACACTATAGATCATCCCAAAAATTTATTGTTCTTTTATTTTGGAATATGGGTTCAGAGGGGATTTTTCTATATCTCAATATATATACTTACTGTCCCTGAAATACATTAATGATGACTAAATGGTCAATATTGGTCTGATAGTTTGAATTGAATTTCATAATCTTGAGATTTGAAATTATATTTGTATTTTGCATTTATAATTAAATTTCTATTTAATTATTGATTTCTCTATGAATGGTTGTTAATAAAATTTTGATAGAATGATACTTTTGAAGAGAGAGTTTCATGATTTTTGTAGAGTGTAACAAAAAAAAGGAATAAAAATACATCCTGTATAAGGATAAGGTATATATTAACTTCCTTAAATTCATATCTTGCATAGAATTATTTGTATATGATGATTGATGGTATTTGTAAATAAAATGTGAGTTGTTATGTTTTGTGTAGTGATGTTTAGATCATCTATATTGAATTATGTTTTGAGGTGTATTTTTCATTAATATAATTCAATGAGTAAGTGTATAAATTATTGGTTTGATAGTCATTATTATCCATCCTTAGATGATAACAATGTCAATTTGTGAATAATTGATGTGGAAGTGATACTCAACTTCAACAAAGTGAAGTCTCTTATTTTAGTTTCACGATTATTCATGTTCAATCATTGAATATTATTATTTCATTTTAGACAGAAATGTTATGTTATTTGAGAGATATTTTTTATGTAATAGGAGTTCAATGATAATTCATTATCATTTATTTCTATAATAAATAGATAATCATTATATTTTTTGGATTTCACATAATTATATAGGTATATCAATTTTTTTGAGTGCTGAAACTTCTAAATTTATTATTCCCCTTGTTTTTAATTTGTTGGAGTTGTGAGAAATTCACAAAAACATACAATTTAATTTACATAATACAAGAAAAAATTGTT
Source organism: Viscum album (assembly GCA_963277665.1). Lineage (NCBI taxonomy): Eukaryota > Viridiplantae > Streptophyta > Magnoliopsida > Santalales > Viscaceae > Viscum > Viscum album. The sequence goes on from OY728136.1 coordinate 138,159,033, forward strand.
TCATTGGTTGAATGTAAACAAAAAATAATCACGGATTATCCCACCACATAGTGAATCTTTAATGACCACATCACCTATTGATATATAAGTATCACCAAAAAATAGTATATCCTAATTTTTCACATTTATTTTTCATTATTAATACAAAAAATATAATATATATAATTCAAATGCTCATATATACCAACTATGTTACATACATACACCGAATCAATATACTACACTTACGTTTTTAACTAATAATATCCAAAAATAATCATATAGATAACTCCTACTTTATTTCTCTTATTCCACGTCATTAAACACACTCTTAGGTCAAAAAAAGGCTTCATATATATCAAATTTAATATAATACCTACAAAATACATTTTTACCACTATCCCACAATCATATGTGTAACTTGTATGATATAGGGACATCGATCCTTATACCACCATTGTAATATTGAAACCATAATAACCAAGACCTCCCAATAGCCTATAACTATTTTATAAATTATAAAACAATTCAACTATAATATTCCTTTTCACAATGGAAATTAAGAACAAAATAAAAAATTACAACTCCAAGAACCAATGTCTCAAACATAATTGATCACAAAAACAAAATCTATCAAACCTTCACATCAATATCATTTTATCACGTGTTCAATTCCATGATAAAAAGGATCACCCACTTAATAAACAATGTTTTGATCTAATCAATACTTATTATCACCAACCTTATCCATATCTATTGTATCAGTAGTTATGATATCTCTACTAAACATACATAAAGTGAACTCATGTGTATTACTCAACAGACTAAATGATTTTATCAAAAAAATACATTATGACCATATCAACTAAAATAAATAGAATTATTAGCCTTCACTACTCCCACATCTAGCCTTCAAGTCCCATCCCAACCTTTATCAATGTATCTTGGGCGTCATTCAAGAAATACGTAAGTTATATAATTCAATTTTAATACATTTTAGTTTTTTCATAACACCACATGTGCACACACCGTCATCATAAATAGATGAAATAAATAAAACAAACCCATATGGTTTGGTTAATTTACATTCTCCCAATATGTTATTAAATTATGTAGTTAATAATTTCTAGATGAATATTAATTACCTAAATACCTATTTCCAAAAAAACGTTTTAATAAAACCTATTTGTTAAAAAAAAGTATCCAAACCAATATAAAAAATAATTTTTCCATTAACAAGCAGTATTGTGTATGTAATATGAACATATGTTCCATATATGATTCATCAAAACACAATTAATTGATCCCTAGAATAAAATTAAAACTATTAAAAATATAGAGTTCATATTTTAACATAAAAAAATAACTCAATTATAAAAAAACACTACACCAACAACACCAAAACACTTGTAATGTAAAAACCCATAATATAATTGTAAATAATGAAAATGTTTTGTGAAAATCTTAATTTTTAACAAAACGTATATCCATTTTTCATACCCAAAAATAATAATTTATAGAATTAGGTGTCCTATAATAATTTAAACTCTTTTTGATGAATTCCATTGACCTTTAACCATGGAAATATGTCATGTCCCCTCAACAACATATCCTTTCATGCCAAAGGATATTATCAAGAGATGAGGGTGTAATTTATACAATAAGGTGATTATAACCTTAGTATCACTATTATATGATAAATATAATAATTTAAAACAAGTCTTATATCATGATTTGATAACAAATTATTTTTTTAAGATAATTATAATTATTATATAACACATGTTCTATAAAAATGAATACCATGTTATATATACATTGGTTAAACATAAGATGAATTATCCTAAGTAGACAAATCATAAACCAAGTATGATTGAAAAAATAATAATAAAATGGAACTAGAAACATATTCCCCAACTTGGTCCTCATCATTAACTCATAACTACATTAAATCCCCACTGAACTACTACATCTTAAACCAAGTCACCATAACATATTATAACCTGTGTCAAAACCATAATTGATTCACATCCACTAGAGTGTCTTTGAATGTTGTGAGTTAAAAAATATATAAGACAAAAAAAAATATTTCCCTTATTTTAAATAATTATACTTATATGTTAGTATATATAGAAATTGAAACAAAATGGAACACTCATTATGTTACATACAATTCTAGATATCTTCTTCTATCAAGGACACCACATTCCCTATCATTACCAACTTCATCCACTGTTACAAAGTAACATGGATCATTTCATTGATTTTTTACTAAGTGAATCATTACTAAAATGACCTTTTAAATATTATATGTTCTCTATAATGAGTGTGTGTCTCCACCTATCTCAAGATATATTTTGGATAAATTCTTTTAATGGGAGTCATTATCTCCCCCTGAATTATCTATGTAACATCTAAATTATGAAATTTTCTAGATCCATAAAGAATATTTTAATATTTATCTATATTATAGGAGTTTGTCACAAAAATGGAAATAATATTGGTTAAATATATATAAATAACATTTCAAACTTCCTTGGGAGTATCTGGGTTGCATCTAGATGATGGGAGTATCTTAATCCATCATGAATCATGTTAAGGTGGATAAACATAACTCACTGATATCTTTTAGAACAATAGAATAATAAATAAGACAATACATAATATATATAAAATGGATTCCATTAATAGAAAATAAATATACCTTAACACATCCCTTTAATCCCATAAATCCTAATTATCACAATAAGATACTAATTAAAAACCTTACAAAAATCGTTTTTCATTGAATATCTCTTGTAGGAACTGGCCATTTTAGATAATGATGATTACTATTAAATTATCAACCCCTTAGGTTATACCACACATTTCTGTTGCCAAATTCCTTATATAAAAAAAATACAAATAATACATTATCCTTATTTTCTATATGGTGATAATCCTACTCATTCATAAATTACTTAATTTGTAGATATAAAATGTATCATTACATATTAAGTTTAATGTTAATATTATTGGATTCCCTTATTCCCATACCACAAACATAACTGCACTGAGTGATATGATCAATATATACCCACATAATGGTACACTCTAAGGGGACTATTTTAATGCGACACATCACACTGAATATTATCTTTGGATGTCACTCCAAAAAAACCAACTAGCCTCGCAAGGCCTCTCACTATCCAACATTATGTACACTATCTAATACCAAATAAAGAAATTTTACTATGTTCCAAATACCATTTCTAAACTGTCATAGACACCATATCCCCTATAGTGTAACAATTTTAAAAGTTTCAATCATCAAATTTTCTCTCATTGGTATCCCATGTGTGGCTGTTAAAGGCTAGCCTAGACTCATCATACATAGCCTCCTACCCCAATGCCCATTGGTTGTTTTTTTACGGATAAACAATCATGGATCTCATGTTGGTACATTCTCCAAATGATTTTAGGTCCATTCCATTACAATAGTAATGTGTGTTCAGTGAATAGTAGATATCATTTAAAAACAAATAACTTATTTATATATTTAAATTCAATTCAATAATAACAGATGAAATTATATTTCAAAAAATTAAATGTGATATTGATATGTAACATTACACAAAAAAATTATCAACTATAATTCTATATAAGAATATCCCCTAAAAATATTCCACTAAAATATTTCATATTAATTTAATATTTTCAAAAATTATATTATATAATGAGATTTATTTTAATATTATTAGAAACATTTTCAATGGGAAGATGTTTGTAGAAAATTTTAATCAACTATTCCAATAATTTTTATTGCTAATTTTTTTATAATATTCCATAGTATTATTCTAGCTAACATTATTGTGAAAACATTAATTGATAATTTGATTAATCGAAAATGACAATTTTAAATGAAAATTTTAATGGAATCCTTTATAGAAAACATGAGTGAATATTTACACTCGAAAATTCCCATGGAATATTTTGGTAGAAACATATATTATAATATTTTTTTAATGTTATATATGATAATTATAATATTAGAAAACATGTCATATATCCTGATATGATAATAAAAATCTTTTTGGAATCATTTAGTTGATACTTATAATTAAATATTCTAATGAATTTTATTTTTTTAATGTTTACGTAAATAACCACCATGTTATTACCTGTTAAAAAATTTAGTTTTATTTTTTGATTTGAACTATGGTATATTGATGGTCCTTGTACCATACTACAGTATATGAGGTTGATCTCTATAGAATTTCTAACATATATAACCTGAATACCACTTATGATAACGATACAATAACAATATGAATTACAACTAAAATGTATTTGGTTTTTGATTAAGTGTTGTGATATTTGATAAGAATATAAGAATTTTATACACTTTGATACATATGATATATAAAAACATAACAATATTCTTATAGCTATTATATCAAATAGTATAAGTTTAACCAATTATATAACACATGTTCTCTCAAAAAAATATCATCAATATGACATGAATATTTAAATGAAAATATAGATCATATAAAAGATAATAGAATATAGACATGTTTGAAATATAAAAATAAACAACACTATGGTGGGTTCGAGTTTCCACCTAGTTTAACCCCAACAATCAATCCATGCACTGTCATAAATCCAATGCACCTCTGAATATCTAGAAACGTAGTCACATGAAATTTTTCATTGATTATGAAACAAATCATAAATTCTACATTAGTCGCACATGAACTATGTAGGGTGTGAGTATGAACTCATTATAATACCAATACAATTCATACAACCCATTACACTCTATCCTCTTGTAGTATAAGTGAAAACATTACCTACATAAGATAATTTTGGAGTTCCCATGATCTGAACACACCTTGAGGGATAAAAAATCATCAACATAATAACATAACCAAGTAACACCTCATCATTATACTCATGTTCTCTTGGTAAATTATTAAATATTAAAAGAAATTCCAAACACCATCCTCCATAATTCATAAATTATTATCCTTGTAAAAACAATTATATAACAATTAACCCTGAATTTCCATCATCCCATATGTATTCCACAAATACAGTGATTATTACCCTCTAACATGTGATTACAATAATACCTTAATTAATGTATCAACATTCATAAAACCTCTTCTCTAGTTCAATGGTCAACACTCTCTCTCTAGGTACCTAATCAATATACAATACATCTAAATATAAAATGTTAAATACCCCCTCATGACCCCTTCACTATGTGAGAATGATCCCAATGGCCTTGACCACAGGGTTATAGGTATCCCCACTTTCCTAGAGCAACAGCCTGATGAACCTATGTATAACCACTATTAGTTATTGAAATATAACCATCACACATGTTGTAAAATTCATGTCATTATTGTAACACAAGAATGTCTTAAAGGTTCATTGTTTTAATTTATAACTGTTTTTAACCGCATCTAAAATGTTTTACAATAGATTGTAAAAAAACTATAAAATTGTGTGGTATTGATTATATAAATAATATTTTATTTTTATAGATATGATTTCATATTTTATGGAAAAAATTTATATTATTTGTGGTTGTTAGATTAGTTGTGGTTTTTAGTAATACAAAATTTAGCAGAGTTTTTTTTCCATTGGTGGGGTTTCTAATGAAAAATATTTAGAATAAATTTTAACATAAACTACATTATTCAAGGAGGATAAAAGCATCATTAAAAATGAAATTTCAAAAAATAGTTTGAATTTATGATCCATGAAACAAATAAACATGAAATTTATGAAAAATTAATCTACCTAATAGAGTATAATAAAAATAATAACTTACATGAATCAATGAACATTACTTTACAAATTGTATAATAATAAAATACTTATTGTGTACAAAATATAATGTTTCACAAAATATAAATACAAACATCAGTCAGAGATACTCTATAGATTCATTCCCCTTTCCCTCAATTACTTAATAATGTTTATTCAAATCATATCATTATAAACTCCCTACCACTCATTCTATCATTTAAAATAGTTATTTACACAAATTATATGAGAATTTTAATTAAATAAAAAATTCATTATAATTTAAATGATAAATGATTTCACTGAATTTTATTTATATAATTGTATAATATTGACAGGCCTACACATGCATGAAAAATCAAATTATACATTATATAATGCATGAGACTCTCTAATCAATTTAATACATTATAATGAAATGATAGTAGGCTCTTAAATTAGTTTTTCTCAAAACAAAATAAACAGTTAAAACTAACTCAACCAAAACTAGGACCAACATTATTGTAAGATCCTATAAATGAGAAACTATAAAACTCAAATGGGAGAGGTTCATTATCCCATGGTAAACATAAATAAATTTAATAAATTAATGAGGTGTATTTACACACATGGGTATATCTAAAGAATACAATTTGTATATTTTACTTTTTTGTCAAAAATTTACTCTGAATTTTCAATAATAATGGATTTCACGAAGTCTTTAAAATCCTAATATTATAGACAATAGAGTTCAATATTAATATTATATTTCAATATTTACTAATTAATAAATAAATGGTAAATTCAATAATATGAGGGTGAATTTGTGATGTTTAACTCTCATGAATCATTAATGATTTATTCAATTTATTTAGGAATACATTTAGTCATCTTTTGAAGAATAATTTCCAACACACTCTCTAATGAAGAAAATTTAACATGTTTTTTATTAATAGGATATTTCTACTGTTTAACTATATTTAATAGTAAATCAATTTCATTTTCTTCAACAATATCACTAAACAATTTAACCTATCCCGCTTGCCACTAATATGATCGATAATGATGTATGATTCAAATCGAACACCCCCAACAGATACAACCCTCTATCCATCACCCCTTAAATGACTTGAAATATATTTTCAAAGAACACGGGACATGTAGTCCTATGAGAATACTAAAACTAGTAAGTATCGGTTGGCGACTCATTCTTCATTGATTTTTACTATAAATTGAATAAAATAATATTATAATGCAATTTAGAGACACAACTAATAATTACAATTTCCACTATGTTTTATCAATAGTTTTTTACATAACTTCAATCTTTATTTATGGACATCAATCCCAAATTTTTTACTTCAAATAGAATTAAATCTTTTTTCCCATTTAAGAAAATCTCACAACTAATATTTTGATAATATTAATTGCATTAAGAGTAATAGATATCATTTATAATAACATGAATGGAACGATTACATGATGTTTTCTAGTAATTTACATCAATATAAATGTGTACAAAATAATTTTCATTACTCAATTGGTAAAATTTCTCATAAACATCACATAAAAATATTATATATAACTAGAAATGTTATTATAAAAATTATATTCAACTACGGAAACATATTAAGATACCTTATTTTATTTTCCCAAATGATGATCTATGTTTTTACTATTATCCCTTAGGAATGCATTCAATGAACTTTTAAAAGATATTCGAAAATGATAATGATGTGTCATTGAATTCATTCCATAATCACCATGTGAAATATTTCAATTTCATTCCGAAATTTTTTAAGGTCCATGAACATCAAATGGCTTCAAGTTAATCAAAATAGATTGGTATCTTTAAAAAATAGATAAAATAAAATAATTTTTGGACACATTATGTTAGAATAATTAATTTAATTATATATGAATAATAATGATAATACATTTTTTAAAATCAATGAAATTATTTTCCTTGTATAACAGACCATGCCTCGAGTATTAACATTGAATTTTGAGGGATGGTGCTTCACATGATAAATTCTTTTAGAACTGACAAAAAATACATTTTGAATCTTGAGTGGGTACCCTATATTATTCAAAAGTAACAATTATATTTACAAGTAATATATTATAAACACCTTAAGTACTTATTGTTTGTCTCTATTATAATTTTATTTTCATTTTAAAACAAATAAATTAAACAATTATAATAAAAACATATAGAATTAAATATTGTGTCATTGACTTACTCACTGATTATTGTGAACTAGTAATAACCTATTGATTGAAATTGAATTTCAAAATTATTACTATAAATTTCAATAATAGATGTCCTATATGATATATTGACATAATTTAAAGAAACTATACAATCATATTAAATCTTATTATGATACAATGAGATGGTATAATTTTTTTTAAGGAATTTGATAAAGGGTAAATAGTGAAAGATATGGAGAATGATAATATAGTGATATAGAGTGGGTATTTTCACTAATCATATTCAATGTATAATATAAGAACAAAATTCCATTACATTATATGTATTGAAAAATCATTACAATTATTAATGTCAAAAACCATAAAAAATATATTAATGGTTGGTCATGCTTTTACCGTATTTTTATGGAATTATTTATTCTTACTTTCTCTACCGGAGAAGACCAAAATTTTCAATATTTTTAGGGATAGAAAGCTCAAATTTTTGGGGTTTATTTTCATAAATTACTTAACCTTCATTACCCATGTCATATATATATCATGATTTCATATAGAAAACAACACTCCTCCCATCATCCACCATATTTATTAATATATTATAATAGTTTTTATTTGGATTCCATAATATATGGATCATGATATTAAATCTAAAAAGTATTGATCAATATATTGAAATTTAAAACAGTATATTGTAACGAATCCTTATTTATACCAATGTAAATATTAACCCATTTATATTTAATTAAGACACCTTGAAATTTAACATGATAATTTATCATGTTAATATCATCAAAATTATTATAGTAAATTTGATCCTAATATATGAATATATAACTATTTTATGGTTTTAACCCTTCCTCTCTACCAAGAGTGTGAAATTTAATTCCACTAATATTTTTTTTCTTTGAATCTCCATGCATGTTTCAAAGGAACTCGATCTAAAAACATAAAATATTCAGATTGCATATATCATCAAGTGTCTTCCATTACCAATACAGTATCATATAAAAATATATTTTATATTTTATATAATTATCAACATTCTAAAAAATAATATTATATTAAGAACATATACAATGTGAAAATAATTATACAATTTCACTGGTAAAATATAATTTTTAACTCTATCAATCTCTCAGTTTGAATCCTAATACATCTTTTTATTTGTTTCTGTAATTATTCAATAAAATGATAAAAAATGCTTGTATTATTTCGCACATGTTAGTGTTATTATCTTAACTTTTATCATTACGTAAAAATGAATATAATTTTCATAAATCTCAATAAAAATTCATAAATATTGATGATTAATTATTAGAATAAAATTGAATGGGAATAGAATAAAAACCTCCAACCCATATTAATATTGTATCTATAGATTCTAAAAACCTTTAATAGAATCCTATACACTATTTGGAATTATAACCATACATAATTGATCCTTCTCGATAAGTATTATTCTTCACATCAGTTGTGAAATGACTAAGACAACTACTTATGAATGGTAATAAATTATTAAATAAATATTTTAAATATATAAATTGAAAATTATTAAATATTAATGAAAAAATTAGAATAAAACAACAAATTATGGAATACATACATTGATATAGCATATGATCTCAAATTTTACATTTTTGGAAAAAATGCATCATCGGAGGAAACATCATTGTAAAAAAATATGGGGGAAATAACATCTCAAAATGACATATATTCTATATAATTTTATTTATAATATATCCAATTGATTTTTGTTTAATTTCTTATCATAATGTTGTCTAATTAATGTTAAAATGTGGATTAGAATGGCTATTACTTTTTCATATAAAACATTGTGAATTTCCAATGGAAGAAACTGCACCAAAAATACATGCAAGTCATGAATTTTCAATCCATGTATCATATAGTTTTTAATATAAAAACAAATTGAAATATTACAAAAATATTTTTCATGAAAATTCAAATTTTATAATATTCAAATTAAAATATTTGTTTTTATTTTTTGTTACCAAAATATTATCTGAATATTTACAATTATTATTTTTCCATAAACAAAATATAATTTAGATTCATTATATGTCCATATAATCATATAAATGATACTTTTATATTAAATTATCTTTACTCAATGAAAATAGAACATTATAACACACATTCGTCTCAATGTTTATAATAAAAAATCATGATGTAACAAATTAAATTCCTATCAAGAAAGTTATAAAAATCCCCTTTTCATTAATTCTTGTTCACCAATTATATCTGAGAGAGTTCTATCTATTTTTGGACATTCATTCATGAATAAGATAATTTCTGAAAGAATTGATATTAGATAATTTTTATAAGACCTGTTATATCGATAATAATTTTGGTGGAATCCTTGAATATGATTTTCCATTAAAAGTTGACTTACTAAACCAAAATCAATGAGATATATCAAGGAAGAAATGATAACACATGAAAACCCATTTTTTTCTATGACATATCCATTGGGAATCCAAATCAAATTTACAAATAGGATATTCCAAACCTGTTTTTATGCTCAAACTAGAAATAAATCATATTAAAATAAAGTCACTAATGGTCCACATAAGGGTAGAATGAATTTGGATCATTTTTTGTGGTAGTTTCTTTATTTTTACACATTTCCAATCTATACATCCTAAAACTAATGAATAAGTAGAATAATATAGAAATAAATGTCTATTCATATCAATTAATTTCAAATAATTATCAAAATTAAAATAGAATAATTCTATTGCATACCCATCTAAAAATATAGATTATAATGGATCAAAATAGTTTTCCAATGTGGTAGCCTTTACATAATGTACAAATGGGATTGAATACATTGGATATTAATCCCAAGAATAAATTTCTAGGATCATATTAGAAATATATATGTAATGATTCAAAGTTCATACACATTTTTGAATTTCTTGTATGTCATAATAACTCATCATCATTATTATTAAAATCTTGTAATATTGTATGTTCAATGTTTTTAGATCAAATAAAGAAAATTTATACTATGGTTTTAATTGAATGTAATAGAAATACAACATGGTAATTTTATTTTTCTATTTCTTTATGGTAGTATGTAGATTCAAATTGAAATCATTATATATTTACTTCAATCTTGAAGTAAAATAACGTTTTCAATTTTCTCTACTTGAATATAATTTTAAATAAAGAATACAACAATTATAAAATGAATGTATCTTTTTATAATTAGATACAACATTGATAAAAAAAATTTATCTCATAAAATGATAATGGAGTCTTAGATTTACTAAATTCATCATAGAATAATTAAATATAATTTAAATTTATTTATTTATCATTCTATTTAAACACTAGATATGGTACGAATATAGGGGAAATGATAATTTTGAATATTTACTACAGACTTCATAAAATAATTTTCTACCATCAACAAATAATTTTGATATTATTTGTTTAATCAGTTATTTTATTCTCTCATATCAGTATTCTCATTAACATCCATAAAAATGTTAACATCTAGTAATGTTTTATATTTTTCATAAGGAAAAATTAATTTACAAATCTTAAATTAACTAAATCTAATTACGTTTTAAATTTTTTATGGCCTTCCCCTCTTATTTCAAAAGAATCTTTTTTATGTCTTTATTTTCATAATCCAGTATCGGGGCATTAACCAGTTTATTTTCAGTGTTTACATAACTTCTAAAATTTTATATATTGTTTGAGTATCCATTCTACATCCAGTGAACATAATGAGTGTGAAATTTAATTAATACCATGTTATAAAATACACAACCCTCCTAAATTGTCATATAAATTTTCTATTTCGATTTGGACTTCAGATTTATCCTTCAATAGATTAATTTTTAATTTTAAAATTCAAAACCATGTTCAAACCTTTAAAATGATGAGTATTGTTTCAAGGTAAGTAAATCCGTCCTTTATTACTATATAAATGACTTAGTATAATATAAAATACAAAAAATAATTAAATAATTATATACATATAATACATTTATCTGAATGACATATTTTACAAATTATGGAACATTAATCATGTAAAATAATATCAATCATTGTATGTTAACATGAAAAATACATTAAATAAATAAATACATGCCATGTTTACATAAAATCAAATTTAAGAAATCTTAATCAAATGAAATACACTTTTTTAATAAGACTATGACATGACTACTTAATATATTCTAAATTTAATATCGATAGTATCTCTTTATAAATTGAATGATTCATATTGAGGCACATTAAAAAAATATAATAATCAATTAAACATAAACCATTAAGACATAAAAATTTAAATTAATTAATAACCAACATACCCAAAAATGATTAATATATACATCTATTGGGGGTATAATGATGTGGAATTATGGGTATGTTATATTGAAATGGTTTAATACCCAATGATACAAAAAATCATATAAAAAAATGTGGCCAAAATAACCATGTATTATTCATCCGACTATGAGCAGTTTCACTGTTAATTATTACAATATTCTAAATAAAAACAAATATTTTCACTTCTTTTCTATATAAATATGGTTTGTTTCTAATAAATTCATTAATTAAACCATCCCTACGTACATATATATTGTGTATAAATAATTTTATTGATGATAGAAAGTATTATTACAATAAAATATATTTTTAAAAAAATTTTAGAATAGCTCATCCAATAAAATATTTAAATCTCTGATTAATATATCATTCCAAATTTCTGAAATATATATAAAAGGTAACAAAAAATATATATCACAGATTTAATTTTCAACAAGTTATCTAATTTTAAAATTATATATACATCTATAATTCAAATCATATTTAATGATATATTTAAAATTCAAATCACATTAATGGATGATAGAGGTGTATCGCGCATTGAAGTGAAATAAACTCAAGGATCCTAGATATAAAACATTCATTCATTTTTATATAATCCACTGATAAAAGTAAATTTATATCGTGCACTGCAATCACTAGTTAGAGTGATATCCTAGAGTAGTATAGATTTAATTAACAAATGAATCTATATAAAGTCGAATCGTAAAATATTTTATTAAAAGTAAATTAATTTTAAAATTAGGCATAAAATTTTAGAATCCTAATATACTAGTGACTTTATTACTAAATTATTATCCTTAAGTACTCGATGTATTCATGTAAGTTACATTATAAATATAGTATAATAATTGAAAAAGATTAATTGAATTAATCATAGACCATACGTCTATAAAATTACTAACAAAATAACCACAATAAATTGGTACATCTACCATATATTATTTAATATTATATAATTGATCTTTATAAAAAATAGGGAAATAATATCATGGAAATATCATTAGTAAAAAAAGAAATTTAATATATCCAAATATATATATTTTAATTTAATGGGTTCTCTAATACAATTTAATATATCCATTATATTTTATTTGACAACAACATGTAGAATAAATAAATATAATAATATGGATTAAGACCTAATATGAAACACAAATGTTAGAAATGAACATGAGGTGAAAACCTAGATATCAGTTAGGTGAAGGATTTCAGTGAGTGGTTCATGTTTCCAGTGGCGTTGATTGTATCAATGAGGGAAAGAGGGGAATAGGTTATTGATTAGGGGAAGAGGGTGTTGAGGAGGGTTTTAGTAGTGTAGTGTTAATTGTATCACTCAGGGGGGGAGGGTTTCATTTTTGTGAGAGGGTATCGAAGAGGATGGTCTAAATTTACATAGTGTTAAATTAGAGAGGGCATTAGAATCTATGTGTTCTCGTGTTGGGTGAAATTAATGAGGAGAGGGTGTCTCTCTCAAGGGGGCCTAAATGAGTGAAATATGTTTTCAAGGATTGGGGAGGACATGGTCAACATTTTCAAGATTGTAGTTGATTAATAAAAAACAGAAATAAAAATAATATATAAAAAGATATAATAAAAAATACCTCAAAAAAACTATTTTTTCCATGATTTCACAAGAATGAATGCGAAACTGGCTAGATATGTTATTTAATTATTTATCATTAGTTTTTGAATCTTGTAAAATTTACTGTATTTTCTATAGAGAATATCTCATAACATATAAGTTATACCAATAACATTCCAAATGAATCACATCAAGAATCACATCACAAGAACGATCTCATTTAAACATGTGGAAACATTACATCAGATCAACAATTTCATAAACCATTAATGAACAATCTTTATGTTTCATAAAATATCTTTAACGACCTGAGAGTACACCTAGGAATCTCTCACAAATAAAATAACTATATGTGAATTCATTCATGGTACCACATAGAAACCCACCAATGTTCTCAGTTAACATGACTCAAAAACAAACATATTATAAATTAAATATCTAAGAACTAAATATATGGGTCCTAAAGAATCATACAATTTAATTATCATTATTTTATTTGACTCCAATCCAATGAAATCATGAAACAAACAAAAATCCTTATATTTAATATATTAGTTGAACTCACCCCAATGATAAAAAGACTACATACAGATAATATAGGAAATATATCTTGTCCTTGATGGATAATTGTGATATATATCCGGAAGAATAGATGAAAATCATGTTTAAATCATCAGGTTAAGAGAGGAAAATGTGGGTGGGAGGGGAAGTACGTTTTCCTTCAATATCTACCTATCTCAAAATAAATTTTATAAAAATTATATATTTATATAAATAATTAATAACATTAAAATATTAACATAAGGATTTTAGTACCAATAGGGTACCTATTATCTCTCCTTCAGTGCTTGGTAAACATTGACTAGGTTGCTAGTTAATTTCACAGAGACCCCCCCCCCCCCCAGAACCCACCCACTGAGAATTCAGTACCTTACCATCGAGTAATCAGTTCATTTTATCTTTGTGAAAAATGTCTTGAAAAAATGGACATATTCTGGAATCCAACCATTTGTACTTATTTAGAACATATAATATCACAAATATGACAATTTACGCTTGGTCTAATAAAATTTTATACCACATTTAATCACCCAAATACCCCAATTTCAACAAACTTCTATATATATAAAATCTCTTCCATGAGTTGTATGCATCCAACACACTAACTAACCCTGAAAAAAACATAAGAATCCTACTTGGTACACTCTGAAAATATCAATAAAATTTATAATGAATATATATAATCTAAATAACCCCATCCATTTGGTATAATGAAACTGATTATAACTATAAATATTATCTAATGTAAGAGGCACTAAACCTGTGACAAAACAACCCAGCTACTAAAATTATTAATTAAACCATAATATTCCATAATACTAAATTTTAGTATGTAGGAATTATTAATAAATATTCCCCAATAATCATAGAGTATTTCAATATTTAAACTAGAACATGGTTAATAAACATGAAAATAATTAATATTTTTCACCAATATCCACCTCCAAAATGTAAAAATAAAATAGATTTGGAATATCACTAACCATCATTGATGTACACTCTTTTTAAAAATGATCATTCTGAAATGTGTAATATAACGAATCGAAGAATATAAACCCATGTAATCTCACTATATATTGGTCAATTACCCCATTATTAGTGAACCCATACCCCTCATTAGTATACATGTGAATATGAAGTCCCACTAATTCCTACCAACACGATTCATAATCCCACCACTTATTATTTACTTTTACTACATCCCCAGACTCTAGCTGATAATGAGAATATTTGACAGAACCTCTCAAGATTCCCTATTTACTCAATATCCATGAACTACATAGGTGGTAGATCACTCTGAATGATAATATCTCTTAGATTACCACACTAGTAACATTGTAAAGATTAACAACATCATTGACGAAATGGTATACTCATGTTCTAATCGACCTACTAGGATCTCCCATTCCCCTTTTATTAGATTCTTGAATATCCATTCCTTATCTCACCTGAAACCACTATCACACATTGCATACATTAATCATTTATGTTTTATTATAGGATAAATTCCTTGAATTCTTCCTTGTAAATTTATGTCAACCTGCAAATATTCACATATACCCCGATATTATGTCAAATTCCATCTGAATCAATAGACATTTGAGATCTCATATCCTACAAATGTTAGTAATAATAAAAATATATTAGTGAACATTGAAATAGATTCTATGAATAATGTGTCCCATATACCATGTTCATGAGCTCAAAATCTATATCAACCCTTAGAATAATAGGAATAAATATCTCAAAAAATATCCCCTCAAAAAAAATCAAGATATTCGATAAACTCAATTTATCTATTCATACATGTCCCACAAATTTTTTGTTGGTAACCTGGGAATATACTTCTCCACATTCACCCTCAATGCAATAAGATTCCCAATTTTATGAAAAAACCTCCAAAATTACTCTATATAGATATAAAATTCATATTTACCACTATCTCAGTGAAACCAGAGAGGACACTTTGATTGCAATTCCTTAATTAGTTATTCCACTGATAGTTTAACTCACTAGTTATATTTGGAATTATTTTTGATTAATCCATACGAATATCACACTTATTTATCTCAACCAATAGATTCCCTGGTTCAAAATATGGATTTTCTTCATCAATTATTATATTTAAAATTTATTCACATCTCTACCCATAAGGTTCCAAACTATCAATTTCATAAATGGTATAACTTTTCTTCCTTCCTGAAACTCCAATTGATTTTTTCAAGTTGTCATTTTTCATAAAAATTTACAATTCTCAATACATTTATAACAACAATTCATAAAAATATATGATTTTATAATCATAACTGAATCTCTCTAACTAGTACATTTCCATACACACTCCCAGGTTTCATAAAATCTAGTTTTATAGCCCCACCAACCCATTTTTTGGTCATGTACCACACACACATATGATCCACATGCACAAATATCACCAAGAATCTTAATCCATGATTTTTTTAGTATAATACCATTATGAAACAATACAATGAAGCACGACATAGATATTCTGTTGTCATTTTAACCAACTAAACACCATTAATTTAGTAGAATATTGATCATATTAAGGAACATTCATGACATATAAATCTTATCTTAGTATAATAATGCATGCGTACCACCTCCTGAATTTTGGTTCTATGAACACACAAAACCATTCATACCAACTCTCTACATGACCCTAGTTCTCCATCCACTATATCACACATTTCTAAAATAAATAACACGATGTCACATTATAAGAACCACTTTTTGTTATTTATATTAATTGTTCTTGTATCATCCCACAATCAACTCTCTCAAAAATTACATGACCTGAAGAACAAATAACCTCGTTAATTCCTCCCTAAATACATGGTGTTACTAAATAGAAAAAATAATCTTAGAGGGGATAGTTGAATGAATATTACCTTTAAATTAATTCAATTATAAGAATTAAAAAATAAATTTATAGTTAATGCATAAAAAATCAATATTACAATATTAAATATAACATAAGGTATAGAAATTAAATATTTAAAATGCCACTCAAGTTCAAAAATAACTTATATTACCAATAGGCAGATTGGATATAAATTTTTCCAAAATTGAAAATGAAAAAACAGTGTTGTGGTATCATGTTTCAAAATAATCCTACCTTAAAAATCAACTAATATCCCATTATAGATCACATACACAACTATTCATCTATATATAAATCCTAAATAATTATTTTATTTTTATTACACGACTCAAAAATCATTAACATGTTTTGGAGCTACTCATCATGGGTTGAGTATAAAATCAATAGGTAACCCATAATGATGCCCCTAGATAATATCGATAAATATTCAAATGTATAAAAAGAGTAATTTATTGTAGTCAATGTTGTCAATATGAACAAATAAATATATGATCAACCATCTATGAGTGATATCACTACCTACATTGTTAAATACTAGACATTAATATTTCCTTTTATGGTCTAAACACACCTTGAGGGAGAGAAATTCAACACCCCATGTATTATAACAGTTAAAAACATCAACTTCATCATGATGGACTCTTGGTGATCAAGGCATTACAAAACCACATTATCCAAACCCTCCTCTAATATTCTTGTATTATTATACCAGAGATAACCTATAAATAGATACAACATCAATAACAATGAAAGAAAACATCCATTATATGGTATAACTAATCATCCCTAGGACATTACACATGTACGGTGAGAATTATCTCCTCAATAGGTGATTTATATCACCCCTCAATTATTTTGGCCACCTATGTCTTTTACCACCTATTGTATGATATTTATCAATAAAACACCAGACATCTCACATTTGGTGAATTTTTACAAACACCCATTTGTCAACACCACCTTTGGAACCACAGTTTGTGTAAATTTAACCCCAACGAGATTATCCCCATACTCAGTGGAATTACTAACTACATACAACTATAACATAGGGAACCAATATAATCCCACATTTAATGAATGTAATATAACCATCAATCATGTTAGTGTACCACATCACCCATATTCATAGGGGTAACAGTTTCCTTTTTCCCATGTAATTGCATCAAACATAAAATAACTAGAAACAACTTATTACAATAAGTTAAAGCATTATATTAATTAATAAAAGACACCTACAATTCCAAAAAATAAATAAATAACATAGATATTCATGACCGACATGATACTAAACCTAATAATTAATCAAATAAAATTAATACCTTAAGTTGTTTCATTCCTAATCACACACACAACCTTACCCATTCCCATAGATCACATGATATATGATCACGTATATAAAATTTTAAATATTTATCCCCCAAAAACCTAGTACTATAAAAATCTTATATATCAGATATCATTATCCAATTTTCGAATGATTCAACAAAATAGAAAAAATTAATAAAATAAACTAAATATTTTTGTTAAAAATCAATACAACTATTTCAAAACCAAAAAATAGAAAATAATAGAAATTGAGCCTTATCAATGGTGACCAATATAACATATAACTCATTGAATGGATGATAATATGTTTGAAATCACCAATAGAATATATTGAATTGATTGGATAGTGGAGTCATGTTTATCCTCATTGGATGTTTGCTTCAAAAATATTCGCATCCTTATATCAATAAAATATTAATTACCTAGTTTCAAAAAATTTCTAAAAAATACCCAAGTATCCACCAGGTATGTGTTCATCTTCCACTAATTGCCATGTACCCTTCCAATTATCCAATAAATGTCCACCATGTAGTCAGTGGATTTTATATATCATCCCCACCCATTCTTCTTGACCCACTGGGTACTCAATGGATTTTTTTATTCATGATAGATGTTTTAGAACTAGGATCATCATCCCAATACCAATCCTTGTTCTTTATTTAGACACACAAAAACGTCAAATACAATAAATTATACATGTTCTAACTGATTTTATACCCAAAATACATTACCATTATACCCAGGTCATCAATATTTCATTATAGTATAACACTTGGATTTTTTGGATTTATTCACTCCATCTATCAAATATCAATTTGAATATCATTTCATAATGAAATGAAGAGTTTATATCGTCTAATATGGTAATTTAAATAACATAAGAACAAATTAAAATTTTTATATAATTTTATTAATTATTTATAATGATTGAACATTTAGGAAAAATTTCAATAAATATGTGGACAATCATTTAACTTATTAAGGACTACAAAAACATTGTTAAATATACATTTCATTTTTGTATTCAATTTCATTATGACATCATTATATAATATTCAATCCAAATCTATCTATATATATCATTTATCCTAGTAATTTTAGCATAAGTATATATGAAACCATGATTCATGAGGGATTCATCCCATGTGTTTGTATATTCATATATTAATTGGAAACCATATGAAGAAGAAACATGTTGTCTACTTATCGATGATTACGATCAAACTCATGCATATGAGAACAATTGAAATAAATAAAGTAATTTATTTTTTGGTTCGTTAATATAATTCAATTCACTTTTTATGGAAGGATATGGTAGTTTAAAAGTTTTGGTTTTCAATTACACTAATTGTTTAATATTTTTGTCCATTTAAAATCCCATAATTAGTATTTGATCTAACAAGGAAACTAATTTTCCATGGTCCATATAATGGAAAAATTAAAAATGTACTTTATTCATTGTTTTGTTAAAACATGGATTAATTGTAGCAAAAGTGATAATTTTTTTCATTACTTTCTATATACCATAGTATAGTATATTTGAAAATGTTGTTTTTGGAAGAGTTAAATACATAAAAAATTTAATCATAGGATGTTGCCTCTATATCCTGGTTAGTTGGTCTATATTGCATTGTCCATAGTCAAAAACGGGTTATATCGTACCATAGTTATTTTCATCTATTCCTTTTTTGACTAATAATGTCCTACCCATATTCATTGCTAATTTGAAAAAGATAATACTCCAAAATGGAATGATCAAAATGGTTCAACCTATCTAAAATGGATTAACTAATACACAATAGACCAAATGATTTTAATAAAATATCTATTTTCTGAAATTTATTGGCCAAATGTGAAATATCATCATGAACTATATAATGAATCCCCATCCATAATTCCATGAAAAGTAGACTTGGTCCAAACCTTTTCATTTGATATTCAAATAAAATTAAAAATTTTCAATTCTCAAGAAAACCT
Organism: Viscum album; assembly: GCA_963277665.1. NCBI lineage: Eukaryota > Viridiplantae > Streptophyta > Magnoliopsida > Santalales > Viscaceae > Viscum > Viscum album. The sequence goes on from OY728136.1 coordinate 138,179,714, forward strand.
TTACGGGAATAAAGCAATATAATATCATTTATGTGGATTTTTGAAGGATTATAGTTTATTAAAATGGTTAAAATATATAGAAATATATACGGTTTATATTAATTTATTTTAATATAGAAAATGTAAATATAATTTATCTATGTCAATAAAATAATTTGAAAAATGTGATTTTTGTAAATTGTTTAATATTTTTAGAAATGTTTAGTATTTAATAATAAAAGTATTCATAAATTTTTTAATTTTTAGAAATATAAACTGTTTTCATATAAAAAATTGTAAATGATAATATTTAATTTTCATATTCTATACTAGTTAATTATTCATTTTTATCCATTCACAAACAATGACGTGTTTATAATTTATATATGAATTCCTTATAAATGTTTATTTAGTGTATAAATTTATGATTTGTTCAGATATTAAATTTTATCCAAATATTAATTATTCATGAATATAAATTTGATATTGTAAATATGTTTGTTATCTGATATAAATTGTTTATTATATATATTTTTAAGGAGTTACATGCTATGTATGGTAATCGAGATAGTTTTATAATGACGTGATTTCAGCTTATAAATGATTACACTTATATGGATTTATGATTTCATATGATTATAATAATTCTAATTATTGTATTTCATGTACATTATAAATATGATACATTTACATATGTTATATAGTGTTCGAATTTAATTTTTGTTATTAATAAATTCTATTAGTTATGTAATGAATGTCACCGTACTAATTTTTAAACATATTCATTAATTTGATGTAATAAAATTACAAACATAACAATTATATTCATATATACAAGTAATATTAATATCATAATATAAGATAATGATATTAAATCCCCATTTAAATAACAATTTTCATAATATTTAAAATGTAAAAACTTATCAAGGACTATATCGTATAGGATAATTGATTCATTCTAAAAAAGACCCACCTTGATTGTCTTATGTAAACAATAAAGAAACAACGTGACCCTAAGAGTTATTGCCTTTATTTTTAACATTTTTTAGTTTTCACTTCATTAGAAAACCTCGGAGTACAATACTAAAGGAATATTTTGAAGATTTTCTATGTTATTGATGGGGATAAAACGTTTTATAATAATTATTCCAAAAGTCATACATAATATTAATTACATGATGTTATACATGTATAATTATGTTTTGAGAAGTAAACTAGAGCCATGTCCTAATTTAATGAATTGTGAATGAAAATTACCCAATATATAGGATTCCAAAATAAAATGGGACATTACATAAGTGGTTGAATATTTAATAAAAAACGTTTTTATCTAAATTTTAAATGTGATACCGATCTGTTAAATAATTTTGATTTAAATAAATGGAAAAAATGTAAAACATATTTAATTTTTTATCAATCCAAGATAAAGTGAACTTAATTGAAGAACATAAAAGGATAAAATAGAAATATAATAATCATCCTTATGTAAGAATGAAAAATATTAATTTTTTGATTAATTTATTCTTGAGAAACCTAATGGAAATTTTGTTCAATTATAGTAATGGTATTATTATAAAGGTATAAATGGATTAAATTTATTTTTTAAATAATTTTGATACAATATGTGTAAATTATATTCTATACCCCACTCTTATACTCAATGTTTTTTAGTATATCCATTACTTCTATAATGATTGACTTAGAATTTGTTTGGATATTCTTGGGGTCCTCCTCTTCTTCACATTGAATAGTGATTTAGTCAATTAGAATATGTATGAAAATGATCATCCATGAAATAAAGGTCTAACATAACAATCATGAACATAATATATTTGAGGAATCATTTATTATGGTGGATATCCTAGTAAGGATTTCTAAAAAGTCAATTTCCTAGGTTTACTCAGGTTTGTTTCAAAACATTATGTCAATTGGGATTACTATAGAATACCATTACAGAGTCCTACAGTATATAAACTTTTCAATTGTGTGAACTATTTTTATTTTCAACTATAAATTGTTTTCGATTGTAATTAATGTGATTGACTATGAAAATGAATTTGTAAGACTATGTTTATTCATTAAGGCATGTTACTTATTAGGAATTATTTATATAATTATGAATTTAATTAGTGACAGAAATATAAAATAGTTCAAAAAATATTATCTTATCATCTAAAAGTGTTTTAGATAAATTAGTTGGTGTTGAAATGTTAATTATTTGACATTTTATTGAATATATAATTGGGTAAAAGGTGAATCAATATAAAAATAATTTGATGGACTAATTTCATCATTATTAACTGAAACCAAAAAGGGGTTTCAAGAATATGGATAAATGTTCCCATATGACATGCTATTATCAAGGATAAATGAATATGGATTTAGAAAATATATTGATAATCCTTGTAATGTGTTAGTATAATCGAAGTAATTTGTTATTTTTGAATGTTATAGTATATCACATTTATATTTTACTACTATTGTAAATATTATAAATTTAAAAAAAAAATTAAAGATTTATAGGGTTTTTTTATTCAATTGATGGGGTAGAGGAATGTTGTAACATAGAGTGTGTTGAAAGGGATATTTCAAACTCTGATAAATAAGACTGAATAATGTGTATTTTTATTTTTATTATATTTTTTTATATGATAAGTTATTCATTAATAGGAGATATTGATAAACAACATGAAATTATAATAATAAAAGATATGATTTATAATCCATTACATTCTATATCGTTTTTTAAACATAGTTCAGTTAGAAGACGTTTTCTCATGGATAAAACTATTTTAAGTACATTATTTGTTATAATTTTAAGGGAAAGTGTCCTTGATAATAATAATGAAATATTTTTAAGGAGCAACCTTTCCTGCAATAATTCTCCAAACACATCAAATACCATATATGAATTAGGTATTTTAGTTTATTTGTAATATATTCTCTTAAGTTGGAATAAGTGTTCTATCCTAAAAAAAATAGTTTATGTATCTTATACTAATATTATAAAGATAATATATTTTATAATATGATAGTGATTATGTATTTAGACATAGTGATGTTCAAACATAAAAAAATATTATACCATTCAAAATTCAATGTGAATGTCACTTTATATACAAAAATATTTGTTGGCTATATCTATAAAGAGAAATGTAAATATTTACATATAGTTATTATAATAAAGTAAATATAAATTTATAATATAAACATGTTTAGGAAGTTCTAGTAAAGTATAATTTAAATAGTCACATTAGTTACCAAATTGTATAAAATAAAGGATTAAAGTGAGATGTTTTAATATGGTTATGATTAACATAGAAAAATTAATTAGTAAATAAAAATATCTATTAACATAATCACAATGAACGTTGTGATGTTAAAATATTTAATAATTTTTCATAGTAATTACACAGTTTGAATAATATGACTATTTCTTACCATTATTCAAATAAGATTAATATAATTCTTGTATGTTACTTATTAAAATAGTTTAGTGTGGTGATTTATTAGATGTTCACATAGATATGTGGAGGAAATTAAATAGTGATGTAATGAGTTTAACAATACCCTAAAATTGATGTAAACATATGGCCTATCTAGTGATCTATAATATGGAATATGATTATATTGTTACATATATATATTGTTTTAGTATTTTTATAGGATATTTAAACATAAAATTTATCATTTTATCCAGAATAAAGTATCTACTTTATCATTATATCATCTTTTTCATATATTTAAAAATTAAAATGATTATTTACCTCTCAAAATATAAAATTTAAATACCTCCAATTTATTTTCATCATTGAGTATCATTGGGTTTAGTTAAATATTATGGTTAGCATCTGTTGGATTTTTTATAGTGATAGTATATCTTTTCATCTGTTGTAAAATCTATATTTTATAAACATTTTTCCACCAAGTATAACACATGGAGTTCCAAAAAATATTTATTTGGTAATTTCAGGGTGAATATTTCATATTTAAATCCCATATCTGAGGTTTAAAAGATAATTATCTTTAAAACCTTAATATTTGGATACTATTCTCATTTAAGTCTAGATGATTTCAAATAAAGGGATTGTTAGGTATGTTATAGTTATATATTATCCTTTTATGAATAACCAAGATGTGATTTGTCCAATAAAAGATACATTATATATGGATATATTCTTAGATGAGGGTCTTGTGATGTACTCATCCTCTTAGAAGAACGACCGGTGTTATATACATCAACTTAGTCTTTCTATACATAGAGAATCATAATTATATGAGTTACCTATAACCTATTTGGATAAATATTTTCTTTCTATAACTCAATGACTTGGAAAAAGGTATTATGTTATTATGATTATTTTTATTTGATAAAACTGGTGGAAACTGCTTAAACGATACATGTGTTTGATTGATTTCATTTCTAGTCATTGTTTTGTTTAGTTAAGTTAATTATTATCTAGAGACCTGTATTTTCCTGAATTTATGGATATATGGAATATGTTCTCTATAAAATTTCACAATTTTTAATATATGATTTCAAATTTAGTGAATATGATTGATATATATTCTATAAGGATTTTGTGAATACACACAAGATTATTTTTGTATATAGTTTCACAAGTTATTTTAAAATTATTTTTTAATATGGAAGTGTGATATGTATATGGGAACTTTGTATAAGTGAGTGTTAAATTAAAATAAAATCATAAGGCACCACCATGTGTTGATTTCATATACCATATCTTGGTATGTGACTTCATGAACAATATATGATTTAAGGTAAATAAATCATGGTTCAAGATATGGAGATGATCATGATAGGAAATAATATATTAATTCAAGGGGTTGTTTAACTCTAACAATAATATATTTATTTGATAGAAATATGATAATGATCTGATGAGTTTTTACCATCCAATATGATCATTTATATTTTCAAGTTCCATGAGAAGAATTTATCACAATATTGTAAAGGAGTTTTAATGTTTGAACATTTGGGAAAAAATTTAATCAATTCATGGAAGAATGATCTAGTTATTAATGCGAATTAAATGGTTGTTTGATCGTCATTTGGTTTTTGAATTTCATTAGGATAAGATAAACTAATAAAAACCCCCAAAAATCAATCACACACTAGCGATTATTTTTCTCAAACAATAAATCTAATGTTTTATAAAACTATGGTATATGGTTGATAATTTATAATCATTGGGTGATTCATGTTTCCCATGGACACCCTAGTTGGATGAAACCTCTATTTTATTTTAAAAATACATCAATATTTTAAGGATTATCTATATCACTATAAATGATATACTCCATTCATTTGTTTACTCATATTAGTTTGGCCAACTTTTATGGAAAAACATGTGTTTTCTGGATATTTCTTATATTTCCACTACCTTTTAATAAACACAATCCAAATCAAATCAAAACATTTTATAGTGAATATTTACAATTGAATATTTTATTAGTATTTTTGATATTTATTTTCCATAATATATTTTTAGATAATAATTTTATTTAAATATGATATTTTAATTTTCCATTTAAATTTCCACCATAAATTACCAATTAATATTTTTTAAAAAAATTCATAGAAATAGTACTATTAAGTTTTATAATGAGAAAATTATTGTTCAAAATTTTATCAAATATTTTATCAAAATTCTGTTGAACTATTCTAGAAGAACAATCTTAGGAGATCATCCAATGTAATTTCTATTTTATTATTTTATTGAGATATTATAGTGAATAAGTAATTTTAAAGAGTCAATATAATATTTTAATGTTTTTTTGAATTCACTAGTTAATTGTTCAAAATGATTACTCAAATGAAACACTTATGTCTTTCAAAAAGTTATGGATTTGTAGTAATTATTTTTTTCATATTGTAGTCAGCAATTTCTATAAAATAATTTTTCTTATAAATAACTATTTATTTATCAGGAAATAATTGTTTTTGTATTTATATATTAAAAAATATAGTTTTGGACATTACTCATAAATCTATGAAATTTTTTTCATTGAGAACATATTTTTACTTTATTTAATAATCAATAAATTTGTTATGAATTTTAAAGAATTTAATTTTTTTTCTGAAATGAACTATTTTTTTTTGAATATATTAAAAATAAATTAGTATTTTATATAAATGAAATGAAAAACCTCACTGAAATATATTTTATGCATTTAATAAATTATTATTTAAGATTAAAATTCTTTTTAAATTCAGAAAAAATGTATTTTAAGAAAATAATTATTTTAAAAAATATAATATTTCTATTTTTATAATTATTTAAACTATATTTTATTAAAAAAAAAATTCTTTTATTTTTTTTTTAAAATTAAAATTCTGTAAGAATTATTAATTTCTCCAAAGAAAATAAAATTTTAAATACATATAAAACCCCATATTATTTTAAAAAATATCACTTATGGTAGCATAAAAATTTATTTCTATTTTTTCAAACAAATAATTTTTTTAAAAAATATTCTCTTGATAAAAAAATATTATCATGATTATTTTTTAAAAACTACAATGAATTGTTTTATTAAAAGTGGGGTGGGGGTCGTGTGCATTGATGGAAATAGTGAATATTGATTCTTAATTTTGTAACATAGAACATCCATGTTTTATTAATGGTGTGTAAGTTATATCTCTTGGGATATATTTTGTAGGTAACAAAAATCCTTGGGTAGGCCCAAGATTTTGTATCAATTATGATTATTTGATTGTGTAATAATTTTATTTTAAAATCATTCTATAGATGCGGCTATTCTTTTTGAGTGGTGAACAATGTAAATTTTTTCATCCAACTACGTTATTCATTCTTGAAGATATAGTAATGTGAAAATTTAATATAATTAAATCTCTTTAATTAGTGTCTTTAGATGATCAGTGGTGGAAGATAAAAAACTGATTCACGAATCCACCCCCATTGAATATAAAATACTTATAATAACTATTTTAATAAAGGTATCCTCAAACATTTGTATCAAAGAACCATACTATTTTTTCGTTGAAAAAAAAATATTGAATGTTTTTAGAAATATGATTCCTTTTTTTTAGAATAGAGTTGGTTTTATAATATGTGTATATAATGGAAAGAAAAAAATTGATATATTTTCCTTCTAGAAAATTTATTAGAGTTTTTTCTTTCTCGATTCAAAAATTTTAAATTTTCGATTATATGTATATATTGCAATGTGTTAATATTAATAAATATATTATGACATGTTTATTTTTATTATATATAAATTTAATTTCATAATCGATTCGTTTATTTTTAATATTGATAAGGTCATAGTAGTTCTCCATTATAATGATAAGGTTGAATTTATATGATGATATTATAAAAAAGTTTTTTTGTTTTTTTATATGAAATTATTATTTGAGACATGGATATTGAAAAATAACTGGCGTGAGAACTTATAAGTATATGAGACTTCATCATATGAATTTCTCACATCGTAATTTTTAAGATGGTGATTATGAGGAAGAATATTGTTGTTTAAATTCAAAATGATTACAATTTATTTGATAATAACATCAATTGACGAGTATGTCATGAATCTTATTCATTGTATTCTTTCCCAAAACCATGATGACATATGTTTTTTTTTGGAAAAGTTGGATTTGTTGGGTGGGTTAGGAATGATATGTTATTAATGAATAATTTGAGGCAGTATTTATACCTTCCTTGTTAATGGAACAGGATATCATGACCCTCTAATTGGAATGTAAATATAAAACAGAATTACATGTTCATGTGGTATTGAGGTGTTCACTTACATAAGTCAAAAAAAGGCTTATGAAACATATAATGTATGAGTACAAAACATTCTTTTTACGAGATATAGAAAATTGACTATATTATATTGTGAGTATTCATATGTGTTTATAATTGTTGTGAAAATAACATCATCTTTTGGGATACCTAAAAGTATTTCCAGATTCTAAAATTGGACTTCTGGACACCCTACCTAAGGACTATGAGTAGGAGGTCAAGTAGCTCACAATATTATTATTTCCATTGATCTCAGGTAAATTCTATTTCATTTTAATAATTTAAATAAATAATATTCTAAAGATCAAAAATAAATATTTATTTTATATTTAATAATTCCATATAACTCATCACTATTTTATATGTGTTGAATTTTAAAAAAATATTTATTAACATGACCTCAAATATTATATTTATATATTTATTGAATGAATAATTATTATTATTCAATGTTTTGTAAATTTCGAGAATAGTGGGCATGCCCAGTTATGACACAATAATAGAAATGATATAAAATATATCATTTAAATAAATACTAATCATTTATTGATATTTATATTTCCATTAATAAATGATTATGTTACTAGATTATAATTATTATATTTTGATGTGTGGTTCATATTGATTAAGTGATTCGATAATGGAATTTGTGAAATTACTTATTCCCTTAACCAATACATATATATACCAAATGATATCATATATCTGTGTTGAGTGAAATCATTTTCTAGTGAACTGTAATTTCCTCTCTAGAGAATTCACTCATAAGAGGAAATATCTAAGGTTTCTACCAACGCCAAGAGAATTAATCTACCTCCTCCAATCCTCTCTATAATTAGAAATAAATAATCAATATGTGAATCCCACATAGTAAATTGGGGACCAAGGGGAGTAATAATAGATGATCAGTACCACCATAGTAAGACCTAGAGTACTATCGATGATGTTTTGAGACCAAAGGTGTATGTATAGATTACCACTAGAGAGAATATAATTTGGATATTCTCATCACAACGGTAGTGAAAAATGATATGTGGTTTAAATTATCCAAACCTATAATGAATAACATATTAAACACTAATTTAATTTATTGTTATTAAATTATTTATGAATTTTACCTGAAAATTTCCGATAGAGTATTCCAAAATTCTTTTCATACGTTTCTTTATATATAGACACAAGTAATGTCATTATACAATATGTTACTATGATTTATGTATTAGATTCAATAGAAAAATAATAGTTTAAATTATTTTTTTCTTAATTAAATTTAAAAGGAATGATTTCATCTTCATTCACCATATTATAAATATGAAAATGTAAAAAAATTGAATTACAACTGAACAATCCATCTAGAAATTTCGATCATTCTAACTGTGTAACAAAATACTAATAAAACATGCATTTATATGTACACATAATTTAACCATAATACACACACTGGGAAACAACATGGATTATATACTGGTGGCCTTATGAAGAAATATATAGCCTCACTACATACCACATGTGGGCCAAAATCGACTAGAATATGGATTTAGGGTCTAACACCACGTGTAACTAACATACAAATAATGTAATATTACACATATTGTGAAAATGTTTGTAAATTTGTTTTGATCAATTATGCACCATATAATTTTTCCATGATGTTTATGAACATAAATCCAATAATCATGCAATGATATAGATTACATAGTGTGTAGTGGTCATTCACGTCATGTAATCTAAGAATATCGAAACATAATTCACATTATCTTTTTAAGCATGTATCATAGAAAATGGTGCATTTTTTGTATTCTCCAGATGATCACAATTTAAATTGTACACATTCAATTCATATTGGAAAATTTTACTATTCCATTAAACCAAGTTAATACTTATATAATAGCCATTTATTTATAAATTTCACCATGGTATGGGTTTTAGAAATATTAAATATTTAAATTTTTATTATGTTCCAATTGGATCAATACATCATATATCATTGATACATGTCATGTACTATTGTATCATTAAAATAATTGCATGTTATGTAAGTTAAAATGTTTTATTTTTTTGTAATTACTAGTACAGTATCTGTATTTATATGAAATGAAATTTAAGGTACATTTCATCTGAGTTCACTTTTCATAATCAGAAAACACGTTTTGTTGTTCCAAAAGTAAATCTATGTGGCCTATATATAAATATTATGAACTTAATTAATTATGAATTTAATTTTTTTCTATTTTATTAATATTAGAGTATATGGGAATCTCTCAATCTATTTGGATGGATATGAAAATAAATTAATATTTTATTTACTAATTATTTTGGGATGTTTATCATTAGAAATCATGATTAAAATGAATCCATGTTTTTTAAATGTGTATTTATTGTTGGTATGTGACTATTCATGAGAATTTCCATCCATATTATGTTTTGAATTTAATTTAGTTTAAATACATGAGTTTTAATATATTTAATGTAAAATGATGGTATGTGTTTCATCACTTGCACCTAAATTTTTTAGGGCATGCATGTTCATGGTATAATTTATGAAAATAATTATATATTTATTTTATTGTCCTTACTTTTATGTGAGTAAAAATATGTAAATGAAGGAAATCCATGTGGAGGAGGTGCTTTAAACCAAAGACATGGTCAAGTAAACATATAAGATACAAAGTTCAATTGTGTAATTACTTAACTAGATACTAGATAGGATCAAGAATTTATAACCTAGGGTAATATATTTATTTATTGTATACAAAATAAATAAACCACAAAAAATATCATGATGTAGTAACATTATTTATTTTATTTGATGATGTTTATGGTTTTCTATTTTACATAATATTAAACAATATCCATGAAAATATAATTAGAATACATGCAAGATAAAATAAGATATATTTCTTATCTATACATAATTTTTATCAAATAAATTGTAAATAGATTATTTAAAATTGACAAAATATTAAAATTAAATTCATAAGAATTATAATAACAAAGATCTCAATTAAATATTAAGTTAGAATAATAATTTTTTTATTAATAAAATATCCATAGAACTAACTGTTAGTCATAACCACATTAGGACACTCAATTTTTTCAAGGTTTTCATTTAACAGTTTTCTATCAACTTAAACAAGTAGACATCTAGTTCTGTGTATCTCAATATACATGTTGTTATTTCGAATAAAATGATGAGGAAATACAAATCATAATTTCATATTTTTAGAGTATACCAAATTGATTATTGATTTGAAAGATTTTATTTTCGAAGGCCACCTTCCTAAATACATTTTATTAGTTGTTTTGGAACTCATTTTTGATGAGATAAGGGAAATATGTATACATTTTAAAATAACATCTAGTGAATTTTACATTAAAAATTTAACAGTGGGGGTTAATTGTGCTTGATAAAATTGTGTTACAATAATAGGAAAATTTATTTTCTCACTTATTTATGTATTCAATATAACACGATTATTTATGAATTTGTTTTTTAATTAAACTCAAAGGTTAATCAACCATGTGTTACCTATGTTAAGTATGTGAGGAAAAAAATATCCATACTAAATTAAAAATTATTTTATGGTGGAAGAACATTCTCATTTTATTATGTTATGAATGAAAGATTTTCCTTGAAGCGTTGTAGGTTTTTGAGTCACATACAAATGAGTCGAGTGAGGAAGAGATCCATGTTTATGAAAAACACATGTATAGTGTTAGAGATGTCAAATTTTTTATTCTTTCATACATTTCTAATGAACTCATAAATTTCATGAGATTATTAATATATATTTCATTGTCAAGAGCTTCAATAATATTTTATAGGAGACATAAATATTTGATTTATTGGAATATCCAAGGAATTATTTTCATGAAAACATAAGGAATGTGAACTAGTTGGACCTCAAATATTCAATATTATTGATTAAAATATGAATCAATACATTATAGGGTTTAATTTATTGATAAATGTTACATTAGTCTAATTTTTTATGTAATTTCTTTTAGATTCTCTATATTTTTTGATTTTTAATATAAAAAACATTTACAAACCTCTAATAGATCTCTTAACTCTAATTATATATGTTAGAAATAACATAATGTTTAATAATACCATAATTGTTATGTAATGTAAGATGAATTTAAAAGAATAAATCCTCAAAAATAAATCTGTTTCTATGACTTATTTTGTCTAAACTCATAATATTAAGAAGATATAGAGAGAAAATGGGGAAATATAATATCTTTTTTTCATGTGGAAATAGGGTAATTTTTTTAAAAAGAACTACACCATGGAAAAAAATGAAGGGGAATATTTAAATTCATTTTCTCTAGTGGAATATAATTTTCCATGTATATTGGGTATAAAATATAGCATGTAGTTCACATATTTAAATCCAATTATAGGAACCAAGTTTATTTAGAAGAGTTTCATGACGTGAGGTAGATATGCGCCCACTAATAATGATAAAATTACTATATAAGCTATTAAAGACTACCAATTCACATTTATAATTGGAATGATCAATTATTTAAAAAACAATTATTATATACCATCCATTACCAAAAAAATATTTTTATGTATCCATTTATCATATTGAGGATATAATTTTAAAATTTTGGAATAAATGTTTTTTTTAAAGATGGCATGTGTTATGGTATGGATCTTCATTATAAATTTCATTTAGTTTTGGATTAAACTAACTATTTAAAGGGACATGATAGTGATTCTAGTTTTCATTACTCATATCACACATAATTTTGGTGTTTCCAACTAATTTATATAATTGTAATGTTCGTGTAAAAATTACAACAATATGAATATTTTGATGATTTGGAACTAAAAACATTTTGGACATGTGAATATTTTTTGGCAGAAAAAATTTACAACACTCTATTTATTATATATGGTAATAGATCAATATAGATTATTGATTTGGATCAAAAATATGTGTGTAGATTATTTCATATTGGGTATGGGGACGATACTCAAACATAATAACTTTTATTGATCAGTATAGTAGATAATGATATTGCATTATATTGAACTATAAATTTCATTATTTAAGGAAATTCCAGGAATACATGAATGAAATTGAGAAATAATTTCGTAATAATATAAAAAATCAATATAGACTATGGTGAAAATCATGTTATCTATATGTTAATTAATAAAATATAATAATTTTGAATATTATATTATCTCAGTCATCCTTACACGCTACATTTGAATTGTATATGTGAAATAATGAACCAATCATTTGATGGTAATTGATATAAATGATTATGCAAGTAATTCAACTATTATCTATTTGGGGATAAAAATTACAGGAAGTGTGATACATAATAAACCACGTGAAAACTACATAAGCACATGGAATTCCACATGAAATATGGTTAGGAATAATATTTTTATCATATATATTACAATCATATGGTTAGGAAGAATTTTTTTAAATGATTTTTATGGTAATAATAGTTTACATTGAGACACAATATATTCCATTATATATTACCCTAAGGAGGCAATGAGGTATCAACAATATGAACACATAGATAAAAAGAAAATACTGGCATAAATTTACATGTTTTTAAGAGGGATAACATCTCTAAAAGAGATCGTATGATAGGTATATACGTTAATGAATTCAAGGATTAAGATATATAATTTTCTGTTTAAAATATATTCCATAGATCTGTGGGGGAGAATAATTTCCAGATACATTAATACTACATAGGAGTAAAAGATAACTTTTTATACATCATAGATATGGTTTTCTATTAACTGATGATGGTGACCCATTATATGTTCATAATAATGATTGTCTTTCAATAATGAAGTTGTAAGTGTTATATAAGAATCCAAATGGAAGTAATCCATTAATTCTGAAATGTAATACACGTACCAAAAATGCATAAAATTAGGTAGATCATCTAGTTAATGTATGAAATATTGGTTTAACATCATTATTCAACTAAAAAGTGGAATTTTAGGTATAATTTTGTACCTATATGTAATTACTAGTTTTAAAATGGTTTTAATACCATCAAATCATGGACTACGATGAAACCATTTCACCGATAGTTATTCTTTACTCCATTTAAATTTTAATTTATACATAGGCATAAATTAATTATGAAAATTTTAAAATATATGTTAAGAAAACAATCCATGGTCAGAATCCTTCGGAATATTTCATTATTGAAAAAAAGGTTTTTGACTCTATGGGAATCTAAAATGTTTTAAAATCGTAAAGAACCATTTATGGAAAAAATAAAGTGTCTAGATCATGGAACATTTCATTTTATGAATCCATAACTTAATTTGGTTCCACAATTAATTTATAATATAATTTTTAATATTAGTGGACCAGTGGGAGTGAATTCATTTTCTTGATAGTTTAGGTTGAGTACATACTACTTATCATAACTGATATTCCATTTTTACAATCTATTTAGAAATGGTTAAACATAATGTTCTACATAAAATATTTATGTGAATTAGATTTAATTATGGACATGATCTATTGGGATAAATAGAAAATAAATTGATGAAAAAGTAAGGGTATTTAAATTTATATTATAAAGAAGAGACTACATATTTATCTATCTACAAGTTGATTATTTACAATGTTACATTGTATACAACTATCTATTAAAATATTTCATCTACTGTATAAGGAGACAAATAAAATTGAAAGGATCTCATACACATATACAATAGGTTATATTAAGTATGTTATGTTATATAATATACTATATTTCTTTTATTACATAAGTAAAGTAGGAAAATATCACGTTGATACAATAGATCACCATTGCATTATAGTCATGACTATTCAAAAATATTTATGGTGTGTTAAGGATTGTTCATTGTCTATAGTGAAGACTATGTCCTTGTTCTCAAGGGATATATAGTGTAACATCCCAGGTAAATAATGAATAAAAAATTTTCATTTTTATTAATATTTACGAATTAAATATTAATTTTACTTTAAATGGGTTTCTATGTTCAATAGCATACTCGATATGCAACAAAGAGTTTCTTTGAAATCTTACGTTGCACACTAGTAATAAAATAATATTATTTTAAATGGTAGTTAACACGTAGCTGTTAGATTGGTGGGAATGAATATAAATAACTAAAATATGATTATATATGTTTATTTTAATGTTTCTACATTTATCCAATAAAAGATAAACGCTTAAAATACGAAAAGAATTCAATTTTAGGCATATATAATCTAAAATTCACAAAAGGTCGACTTATCGGCTTTTGATGGCGAACCATCCATAAATATAGTTTTCGTCACTCATATACATTCTATTGGACCAAATAAAATTATTCTTTAGTATAGGGACATCAAAATTTACTTTGTGTGAATTTTTGGTATTTTTCCGATAAAGTTTTTTTTAATGAATAGTGAAAAATGTTTTATTTTAATTCAAAACCACTTTTTAATCTAATTTATTTATATAAATATATTATCATTTGAATTGGATTTAAAGTGAAATTATAATATATTTTTACCATTAAATCCAATAGTGTATGTTGGAAATAATTTCACTTTGAAATTGGACTTAAACTAGTGTCAATCTTTTGATACTTATTGTTTCATAAAAACACGCAATTTGCTCTGACAGCGGGAATTAATTATTAAATTAATTAATGTAACTTATATTTTTTGATTTTTGTAAAATATACATCATATTTGAATTTGGAATATCAAATATAGATTAGGGTGATGCTTTGGTATTTTTCTAAAAAACGTCAATTTTTTATGAATAGTGAAACCACTAAGTGGTACATAAAAAACTGATTTTTCGTTTAAATGAAATTTTACCACCTCTGTGTTTTGAATTTCAAAATTCCGACATAGATGGTTGTTATTAAGAATTAAAATGTGGTTCAAGGTGATTAATAAAATTTTTTGGTGAATAATAACTTTTATGTTTTTGATAGCGATTTGAGGTAGTTAGTGTAGTTTAAGTTAAAAATAATGTTTTAATAATATTAAATGACCTAGAAACATGTCCAGCACTTATTGGATGTTTCATGGCCAACCCAGAAAACCCATGGGTCGATTTTTAGGACCCCATGGAGGCAGTTGGTTAAGATAATGACATAAATTCCTTTTATTTAAAGTAAAGTGAAAATGACACAAACATGATTTTTTTTACTAAAACCATTTTTAAATGGTGTTATACAAGTCATATTTCTGACTATAAAAAGTAATTGGAAAGGTAAAATGATTTCCTACATCATATTATTTGTTTTTTAATTTTTAGACATTATATAAATAAAATTAGTTATGACACCATGATGATGCAGCGAATACCTCATTATTTAACGATTTAAATAAAATGAAAATATAATTTATAATATAAGCCCTACACGTGTCCAAAACCTATTTTATAGGTGGATTTATAACCCTTATCACTTTAACCTCGAAATTTATAATTTTGGGACCTTTTAAATCCGAAAATCATTTTAAAACAAATTATCCTTTTAAACCATTCCAAGAGTGCCCCTCCTCTCCTCTTATAAAAGGCCCCCACCTCTACCTCCTTACCCACACTTACAAAGCCTTTGACTCTGCCAAAACATTACCATTTTGTCTCTACACATCCCTATATAACTCTTAGAAGCCTCACTTTGGGCATAATTCTTCCCAAGGAAACCTTTGAGATCAAATCAAAAAGAGTTACCTGATTTAAATGTAGTGTCTTCTATTGTGTTCTTATGTATTATTTTGCTTCTCCAACCCCCTAAACTCTTTTTATTCATTTCTTTTGTAACAAATCAAGTATCATCAATATACTAGGATGTTTTTATTATAAGTATTAGAGCTACACTTACAAACACCTACATCTAATGGTTCAAGAACATTATCTTTCTGTGGATGGCGAATTTCTGCTTCATGAAACAATGATTGTTCAATATTCTTCAAACACATTCAATGTTGGCCATTAAGATGTCAATATATTTATATATGATATATAATATGTTTATGTTTCACTTAAGCTTCCGTATTTTTCATTTATGGCATACCTTTTTGGTTTCCATTATGGGTATATGCGATATCTTCATTTTAGGAAATGTGGACTACCGCCCCCTCAAAGTGATTCGATTTGTTAATTTCATATGTCGGACATATAAAGGATTTAATTAATGGTATAATATATTATATTATACTGGGATTATAATATACCTTTATATCATTATGATTCCATTCCATAAAATACGAAATAGAAATGAAAGTAGCGTTCATGCGTACGCACGGCTTACCGTCTCCATGAACGGTGCATTTCATTTCTTACCTCTAAACGTTATGTAATATCATAAATGAATGTATATATTAGATATATATGATATATATGATATCTAAATCATGATTATTACTCTGTATATAATGAATACATGAACAACATGTAATTATAAAGAGTTTATTTTTGACTCAAGTACAAATGATCTTTAAAACGACCGTTATTAACTTAAATAATTACATAGTGTTCATGACATGGAAATAAGTGATATAAAAGGAATAATGAACTTTCCAAAAAGTTATTAAACAAGTATAAATTAACTCAAGTTTATTATTTAGGTGATTAAAGAACGATCATGTCATGTCAGATACGATGTAAGGGAACTTCATAACCTGATTTCAATTATTTGGGTTAATCTCTTACTCTCAAATTATGTCATGATATTATTATGTCATATCTTGTATTTGTACATTGATTCTGTGTAATTATAGTGAATACACATAATATATCTGTCTTATTTAAAAAATTATCTTTCTAAGGGACTTCGTCTTAATCTCCATTCATTGAGGCATATTTTGTTTTATACAGAACATTTTTTATATGGTGTAAAAACCCTGTTGACTTTTACGTTTATTCAAAAGGTATATTTTTTATACGAAGCGTTTTAATAAATGACAAAAGGGAATGTTTTTGTCTTATGTATGCTGCGACAATGACTTCTCCGCCTTCGTGACCATTATTTGAGTTCCGGATTCCTCTACAAGCCATACTTTTTTTAAAAGAAAATTAAATACCATGTTTTACTTTTCTTTTAATTTGGTATTAAAAATGGTTTTCATAATGTTTTTATATCAATGTGTTGTACTGATATCTTGTGATTGAAAAATGGAAATGTTATGTTTCCTTTATGCATATTTTATGTGATACGATTATGTTATGGTTCTTGGGCATTATTATGATGACAGGTGGTTCCATGATAAACAAAGGGCGGGTGAGCCTGATATAGCTCTACAATGCATTGGGTAATGCGAAGGAGTTAAACATTAAGGTTTTTCTGAGGATATTTAAGGAATATACTATGATGGGTATTCCAAACGTAACCAAGAGGGTTACTCCCTACGTAAGAATGTTATGAATTCATCACGTTACCTTTATGTCTTATTAATTCTATGATTTATTCATGATTTGATGAGGTATATTAATGTGCTTATGTTTTATGAGTAGACTATGATTTCATTGATTCTTATGTATAAATGTACTCATGTTTCGTTTCCATATTTTTATATCCCATACTGAGCTTTTTATGATCATCCCAAGTATTTGAAATGTTTCTCACAGGTCTAGGGAAGGGTACATGATATGATGATAGTGTCAAGAAAGTGTCTAGAATGAATCCATGTTTTATTTTTAATATGATTCCGTTTATGGGAAAAAATGAATACTATATTTTATTGTAACCACTTTGTTTAAATGTGGGATATAATTCATGTTTTATGATCTAATTCTCTAAAAATCTAAACCTGAAAATATCCTCAACGTGAATTATTCATTTAATTCAATATTAAGAAAGGTTTAAGGCTGGGGACTTATAGTTGGTATCAGAGGTCAGTTTAGATAACATTAGGAGTTAGAATTGTATTAAATGATTATCAAAAAATATTTTTTTATGGTCAAATTGAAATGATATAGCATTTAAAGATTTCTATGTTGCTTCACATAAGGTATTTCTTTGATAAGAATGGTTGTCCATAGAGGAAACAAAGTAGCTTTTCTGAGAAGGCATACAGAGGGAAATGGCCTTTCAAATCAGTATCCTAAGATGGTTAGAATCAAAACTAAATAATTTATTGTAGTGATGGCTTAGTTGAATCAGGTGAAAAATGTTGGTTGTTTTTATTGATGATATTTTGGTGTTTTCTAAAAGTAAAAATGATCATGAAAGACATTTTAGGGTTATTTTACAAACCTTAAAAGAAATGAAATTGTATGGGAAATTTAGAAAGTGTGAGTTTTGGTTGCAACAAATTTTTTTCCTTGGTCATATTGTTTCTAAAGATGGGATAACAGTGGATCCTGCAAAAACAAAAGTTGTGGAAGAATGGCCAAGACCCAAAAATGTAACTGATATTAGTAGCATCCTTGGTTTGGTAGGCTATTATCAATGGTTTTTTAGAAATTTTTCACGGTTATCTGGTCCAATGACTAATCTCACTCGTAAGGGTGTTAAGTTTATCTGCACAAATTAATGTGATGATTGTTTTCAGGAACTGAAAAGAATATTGCTGAATGCTCCAGTTTTGGCACTACCATCCAGGAATGGGGAGTTTGTTATCTACAGTGATGCTTCCTTGAAAGGACTTGGTTGAGTCTTAATGCAGAATGATCAGGTAATTGCTTATGCTTCATGACAGTTGAAAACCCATGAGGTAAATTACCCTACACATGATTTAGAATTCGCTGCTGTTGTTTTCACTTTAAAAATTTGGAGGCATCATTTGTATGGAGTAAAGTGTGAAATATATACCGATCGCAAAAGTTTAAAGTATATATTCACTCAGAATGAATTGAACATTAGACAGAGGAGATGACTAGATTTAATCATGGATTATGATTCTAAAATTCATTACCATCTGGGAAAAGAAAATAAAGTGGTTGATGCTTTGAGTCGAAAAAGTAATGCTTCATTAACAATGTAGCATTTGGAATGTGATCCTTTGGTTAAGGATTTGATGAACTTTGGAATATAATTTTTTGGTGCAGGATGTTATTCTATTTTGTTTCAGGTATCTGTGAAATCTTCTCTATCAGACAGAATCAAGCAAGCACAGAAGCAAGACAGTGAGTTGCAGAAAAATGTAGAGCTGGTTCAGAAGGGTAAGTTTCCTGAATTCAACATTCATAATGACTGTGTTTTGATATTTGGGAAGAGATTGTGTGTTCTTTGTGATTAAAAGTTGAAGAGAGAGTAGTTATGTGAACCTCATAGTTCTCAGTTATCAGTTCATCCTGGCAGCACTAAGTTGTATAGAGATCTTCAGGAGTATTACTGGTAGGACGGAAAGAAAAGGGATATTGCTGATTTTACTTTGAAGTGTTTGACTTGTCAACAGGTTAAAGCATAAGGGCAGTTACCGAAAGGGATGCTTCAGCATTTACCATTGCCATAGTAGAAATGGGAGAATATATCCATGGACATCGTTGTGGGATTTCAGAAGTCACCTTGAGGTAATAATGCAATATGGGTTATTGTTGATCTCTTGACTAAATCTTCTCATTTCCTTGCCATACGTGATATTTTTTCCCTAGATCAACTTTCCAGTTTGTATCTTAAAGATATTTTCAGGTTACATGGAGTTCCTCACTCCATTATTTCTTGACCGTGATTCCTGGTTCACATCTAACTTTTGGAAAGGCCTTCAGAAGTCATTGGGTACTGAATTAAATTTTAGTACATCATTTCATCCTCAATCAGAGAGAAAGTCAGAACAAACAATTCAGACATCGGATGATATGATACGAGCTTTTTCAATGGATTATCAGGGAATTTGGGACCAACATCTTTCTTTGGTTGAGTTTTCTTATAATAACAGTTTTCATTATAGTATACATATGGCACCATTTGAGGAATTATATGGGAAGAGGTTTCAAACTCTAGATTTTTGGGAGGAAGTGGATGAAAGGATGTCGATGGGACCAGAATTGGTCAAAGATATGGCAGAAAACGTTTAGTTGATTCAGAAACACATGAGAACAGCTCAAAGCTGGCAGAAGAGTTATGCAGATAACCAGAGGAAGGATCTATCTTTCAAGGTAGGTGATCATGTTTTTTCTCAAAGTTTCACCGTGGAAAAGTGTGATGTGATTTAGTAAGAAAGGAAAGCTGAGCCCCAGGTTCATTGGACCATATGAAATTCTGGAGAGATTTGGATCAGTTGCTTACCGAGTGTCTTTGCCTCCGAGTTTATCTTAGGTACACAATGTTTTTCATGTTTCAATGTTAAGGAAGTACATGCCAAATCTATCTCATGTTTTGAGTCTATAGGTAGTTCAGTTGGAAGAGAATGTCTCTTATGAAGAAAAACCAGTCCAGATTCTTGACTGAAGAGAGAAACTGTTGCGAAATAAGGTAATTCACCAGGTAAAGGTTTTCTGAAAAAACCATATGGTTGAAGAGGCAACATGGGAATCTGAAAATGCTATGAGGGATAAATACCCCCACTTATTTTGATACGTGAATAAAATTTCGAGGACGCAATTACCAAAAGGGGGGAAGGATGTAACATCCCAGGAAAATAATGAATTTAACATGTTCATATTTATTAATATTTACTATTTAAATATTAATTTTACTTTATAGGGGTTTCTATGTTCGATAGCGTACCCGATACACAACAATGAGTTTTTTTGAAATCTTACGTTCCACACTAGTAATTAAATAATATCATTTTAAATGGTAGTTAACACATAGCCGTTATATTGGAGATAATGAATAGAAATTACTAAAATATGATTATTTATGTTTTTTTAAATGTTTCTACATTTATCCAATAAAAGATAAAGTCTTAAAAGATGAAAAGAATTCAATTTTAGGCATATATACTCTAACATTCACAAAAGGTCGGCTTATCGCCTTTTGATGGAGAACCATCCATAAATATAGTTTTCGTCAGACTTATACAATCTATTGGGCCAAATAAAATTCTTCTTTAGAATAGGGACATCAAAATTTACTTTGTGTGAATTTTTGGTATTTTTCCGATAAAGTTCTTTTTTTAATGAATAGTGAAAAATGTTGTATTTTAATTCAAAACATCTTTTTAATCTAATTTATTTATATGATTAGATTATCTTTTGAATTGGTTTTAAAATTCAATTAGAATATATTTTTCCCATTTAATCCAATAGTGGTGGTTGAAATTAATTTCACTTTGAAATTGGACTTAAACTTGTGTCAATCTTTTGATACTTATTGTTTCATAAAAACATGTCATTTGCTCTAACATCCAGATTTAATTATTAAATTAATTAATTTAACTTATATATTTTGAATTTTTTAAAATAGACATCATTTTCGAATTTGGAATATCAAATATAGCTTAGGGTGAAGTTTTGGTATTTTTCTGAAAAACTTCAATTTTTGATGAATAGTGAAACCACTAAGTGGTACTCAAAAAACTGATTTTTCGTTTAAATGAAATTTTACCACCTCTGTGTTTTGAATTTCAAAAATCCGACATACATTTTTGTCATTAATATGTCAAATGTGGTTCAATGGGCTTAAAATTTTTTTTGTGAATAGTAACTTTTATGTTTTTAATAGCGATTAGAAGTAATTAGTGTGGTTTAAGGTAAAAATAATGTTTTAATAATATGAAATGACCTATAAAAATGTCCTACCCTTATTGGATGTGTCATGGCCGACCAATACAACCCATGGTCGATTTTTGGGACCCCATGGAGCCACATGGGTAAGATAATGACATTAATGCCTTTTAAATAAAGTAAAATGAAAATGACAGAAACATGAGTTGGTTTACTAAAACAATTTTTAAATTGGTTAATACAAGTCAGAGTTTTGACTATAAATAGTTATTGGAAAGATAAAAATATTTCCTAAATCATAGTATTTTTTTATAATTTTTATACATTATATAAATTAAATTATTTATGACACCATGATGATGTAGCGATTACCTCATTATTTAACGATTTAAATAAAATGAATATATAATGTAAAATCTAAAACCTACACTTGTCAAAAAACTATTGGATGGGTGGATTTCAAACCCTTCTCACCTTATAATCTAAATTTATAATTGTGGGACCTTTTAAATCTGAAAATAATTTTATAATAATGTATCCTTTTATACCTTTCCAAGAGTGCCCATCCTCTCCTCTTATAAAAGGCCCCCACCTCTACCTCCTTACCAACAATTCCAAAGCCTTTTGCTCAGAAAAACCCTACACATTTTTTCTCTCCACATCCCTCTCTAACTCTTAGAAGCCTCACTTTGGGATTAAAGCTTCTCGGGGGATGCCTTTGAGCTCTAATCAAAAAGAGTTACACGATTTAAAGGTAGTGTCTTCTATTGTGTTCTTATGTTTTATTTTGCTTCTCCAACCAAATAAAATGTATTTATTAATTTCTTTTGTAACAACTCTAGTATCTTCAATATACTATGATTTTTTTATAATAAGGATTCGAGCTACACTTACACACACCTACATCTAATTGTTAAATAACATATTGTTTCCCTGGATGGCGAATTTCTGCTTCACGAAATGATGATTGTTCAATATTCTTCAAACACCTTCAAATGCAGCCATTAATATGTCACTATATTTATATACGATATATAATATTTTTATGTTTTAATTAACATTATGTATTTTTCATTTATTGCATACCTATAGGGTTTCCATTATTGGTATATGCGATATCTTCATTTTAGGAAGTGCGGGCTACCGCCCCGTCAAAGTTATTTGATTCGTTAATTCCATATGTGGGACGTATAAAGGATGTAATTAATGGTATTATATATGATATTATACTGAAATTATAATATACCTTTATATCATTATGATTCCATTCCATAAAATTCGAAATAGAAATGAAAGTACCGTTCATGCGTACGTACGGCTTACCGTCTCCATGAACAATGCATTTCATTTCTTACCTCTAAACGTTATGAAATATTATAAATGCTTGTATATACTATATATATATATGATATATATGATATCTTCATCATGAGTATAACTCTGGATATAATGGATAGACGAACAACATGTAATTATAAAGTGTTTATTTTTGACTCAAGTACCAATGATCGTTAAAACTACCGTTATTAACTTAAATAATTACATAGTGTTCATGACATGGCTATAAGTGATATAAAAGGAATAATTAACTGTAAAAAGGTTATTAAACAAGTATAAATTAACTCAAGTTTATTATTCAGGAGATTAATGAATGATCAAGTCAATTCGGATACGAGGTAAAGGAACTTCTTAACCTGATTTCCATTCTTTGGGTTAATCTCCTACTTTCAAATGATGTCATGATATTATTATGTCCTATCTTATATTTGTACTTTATTTATGTGTACTTATAGTGAATACACATAATATATCTATTTTATTTAAAAAATTATCTTTGTAAGGGACTTCGCCTAAATCTCCATTCATTGAGGCATATTTTTTATACACAACTTTCTTTTATACGGTGTATAAACCCCTTTGAATTTTAC
Organism: Viscum album; assembly: GCA_963277665.1. NCBI lineage: Eukaryota > Viridiplantae > Streptophyta > Magnoliopsida > Santalales > Viscaceae > Viscum > Viscum album. The sequence goes on from OY728136.1 coordinate 138,204,003, forward strand.
ATTTATTCAAAAGGAATATTTTTTATATGATATTTTTTACTAAATGACAAAGGAAAATTTTTTTGTTATACGTGTGCGGCGACAATGACTTCTCCACCGCCGTGACTATTATTTGAGTTTCGGCTTCCTCTACAAGCCATATCATTTTTTAATGAAAAATATATTCCATTTTTTACTTTTCTTTTATTTAGGTATTGAAAATGGTTTTCACAATGTTTTTATATCAATGTGTTTTATTGATATCTTGTGAATGAAAAGTGGAAATGTTATGTTTCCTTTATGCATGTTTTATGTGATACGATTATGTTATGGTTCTTGGGCATTATTATGAAGACGGGTGGTCCTGTGATAAACTAAGGGAAGTTGAGCCCGATATAGCTCTCCAAGACATTGGGTAACGTGAAGGATTTAAACGTTAAGGTTTCTCCGAAGATATTTAGGGAATATACTGTGATGGGTGTTCCAAACGCAACCAAGAGGGTTACTCCCTGCGTAAGAATGTTATGAATGCCTCAAGTTACCTTTATGTCTTATGATTTCTATGATTTATTCATGATTTGATGAGGTATGTTAAAGTTCTTATGTTTTAGGAGTATATTATGATTTCATAGATTATTATGTACACATGTACTCATGTTTCCTTTCCATATTTTTATATCCCTTACTGAGCTTTTTATGCTCATCCCATGTTTTTGAAATATTTCTCACAGGTCAAAGGAAGGGTACATGATATGATGATAGTGTCAAGAATGTGTCAAGAAAGAATCCATGTTTTATTTTTAATATGTTTCCATTGATGGGAAAAAAATAAAAACTATCTTTTATTGTAACCACTTTGTTTAAATCTGGGATGTAATTCATGTTTTATGATCTAATTATCTAAAACTCTAAACCTGAAAAGATCCTCAATGTGAATTATTCATTTAATTCAATATTAAGTAAGGTTTATGGCTGGGGCCTTATATATAGATTATTGTTTCAAAATTTATCATGATGATATGAAAAAAAATCATGATATAACATTACCCTTAATGGGGTTGTGATAGATAGAAAAGATCAATGAAATCCACATTCATTTATTTTATAGAAAATATGAAGTATATTTTTGTTTGTGATGAAACAAAAGAAGAAATTTGGATACATAAATTCATCCTATAGATTTATGTGGATCCTATAGATAATTATCCTATCACACTATGTTGATATAATTATTTAGTTATGGATCTTGTAAGGAAAAAAATGTCAAATCAGTAAAAATAATATCATAATATATAATTATAATATCATTATGTATTTTTCATAGTAATATATTTCCATGGTAATTTTTGATTATATAATTGAAATTTTTTCAACCAGCTGATTAAATACCTATCTAAATTGTAGCAGGAATGTCATATGTATGCTTTTAGACAAATAATGTCTAATAGTTTGATCTTGTAAATGTTGGAGTCTCTTGGAGTCATTTTCATAGAACCAACAACATTGTTATTTAGGTTACAAATATATATTTTCATATTTTAATAATAAAAAATTCCTTATCACATATTTATTTTTATTCATCATAAATTTATTGCAATAATTTCATGGAGTATATGTTTTGATGAAGTTATCGTATCATTTCCTTGTGATTATGAGAACCATTTTTTTCTATACTGATACTTTAAAATTATAAATATTATTGTAATATGAAAAAACATTGTAAGACCAAAAATATATATATATTTGGGTTTGAGTACTAATGTAAGGTCCTTTGTTTTGATAGTGTTTAAAATTACAATGTTATTTAAACATTTAACTCGGTGGGTGGACCCAATGTCAATTTTATAAATTGAATATAATTGTGAGAGTTGTAACATATATATTACTTTTTATGGGGATAAATTCCTAGATAGTCCTTGGGAGTCCAGTTTAGTTATGGGTGTGTTGGTCAATGAAATTATTTGTTTTGGGAAGGCTAAAGGGGTGTATGGTTGTTGTTATCTATGCACTATAATCAATGAATCCATGTAGGGGTATCAGATAGTTTTTTTAATCCCTTGGTTTATGGATACACTGTCATTTGAAACCTGAATAGTAAATTTTGATAGAAATACATGGTTGTGAAGTGGATTGAGTATCTATCTAACTGGTTGATTAAAGTGGGTGGAATATTAAGATTTTATTGACATGGATGAAGATTGTGTAGCCAAAACATGAGGCCTAATTGTGTGCCACAATAAAAACGTTATCTTAGGATTCTTTGACACCCATATTTCATTTCGTCAGACCCATTTTATTTCCATCATTCTATACATTAGACATTTTGGGTGATCACTTCCCCTCCCCCACCTAGGCTTTGAGGATTCATCTTCATTTAGGATATTATTAAATAATTGTTCATTGCATTGGATCCCTCTCAGTAAATACTAAAATTCATATTTCGTATTTTTTTAAACATTTATGAATGGATTATATTTCCATCTGAGATAATTTTCCAAATTTCTGTGGAATTTATTTCTATTCTTATTTTTCTATTGTTTCGGCTCAATGTTGAGGTCATTTTTTGATTAAATTTTGTATTCAGGTATAATGTAGGTATTACATATAATTATCTTATGTTATTAATGATATCATGTGATGTTTGAAAAATTATTTTTGGTTGGATGGTTTGTGTGCATCCTTCAATATATTTCATCCTTTTAAAATTGGTCATGAGAGATTCTTAATGGAGTTCACTTCTATGAAAATGCAAGTTGGAGCCTTGTATGACCTGGAATGTGGGGAAATAGTGGTTTTTTAGTTTTAAGGATATTTTAGTTATGTTTTTTTTTTGAATTGATATTATGTCCATGTAGATTATATGAGAACATGTTCTCATTGACATGTCAGAATTTTGGTGATGTTGATCTATAACAGTGGGATGTTGTGGTTTGTGAGGTTTATATGGATGGTCTTTACCAATACCGTAGTTTTTGTGATTTGGTTTTCATATGGTGAAATTGTTTCTCATGAGGTGTGACTTAGTTTGTTTTGTCCTTAACTATAAAAGGATGACCTATGTTTCTTTTTTTGGATCATGTTTACATTGGATCACGACCATGTGATAATGTTGTAACCCTTTAATCTGTGTAGAGGCCTTCTTAGATTAATCAGAATAGAGGATAGTTATGTCCATTATAATGGAGGAGGTGGATGGGGTATAAATAAATGAATGATGAATTTTGATACCATTGGATAGGGGTGAGGATTAATGTGAGGATGGGGATGATTGGTAGGCACTCTAAAATGATAGATATTGATATCCCATAGGTCATAAGTCTATTGAGTAAATGAATTTTTAAATAGTGGATTTCCAATGGGATTGTGATATATTATTGGGTGTTCCAAAGGGATTTTTTATTTACTTTACATATTGTATATATAATGTCCCCGGATCTGGAACTCTTTCATGTGCCCAAAATAGGATGAATACAGAAATTAAATCTTGAATCCCCATACACGAAATGTTAATAACAAGGACCCTTCATGAGATAAGTATAATGAGTGGACTATAACCCCATGAAAAGAGTTACAACACATTCCAATAATAATATGGGAATAAATCTCATAGTAAAGGAATAAGGGGAAAAAACAACACGTCAACTAATCCAAATAATAAATGAAAACATAATAGTCCAATATGTAATAATGTAATAATATAATGATAGGATAGAATGTAACTAAATGTCATTCTAGATGTAATATAGAATAATGTAGTATGATGCACAAATAAAGGCTCAAAATTTCCTATTCCATAACCACATGTCGATCTAATCTTTAAAATCTTTCCCAAATTGTAGGATGAAAATCAACAATAAGGTCCATTTTCAGTTTCCAATCCTACATAAATATAATCTACATGAGTACCCAATGGAAGTCTGAGTTGGATGTGTGCAATATGAAACTGGTCAATACCACTATGTCTACTTATAAAAACTCTGACAGTATGTGTATGCAGTAATGCAATAAACAAGTATATTAATTAATCAATTAATAAAAGACATATATCAACCAACTTTGATACCATGATAAAATATATCTGATAATGTAAAAAACTGTATATACTCTAGCCATATATCCAAATAAAATGCTTCAACACCAAGACTGAATGTCTCTTGGCATGTAACACAACCATTACAACCATATCCATATATCCATGAAAATTCACCAAAACATTATACATGCCTATAATATAATAATTTCATAATGTATCATGGAATATCATGATATACAGGCATTTCAGAATGTGTATGGGCCTAACCTAGAATATAATCATTTAAGCATCTATCATGGAAAAACCCAGTATATAATAATTTCAGCATGTGTTAGGGAATAACACCATTATAATCAATACAAAAAGGGTGTGGGAATAACTCAGTATATAATAATTATAGTATATACCTCATTATGACTTTGTATATAAGCATTACATCATTAACTCAACAAGACATAATAAAAAATATATCACAATATCACACCATAACTTTTGATGGCTAATTGTAAAAATTTCCATTATTATTTTAAGACCACATTATTTTATAAATAAAATAATCAACCATCATATTTATAACAGAATAATACATTACATAGGGATTTTATATCATGAATTAACTTAATGCCTCATGTCATGCTAAACACACTTTCTACCATTTCCAAAGATCCTATTATTCAAGGTTTCCTCAACCTATGGGATTCCAAAAGTGAGGTCACATAATAAATTGATTCCAAAGGGATCAACCCAAGATTACAATATTTGACTTCGAATTTTATAGTAATGAAATTAATTAAATAACATGTTATTTTATCCAATTATATTATTTCATGTAATTAAAAATAAAACAAATCATAGGGTAAGGCTGAGATCCCCTACCTATAATATGTAATTAACCTTGCACTTCTAAAGGGTAATGCCAATAGGGAAGAAGGTGAAGATGATATCTTGATGCACCAAAATAGTCATGTCAATATCACAACCTAATGTTGTTTAAGTATTTCATATTCATAATGGATAAAAATATAAGATAGGGGAAACCAAATGTTAAATAATTACCATGGCTAAATCTAACAAATGTTATGTCTATAATGGATGAAAAGCTTCAAAAAACACATGGAATTTATCCTAGGTCAAAAGAAGGAATGCTTCATCGATGATGAATAATTATTACATTTTCATATAATTATAAAAATAGATTCTCTTAACAAATACATGGAATGTATACTCCAGTCATGTCATGTATTTCCCACATATGAGTTATAATTCATAACACATCACCTCAAGATAATATTTGTCCCACTTGAATTTTATAAAATGTTAATATTTTATATGATATGTAACTACTTCATGAAATATACTTGTTAAGTACATGTGTCAAGATGATGTTACACATCATGTTACATGTACATGGTGAGTAAATTCATTGAAGATAGTCTTTAGTCTAGTTTCAATAGAAAAGGATTAAAAAGACATAAAATCATTCCCAGTCATAGAAAACCACCATAAATATATTAAAAACATTTATATATGGACATAATTAATTAAATAAGCATACAACCATGAACATTTAGACTTCTACCCAGTAATTATATATATATATCTGATCATTTTTCAGCTAGCATAGTTCAATACATAAGAAACACAAAAAAATTATGTTTAATTACAAAACAAAGAGAGGACCTTAACAGAAAAAATATAGGATATTACAACCTCCCGACCATATAACAACTTATCCCTGAGCAACACCAATATTCAATTTGTGGTATTGTAAAAAATGTATGTCTCTTATTCTTACATATTAGAATCCCTCCCCCAGGTCTCCCGCTAAGTAATCCCATATCGCCACTACACTCAAAATAGAGTCATAGTCATGTGCATAAAATTCTTCTCACTATAGTCCATAATCTATATCAGATGCTCCTCAATGGATGAATCAACATGAATATCAATGTTCCTAATATGCCCAAATAATAAGGGCTGGGATAATATCTCAATTGTTTTGAAATAGGAAACATGTCATTTATTAAATTATAGAATCATGGATGTTTTAGTTAGTACAAGAATGAAATTAACCTATCCATTATCTCAAATGGATTGACAAACCTAAGAGTTAGTATTCTCTATTAATTGATACGGTGATCACCATCCTTGATGACACCAAATGAAAAAAATGATATATAGAAACCCTACCCTTTTACACAAAACACTACATGGTTTAATAAAATTAACATTAGAAAATAATCCATGGATCATTAAGTCTATTGTCATGGAAGAGTAGTTACATTAAACAAAAAAATGAGACTAAAAAAACTTGATTATTTAATATTCATAATGAGATCTTATCTTCCTTAGAGACCTCACACCTAAAAAGGGTACCCTAAGGATCACATGAACAATGGGATGAGATGAAATCCTAGTAAGGGAAAAATCATACTAATAAAATGTCAACACAATGCTTAGAAAGAAAGGCATATTGAAAATAAAAGGCATGGAACACATGGAATCATAACAAATAAATATGGGACATTATAAACATCAATTCAAATTACTATGGAAGAAACAAAAACAATGTAATTAGAAAAATTCCATTCTTATTTAATATTGAGGAGCACAAGTCATAGTTAACCACCAAGACCATTTCACATGGTCTCACGAGTCAAGGCAAACCGCAAAGACAATTGCACATAATGCCTCTTGAGACTAAACATTACCAAATTAAATTGAGTGAAATATAGGTTCACCTATAATAAGGTCCCAGCCTTAGAAATTTCTTAATCTTGAGTTATTTCATGAATACACGTTGAGGATCTTTTAAGATTTAGTGTTTTAGATAATTAAATCATAAATCATGCATTACATTCCACGTTAAAGTGGTTACATAAAAGATAGTACTTATTTTTCCCATCAACATAAACATATTTAAAACAAAAAATGGATTTTTTCTTGACACTTCCTTGACACTATCATCACATCATGATCCTTTCCCTTGACCTGTGAAAAACATTTAAAAAATTTGGGATGAGCATAAAAAGCTCAGTAAGGGATATAAAACAACGAAATGAAAACATTAATCCATGTATAAAATAATACATTACTCATTAAACATAAGCATTTTAAAATACCTCATCAAATCATGAATAAATAATAGAAATCATGGGACATAAAAGTAACTTGAGGCATTCATAACATTCTTACGTAGGGAGTAACCCTCGTTGTTTCATTTGGAAAACCCATCAAAGTATATTCCCTAAATCTATTTGGAGAAACCAAAACATTTAACCCCTTATCACTACTGAATGTATTGGAGAGATATATCGGGCTCATCCACCCTTAGTTTATCACGGAACCACCCGTCTTCAAAAACAATGCCCAAGAACCACAACATAATCGTATCACATAAAACATGCATAATGAAAACATAACATTTCCACATTTCAATAAAAAGATGTCAATAACACATTGATATAATAAAAACATTATCAAAAACGTTTTAATACCATAATAAAAGAAAAGTAAAACATGGTATTTATTTTTCATTTAAAAATATTATGGCTTGTATAGGAAGCCGAAACTCAAATAATGGTCACTGCGGCGGAGAAGTCGTTGTCGCCGCATACGTACGACAAAAACATTCCCTTTTATCATTTAGTAGAACGCTTCATAAAAAAAAGATTCATTTTTAATAAATTTAAAATTCAAAGGGGTTTATACACCGTATAAAATAATGTTTTGTATAAAACAAAAGATGCCTCAATGAAAGGAGATTGAGACGAAATCTCTTACCTCGGGTTCGACCTGACTCGATCATTCTTTAACCTCCTGAATAATAAACTTGAGTTAATTTATACTTTCTTAATAACCTTTTTCAAGTTAATTATTCCATTAATATCACTTATTACCATGTTATGAACACTATGTAATTATTTAAGTTAATAATGGTCGTTTGGTCGATCATTGGTACTTGAGTCAAAGATAAACTCTTCATAATTACAAGTTGTTAATGTGGTAAAATATCCATTATATCCAGAATTATATTCATGATTTTGATATCATATATGTCATATATATCCAGTATATACATGAATTTATAATATTACATAACTTTTATAGGTATGAAATGAAATGCACCGTTCATGGAGACGGTAAGCCGTACGTACGCATGAACGGTACTTTCATTTCTATTTTGTATTTTATGGAATGGAATAATAATGATATAAAGGTATATTATAATTCCAGTATAATATCATATATAATATCATTAACTCCATCCTTTATACATCCCACATATTTAATTAACAAATCAAATCACTTTGTGGGGGCAGTAGTCAGCACATCCTAAAATGAAGATGTCACATTTACCCATAATGGAAACCATAAAGGTATGACATAAATTAAAATTACAGAAGCTAAAGGAAAACATAAAAATATAATATATCATATGTAAATATAGTTACATCTTAATTTCTACCTTTTAGGGTGTTATAATGATATTTAACAATAATCGTTTCGTGAGGGAGAAATTCTCCATCCACAGAAACATTATGTTCTTTAACCATTAGATGTAGGTGTGTGTAAGTGTATCTCTAATACTTATTATAATAAAATACTATTATATTGAAAATAACGTTGTTGTTACAAAAGAAAGGAATTAAAAGAGTTTAGGGGGTCGGAGAATCAAAATAAAACAAAAGAATACATGTGAAGACATTGCCTTTAAATTGGGTAACTCCTCTTGGTTTGAACCAAGGGCTTCATGAAGTGCTTTCTGCCTAAGGTAAGGATTCTAGAATGAATAGATGGATTTGTAGAGATAAAATGATTAGATAATGGCCGATCCAATGTCTTGAGAGGTGTTGGTAAGGAGGTAGAGGTGGGGGCTTTTTGTAAGATGGAGGAAGGGCACTCATGGAAAGTCAAGAAATGTTACTTTATTTTTAAATTATTTCTAGATTTAAAAGGTCCCAAATTGAAATATTTTTAGGATAAGGTGATAAGGGTTCGAAATATACTCATAAAATTGGTATTTGACAAGTGTAAGTCTTATATTTTACATTATCTTTTCATATTATTTAAATCGTTCATTAATGAGATAATCGATGTATCATCATGTTTTCATAAATAAATTAATTTATTTAATGTCTAAAAATTATAAAAAAAATACTATGATGTAGGAAATCTTTTCATCATTCCAATTAATATTTATAGTCTAAGCGATAATTTACACACACAATAGTAAAAAAATTTTACTAGGGTGATACATTCTTTAGTGATATTCTCCTTTCATTAAAAATAAAATGATAAAGTATCACTTTCACCCAAAAGTGATTCCATGGGGTCCCTATGTTTGCAAAAAGGAATCTCATGGTCTTCCATGACACAACCAGTAGAATTAGGACACATTTTGGGGTCATTTGATATTATTATGATATTATTTTATTATCCTTAACTACCAGATTACTAATTAATCAAGATAATTAAAGACAATTACCGTCGTTACTATTCATAATGTCCAAAAACAAAAGAGTCTTAATTAAAAAAATTTGACCTTATGATTCCAAATATTGAATCAATTTTTTTAAATTCCAAACATAGAAATTTCCAAAATTAATTTAAAAAATAATTCTCGTTGTCAAAACAAATAGCGGGGTTTTTTGAAACAATATCTATGAAAAGATTGGAACTTGTTTATGCCCAATTACTATGTAAAATTAATTATAATGACCATCATTGGATTAAATGGTAAAAATATATTCTAATTACAATTTGAAACCAATTAAAAATATAATCTAATAATATAATTATATTAGATGAAAATGAAGTTTTGATGTAAAATGCAGTATTTTTCACTATTCATTAAAAAATGAACATTGTCAGAAAAATAAAAAAAATTTATCCAGAGTCAATTTCAATGTCCCAATAATAATGAATAAGTATATTTTGACAAATAGATCTTATAAAATTGTCAAAAGATATATTTAAAAATGGTTCTCTATGAAAAGGTTTTAAAATAATCTTTTAAAAATATTAGTGTATTCTATGCTTAAGATTGGATTAATTATCATTTTAATCCTCTAAAACACTATCTAATTCATAAATAGACATAGTTATGAAAATATATTATTCATTAAATACTTGGTATGTTACATCCTTCCCCCCTTTAGAAAATTTCATCCCCGCAATTTTTTACTTATCGAATAAGTGGGGGTATTTATCCCCCATTGCATTTTCAGATTCCCATGTTGCCTCTTCACTCATGTGGTTTTTCCACAAAACCTTTACTTAATGAATTACCTTATTCCATAACAATTGCTTCATGTGGTCAAAAATCTGGACCGATTGTTCCACATAAGATAGATTATCTTCCAGCTGAACTACCTCTGGACTCAAAACATGAGATGGATCTGGCATTCACTTCCTTAACATTGAAACATGAAAAACATTGTGTCCCTGAGATAAACTCAGGGGTAAAGCCACTCAGTATACAACTGATCCAACTCTCTCCAGAATTCCGTATGGTCCAATGAACCATGGACTCATCTTTCCTTTCTTCCAAATTGCATTACACTTTTCCATGGTGATACTTTGAGAAAAACATGATTGACAACCTGAAAAGAGAGATCCTTACTCATGTTGTCTGCATAACTATTCTTCCTGCTCGAAGCTGTTCTCATGTGTTTCTGTATCAGCTGAACTTTTTCTGCCAACTCTTCTACCAATTCTGGTCCCATCAACATCCTTTCACCTACTTCATCCCAAAAAGCTAGAGTTTGACACCGCTTCGCATATAATACCTCAGATGGAGCCATCTATATACTAGAATGAAAATTTTTATTATATGAAAACTCAACCAAAGAAATTTTTTGGTACCATCTTCCCTGGTAATCCATCGAACAAACACATAGCATATCCTCTAATTTCAGAATTGTTCATTCTGACTGTCCATCTGATTGATGATGAAAATTTGTACTAAAATTTAATTCAGTACTCAATGTCTTCTGAAGGCCTTTCCAAATGTTAGAAGTAATCCTAGGATCACGATCAGATACAATGGAGAGAGGAACTCCATGTAACCAGAATATCTCTTTATGAAATAAACAGAAAATTTGATATAAGGAAAAAGTATATCATATAGAAAGGAAATGAGCAGATTTAGTCAAGCGATCAACAATAACCCAGATTGCATTATTACCTTGAGGTGTCTTCGACAATCACACAACGACGTCCGTGGATATATTCTCCCATTTCCACACTGGCACTAGTAAAGGCTGAAGCATCACGTTCGGTAACATTCGCTCTGCGTTATCCTATTGACAATTCAAACACTTCATAGTAAAATTTGAAATATCTCTTTTTATTCCATCCCACCAATAATACTCTTGAAGATCTCTATACATCTTAATACTACCTTGATGAACTTAAACTGGAAAAATATGTCCTTCACATAACAACTCTTTCTTTAACTTTGAATCACAAGGCACACAAAATCTCTTCACAAATCTCAAAACACAATCATTATAAATGTTGAATTTAGGAAACATACCCTTTTGAACCAGCTCTACCTTTTTCTACAACTCATTGTCTTGCTTCTGTGCTTTCTTAATTCTATCTGATAGTGAAGATTTCACTGATACCTGAAACAAAACAGAAGGACATCCTGCACCAAAAAATTCTATTCTAAAGTTCATAAAGTCCTCAAACAAAGGATCACATTCCAAATGCATCATTGTTAATGAAGCATTACTTTTTCTACTCAAAGCATCAACCACTTTATTTGATTTTCCTGGATGGTAATGAATTGTACAATCATAAACCTTGAATAATTCTAGCCATATCCTCTCTCTCATGGTCATTTATTTCTGAGTGAATATATACATTAAACTTTTGTGATCAGTATATATTTCACACTTTAAAACATACCAATGAAGGATCTAAATTTTTGAAGCGAAAACAATAGATGCTAATTCCAAATCATGTGTAGGGTAATTACCTCATGAGTTTTTAACTGACGTGATGCATAAGAAATTACCAGGTGATTCATCATTAGGATAGAACCAAGTGATTTCAATGAAGCATCATTGTAGATAACAAACTATCCATTCCTGGAAGGTAGTGCCAAAACTGGTGCATTCACCAATCTTCTTTTCTATTCCTAAAAACAATAATCATATTCTTTTGTCTAGATAATATTAACACTCTCCGAGTTAGCTTAGTCATTTGACAAGATAACCAGGAATGATTTCTAACAAACCTTATTTAATAGCCTGCCAAACAATGGAAGCTATGACTATCAGTTACATTTGTGGGTCTTCACTATTCATTAATAACCTTTTTTAAGGATCTACAGTTATCCAATCATTAGAAATAATGTGACCAAGGAAAGAAATTTGTTACAACCAAAACAAACACATGCTGAATTTCCCATACAATTTGTTTTCTTTTTATGTTAGAAAAATAACCATTAAATGTCTTTCATGATCCTATTTACTTTTAGAAAACACCAAAATATCATCAATGAAAACAACCAAAAACTTATCTAAGAACTCATGGAAAATTCTATTCATAATGTCCATGAATACAGATGGTGCATTGGTTAGCCCAAAATTCATAACAACAAATTAATAATGGCCATATCTTGTACAAAACATGGTCTTCAGAATATCTAGTTCTTTTACCTTCAACTGATGGTACCCCGATCACAAGTCAATATTTGAAAAATACTAAGCTCCATGGAGCCGATAAAACAAATCATCAATATGAGGCAAATGATATTTATTCTTAAGAGTGATGTTATTCAATGATCTATAATCAATGCAAAGTATCATTGAACCATGTGTATTTTTAACAAATAATATAGAAGCACCCCATGGTGATTTGCTTGGTCGAATGAAATCTTTCTCTAATAAATCTTGTAATTTCTCCTTCAACTCTAAAAGTTCAATTTGAGCTATTCAATAAGGGGGTTTTGAAATTTCCATAGCATCAGGAACTAAGTAAACAATAAATTCATATTTTCGATCTGGTATTATTCCAGGAAACTAATCAGGAAAAAACATCAAGATACTCATTTACCACTCGCACATCATTAACATGAACAGGTCCTTTGTTTTCAACAATATGTGCAAGGTACCATTCATTTTCATCTTTTATATGTTTCTCAGCCTCTTGATATATTATCAACAGTAAGGGTTCCTTCATGTACACAAACGGAATGTATTTCTAAAAATAAACATTTTTAACTCTACAGTCAATATTAGCGTGGTAAATAGATAGCCAATACATGCCCAGGATAACATCATACTCTACTAGAGGTAAAACAATAAGGTTTTCAAGTAGGTTCTTTACAAGGATAAGTATATGAAGATTCTTATAAATTATTTTTTCCTCAACATTTATACCAGGTGTTTTTACCCCATGTTCAAGAGCCAATACGTGAGATGGTATTCCCATTTTACTAGAAATGTTTTTAGAGATAAACGAATGTGTATATCCTGAATCAAACAACACACTAGCATAATCTGAAAAACCAAACAAAGTACCTGATACCATTTCATTTGATGGCCTAACAACTGCTGAAATAGTTTCTAAGGATATCCCCAACCCTTTATGTTTGTATTCTATGTGCTTCCCATCACTCGAGCTCTTTTTTGGATACTCATTTGAATAGTGACCCATCTCATTGGACTTAAATCATTTCACTAACTGTAAATAAAATTTGGTCTTACCATCACCTTGATCTTTTTCAGTGCAATCACGAGCCTTATGTCCCATTTTACCACATCGGTAGCACTTTTCATAATTCAAAAGAAATTCCACAACATTAATTTTACCACATTTATCACAAACTAGAATCATTGTTTTCTTTACAATCAGACCTTTTTGAATAATTCTTCCCTTTCTCATGCCACCTCGGTCTCTTATTATGTTGGTTGTTATAGAACACTTAATCATCGGCAAACTCCATTTCCACCTTCTCAGCACATCAAACAAGCTTTTCTTAAATTTTGAACTCACAAGAAGCTAAATCCCTTTGAAATTTTGGCTTTAATCTTGAGTAAAAACGATTGATTTTACTATGAAGGTCTCGGATAAAATTTGGATCATACCATGCCAATCGAGTGAACCTTTATTCATAAGAAGCCATCGAGTTGTCCTCTTGCCTCAATTCCAATAATTGTCTTTCCATCCTAAGTCGAATGGCCTTAGGAATATAATTTTCAAGAAATATACCTTTGAATTTATCCTAGCCGAGAGAATCAATCTCATTAGTGTCCCTGATATTTTTAACCATCGACCACCACTGATCTGCTTTACCCTCCAAACAGTAAATTTCAAGACTAACCTTTTGATTGTCTGAACACCCCATGACATTGAAAATCTTTTCCAGTACTTTAATCTACCCTTCAGCCAACACAGGGTAAGATGATCCTCTAAATGATGGGGGATGTTGCCTCATTAAATGTTCCACCACTGACATGTTCCTCTGTGGTTGATCTGGCTGATCTAATGCATGGATAACACCCCCATTTATCGTTTGAGTCAACTATGCCATTACTGCAACAAACAGTTCAATTCCAATTCCGACCATCTCAGGATACTGATTCGGAAGGTCATTTCCTTCTGTATGATTTCCTGGAACTGCTTCCCTATTTCCTCTGTGGAAAACCATTCTGAACAAACATGACTTAGATGAAGAAACATTGTAATATTCAAATTCTATATCATTTCAATTTGACCATAAAAAAATATTTTTGGATAATCATTTATTATTATTCTAACTCATAATTTCATCTAAATCAACCTAGGATACCAACTATAAGGACCCAACCTTAAAAATTACATAATCATGAGTTATTTCAAGAATACACGTTGAGGATCCTTTTATGTTAGAGTTTTATAGAATTAGATCATAAATCATGCATTACATTCCATAATTAAACAAAGTGGTTACAAAAAAGATAGTACTCATTTTTCCCATCAATGGAAACATATTTAAAATAAAACTTGGATTCCTTCTTGACACTTCCTTGACACTATCATCACATCATATACCTTTCCCTTGACCTATGAAAAACTTTTCAAAAACTTGGGATGAGCATAAAAAGTTTAGTAAGGGATATAAAAGCACGAAATGAAAACATTAGTCCATGTATAAAATCATACAATACTCATGAAAAATAAGAATTTTAACATACCTCATCAAGTAATGAATAAATCATAGAAATCATAAGGCATAACGGTAACTTGAGGCATTCATAACATTTTTACGTAGGGAGTAACCCTCATGGTTACGTTTGGAATACCCATCACGGTAAATTCCATAAATCTCTTTGGAGAAACCTTAATGTTTAACCACTTCGCATTACCCACTGAATTTGAGAGCTATATCGGGGTCACCTACCCTTAGTGTATCACAGAACCACTCGACTTCCTAAACAATTCCCAAGAACCATAACATAATCGTATCACATAAAACATGCATAATGGGAACATAACATTTACACATTTCAATCACAAGATATAAATATAACATTGATATCATAAAAACATTATCAAAACCATTTCAATACAAAAATAAAAGAAAATTAACACCTGGTATTTGTTTTTCATTTAAAAAAATTTATGTCTTGTGAAGGAAGAAGAAACTCAAATAATGGTCACGGCAGCGGAGAAGACGTTGTCACCGCATATGTATGACAAAAAAATTCCCTTTTGTCGTTTAGTAAAATGCTTCATATAAAAAATATTCCTTTTAAATACATGTAAAAGTCAAATGGTTTTATACACCATATAAAAGAAATTTGTTTATAAAAGAAAATATGCTTCAATGAATTGAGATTGAGACGAAGTCCCTTACCTAAGGTTCGACTTGACTCGATCGTTCTATAACCTCCTGAATAATAAACTTTAGTTAATTTCTACATGCTTAAGAAACTTTTTCAAGTTCATTATTCCATTCATGTCACATATTACTATGTTATGAACACTATTTAGTTATTTATGTTAGTAATGGTCGTTTTTTCGATCATTTGTACTTGAGTCAGAAATAAACTCTTTATAATTACAAGTTGTTTATGTGGTAAAATATCCATTATATCCATAATTATATTCATGATTTTGATATCATATATGTCATATATATATATATATATATATTATATACATGAATTTATAATATTACATAACATTTAGAGGTAAGAAATTAAATGCACCATTCATGGAGACGGTAAGTTGTACGTACAAATGAACGCTACTTTCATTTCTATTTCGTATTTTATGGAATGAAAAAATAATTATATATAGGTATATTATAATTCCAGTATAATATAATATATAATATCATTAACTCAAAATTCTATACATCCCTCATATGTCATTAACGAATCAAATCTCCTTGAGGGGGTGGTAGTCCGCACGTCCTAAATTGAAGATATCATGTTTACCCATAATAGAAACCATAAAGGTATGCCATAAATTAAAAATACAGATTATTATGGAAAAAATAAACTTATTATATAAATATATAAATATTGTGACATATTAATGGCCACCTTTGAAGGTATTATAAGAATATTGAACAATCATTGTTTTGTGAGGAATAAATTCTCCATCCACGGAAACATTATGTTATTTAACCATAACAAATAGGTGTGTATAATATTAGATCGATTAATTCTTATAATAAAATACTAGTATAATGAACATACTGGTGGTGTTACAAAATAATGGAATACAAAGAGTTTTGGGGTTGGAAATGAAAAATAAAACAAAAGGACACAAGTGAACAAATTACCTTTAAACCGGGTAACTTCTCTTGGTTTGAACCAAAAGGGTTTTTTGAGGATCATTATGCATAAGGTAAGGCTTATAAGATGAAGATAGGGTTGTGTAAAGATATAATGAGTAGATATTTGCCGATCCAATTCCTTGAAAGGTGTGGGTAAGGAGGTAGAGGTGGGGACCTTTTATAATAGGGGGAGGGGCACTCTTGGAATGTCAAGAAATGTTACATTATATTAAAATGTTTTTTGGATTTAAAAGGTACGAAATTGATATATTTCGAGTATAAGGTGATAAGGGTTCTCAATATACTCATCCTATAGGTTTTTGACAAGTTTAAGTCTTATATGTTACATTAAATTTTCAATTTATTTAAATCTTTCAATAATGAGAAAATTGTTGCATCACAATGATGTCACAAATAAATTAATTTATTTAATGTCAAAAAATTTAAAAAAATTCTATGATGTAGGAAATCCTTTTAGATTTTCAATAAATATGTATTGTCTAGGATATAATTTACACAATAAAAAACTAAAATTTTTTTACTCGGGTGATACATTCTTTAGTGATATTCTCAATTCTTTAAAAATAAAATGATAAATTGTCACTTTCACCCAAAAGTGATTCCATGGGGTCCATATGTTTGTCACAAGGCATCCCATGGTCGGACATAAAACATCCAGTAGCATTAGAACACATTTTGGAGTAATTAGTTATTATTATGATATTATTTTATTATCCTTAACTACCTGATTACTAATTAATCCAGATAATTAAAGATAAATATCGTTGTTACTATTCATAATGTTCAAAAACAAAAGAGTCTTAATTATATATTTTGGAACATCTGAATCCAAATATGGAATCCATTTTCCTTAATTTAAAACATATAAATTTCAATAATTAATTTAAAAAATAATTCATGTTGTCAAAACAAATTGCGGGATTATATTAAACAATATATATGAAACGTTTGCAACTTGTTTATGCCCAATTCCAAAGTGAAATTAATTATAATGAACACCATTAGATTAAATGGAAAAAATATATTCTAATTACACTTTAAAACCAATTAAAAATATAATCTATACATATAATTAAATTAGATGAAAAAGCAGTTTTGATGTAAAATGCATTATTTTTAACTATTCATTAAAATTGATCATTGTCAGAAATTTACCAAAAATTTATCCAAAGTAAATTTCAATGTCTGAATCATAAAGAATAAGTTTATTTTGAAAAATAGAGCTTATAGAATTGTCAAAAGATATATTTAAAAATGTTTCACCATCAAAAGGTGGTAAAACAATCTTTTAAAAATATTAGAGTATTCTATGCTTAGGATTGGATTTATTCTTATTTTAATCCTCTAAAACACAATCTAATTCATAAATAAACATAGATAAGAAAATATATTATTCATTACTTACATGGTATGTTACACCTAACATATCATGTTTATGAATATGATTTCCACAAATATCATCATACATTAACATTTATAAACATATGGGCACCTGTGGAATGAAATGGGTATCATAATCATTCCATAAGGCCTAATGAATGGTTGTATCCTAAAAGAGTCCATGAATATATGTAATTAGAACATAAATATTAATTTATATAATTAATGGAAATATATCATTGTTTGTGATGTCATGCATAAGTGACATCATCTGAAAAGTGTATTTAATAATATTTATCATTAAAACATTTTACTGTGTTTTTAAGGAAAAAAATATCAATAATTTAAAATACAAAAGGAAATAATCATTGGTAAAAACCCAGAAGTGATCCAAGATGGTTTTAAAAACAATATTAGTGGTTCTATAAAATAATTTAGTAAAAAAACATATGCTATAGTTCACTTGATATTGGGTATGGGTTTCAGACATTCCCTTAAAATTGGATCTCTTATTTAGATGTATTGATGAGGGAATTTTGTAAAATCACCTATATCCCCAAAAAAGAAAGATGAATGGATATTGATTCACGTGTTTAAATAGTATATACATCATTTATAAGATGTACATAAAAAAATAGAAAACATAATTTGGTTATAAGGAATATATAGCTACCTGAATGAGTAAAGGAGGTTTGGGTATAATCCCTTTCAAAATATTATCATGGTATCATCCTTTAGAAATCATGAGGGTAGTACCAGGAAGGTGGAAAATAAAAACCCTTTGCAAAAACCCAAGATTTTATGAGAAATGTTCTTTTTAATTTATTTTAGGTCTTTTGGTGTATGCCTAAAAAAGATTAGCTTGTGCTATACGCAACAATATATTATCTTGTAGTATACGCAACACAATTCTTGGCTTTTGTTGCACACAATTTCATGTTTTTTCAAATAAAATTAATTTTTACACAACAAAAAATGTATATTTTTATTAATGTATAAATGAAATATATTTTTATTATTTTATACGCAACAACAAAAGATTCTTTCACTACACGCAACCCAAATATGGATTGCATTACACACAATAACGACCTTCCTCGATAGTGTGTGTTGTACGCAATACCCTGTTTCACTAAACAATGATATATTATAAGGTTATTATGAACTATAAGTTATGAATAGTAGTAACTAAATTTTAAATTTTAAGACATTATAATTAATCATACACATTTTATAGAATATGGTATGAGAACAAATCAAATCGGGTAAAATATGTATTTTTAAAAAATTGTTGTTTTGTTGCCTTTTGATGGCGCACCAACATTAAATCTAGTTTTTAACACATTTATAAGTTTATCGTGACTGAATAAACTTATTTATTTAAATAATGATTTAAAAATAAACTTTGTATAATTTTTTTATATTTTTATATTATCTTTTATATTTTGATGAATAGTAAAAATAAGAATTTTTTTTATTAAAAACAACTTTTTTCATAGAGATAATGTATTTGGTAAAATTATAATATTAAATGGTTTTAAATTATAAATATAATATATTTTAACCATTTAATATAACTTCTGTCATTATCATTAATTTTACACTGAATTCATAAGTTAAATGATTTCAATCTTTTGCAACTTTTTAACTTTTAAAACCCATTTTCTAAACAGCAGGATTTATTTTAAATTAAATAATACCACCTTTATGTTTTGAATATATAAAAATTGTTTCCATATTTGGAATCAGTAGGTAAAAATTATGATAATTGGCTACTTTTTATTTATATACAGTATGAATAGTAACTAAGATAAATTTTATTTACTACAGTTAAAAGTAAATGGGTTAAATAAGGGTACAAATAAGATTATTAAATTACCCTAACACCTTACAAAATATTATTGGATGAATTAAAGTGGACCCATATCACCTATGATTTGGAATAGATTCATTTCAGGGACTTTTGACCATGAAAAATAAGTAATTATTATTAAAATGATAGAAAGTGACAACATTTCACTATCATATAACTTATAATTGGATTAATTTTAATTTAGTGATGATCATCATAAAACAAGGAACATAAATAGTCACCGGAAAATAATAAAATTTTCTACATCATGTGAATTTATCTAGATTTTTTATGGATTAAATAAATATCATTATTGGAGACACAATACTGATGTAGAAATTATTTTATTGATTCAAATATCAAATAAATGGTTTGAAAAATATTAAAATAAAGATTATATGAATTAATTAATGTTTTTAATGAATTTTTATGATTAATATGACATGTTATGAATCT
This sequence comes from Viscum album, assembly GCA_963277665.1. Classification (NCBI taxonomy): domain Eukaryota; kingdom Viridiplantae; phylum Streptophyta; class Magnoliopsida; order Santalales; family Viscaceae; genus Viscum; species Viscum album. The sequence continues at coordinate 138,224,508 of OY728136.1, forward strand.
ATTAAATATTTTGGTTCGAATATATCTTCTCTATGGATTTTATTTTAATTCAAATAATTGAATATTGTCAAAATTTGAAACTGTTGATATTTTTTAAAAATAACAAATTATTAAATTGATTAAAAATCGAAAAAATATAGAACAATTAAAATTTTAAATTATATGGTAGAAAATAAAATAATATATCTAATTATGGAAAATTCATGACACATAAGTAAGTAATTTTCACATTTCTAAATTAGAATATTATGACCGCAAATAAAATTAAATATATTAAATAAGGATAAATCAAAATAATAAGGTATAAAATAAAATAAAAACAAGTCTAAATTTTTTTTTTTTATGATCTCAAAATCCTATAATACCTCATATCTGAATTTGAGTCACATTGGATGTTTTTAAGTGGTGATTGATTTTATAATAAATTAATATTTAGGAGGTTTCCAAAAGTGTCCCTCTCCTCTCTTATAAAAGGGCACCTCCTCCCTCATTTCCTCACTACATTTTGAGGATTCAAGAATGGAAAAACCCTCTCAATTTCACTTCTATACTTCCATATCAACATACTAGAGGTCCTGGTCTTCGTCAAATGACTTCTTTAGAGCCCTAAAAGGAGGTTTAGAAGAGGCATGTTGAAGAAGATGTAATATCCTTTACTGATTCTTTCAAATTTATTTTTTCTTTTATTTCCTCATAATTATTTCTATAATTATAAAGTAATAACATAAGTATAAATAATATACTGATATGTAATTATAAATATTAAACTACCCTATTTCACCTTCTATCCATCCAACGGAACACTAAATCACTATGTGTTCGTATGTACAGAACACTCTATCCACGTTGTGGTGTAATTTTTTTTCCACCACCACCTTACATGGATGTGTATAATGCTAGGTATAATAACTATATATGATTATTATAACATGATAATATTTATGAGATATTATATAATCCACTCCAATACCATTAAACAATTATGGGAATGATATTGTCGCTCGTGCGTACGTACGGATTACCGTCTCCATGACGCAATGAGATTCATTATCCATGTTAACCATTAAATAATGACTACAATTTATATATAATAAATAATCAGGAAATGTATTATATAATAATAACATTGGATTTATGTACATATATTTTTCATTAAATTAATTCCATTCAATTCAAAAAGGAAACAGAAACAGCGTTCATGCGTACATATGGCCTACCGTCTCCATGAACGGTGTATTTCATTCCATTTATCGATATATCATATATATTTATATGAGGAATATATATTATATATAAATAATTTTTTAAATTCTGGAATTAAGTAAATCAGGATATAAGTAATAATATCATGAACAACAAATCCAAACACGTACGATAAATGAAACGATTTTACCCAAAATGCTGCTTTAACATGGATTTAACAAAAGAACGGGTAATATAAAGTCATAAGTGAATAATATATGATTTCATAAATATTTTTATGGTTCATATACAAGTTAAAAATATGTTTAAACCCACTATACAAGAGTTTTAGACATGTATATAATAAATTGGATCCAAGGTAAGGGCTTATTTCGTCTCACTTTTATTTCTTTGAGACATATGCCTTAATCACCATATATTTCTTTTTTATGGTGTTTATGCTTCCCATGAATGTCTTATGATTTTTATTATGAATGATAATATATATACATATTCTTGTAATTTTCTTTATTTTTTTACACATATGATTTCACCGATCATAAATTTTAAGGGATAATTTTTCCAATCACGTTCTTATCCGATATTGTTTATTTGTATGTATTTACTATGGTTACATTTATCCTCAATGTACAAGTTTTATAAGAAAATGGTTTTCATAATGTTTTTAATATTCATTCATGTATGTTAAAAGTCGTATTTACCTCTTTTTGACTGTTACTATGTGGTATGGAATGAATCTTTCTTTTGTTTACCCTACAAGGTACTTTTTGACCTTTCCAGCAAAAGTACGAGAGAATGTTTTTTATCTTATACAGCATGAATGGATTTTTACGGTTTTATAACACCATATTTTAATTAATCATCCTGTATAATATTTCATGATTATTTTCATCCAAATTCCTTTTCTTTTAAAATTTAATTTCATGCTATGAAAAGATAATGATTCTGAAAAAAAAGATATTTTCCTGAATAATTTATTTCTAGTGTTTTATCAAAACTATTTTCTATATAATATGAAATTATTTAGGATGTTTTTTATTCAAGAATAATGACTCGATTATTTAAATGGATTGATTTTTCATATGATGTAATGATATCCAATTTTTTATATTGATTATGCTATGATGGGATGAGTTTAAGGAATCCCATTTTTTCATTGGGTTATGATTAATGTTTTATGTTTATTTTATGGAACATGAATGAATGATTTATTTATGAGATGGGTGGGACCTATATCTACCTCCAATGCATTGGGTAAACTTTTATATCTCATGATATAGACATGGCTGGAATGAAAGTAAATTCGGTTCAGTAAGACAGGGCTGGAACAACAAGTAAACCCAGTTCAGTAATGGACTTTTTCCACAATGATGGTCTTGTCAGTGATGCCTTGGTTACTATGGAAATATTATCATTTTCATAATGGTTTCCCACAATTACATGAATTATTACCATGCTATTTTATCATGATCTATGTTCCTTTATTTTCTATGCCTTACATACTACCATGATTTATTTCACAACTCAAGATTTTGATTTTTAAACAATATGTTCATGTTTTTAGTTCGAATTTATATAGTTGTTTCATTTTCTACAAGCTTAAACTTACTGAGAATTTGAGCTCACCCTTTTTATGTTTTCTTTTCCACAAGATATAAATCATGGTTTTATGTAGGAAAACAAAAGGGGAAGATCTTTATGGGAGATATTGAAGGTCGTTCCCCATGATTAGAAGATTGTGTTCCATATTTTCAAACACACAAAACTATTACAGTCCTTGAGTGTCTATTTTTGTTATGTATTATGTATTCCGAAAAATTAATGTAATGTCCATGTATGACAATCTAGGGTATCTACAGTTGGTATCAGAGGAAAGGATTAGTTAAAATTTGTAAACTAAGATGCGCAAACATTAGTGATCTCCCTAAATATATTTCTATGGTATGTCTAGGGTTGTCCCTAAGGTTAAGTCTAAGTATAAGTTATTGTCCTAGAATTCTAGTAACAATAACAGATTTAAACCTAAGATGTTCAATATTTAAGGTACTCTCTTTTTATTATGCTGTTTCCCAAGAATGATTTTTGATTCACATAATATTATTTTTTGGTTTTTGATGATGGCTTCAACATGAAGGAATCGTGTTGATAAATGTAATTGAAAATGCAATGATTGTACTTCTGAAAAAACCAATGTTATGGTAGATGGAGTGAAAAATATTATTTCTATACATACAAAAGAAATGAATCTTCTGGAATTCCAAATTAGTAGAGAAGGGAACAATATTCTATCAATTTCTTCATGAGGCAATGTCCAACTTCATTCAGTAAATCTTCTGATCCACTTATTGCTGAACAATGGATTTGTGCCATTAAAAAGATATTTTCTAAACTACTATATTTGTTAAATGAACAAGTCATTCTAGTTTTTCACCTTATAGATAGTGAATCAAACCAATGGTGGAATATAATTAAGAATATGAGGCCCCAAGATGAAATTGAATCAATGGAATGATATGTGTTCAAGAACTTATTTTTCAATAATTACATTCCTCATATTCTTGGAATGAATATGGAAATGTAATTCCATGAGCTTAAGAAAAAGGATGATGAATTTTTTGGTATATACAAAGCTAATTTTACAAGTCTTGAAAGGTATGCATCTGGATTTATCATCCAACAAGAAATTATAGATGATCGATTCTTCAGTGGCTTAAAACCAAGTCTTCGAAAGGCATTAGCTATAAGAGACTATATTATCTATGAAGATATTGTGTGTTGTGCTGTCAAGGTAGAACTGAAATTTGGTTTTACATATCTATGTCATGGTTTTGACAAGAAATGAAATATTGAGTTCTGGGAAAATTCTCATAACTATGTTGAAAAGAAGACAAATGTTTCGTTATGCTCAATGTGGGGAAAAAATCATGGTGGAGATTGTCTTAAAGAGACTATAAAATGTTTTATGTGTGGAAAAGAATGTCATCAAGCTGAAGAGTGACGAAGTAGTGGGAAAAATGTTTCTAATGATGTGAATGGAGAAAAGGATACTTATAACGCACCATAAACACTTCAATGCTACATGTTTAGGTAAATGGGTCATTATGCTTACAAATTCCCTAATATAAGGGTTAATGATGATCGAAATCAACGACCTCTTAAGGAAAAGGACAATGGGAAGTCACATGTGATTACTATTGGCAATGTTGTATATGAAAACGAAGTGGTGAAATGATTAAGTGTTTATGTAACAGGATTCCAAAATAGTGTTGTAGAATCTCTTATATAGTATTGTGGAATATTGGAATATCTATGTATTGGTTTTTTGTGGATTTCAATAATTATATAGTACCAGAAACCATGAAAAGTGATTTAAATACTTTTGGAAGGCACCTAATATGTTCATAATGAAGGGATAAAGAGAAAATGAAATGTCTGATAGTATTAATGAGCTCATGAAGGATATAAGCACAAAGTGATATAATGTTTTGGGTATATAGAAATTTTTGGAATTTGGTATATGGAAAAAGTTAATTTTTGATAGCATTCATGTATTCACAAAGCTTTTATGGTAATTCATGTTTCAAGAGAATACATTATTAAGGTATTTAACCAACAAGTTATATCTTATGATATATATGGGATAAATTTTTGTATTCACATTATTTGTTGGTATCATTTCTAGTAATCATTTTATTAACAATTTAATCTTGGACTAAAGTATTTTAGGTAATACAAAATAATGGAATGGATTATGTTGGACAGAAGATAATATTGTTTATGTTTTGAACCTTCTTTCAATGTTATTTATGGAATGTTATACTAGTATAGTGTAAGAAAAAGGAAAACATAAAGGATGGGCGACAACCTGTCGCATCAGACAAAGTTGCGGGAATCAAACCCACAACTGAAGTGAGACATGCCTTTATCACCTACAACTACCATACAAGAAGTCCCTAGATTGTAGAAATTAGTTTTATTTTATTAAGTGGTGTGATATATGAATTATAAGTCAATTTTTAGATCAATATACAATTAATATCACCATATATGGACTTATCTATATTTAATAACTTCTTCTAACCTTTTTATTTAGAAAGATGGAATAAAACATAATTCTATCACATGATCTACTGACACTTCACGAATGAAAAAGTCAACTTCATTTATTTAAGATATGAATTGTAAATTGTACAAGGAATGACCAATTGTGAGATTGAACAAAAATCAAGTAAGTATTTCTTCTAATTCAAAATCTTAAAATTTATGGAATGGATCTTGAAAACCAAAAATGTTGTCCTAGTACCCTCATATCCAATGAATCATATGGTACAATAGAGAATCAAAAATTTATGGATTTGTGATTTTGGTCTTTTTCATAGTCTGGTTCTTTACCACTCTCCATTAGAACATGATGGATAGATTTCTCTTCCATATCCATATTTTAACCTATGTTCTCTTATGTGGAAACCCAGTGATGAGTTAATTTGGGTAACCGTTATGTTTCATACATTAGTTTTTAAATTTACGATTTAGTATCATTTTTTACGATGTCGGTTTCTATGAAAGAAACTTTCAAGTAGTAATACATTTATAACACCGGATAATTCAGAGGGAAAAATTCATTTTAAGGGTGATATAATGTAACACCCCGATATTTTATGAGAAGTATTCATTTTAATGACTTTGATTTCTTGTGTTGTACACTTCACCAAGATTAGATTTCACTATACACAACACTTTATTACCTTTTAGTATACACAACACTCTTCTTGGCTTGTGTTGCACACAATTTCATGTTTTTTTGAATAAAATTCATTTTTACACAACACTATGTATAGATTTTGATAAATGTATAAAGGAAATATATTTTTATTATTTTATACTCATCACTAATGAAATATTACACTACACGAAACCCATACATGGATTTCATTACATGAAATAGCAACCTTCCTTGATAGTGTGTGTTGTATGCAATATCGTGTTTCACTAAACAATGATATTTTATAATATTATTATGAACTAGCTGTTACGAGTATTAGTAACTAAATTTTTATTTTTATGACATTATAATTTATCTTACACATTTTATAGAGCATGGTAATAGAACAAAATAATTTTTCGGCTAAAATAAGTATTTTTCTTAAAATGCATTTTTTCCACTTTTTGATGGTGCACCCACATTAAATCTATTTTTTGACATTTTTATAATTTAAATTGGATGAAATAAACATATTCATTTCAATAAGGACATATAAATTAACTTTGGATAATTTTTTAATATTTTTATGTTATCTTTCATATTCTGATGAATATTTAAAATTCCCTAAGTTTTAATTAAAAACGACTTTTTTCATCAAGATATTTTATATGGTTAAATTATAATATTGAATGGATTTAATGTATAGATAGAATATATTTTTACCATTTAATATAATTTAAGTCATTATCATTAATTATACACTGAATTCATAGGTAAACATATTTTAATTTTTTGCATCGTTTTTACATTTAAAACTTGTTTTCTCAACAGCGGGATAAATTTTAAATTAAATAATACCAATTACATATTTTGAATATGAAAAAATGTATTCAATTTTTTTAATTAGTAGGTCAAAATTATTCTTATTAAATATTTTATATTTTTAGACATTACTAATATTAACTACTGAAAATTTTATTTACAACCGTTAAAATTAAATCATGTAATTAAGGGTAAAAATAAGATTATAAAGTTACACTAACACCTTCCAAAATTCTATTGGGAGAATAAAAGTCGACGCATATCAACTAAAGTTTGGAATAGATTAATTTCATGGACTTTTGACCATGAAAATGATGTAATTATTATTAAATCCAAAGAATGTGACAACATGTCACAATCATATATCGTATAAGTGTAATAACTTTAATATAGTGATGAACATCATAAGGAATTGAAAATAAATAGTCACCGGAAAGATAATAAAATTATCTAAATCTTGTGAATTTATTTATAATTTTTATTAATTAAGTAAATTTCGTTAATTGTGACACAATAGTGATGTTGAAATTATTTTATTGATTTAAATATCAAATAAATTGTTCTAAAAATATTAAAATAAATATTATATGAACAAATTAATATGCTTCATGAATTTTTTTTGATGAATATGAATTGTTATAAATATATTAAATATATATTTTTTGAATATATATTCTGTGTGGATTTTATTTATATTCAAATAATTTAATACTGTCCAAATTGACAGTATTGATATTTTATAAAAATAACATATTATTAAATTGTTTAAAAATAAAATAAAAATATAAAATTTACAAATTCAAAATTATATTGTCTAAAATGTAATAATATCTCTAATTATTCAAAATTATTAACACCTAAGTAAGTATTTATAACAATGTAATAATTATTATATTATGACTGCAAATAAAATTAAATAGAATAAATAAAGATAAACAAAAATGATAATGTATAAAATAAAATAAAAAAATGTATAAATTTAATTTTTTGATGAGATTAAAACTCTATATTAACACATATCCTAATTTAGTTACATTTAATGTTTTCATGTTGGGTTTTTATTTATTATAAATTAATATTTTGGCGGATTCCAAAAGTGCTCCTCTCGTCTATTATAAATGGGAACCCTCTCCCTCTTTTCATCAGAAAATTTTGAGCCTTCATACTTGACCAATCCCTGTCCATTTATCTTATCCACTTCCATATATACATGATAGAGCTCATTGTCTTCTTCAAATACATACTTTAGTGCCATAAGATTAGGTTTAGAATAGGAGCATTGAATAAGAGGTAATTTCCTTTACATGCTATTCCAAATTTATTTCTTTATTTACTCCCTATTAATTATTTTTTAAATTATAATGTAATAACCTCAATATCTTAAATATACTGATATTTTATTATAAATAAACAAATACCCTATTTCACCTTATATCCATCCTACGGAAAATGAAATTACCGCATGTGCCTATCTACAGAATACCGTCTCGACACTTTGGTGTAATTTTCTTTTAATCCACCACCTTACATGGATGGTTATAATGGTGGAAATAATATCTATATATTATTATCATAACATGATACTAATTCTGAGATATTATATAATCCACTCTAGTACCATTCGATAATTATGAGAATGATATCGTCGCTCGTGCGTACTTGCGAATTACCGTCTCCACGACGCGATGAGATTCATTCTCCATGTTAACCATTAAAGAATGATTATAAAGAATATATAATAAATAATAATGAGAGAGATTAAATTATAATGATACTGGATTTATGTAAATATATGTTTCATTTACTTAATTCCATTCAATTTCATAAGGAACTGAAAACAGTGTTCATGCGTACGTACGACCTACAGTCTCCATGAACAGTGTATGTCATTCAGTTTATCGATCTATCATGTATATTTATAATATGAGTATATATTATATATAAATAATTTTTTACATTATAGAATTAAGTAAATCAGTAGATAATTAATAAAATTAAGAACAACTAGTCCAAAGACGTACGATAAATGAAATGATTTTACAAACAACGCTGCTTTAACATGGAATTAACCAATGAAAATGTAATATAAAGTCATAAGTGAATCATATTTGATATCATAAATACTATTATGGTTCTGTTACAAGTTAATAATATGCTTAAACCCACTATAAATGAGTTTCAGACACTTATGGAAGAGATTGGACTTAAGGTATGGGATTATTTCGTCTCACATTTATTTCTATGAGACATATTCCTTAATCACCATATATTTATTTTGTCTAGTGTTTATGAATCCCCTGAATGTTTTATGATTATTATTATAAAAGTTATGATATATTCATATTCATGTAATTTTATTTATTTTATTTCATGTATGATTTCACCGATCATAAATGGTATGGGAAAATTATTACAATCTCATTGTTATCTGAGATTGTTTATTCGTAAATATTTACTGGGGTTACATTTACCATACATTTCCATGTTTTATAAAACAATGTTTTCATAATGTTTTTAATATTCATCAATGTATGTTTAAAGTCATGGTTTCCACTTTCTGTCTTTTTCCATGTGGTATGGAAGGAATCTTTTATTTAGAATATGAGGTGAATTTTGAGTTTTCCTAAAAAAGTACGAGAGGAATGTTTTTTTAACTTATACAAAATGAATGGATTTTTTCGGTTTCATAACGCCTTATTTTCATGAAGATTCCTCTATATGATTTCATGATTATATTAAACCAAAATACTTTTCATTTACAATTTCATGGCATTTTATGAAATGAAATTTATTTTGATAAATAAATGATATTTTCTTCATGAATTCATTTCAAGTGTTTTATCAAAACTAATTTCCATATAAGATGAAATTATTTTGTATGTTCATGTTTCAGGAATAATAACCCTAGTTTTTACATGGATTTATATTTCATATGATTAAATGATATAAATTTGTTTCATATTGATTATTTTATGATGGGATGATGTTTATAAAACCAATTTTATTAATTAGGTTGTGATAAATAATTTATGTTTATTGTGGCTCACAAAAGGATGATTTCATTATGAGATGGGTGGGGACCTATATCTACCTCCAATGCATTGGGTAAATATTTATATCTCATGATATAGACATGGTTGTAACAGAAAGTAAATATGGTTCAGTAATACATGGATGGAACAACAAGTAATCCTGGTTCAATAACAGACTTTGTCAACTATATTGGTTTTGGCAGCAATGCCTTGGATACTATGGAAATCATATCATGTTTTCAATGGTTTTCCTCAATTTCGTGTTTTATTTCCATGGTATATTATCATGATGAATGTTCTTTTATGATCTATTCCTTTTGAACATCCAAAAATCATTTCACAACTCAGTATTTTGATGTTTAAACATTAGGGTCATATTTTTAAGTTCAAATGTATATGGTTGTTTTATTTTCTCAATGCTTACCGTTACTGAGAATTTGAGCTCACGCTTTCTATGTTTTATTTTCCCCAGGATTTAATGAAAGGTTTTTGGTATGAAAACAAACGGGGGAGATATTTATGGGAAATGTTCAAGATCTTTCACCATTATTAGAATATTGTGTTCCATGTTTCCAAATACACTAAACTATTACGGTCCTTATGTGTCTATTTTTGTAATGTATTAAGTATTCCAAAAATGTAATTTAATGTCCATGTACGTCAATCTTGGGTATCTACACCCATCGTTAGGAATTAAACATAAAAGGACATAACATAGAGGGGATTCTTAAATAAATATGAAAATGATAGGATATGTTACCGTAAACCGATGGTGATATTAGAATTATCATAATGACTTGACTAATCAAATTTGGTTCATTAATTAATTATTAAAGAACATAAACTTCAATTTATTGATTTAGTATGAAGTTATTAAGTTAATTCATTTCCTTTATAATGATATATGAGGTTAAATTAAAATGTTTGACTCTGTCAGTTTCTTATTCGGTTTACTTATATAAAATAACTGATAGTCATGTAAAATAAATATGGATTTCTAGAATATTATTTTTATGTTTCTATAGAACATAAAAATGATTATAGGTTTGTATATATAATTTGGTTATTTTTATTGAATGTGAATTAGTGCATAAAAAATTAATGATAAAAACTTGGACTAATATGGAAATTTTTCCCACAATTGACTTGTTTTGTATTATTATTTTACATCATGTGTGAAATAGGATTCCAAAACATCACATAAGAAAACATACATATTTAATGTTCTGGTTAAATGATTGAAATGGTTAAATGACTATAATTCAAGATGGTAATATAAATTTATAACTCATTGTCCTTGAATGTGATAAATTTACACATCTCAGAGTGTGTTTTCATTTCACTTGTATAAAAGGAGGGGAAATGAAACATTTTAATAAATTATTTCATTATCGAAACAATATTACAGAATAATTATTGAAATAGAGTGTTCATATCATTTGGATTTTTTTATGATAAGAATGAATAGATAACAAAGCAACATGAAAAGAAAATGATTGAAAAGAAATGATGAATTTACCTCTTCAGCTAATCTTCATTGAGTTCCTCTTATGGGTAGAGGAATTGGTCTTTTGAGTAGACCAAGAGATTTTGGACATGGGTGGGGTTATATTCAGAATATATTTAGGTAGAATTTATGGAAGTAATAATTATTGAGATTAGTGATGAGAATAGAGGATTGTGGGTGGTTTTTAAAGTAGTGGGGCGGAGGTTTTTCTTTATATTTTAATCATTAGATTCTTATTTTTCCATAAGGAACAAAATAGTGAGAATTACATGGAAAAAATTGTGATAACAACACGGGAAATCGAAATAATGTTTCTTACAACATCCAGGATTCTATAAATAATCCATTTATCTTATAATGTATATAAATGTTAAATTACTGAATTTCACTATTCGTCAAAAAATCATGTTGTTTACAAAAATACAAAACATTCACCCTCACCATTTTTTGACATGTAGAATCCAAAAATTACATCAATTTTTTTTAGAAAATTATGTATGATTAACCTAATTTTTAAATAAAATTATAATTTAGTTGAAAAATAATGATTTTATAATGATTTCAAAAATTACACAAGGTCTTATAAAATTATAAAAAATCCTAAACACATAAATTTAATAAATCAATGAATGCCTTTTAGGAAAATAAAAATTCTTCAAACTAATTAATTATTGTATTTAATAATTTATTACTTAAAAAAATACGAATACTTTTACTATGGTAAAATTATTACTTAAAAGTAGGCTAATTTTTAATAATAAATTCATGGGGTGAGGTTACTATTATTTTCGAAGATTTACTTTTCATAAGGGTAATATTAATACTCATAAGGTTAACATTACTATTAATACATTTCAGAAAATATTCACCAAAAATTATTTTTGACTTTTCAGACTACAAATATCATACTAATTGTAACTATGTATGTCATATTATTAAAATTAAAATCACAAAATTGAAATTATTATGTTTAAAGGTCACATAGTAATTTGTAGTTCATTGTGTTGTGATTTCATGTGATTTTATAACATAATTATAAAATTTAAATATCCATTTAATATACATTGGGTTGTTACATTATTCCCCCTTATGAAATTTCACCCTTGAAATTTCATTTTACATTCTTAGATATTAATAGGTGTGAGTACTTTTACTTCATTCCCTCCTCTAGTTCATGTGTTTCATGTTTGTACTTATTTTTCCGCCATAGTACATTGACCAGGTGAAGTGTCTTTTTAAATAGAGTATTATATTTACAGGGAAATATCATTATTACCTGCTCCTCATTTGAAATATCAATCTACAACTATACCACCTCTGAAAAGTGTACATGTGAAGGGTCAGGTATGTACTTCATTAAGCGGGATACATGAAAAGAATCATGTACATAGGAAATGATGGACATATGTTCTGATTGAAAGGCCACAACCCTGACATGATCTAGATTGTTAATGGGTCCACTGTACCAAGGAAATTTCTTTTCTTTCATCCCCAACCACATGGACCCCTTCTAGGGGGATATGCATAGAAATACCATTTCACCAACTCTAAACTCAAGGTCTCATCTATGATGGTCTTCATAACACTTTTGAAACATTGAGCTTCCTTTATGTGTTGTTGAAATTTTTTTACCTTCCCTACCATTTCTTCAACCATTTCATGTTCTACGAGATTATTCACAACAACATCATCCTAACACGCTAGTGTTCTACACCATTTCCCATAAAGGGCTACGCATGGTTCCATTCAGATGATCGAGTGGAAACTATTATTACAGGAGAATTAGACCAGTTGAATATGTTGTCCCCATCCTACTTTTAATTATATAAATCATTATTTCAACATATCTTATCATTTTTTAATAGTTCTATTAGATTATCTATCAATTTTTGGATGATAGGCCATACTGATGTTCAGTTCAGTGATTAGAGCACGTTAGAGGCTTTTTCAGATCATCTAGGCGAATCTAATATATCTATAGCATACAGTATATTGTGGTAATCTAGGCATCAATACAAATTCCTTAATATATATTGGTGAATCCTTATTCAATTAGAAGTCCAGTCAAATTGAAATAAAGTGAGATTTTTTAATATGATCACAAATGACCTATATTTCATTGTTTCCTCTAGATGTCCTTGGAATTCTAGTGTAAATGTCCATGGTGATGTTCTATAACATCCATGTTGGTATATGTAGTTTTTTCATCATCCCCTTAGACCTAGGACTTTCTACCTTCACATGTGGACATAACAGGAACCATGATGTGTACTCATTAATCTCTTTCTTCATATTGTCCCTCCTAAATTTCTCTTGGAGATCTCCATACATCTTTGTGCTCCCTAGGTGAATATAGAAGGTTATTTTATATGAGTCATTCAAAATATCCCTCTTTATCTATTGATCGGTCAGTACACAAAATTGTGACCCAATTCATAAATCTCCTTCTTAATCAACCATGAACTCAGAGGATTTATTATTTCTAATTACTTCTTCCCATTTCTGAATTTCCACAACTTTTATTTGAGCAACATTTATTTTTTCCATAAGGGATGGTTGATAAATAATTTCAGAATGAATGATGATGTACTTCCCTTAATGATTCTAATATCCATCCTCTGAAAATCTAGGATGATTAGATACTTTTAAATTCACATCATTTATAAAGACACATGATCACTTCTACTCAATGATTTTGCCACATTATTTCCCATACATGGATGGTAGTGGATTGAGATGTCATAAACCATGATTATCTCTATCCAACTATGATGATGAATATTAATCTACCTTTTTAGGAATGTATATTTGAGTCTCTAGTAATCATTATATATCTCACACTTCTCCCCATAAAGATAATGCCACTAGATTTATAACATAAAGACCATAGATTCCAACTCTAGATCATACATAAGATAGTTTTTCTCATGGATTTTCATCAACCTTGAGGTGTAGGCTATCACATTAAAATTCTTCCATAGATGAAAAACTAATCCTTTCTTTTAATCACTATTGTACACCACAAGGTGTTATCCACTTTTTGGGGGTTTGAGTATCGGTGTAGTGATAATCCTATTTTCAATCTCCTTAGAAAATTCTTCACAATTCTGAGTACGAACAAAATTTACACCCTTTCATGTCATCTTAGTCATTGGGGTTGACAATTGTGAATGTTCATAAAAATCATCAATAGTACCCAGCTAGAACAAAAAAGTAATGGTCCCCATTGAATATGTTGGCCTAGGACACTCATCAATCACCATTATCTTATAAGGGACTATAGATATCCCTTTTCTACTGATAACATGGACCAAGAACGATACTTCCTCCATCTGGAAGACACATTTATTGTAAAATGCAATAATCTTCTACTTTCTCAATATATATAACAGATTATTCAATTTATCCTCATGTTCCTGCTTTCTCGTGGATTATATCAGAATATCATCGATAACGAATAACATGAATTTTTACAACTAATCTCTAAAGACATTATTCATTTAATCCATTAAAATAAAAAAATCAATAGTGAGTTTTATGTGAATCACAATGAACTCATGGTTTCTATACCTTATTCAAAAGGGAGCATTAGTAATATCTTCCTTCCTCACATTTAATAGTTTATATCTTGACTGAAGTTCCACCATAGAGAAATAACTATTCCCATGTAGCTAATCGAGAAAACATATATATTTAATAGGGGATATTTTTTCTTTATTGTGATTTTATTCCTTTATTAATTATCAATTTAGAGGCACATCGATCCATCCTTATTTATGGAAAAGAGTAATGGATCGCCCCATGGTGAATCACTAGGGCTTATAAAACCCTTCTATTGATTATTTTGTAACTACTTATTTAGATCCCCTAACTCTACAGTGTCATTTCAATAAGTTTTCCTTAATATAAGAAGAAAATAAAAAATAATTTTAATTGAGAACTCATCCTCCCGATTAGGAAAAATAGTAGAAAACTCATTAGGGAAAAAATCATTAAAATACCTCATGATTGGTGTGTCTTCAAGTGTGATTTTCTCATTTTCCTCAATAATTTGATATAAACATGATTTATCATAAAAAATTTATTTCAACCCTTGAGATAATTATTCTAAAAGAGATTCATGTTCCTCCTTACAGTTTTTAATAATTAGAGGATTCTTTGGGATGCAAAGAGTGATATCTATTTTATGATATTTGATTTTGACTTTGTATAATGACAGCTAATCCATGATCAATATAGCATCAAACTCCACTAATAGAAGTATAAAAATATTTTCTAGGAGGTTTAGTCCACAACCATTAACTGGTGAGGACTTATAAACCATAGAATCTTTTATTTATCTATTCTCTATTTCCATAGATAACTTATCCACCAAATATTGAGGTGGTGTTTGAACAGCTCTACTAACCATTCGTGATATAAAAGAACGCGTAGAACCAAAATCAAATTGTATGTTTCCTTTCACTGAATGAATAACTAGTTTTCTATTTCCTACATCATTGTACAGATCCACCTCACAAATAGTAAAAGCAAAACTCTTTCCTTGTTTCATTGGAGGTTGTTGTTGGTTACCTCTAACAACCCCTAGCTTAAAAAAATTGTTCACATAATTTTCAGGATCCTTGTAGTTGTAATACTACACTACAGTTAGAGTATTGATTTGATCCTTCATTTATTCTTTAAATTAGTAGGATTTTTTATATATCATCGGTATTTTTTAGCCAAATCTCCCAACATTGCACATTTTAAGAAATTCCTAGTTTCCTTTAGAAGGTTCCCTATATGCTTTATCCCATAATATTTACACGTGAGATGATCATGGTTCTTTCCAACTTGGAATTTATTTTCTGAACCATTCACATTAGATTCCATTATATACTTTTTTTGGGGCATGCGATACCACTGAGAGTGACTAGTATTCATTTCATCCTTTATGGAAAAATAGAAAATCTCTTCATAGCTGCTGAAGTCCTGAATCACAAATTATTATTGTAGAATCGACATCAGTCTACTAAAGAAGTGATCCACATTTCGTTTGGTGTTCATGGAAATGAAAAGGTCATAACTTTCAAGACTTGTAATATTTTCTTCATACAACCCAATTAATTCATCTTCTTTATTCTTGAGTCAACGTAACTCTCTATCGATTTTAAGACAGAGTGTTTTGGGAAAATTTAAATTTAAAAACATTCTTTAGATGTCCCCCCAATCCATAGAATCAATTTCATCATGGGCTTTGTCTTATTGATTAGTTTCCACCACTGATCAGATTCCCCATCAAAAATTTAAATAGCCAGTATGACTTTCTATTGTTTTCAATATTGAAGGATAGATATTATGTTTTCAATAGAGTTAATCCACTCTTTTGTGAGGAGGTTATCCGAAGATCCAAAAAACATGGGAGGACTTTACCTCATGAATTATTATAGAACAACATTATCTTTACATGGATAATGATGGTCTTCCACATGATTCAAGTTCGTATACATAACTTGAGAAAGATGAGGAAGTACTGTCATGAAGTTTCTAACATCCATTTCCATAATATCAGGCATATCATTAAAGAAATCATAACATTAACCATCATAATTATTGTTTTAAAGTGTTAATCTATTTTCCACTATTAACTAAAAAAATAATGTAGAGTAATTGGGCTTTAATACTTATCTATTGAGCATAAAAAAGTAAATTTTTACAAAATAGGATAAACTTGTAAAAGTGAAATATATCCTTACTTCTGATTCTCTATGTTTCAATCTTGGTTATCCTTGATATATATAATAAATTTTATTCTCATGTTCTTTTTTCATTACCTAAATAATTTTTTTACCTAGATCATGAATATACCAAAGCATATCCCCTAGGAGAGTCAAAAATAGAGTGAAAAAAGGCATGTTGTTGTGCACTAGTTCCTATTCCAGTCCAGCTCAATGTGGTGTTTTTGTGGATTACCCCTTCATACATCTATTGTAGAGACATCTCTTCCTATTTTTTCCAGATAGGGATGTATTAACTTTATAAACCACTTACACAATACTTACCCAAATTTAGGGGTTATTTATTATAACTAGTCCCACACTAATGGTTCTTACTAAATTTCTTTATTCCTAATCTCTAAAAATAACTATACCATCTTAGTATACTAACTATAGTGTCCCTAACCATTAATTCATAACATTACCTGATTTGAAACATAATTATACATTAGAAAAAAAATCCAGGGATTGTGAATTCCAGTGTCTTGGAAGACTACGTACATTATACTCAAAACATGGGTCTAAAAAACAATTTTTTTTATTTAATCTCTTTAAAGAGCTCCAAACATTTTTAGAGACCGTACATCTATAAAGGGAACCCCAGGGATCACATGAACAATGGGATGAGATAAAATCCTAGTAGGGGAAAATTCAAAGTAATAAAACTTTATCACATGGGTTAGAAGGGATGAAATAATGAAAATAAAAGGCATGAAAGACATGAAATCATAACACAAAAACATGTTATAATATAAACATGAATTTTTAGTAATGTGGAAATGACATTAATACTGACTTTAGCAAGATTCAAGGCTCATTTCCCTTATAGGAGCACCTGTCATGGTTAACCACCATGATCGTTGCATATGGTAGCATGAGCCAAGCCTAACCGATAAGACCGCTACACATAAAGACTCATTAGAATAAACTTTACCCAATGCATTGGGATTTTTTATGGTAACACCCATCATAAAATGTTCTTTAATATTATTTACAAATATAAAATCATACATAAACCATCATAACCATAAGGTAACCTTATGGAATGAAAATTTTAGCATAATAATGTAATAATGCATATTGATTGGGAGTTTAATAAAATTGTTCCTAAAAGAAAATAATGATAATATACATAGAAAATAATATAATATAATTGGAATATATCAAGGTAATTGATGTAAAATATATGTAAAAACATGAGAAAAGAGTATTTATTAATATTTAGAATTAAAACATTGTTGACGCTCCTTTCGGTAATAGAGTCCAACGAATCGAAAAAGTGAATATGTTAAGCACAATGGGGTCACCCTTTGAAGAACATCAAAAATTGAAAATGGAATTGACCAGGAACCCATTTGCTGGGTGTCACGCAAGTTTCTTGTGCCCCTTGCAAGTCACTTGTGCGCCACCTAAAGGTTATGCAAGTCACTTGCACCCCTACTATTTTTTCACCCATGGTGCCCAGTGGCCTATAAATAGCCCATGTGAGCCCCCCATTTTAGGGAAATAATTTCCAAAAATCATATTCAAGCTCTTGTCACCCAAGTCTTTATCTGTTGTCTTCTGAACACTTCTAATGTAATTCTTTACCTAGAATGGAATCTCTAAAGAGTAATAATAAGGCCTAAGTGATAAAACTCATCAATACTTGTGCGCCTAAGTGTCCAACCCTTAAGGGAAATGAAGACACATGAGCGCCGCCTTACCCTCTATAGGGAAATTGTACGTCACCCTTCTGAAATCCTCTAGAGATGATACTAAGGGCTTGAGTTCAAATTCACCCAAGTATTACCCTATATACTCTTTGTCTCCCATGGTGACTCATGTCACGTAAGTCTACTTGCGTGCCAGAACGATACTTGTGCGCCTCCTTCCTAGTCACCTCTTTTCCTCAAATCCACCTCTCCTCTTCATGACATAACCATCAAAACCCTCTTCAAAGCCATTTATGGAATGGTTCCTTTGTAGGATTCCTTATTTGAAAGGAATTCTCTAAGAACCTCTCCCAAAACCCTGTGACATACAAGCATTTATGTCACCACCGTTAGATGATTCCTCAATATAACCTCATCTATTATGATGAGAAGATAATTTGATTTGGGCCTCCTTCTTAAGAGTAACCCCCAGTCATAAGTCCCCTTAATTTGGGACTTTTTCTTAGGAGTAAACCCCAGTCATAAGTTTCCTTTAACATTGGTCTTCCTTATCAGGAGTAAACCCCACGATATAAGTCCCTTTTAATTTGGGCCTCCTTCTCATGAGGAAACCCTAGGTTAAAACTCTAAATCTCCATAAAGTACAAATACCTTTATGGACCCTGCTCATGGTCTTCTTTCCTAAAGTAAGTTCTATTCATCGTCTATTTTGGCAGTCATACATAAGTAAGACCCACATCATTTCTTATGACTGCATCTTTCATGGAACAATCATCAGGTTTACTGATACCTCTTATTTCTCACAATGAGCATGACTCACGTGAGCTTAGAGTGTAAAAGTAATCACGACCTCTCTCTTTGGGCAATTAATCATAAATAAACCTCACACTTCATCACCTGAAAAATTTGGACTTTGATCTCTTCCTTACAAGTAGAGTACGTAGGAATCCTTAATAAGGTTCAAGCCCATATTTCATTAATTATTTTCCATCCCATATGACGTTAAACTATATCATTCTTATGGAAATATGTGGATTCTAATTCCATATTAATGATGATACGTAGGTAGACCATCTACGGGTATGATCCCATCTATGAAATAATTTCTATCCTTCTGAATGTCAATAGACTTCAAGTGCCCCACTGAGTTTCTTTAAAACCATTATAGTCATCCTAATGACCAATAGATTTCTATATAATATATTGAAGGATACCATTGACTCATAATATATAATACATATGGTTGATTCTCCATTGATGAAGAACCTCAAATACATATAAAAGATTCTCTAAATCCCATACATATCAATCATCAATTGCAAAATCTGAAGGAAAAAACTCATTTTCATGATTGGTTAATTAATAAGGATCTATGAATATAACTTAAATCTATAAGATAGTCTCGAAATATGCAATAATTACCCCCAAAAAAGGTTTTATGACCCTAAACTCCCATCATCTTGACCAATGAAAATTCTAAAGCCTCATTATTCTACAACTAATGAGAACATACCTTTAGAAATTAAATCCAAATACATATAGAATCATTGGGTGATTCATGTTCTTTTAATGTAACTATTAGAAACTGATTAGAATGTTTGAATCTTTAACAAACAAGGTCATCCCCATTTCCAGACAAAACAAAAAAAAAATTGAACCCGACATGAATCCTTAACCATGTTAAATGACATTTTACTTATTTTTAGGCCCCTATTATGCTCAATATAAGTGGAAAAAATAAATCAATGACATATGTGCTCATCCAAAAGATGTAGTCTGGACAAACCAATCTTAATTATGTATTCTACGTCAAACCAGAACTCTTTTCCAAGATCTCTCTACAACAAAAAATGGTTTCTTTAAAATTCACACATGTGAATGCCTCAACCGCAACTTTTCATGGATCCCCATCCGCTCTGAGGAAGACATCACCTACTCATATTCTTCAATGCTAGGTCTTGAATGCATTGGTTAGGGAAAATCGTCAACACGGTACCATCCTGACTCTGGAGGCCACTCGACAATCCCTCTATGTTAACAACTCACCCTGGTTGTCCAGATAGCAACAACCAGTGGTCAAGAAGCAGGTGGTGCCAACCACCGTTTCCAAGTGTTTCAGTTCGTTATCCACAGAATGAATCAACCAGTCCATCTCGTATTACAGGGAGGTGAATTAAGAGGTCACTCAAGGCCTCAGTTCAGGATGATATGAGCTCTTCATGGGGACTCCCACCAACAATCGCCGCCAGACACATGTGGTAGTGCACCCTCAACATGATGAGGGTATCGCCTCAAGTTTTTTGGCTTAGGATCCTCAAACCCATGCACGCAAGAGGAAACATCAGAGGTGAAATTCATTCAATAGATAGCAGGTTCCCACTACTTCCCCTCCAGAGAATTCTATCAATCTAACTTGATGGAAATCAACGGGTGAGCATATACACCCTTCTGTCCTGATTTCATTTCCCAACAGACTCATCTGGCCATAACACATCAATCCTGTCAATCAATTCTGGTGGAGTGCTATAGGCCGGAACATACACTGGTTTATATTTCATCATCCAGGCAGCAGGCTCGTCCGACTGCATCCAAATAAGCATGCCAACCCATTGTGATGACCACCTGTAAACAGGCACATACATCTAATTACACTCATCAATTCTGCCAGCAGTATCGTCTGCCAGTATTGAAGGATATTCATCAATTATATTCAGTGGAGAAAAATAACCAGGCACATACACCTTCAATTCACCAAGCTAACCAGAAATCTAGTTTGGTAGCATCAAGAGATGTCAATTGGAAAGCTGCAATGACAAGCAGAAGGCAGACTCAACTACCTGCCCCCACCCATGAGTACTGTCAGAATTCAATGATAGGAAAAGGAGGATAGGAGCAGGAACACACCTACTTCAAGCACAGATTGGATGTACTTTTCTGTTCTGGTCGCTGAAGTCACCCAGCACATTTTGGCAATGGTGAATGACTAGAAGTAAATCCCTAACCATATTATGGATACCTACCATAATATTTTAATAACTTCAGTAACATCAGATGGAAACAAACATAAAAATATCCCTATCAGTAGAGTTACCCATAAACATGTCACCTCAGAGCATATACACACCTTTGTTCTAGTCCAAAAGGGTCCTGAGGCATACTCCCCAATGTCATATGGACAATCAAGTCGGGCACATACACCCGATTTGAATGGAGATAATCAACCTAACCTGACCATTTCTCTTGGGAAATCCCATACACATTCCCATAATAATCACTTTTTTCAATAAGTGGTTTCCAAAGTGAGTAAGAAGGCATCTATGAAAAATACCAATCCAGCACAGTTAAGAAATCAAGAGCCAATATGCAATAAGCCCTTGCTCGATGCTGGAGTTCTTGCATCCCTTAGAAAATTATTTGTTGCAACTCAAGATTCTACTCTTTCATTTTAAAATTACAGAAGTAACAATAATAATTCTGAAGGTATTCATCATACATTTCCGCATGAAGTTTTTATTAATGACAGTTCAGTATATTTCGAAGTATCATCTTCAAATGAGGGACACGATAACCCTCTGTGTGGTAAGAAGACTAAGGAGCCAAAGGTTTCATTTTTTGTGGTAACCCATCATGGTGTTCCTATAAGGCCCCAGACTTAAACCTTACTTCTTCTTGAGTTATTACAAGATTACACATTGAGGATCTTTTCAGGTTTAGAGTTTTATAGAATTAGATCATGAAACTTTCATTACATTCCACATTTAAAAAAAGTGGTTACATAAAAGACAATATTAATTCTTCCCATCAATGGAAACATATTTACAATAAAACATCGATTCATTCTTGACACATCCTTGACACTATCATCACATCATGTACCTTTCCCTTGACCTATGAAAAACATTTAAAAAACATGGGATGAGCATAAAAAGCTCAGTAAGGGTTATAAAAATATGGAAAGGAAGCATGAGTTCATTTATATATAAGAATGAAATCATACATTACCCATAAAACATAGGCAAATTAACATACCTCATCAAACCATGAATAAATCATAGAAAACATAAGACATAAAGGTAACTTGAGGCATTCATAACATTCTTACGTAGGGAGTAACCCTCTTGGTTACGTTTGGAATACCCATCACAGTATATTCCCAAAATCTCTTTGAAGAAACCTTAAAGTTTCACTCCTTCACGTTACCCAATGCATTGGAGAGCTATACCGGGCTCACCCGCCCTTAGTTTATCATGGAACCACCCATCTTTATAACAATTCCCAAGAACCATAACATAATCTTATCACATAAAACATGCATAAAGGAAACATAACATTTCCACCTTTCAATAACAAGATATCAATACGACACATTGATATAAATACATTATGAAAACCATTTTCAATACCAAAATAAAATAAAAGTAAAACATGGTATTTATTTTTCTTTTAAAAAGATAGTATGGCTTGTAGAGGAAGCCGAAACTTAAGTAATGGTCACGGCGGCGGAGAAGTCGTTGTCGCTGCATACGTACGACAAAAACATTCCATTTTGTCGTTTAATAAACACTTCGTATAAAAACGATTCCTTTTGAATAAACTTAAAAGTCAAAGGGGTTTATACACCGTATAAAAGAAGGTTGTGTATATAACAGAATATGCCTCAACGAAAGGAGATTGAGACGAAGTCCCTTACAAAGACAGTATCCTTGGTTTAAGGATAAATCAATTACATAATTATGTGTGACAAATGAATACACCAAATATAAGTGGATATTAAGTGTAAAATAATCAAAGGTCATTCACACATATTCAATGGATGATATATTCAATAACTACATGTTGAACCCAATGAAATCGAAATTGGGTTAAGAAGTTCCCTTGACAGCCTAACGGCGTCACATCAAAATGAGTTGATGAGAGATAAAAAGTGTATCTCATCACATGGACATAAAATTTACATCAATAAGGATATATGATAACATATCACAACATAACAATATGTAAATTAAAAGACCCAACAAAAGAAGTCTTTTTAAAAAATAGGTGGGTGAAAGGTTCCCTTACCGACTTGGGTATCTTTCAAAACATACACCCCATGAAAGAAGGACAATAAATCATTGATGTAAATACTCATAAATGAAATTATATTACAAAAAGAGTAGAATAATGGTCAGTACATACACCACTCAAAGGAAATTGTGGAAAATTTTGCATAAATCTCACGGTAATAGAAGTGAGATGAAAAATCACTTATGAAAACTCGGCAGCCTAACGGCGCCACTTAAAACTTCCAAAAATGGATTGATGAGATCAAATAGGGTATCTCATCACATTACAACAAAATTTACAGAAAGATGAATATGAAAGAACATCCCCCATCATAACAAATAGTATCTTAAAATAAGTGACATAAAGGGGAGTACTTAAAGAGAAAGAGAGAGGTTAGATCTATTATGAAAATTCGGCAGCCTAACGGCGCCACTCAAAACTTCCAAAATGGATTGATTAGAGAGAATAGGGTCTCTAATCATATAAAAATAAAAATTACAGTACGAGTAATATAAAATAACATCCCAATAACAAGAAATATAAGCTTATAAGGAATGAAATAAAAGAGTGTACTTAAAAAGAAATAGAGGAGTCTGATCCCTTACCTCAAGTCCAACTTGTCTTCTTCGTTTCATTATATTCCTAAATAATAAACTTTGGTCAATTAATAATTGCCTAAGTAACTCCTTTAGATATTATTATTCATTTCATATCACATAATATAATTTTATAATAATTGTTTAATAATGTTAGTTCATATTAGACGTTTTTGCCGATGTTTGGTACATGAGTCCAAAATGAACTTGTTTGAAAAAAGATTGCCCATGTAGTTATAAGTAATTAATTTCAAGAATAGTATTAATGATTAAAATATGATATATATCCAGTAAATATTCATTTTATACTATTACATATCATTTAGAGATAAAAAAACGAAAAGCACCATTCATGGAGACGGTAGGCCGTACGTACGCATGAACACTACTTTCATTTTTTTGTCTTATTAATGGAATTAAAACAAAATGAGATAGATATATATGTTATAATTCCAGAATTATATCCATAATTTAGATTTAATATATTTCATATATATCCATTATATATATGTACTTTTAATATTACATAACATTTTGAGATAAGAAATGAAATGTACCGTTCATGGAGACGGTAAGTCGTACGTACGCATGAATGCTACTTCCATTTCTATTTAATATTTAATGGAATTAAAACATAATTATAGATAATAGTATTTTAATTACAGTATGTTATCATATATAATATCATTAAATATATCCTTTATAAGTACCACATATGGTATTAACGAATCAAATCACTTTGATGGGGCGGTAGTCCGCACTTCCTTAAATGAAGATATCGCGTTTACCCATAATGGAAACCATAATGGTACGCCATAAATGAAAAATAAAGAAGAGTAAGTAAAACATAAATATATTAAATATCATATATAAATATAGTGTCATCTTAATGGCCACCTATTGAGGTGTTAGAAGAATGTTGAACAATCAACGTTTCGGGAGGCAGAAATTCACCATCCACGGAAAGAGTATGTTCTTTAACCATTAGATGTAGGTGTGTGTAAGTTTAGCTCTAATAAATCTTATAAAAACATCCTATTATATTTATGATACTGTATTTGTTACAAAATAAATGAATAAAAATAGTTTAGGGGTTTGGAGAAGCAAAATAAAACAAAAGGACACAAGTGAAGACATTACCTTAAAATCGGGTAACTCCCTTTGTTTTGAGCTCAAAGGCTTCCTTGGGAAGACTTCTGCCCAAATTGAGGATTCACGGAGTAAGAGAGGGAATTAGAGAGACAAAATGGTCAGGGTTTGGCCGAGACAAAGGCTTTGGTAGTGTGGGTAAGGAGGTAGATGTGGGGGCCTTTAATAAGATTAGAGGAGGGGCACACTTGTAAAGTTACAAAATGTTACTTTATTTTCAAAAGCATTTCGGATTTTAAAGGTCCCGCAATGATTTATTTCAAGGCTAAGGTGATACGAGTTCGAAATCCACTCATCCAATAGGTTTTGGACATGTTTAGGTCTTAGATATTACATTATCATTCCATTTTATTTAAATCGTTAAATAATGAGGTGATCGCTGCGTCACCATGATGTCATAAATAATTTGATTTATATAATGTCTAAAAATTATAAAAAAATTACTATGATGTAAGAAATCGTTTTATCTTTCTAATGACTATTTATAGTCAAAAATATGACTTTTATAACACCATTTAAAAATTGTTTTTTTAAAACATTTCATGTTTGTGTCATTTTCACTTTAACATTAAATAAAAAGATATTTATGTCATTTTCCAACCAAAGTGGCTCCATGGGGTCCCCATGTTTACCCATGGATTTTCTTGGTCGCCATGACACATCCAATGAGGGAACGACATGTGTCTAGGTCATTTAATTTTATTAAAACATTATTCTTACCATAAACTACATTAATTACCTCTAATCGCGATTAAAAACATAATAAGATAATATTCACCAAAAAATTATTTTTATCCCATTGAACCTAATTTTACATCATAATGAAACCATGTAAGTCAGATTTTTGAAATTAAAAACACAAAAATGGAAAAATTTCATTTAAACGGAAAAATCAGTTTTTATAAGTACCACTAAGTGGTTTCCTATTCATCAAAAATTAAAGTTTTTCAGAAAAATCACATAAATTCACCCTAAGATATATTTGATATTCTTAATTAAAAAATGAAGTATATTTTACAAAATTCAAAACATATAAGTCACATTAATTAATTTAATAATTATTTCCCGTTGTCAGAGCAAATAGCGTGTTTTTATGAAACAATAAGTATAAAAAGATTGACACTAGTTTAAGTCTGATTTCAAAGTGAAATTAATTCCAACGACCACTATTGGATTTAATGGTAAAAATATAGTCTAATATCACTTTAAAACCGATTAAAAATATAATATAATCATATAAATAAATTAGATTAAAAAGAGGTTTTGAATTAAAATACAACATTTTACACTATTCATTAAAAAATGAACTTTATCGGAAAGATACCAAAAATTTACACAAAGTAAATTTTGATGTCCTGATTCTTAAGAATAGTTTTATTTGGTCCAATATAATGTATAAGAGTGAACAGAACTATATTTAATGACGGTTCACCATCAAAAGGTGATAAGTGAACCTTTAGTGAAAACTATGGCATATACACCTAAAATTGAATTATTTCTGTATTTTAAGCCCTTCTCTTTTATTGGATAAATGTAAAAACATTTAAAAACATATATAATAATATTTTAGTTATTACTATCCATTCCAGCCAATACAATGGCTACATGTTAACTACCATTTAAAATAATATTATTGTATTATTAGTGTGCAACATAAGGTTTCCAAGAAACTCGTTGTTGCGTGTTGGGTACGCCATTTAGCATAGCATCCCCTTTAAATTAATATTAATATTTTATTCAAAAATATGGATAAATATGAAAATTTCATATTCTTTATTTACCTGGGGTGTTACATCCTTCCCCCCTTTTGGGAATTGCGTACTCATATTTTTTAAAATTGAGCTTCGAAACATCCTTAAAAGTCCCACATCGGAACAAGAGTCGGTAAAACAATCACTTTAAAATAATGAATGATAAGTATAGAGGTCACCCGAGTTAACCCATACTAGGATTCTATGTAGTAAAACATGGACATTGAGGAGAAAACATAGGGTCATGTTCTGATGGAGAGTGATAAATATCATGTTTAGGAGAAAGTTAACAATAAGAAAATCACACACTTGTGATGGGTTAAACGGTGTTGGGTTCCCCAGTAGGAAAAGTTAATAGACAACATTTTTTATTTAAGTTAATTTTTATTGAGTAATTTATTTTTGAGCTTAAATAAAACATAAGGAATCATACTTACTTGTCATGTTGACTTCCAACTTTTACAAGATTCCTTAATCAAACTCATAATTTTTCCAAAAGACGAGTATTTAGGGAGACTTGTTTGCATTAAGAGTACTATAATCAATTTCTAGAGAATCACCTAATCCAAAAAAGAGAACTATATACTTCCCATGTCTTTAGACATTAACCAAAACCAAAAACAAAAATGTTAGTACAAGATCAGATAATCCAGAAAAGGATAACCCTTTATAAAAAGAAAATCTATTCATAATCTCCAAAATTTGTCCAAAAAACCCCAAAGATCAATGAGGAACATTCTATAATTAATATTTCCATAAAATTCTTCAAATTAAACCAAACTAAGATTGAAACCCAAATATTTGAAGGATTTAGTCACATAGTCTTCCAAGTTAAATAGTAACATTTGTCTTCAAACAACATCAGTTGCTCCTAAAGTCTCATATGGAAAAGTAATTAACCTAATCAAATATCCTCCATGATAGGTTAATCATTTTCATAAATAACCCAAAATTAACTTACTCTTAATTAATAAATTCATATGACTAAAAAGAATCAGTCAACCTAACCAGGTAATTTACGTAGTCCAGTGGTAGACGATAAATACCAATCGCACTTTGGTTGTGGGTTCGATTCCTGCAGCTTTGTCTGATGCGATCAGTAGTCACACGGTCTGTGTGTTGTCCTTTTTCCAAAACTATATAATTCTCAAATCATTCCCCAAAAAGAGATAAAAATCATCCAAAATAACCATAAAATAATTTAACCTCAATTTTATCGCATGCCTTTCACTTCCATCATAACATATAGTAACCCATAATTACCTCAAAAGTAAGGATCATATAAACTCTAATGGTTACCGTTATAATTATTACCTGAACTTCCACATCGATTGGTCATCTCGTACATTATGCATTAAATATCATACCAAGGTTCAAGTAGTTGATCATGACTCCTTGATTGTTGGTTTAGAACAACCACGAGTTTCCTCATTGAATCCCCCATTTTATCTAGTGTCTTAATCATAGAACCACCACAGTTTCTTTCAACCCTGTTGCCACTTTGGTGCCTGCTAGATCCATCCATTCACTAAAAACAGAAATTTCAGTGTGATTATATCAACATAACCATCATGTAAAAATGAGGAAGATAAACACTAAGATATATTTACTCATTCACTTTATCTAAAACCAGGACTCTTTCTGAAATCCTAACCATTATTGTAATGTCACTTGTGCTTAGAGAATACCCTAACCTCTAAAGTTATCTAAACCGACCTTTGATACCAACTATAAGGCCCCATCCTTAAACCTTACTTCATCTTGAGTTATTACAAGATTACACATTGAGGATCTTTTTAGGTTTAGAGTTTTAGAGAATTAGATCATGAAACATTCATTACATTCCACATTTAAACAAAGTTTATACATAAAAGATAGTATTCATTCTTCCCATCAACGGAAACATATTTAAAATAAAACATCGATTCTTTCTTGACAAATCCTTGACATTATCATCACATCATGTACCTTTCCATTGACCTATGAAAAACATTTCAAAAACTTGGGATGAGCATAAAAAGCTCAGTAAGGGTTATAAAAATATGGAAAGGAAACATGAGTTCATATATACATAAGAATGAAATCATACTTTACCCATAAAACATAGACACATTAACATACCTCATCAAACCATGAATAAATCATAGAAAACATAATACATAAAGGTAACTTGAGGCATTCATAACATTCTTACGTAGGGAGTAACCCTCTTGGTTACGTTTGGAATACCCACCATAGTATATTCCCTAAATCTCTTCGGAAAAACCTTAACGTTTCACTCCTTCACGTTACCCAATGCATTGGAGAGCTATACAGGGCTCACCCGCCCTTATTTTATCACGGAACCACCTTCTTCATAACAATGCCCAAGAACCATAACATAATCTTATCACATAAAACATGCATAAAGGAAACATAACATTTCCACCTTTCAATAACAAGATATCAATACAACACATTGATATAAATACATTATGAAAACCATTTTCAATACCAAAATAAAATAAAAGTAAAACATGGTATTTATTTTTCTTTTAAAAAGATGGTATGGCTTGTAGAGGAATCCGAAACTCAAGTAATGGTCACGGCGGCGGAGAAGTCGTTGTCGTCGCATACGTACCACAAAAACATTCCCTTTTGTCATTTAATAAACACTTCGTATAAAAAAGATTCCTTTTGAATAAATTTAAAAGTCAAAGTGGTTTATACACCGTATAAAAGAAGGTTGTGTATAAAACAGAATATGACTCAATGAAAGGAGATTGAGACGAAGTCCCTTACAAAGACAGTATCCTTGGATTAAGGATAAATAAATTACATAATTATATGTGACAAACGAATACACCAAATATAAGTGGATATTAACTGTTAAATAATCAAAGGTAATTCACACATATTCAAAGGATGACATATTAAATAACTACATGTTGAACCCAAAGAAATCGAAATTGGGTTAAGAAGTTCCCTTGACAGCCTAACGGCGACACATCAAAATGAGTTGATGAGAGATAAAAAGTGTATCTCATCACTTGGACATAAAATTTACATCAATAAGGATATATGAGATCATATCCCAACAAAACAATATTTAAATTAAATGACCCAAAAAAAGAAGTCTTTTTAAAAAAGAGGAGGGTGAAAGGTTCTCTTACCGACTTGGGTATCTTTCAAAACATACACCCCATGAAAGAAGGACAATAAATCATTGATGTAAATACTCATAAATGAATGCATAATAAACAAAGAGTATAATAATGGGCAGTACATACACCACTCAAAGAAAATTTTGGCAAATTTAGAATAAATCTCACGGGAATAAAAGTGAGATGAAAAATCACTTACGAAAACGCGGCAGCCTAACAACACCACTTAAAACTTCCAAAAATGGATTGATGAGTTCAAATAGGGTATCTAATCAAATTAAAACAAAATTTACATCAAGTTGAATATGAAAGAACATCCCCCATAATAACAAATAAGAGCTTAAAAGAAGTGACATAAAGGGGAGTACTTAAAGAGAAAGAGAGAGGTTAGATCTCTTACGAAAAATCGGCAGCCTAACGGCGCCACTCAAAACTTCCAAAATGGATTGATGTGAGATAATACGGTCTCTCATCATATGAAAATAAAAATTACAGTAAGATTTATATAAAAGAACATCCCAATAACAAGAAAGATTAGCTTAGAAGGAATTACATAAAAGAGTGTACTTAAAAAGAAAGAGAGGAGTCTGATCCCTTACCTCAAGTCCAACTTGTCTTGTTCATTTCATTATATTACTGAATAATAAACTTTGGTCAATTAATAATTGCCTAATTACATCCTTGAGAGATTTTTTTTTGTTCATATCACATATTATAATGTTATAAAAATTGTTTAATAATGTTAGTTCATATTAGACGTTTTTGTCGATGTTTGGTACATGAGTCAAAAATGAACTTGTTTGAAAAAAGATTTCCCATGTAGTTATAAGTAAATAATTTCCAGAATATTATTAATGATTAAAATATCATATATATCCCGTAAATATTCATTTTATACTATTTCATATCATTTGGAGATAAAAAACAAAAAGCACCATTCATGGAGATGGTAGGCCGTACGTACGCATGAACGCTACTTTCATTTTTTTGTCATATTAATGGAATTAAAACAAAATGAGAGATATATATATATGTTATAATTCCAGAATGATATCCATAATTTAGATGTAATATATTACATATATATCCTTTATATATATGTACTTATAATATTACATAACATTTTGAGATAAGAAATGAAATGTACCGTTCATGGAGACGGTAAGCCGTATGTACGCATGAATGCTACTTCCATTTCTATTTCATATTTAATGAAATTAAAACATAATGGTAGATAATAGTATTTTAATTAAAGTATGGTATCATATATAATATCTTTAAATATATCCTTTATATGTACCCCATATGGTATTAACGAATCAAATCACTTTGAGGGGGCGGTAGTCAGCACTTCCTTAAATGAAGATATCACGTTTACCCATAATGGAATTCATAAAGGTACGCCATAAATGAAAAATACAGAAGCTTAAGTAAAACATAAACATATTAAATATCATATATAAATATAGTTTCATCTTAATGGCCACCTTTGAAGGTGTTAGAAGAATGATGAACAATCATCATTTCGGGAGGCAGAAATTCACCATCCACGGAAATAGTATGTTCATTAACCATTAGATGTAGGTGTGTGTAATTGTAGCTCGAATACATCTTATAAAAACATCCTAGTATATTTAAGATACTGGATTTGTTACAAAATAAATGAATAAAAAGAGTTTAGGGGGTTGGAGAAGCAAAATAAAACAAAAGGACACAAGTGAAGACATTACCTTAAAATCGGGTAACTCCCTTTGGTTTGAGCTCGAAGGCTTCCTTGGGAAGACATCAGCCCAAAGTGAGGCTTAAAGGAGTAAGAGAGGGAAGTGGAGAGACAAAGTGGGCAGGGGTTTTCCGAGACAAAGGCTTTGGGAGTGTGGGTAAGGAGGTAGAGGTGGGGGCCTTTTATAAAGGGAGAGCAGGGGCACTCTTGTAATGTTACAAAATGTTACCTTATTTTCATAAGCGTTTCGGATTTTAAAGGTCCCACATTGATTTATTTAAAGGATAAGGTGATAAGGGTTCAAAATACACTCATCCAATAGGATTTGGACATGTGTAGGTCTTAGATATTACATTATCTTTCCATTTTATTTAAATCATTAAATAATGAGGTCATCACTGCATCATTATGATGTCATAAATAATTTAATTTATATAATATCTAAAATTTTTAAAAAAACTACTATGATGTAGGAAATATTTTTATATTTCCAATGACTATTTATAGTAAAAAATATGACTTGTATAACACCATGTAAAAATGGTTTTTGTAAAACATCTCATGTTTGTGTCATTTTCACTTTAACATTAAATAAAAAGATATTTATGTAATTTTCCCACCAAAGTGGATCCATGGGGTCCCCAAGTTTACCCATGGATTTTACAGGTCTTCCATGACACATCCAATGAGGATAGGACATGTTTCTAGGTCATTTCATTTTATTAAAACATTATTCTTACCATAAACAACACTAATTACCTCTAATCGCGATAAAAAACATAATAAGTTACTATTCACAAAAAAAATTATTTTTATCCCATTGAACCACATTTTACTTATTAATGACAACCATGTATGTCGGATTTTTTAAATTCAAAACAAAAAGATGGAAAATTTTCATTTAAACGGAAAAATCAGTTTTTATAAGTACCACTTAGTGGTTTCACTATTCATAAAAAATTGAAGTTTTTTAGAAAAATCCCAAAAATTCACCCTAATCTAAATTTGATATTCAGAATTCAAAAATTAAGTCTATTTTAAAAAATTCAAAACATATAAGTCACATTAATTAATTTAATAATTAATTCCCGTTGTCAGAGCAAATAGCCTGTTTTTATGAAACAATAAGTATCAAAAGATTGACACTAGTTTAAGTTTGATTTCAAAGTTAAATTAATTCCAACGACCACTATTGGATTTAATGGTAAAAATATATTATAATTTCACTTTAAAACCAATTCAAAAGATAATCTAATCATATAAATAAATTATATTAAAAATTGGTTTTGAATTAAAATTCAACATTTTACACTATTCATGAAAAAAAGAACTTTATCGGAAAGATACCAAAAATTTACACAAAGTAAATTTTGTTGTCCCGATTCTTAAGAAGAGCTTTATTTGGGCCAATAGAATGTATAAGAGTGAAAAAAACTATATATAACGATGGTTCTCCATCAAAAGGCGATAAATGAACCTTTAGTGAAAACTAGGGCATATACGCCTAAAATTGAATTCTTTCCGTATTTTAAGCCTTTATATTTTATTGGATAAATGTAAAAACATTTAAAAACATATATAATCATATTTTAGTTATTTCTATCCATTCCCGGCAATACAACGGCTACATGTTAACTACCATTTAAAATAATATTATTTTATTATTAGAGTGCAACGTAAGATTTCTAAGAAACTCGTTGGTGAGTGTTGGGTACGCCATCGAGCATAGCGTCCCCTTTAAAGTAATATTTATATTTTATTCACAAATATGGATACATATGAAAATTTCATATTCTTTATTTACCTGGGGTGTTACAGTTCCACCCCATGATGATGAATTTAGGTGCGAAAGACCTATCCACAAAATTAATTCGGATTTCCGAGAAAATTCTTCAATGGACAATGCAGTAATGAAAAATCTCTCTTATCTTGAGTCACATGAAAATGCCAAGCCAGTCCGGTGTGATGCTTTACTTCTAGACTGTGAAATACTTTCTCAATCAGATGTTTTCCCGGGGTGTAATTCATTATCCGAACCACCCCTCGATCATTCATACTCTAGTTTGACAAATGAATTATCTACCAATATTTTAGAATATGATCTAGCAACAAATAAGTTCCATCTTTGGTCATATCAGGTAGAATAATCATCATCAAATGATAAAGAGGATTTGTTGAATATGAAAATATAACTGGAGAAAGGTGAAATATCAGTCATGTTTTGGCCTTTGGATGACTCCCTATATGGGGTTCCAGAAACATTAATAGATGATTGTATTCTTGATATTCATCTCAAAATGTGTAATAATCTTTTTCAATTAAGGGAAAGAATATTACCTTATGATGAATATCAAGATCATGTTAATGTAATATAAGGGTTGCAATGCCAAATTGAATTTTCATGTCACTGAGTTTCCTGATATCCAAAGGTTGAAAAGCAGAAAAAAGCCCTTCAGCATGCATGCATTTGCGCATTAAAAAGGATGAGCCAATTTATTACCAATACTCTATCTGGAATTCATATCAGGGGATGTGGTGTTCATGGAGTATTGCATTTCATTATGCTATCCAGTCAGCAAAGCCTACCCAAATTGGTCTCATTCAATGTAAATTCCCATGGACGGACACAACTAACTAATTTTGTGTGCAATCAAAGGTTTTCTCAGAAACATGCCTCAACTAGTTCTACAAAAAGTCATGCATATGAGAACAAGATGTCTAATTACTGTTGCATCAAGAAAATTAGAATATCGAACATGTTTCTAGATTAGATAATGAACACCATCAGGTAACAGAGGTGTCAGAAATCATTCAACGGTAATCTGAGCTAGGTGATTTGAGTGGATGTTAGATGATGCATCTGGTTAATTATTGAGCTAAAATCCACAAAATTAGGAGAGATTTTAAAAGAGTTTCAGATGTAGTAGCTCAAGAGAATCCTCAGCTTTCATGGTTGTGGACTATTTTAATCCAACCCTCAGGATCAATAGACAAGATTCAATGAGTTGAGAAGGAAAAAAAGGAACAGCCCCAGTCTGTAGGACTGGGGACTTTTTAAAATTCTCAATCTCTTTCTCGTCGAAAGTAAATCTTCTCTCGATTAGGGAAGAATCCAAAATAGAATGAAGAGCCGAATTTTCTAGAAATTCCATCAAAATTACAGTTCATCAAGAATTTATTGAGGGATTAATAAGAAAAACAGAAATGTCTCCTAAAGGACATGGAAGAAGACAGTATCGCAGAAATTCCGACAAAAGGGATGTAATGCATTATGCACAAAAAACTTTCATCAATATCGTTGTCACTGATCCCATGGAACATGAGGCACACTCATAGGAATAAAATGAATATGATCATGTTCAAGAGGCTGTACACACAGAAATAAATGAAGGAGGTGAGTGTACTTGAATCCAACGGGTTTCCGAAAGGAAAGATATTCCTTTGAGAAATTACCTTCCATACTCTAGAAAGGAACATACCAAGGAAATTGGTAAAAGTCAAGTTACATCATATCCTTCCTCTGGAGAAGGCCAATATCTCTTATTAGAGGAATGGTTCACACAACAAGAAGAATAAATAATGGAGTTAAGGTGGTTAAATACTAAACTAATTCAATGTAGTCATTTTCCTAAGCATGGTGGAGTTAGTCAATCAAGGGATTTTTTGGCAGCTACTGGGATACATCAATAATATCCTCCATTAAAAGTACACCCACATAGGTCTAATCCTTTTTTTCATGCGTGGAAACAACTGGTATTACTACCATCAGTTGTAGTACTGATCGCGATGCCTGCTCAAACTCAAGTTATTGCACCTGTTTAGGTCTAATCTCAACTAGACGTTTCTCAAAAATTAATAACTATAATTGTGTCATTAATAGCTCGGTTGGAATATATGGAAAGAGAACATGCACAAGTTCAACCATAAAAGATATTTTACCCAGAATGGGTGGATTCAATTCATCCCCCATAAAATTTTTCAACCACCATATTCCAAATTTTTAATGGTTTGGAAGATATACAACAACACATAACACATTTTGTTTCACATTGTGATCCTATGATGGGAACTCCTCAACAACATGATGCATTGATGATCAGGTGTTTTTTACAGTCAATACAATGGACTCCTTTTGGATGGTACAAAAGTTTGAAGTCTTGGTAAATTACTATGTGGGATGATCTCCATCAAAAATTTCTTCTTCAATTTAGCTCAACATTACCAAAGATGACAATTTTTTATCTTACAAATTGTTAGTAAATGGAAAATGAAAGATTTTCAGATTTCATTACTCATTGGAAGGGATTGACATATTCCTTAAGCATATCACTCCCCAATGAAGAGTTTCTTCCAATCTGTGTGGGAATTTTTTTTAATGATTTACACACACCATATATCCCTGTGAAATACACAGGAGGGTTTCCAGACCATTCATCAATTGGTCAACAGATAGAAGACTCTCTTATAGAGACTAAGACTAAAACATGTGTAATTAATTCAGTTCCGAGAAGGATAATAGGGAGAGAATGGACTGCTACAGTTACACTTAATCAAGCACATGTACCTACTTCTACTTGAAAACCTACATCTTATCGAAGGTCCCCACCTCTTGAGCTTTAAAAAAATGTTTCCAGGTCAATATGATCATATAGATCAAATACGAAAAAAATTTGAGGATTTAAAGAAAAGAGTTGATTTTCTGCAAAATGAACAAGTTCATGGTTACTTCATTTCGGCTATGGAAAAAAATCTGGTTTAGTTTCCAAGGCCCAAAAGGCCGAACAGAGAAGGAGATGAAGATCTCCCCAACTATTTCCCAATTAATCAGATGTTGGGGGCCCATTAATGATTTTTTTACCTTAAAATACCTTCTACAAAAGATGGTGTACTTTGTACAAGTAAAACTGAATGGTTATTCAGCCCAGGTAAAATGTGTTACTGCTAAAGATCTAGAGGAAGAAGGCGAGTGGAACGAAGTAAAATGTAAAAATGTGCTGAAATATTATGATTTGTTGGTTAGGAAAATAATCAACTAAACTCTTGTTATTTGAAAAACACAATTGATGCAACCAATTGTGCCTTATTATATTTATTCCATAGAATAAAACCTTCTTCAGAAGAAAAATCCTCAAAGAAGAGGCATAATTAGATGATAGAAGAGCAGTTAGAAGAATATGATCTCAGGTAAAAGAATAAGTTGTCATTGAATCTGGAAGATTTTATGCCATCTACTTTAAAAGAACGGGCACCACCCCACGAAACGGAACAGCCCGAACTGGTACATCAGGTAGAATCATCATCAGATGAAGAATTGGTCTTTTGTTATGTTAACACGATTCATTTAACAGATCCCTATGCCAGTGATGTTTCGATCATGATGAGCCTGAGTTCCATGTTTCTAATAGAGGAATTGGAGGATGATACAGAGTTCTATGATATAGGGGAAAACGTGGATATTCCTTAATCCACTATTTCATTCCTACCCCTTTTAGAACTGCATATCCAGCAGAAACTCATGGAAAATCCCATCATGAGGCTCAATAAGAAGTATAAAGTTCTTCCACACATGGAAAATTTGGTCCTGGAGCATTTATTTTGGACGACCGGTTAGAGGATACACATTCTTCCTCTCAGCAAATAGATAGACCTAGTCGGTCTAATCTACTGATTCCAGGAGTATTTCAAACACCTACCCCAATACGAAATGCCTCTATTTCCCAAGCATCAACATCTTAGGCACCTATAAAACCACATTTTTATGATGGGAAACATAGACCTTTGGACAAAAATTATGATGTCTTGAAACTTTTGTTCCATTTACCGGCCAAATTATCAATTTATGATGCCTTGAATCTATCAAAAGATCTTCGGGAGGCGCTTATTGAGTCTTTTTCATGTCCTAAACAATTTGAAACTAAAATTATTGTCGCTGAATTCTACCATATATAGAATTATCTAGATTAATGCTATACAGTGATATCTTTTACAGATGAAGACAGTATAAGAAAACCACCTATTATAGGTAGTTTACAGAAACTGCCGCTAAACTGGGCATCAGCATTCTATTAGCGGCGGTTTTATTCATTTCGCGGAGGTCAAAGAAAAGAATCGTAGTATCTCATTTTGCGGTGGTTTTTGGTAAATTTAGTTGCGGTTTTATGGGCTATTTAATTTTCGGTGGCTATAATCGCCGCGAAATTCATGTGTGTCATGTGCCTTCTTAGCGGTGGTTAAAACTGCAGATAATTCCGGCGTGATTTCACAGCAGTTTTAACCACCTATAAGTGTATTTCTGATTACATTTAGTGTCTACTTAAACCTCCACTAATTGTATATGTGGTAAAACATTAGCGGCACTTAAAACCGCCACGAAATGCTAACCCGAAAAAATATCATTTCTACTTATACTGCACCACTACCCTAAAAAACAAACCAAACAAGAAACCATTTATCATGCCAAAAGTTCCCAATGGGAAGGAATTCATCATATGTTTCCACTAATTGAAGTTTTCCCCCAAGCTTAAAAATATTTCATAGGCCAATTTCTACTTCACCATGGGCTAGATAAATAGTTTTGGTTCCTAGAAACCATCAACTCATCAACTCACTATGGAATTATGGTCTATGGTACATGATATACTAAAAAATATATGTATCCTTGTAATGATGAATAGCATGAAAAGCTATCAAAGAAGAGAAGGATTGGTGTTACACCCAACATGGTTAACATCACTACCAACACAAGTACTAAAAACATTCATGGTTTTAACCACACCCAACAAAACTATCAAAGAATAGAAGGTTTGGTGTTACACACAACATATATACATGAAGATAACAATGGTTAACATTACACCCAAAACATATAATAAATAATAAGAATAGTTGGAATTACATTCAACCCTTGTAACTAACAAGAACACTTGTTTTAATTGCACCCAACCCATATAAGAAGTCATAGGAATATTTGGAATTATGCCCAATCTATGTAAAAACCAAGATAAATTGTCAGAATCATGTATAACCTACATAACCTAAAAAATATATTTGGAATCAGACCAAACCCATATACCAATAAGAATGATAGTTGGCATCTTATACAACTTATTATAAAGTGTTCAACATGGTTAAAAAATAGCCAACATATATAGCATTCCAAAGAAATGGTTATCATTATGCCAAACCTAATTAACAATATAGAAATATCATTGGAATGAAACCTAACTAAAGCCCCAAGTAATAACAAGAATTTAATTACCCCCAACCAAAAATATACATCATTTTACTCAATTCACTCTTACTTGGATAAGATCTCCAGTATCAATTATGTTGTATATAATTCACCATCATTGATGAATTTCTTTAAATAACTTTTAAGATACTATCATTTCACATTAATACATACCCCTATTGGTTATCATTATACGTTAAACCACCAATTTCAATTTAATTCATGGATGTACATAATTAATAATTATAAACCATAGGACCTTACACATCCCTAAAAACCCATTCTTGAATCTCATCTATGAGGAAATCTAATTTTGTACCATCCTGATCCATTATTACCTTCCCTTCTACACGTGTGCATTAAACAACACATACTACATATATATAATAAGGAGAAAATTTATGCACCTCCTACGCAATATTCATATACACCATTTCATTTAATGATGATGAAAAAGTTGATCCAATTCAATAAGAATACTTAAAGCATACAAAATACCTAATATTAAGTATTTAGAATGAAACAAAAGATAACATCAAATGAAACAAGAGATTGGGGGTCACATGGATTTATATTTATAGTTTAGAGATGAACAAAATTTAAAATATTTGATTCTATAAAGGTTTTAAGTGTATGGATCAAAATGTGCCAAAGAAGAGAAGGGAGGGATCACTACTAGTCATTTGTCCTATAAGTAGGAGGAATGAGGATTAAATGGGTTGATGTTCAGCCAGAATAAGAACATCTAAAACATCATTCTTATAAAATACTTTGTATCGATGATTGAAATTATGGTTCTAGGAAATAAGGTCTCTCTAGTCTACCACATAAGAATACATTTGAGAAATAGAGGACATATTTAAGGAGAATAGTGAATATATAAGAAGATATGTAACCATTAATAGAGAATCAATTGTGCTAATCAAACAAAATAAGTGCATAACATGGAAAACATTGCGCGGACCACATGATCCATTCTAGGTCACAAAAATTATATAACCCATAAAACTTCTTTTGATCACATGATTTTTCTTAATACATATAATCATGTTACCATGTGAATGTCAAATGAATCACATAAATATTAGTATATCATGAAAAAATCCTCATGAGACAACCGAATCACATAAGATAGACTAATGGCCAAGGGTGTGCAAAAAAGTTCAAATAAATTACCATTGATTAGTTAATGGATTGATTAAGGTAGATATTTAGAAAAGGTGATAATACAAAGAGGTAAAGTGACATGATCACATGATTAGGTCTCTTGTATGGTTATTGTGATGAGGTCATGCAAAGTTGTCTTGCAAACCAATCTCACGAGAGAGGAGGTTTTGAGATCTATGGAGCTTCATGTCACCGGTAAAATGACCAGCCTCTCACCCCTATTTATGGGGACCCTCAAGGAATATGAATGGACGTATAGAAGGCCAAAAGATGTTTTGAATTCCAACCATAAAAAGCATAAGAGACTCATGAATTCATTTCCTACCTCATAACCGAGTCCTTGTTTTTTCGAACATCACTTTTGTGGGGGGTATTTTTGATGCTAGCCAAATGAGCATTGTATATTTTAGGAGAAAAGAAATACCCAAAGAATAGGTATTAATATATACCCAATGGAATGAAAATTCTAGCATGTATACATATAGATTAACAACCTCGGTCACAAGGACCATGTGAACTTAAATGAGGATCATGATCACATGAACCAAGGAACATCATGCAAAGGGGTTATGCAATTCATGTGATCCATTCCTAATCATGTGGAGACCCATCAAATATCCCAATTAATCATGTAAAACCCCTTTGAATATTCTTTTTTATCATGTGACATGTCATTTAACAATATCCCAATATGTTCATAAAATAAAATTTAGAAAATAGGGAAGCATCATGGGAAGGGAGTTGCATTGGTTTTCATGTGATGTGGTTACGTGCCTCATAAAAACTATTAATGATCATGAAAATTACCTCAGAAATTCATCGTGACCTAGTGATATCCATTCAACATGGATTATTGGACATGCAACACCCTAATAATTCCAATTCCCAATGCTGAATTTACAACAGAAACATCAAAGAGCCTATTACCATAGATCATCTAACCAATGATGCAAACAAATCATTCTCTTTACCACCTAAGGATATTGTGATCATTCAAGTTTATCCAGTGAAGCTCCTCCAATACCAATGTTTTCTTAAAGGTTCCATACCCCACACATGTTATATATACAAGCCAACCTTTCCCATATTTGTTCAACACATCAACAATACTAATCATGGTCTGATGATGCATCATCACCCTCTCCACCTCCCTCTCCTGCTGCCACCTGTATGAACATTATATTGAAAATTAAATATTGTTGAATATTTATAATTAAACTTAAAACCAATAAAAGCTTTCAAAATAAATTATTTCGATTTTTTGTGATTTACTTGCTCACCACCACTCGGTGCACTACCATTGGAGGCATATCTGCTCATCTGCTGATATAAATTAGTCAACACTTTCTACATAGCGGATATCTGAGCCACTTGGTCATGAACTGTGTCTCATAGAGAAGAAATCTCCCTCTAAGAATATTCAGGTATGGTCTGACTATAAAAATGAGTAGATGTGGATAGAATCCCTAATGGGCTCCTAAAGACCTCAGATAGTAAGGGTCCCAAACCCATTCCATGCACTCTACCAAGATGCTCTTTCCCAAGGACTTGAGAAACCGGGTCATCTTGGGAGACTGAGTTGGACTGCCCAGGATTGGCATCCCATAGTTCTTTAATTTTTACCTATAAATCAAATATCAATACATATTAACACAGTAAAAATTGATAATAAGTTATAATAAACATTTGACTTCATACCCCAACTTCTTTGGTAGGCTAATTAACAAAAGAGCCAACTGATTTTCTGGGAACATCCAACCACAATTCAGTCTGGGAGGCTTCGTGCCCTAAATTGTGTGACTGTATTAAGAAAAGATAAATACAAAATTCAATATATTAAATAGATAATATTTTATTATAAATATTTAAACTATTCAAAATATTACAAATGACAGTCGGCTTCTAGAAAATCCTTTTGAGCACGCCGTGTGAGGGATGACTTGCTTCGCCCTGTTTGATGCATTCTGTCATGAGAGATCCTGAAATAAATAAAATGCAATTTAACAGTAATTTATCCAATGTCATCTCCACTTCATATACATGTATTAATGTAAAATGAGGATAATATAATAATATATATTTCAATACCATCCGCTTCTCATCACGATTCCTGTCAACAAAAACTTTCCGCTGCTCTTTTGGTACCCCACTGGGTAGCTTGTCATACATTTCTTCCAAGGTCAATGAAGTATCGTTGAAATCAAACCACAATATCCATTTGAAATCTTTCCATTTTTTACCAAGATTTTTCAAAGTCCACTTACGTGCTATCCCATCAGCAACTGTGAAGTGGAAGAACATTTGTATACAAGAAATTCATTTTGAACATATTAGAAACATGACAT
The DNA here is from genome assembly GCA_963277665.1 of Viscum album. Taxonomy (NCBI): domain Eukaryota; kingdom Viridiplantae; phylum Streptophyta; class Magnoliopsida; order Santalales; family Viscaceae; genus Viscum; species Viscum album. The sequence goes on from OY728136.1 coordinate 138,267,333, forward strand.
TCAATTAAACCATAATGTAATAAAATTACATTTATTTGAAAATTGAAAACTTCAATTTTCCAATTTGGAGGCATATGTCTCCAATCATCATATGAAATGGGAAGGGAAATGGGCTCTGGTTCCAACTGACTTATAATCTGGCCAAGTAACCCCATATCATCATCCATATGGACCCCATAAGAATCAAATGGCATAACTATCTTTTCGCCATTCATGTTCCAAACATCTGAGCTTTTTAAGGGTTTCTCCACGGTTTCATTTTTGTTATCTTCAATTAGAAAACAAATAGTATAAAAAATGAAATAAATTTATTTAATAAAAATTTATACCTATGACTGTGACCCTCCAGTATATCCAGGATGAACTGGAAGGGGTCTGTCGCCTCCCAATGGTTGAGGCACCCATAGGGCGATTCGACGACTCAGCATCTAATGGATGGCCCTCTAATGGTGTGATAGATGGTGCATGGGTAGATGGTGCGGGGGTGTAGGCAGCTTGTGCCTCAGATGTCGTGTGGAGTGACCAAGATGGATCGTCATCATTCGCAGAACTAGAAGAAATAGTATATCGCTTCCTCCTTGGCATTCCTGTCATTTAATCAAATAGAATTAAGTTCAGAATATATATTTCAAAAAAAATAATCAGAAAAAAAAATTAAAAATGATAATAGATTCCCAGTACTAACAAACAAAATATATATAATAATGATAATGAATGACTGTAGAAATAAAACAAGTGGTTGCTGCAAGAGTGAATTATTGTACATACATTAATTTTCCCCTTCAATCATGTTAGTTTCCTAATCCATTGCTTCATCCACTTCATTCAGCCTTGCAAGAGTAATATTTTCAATGTCATGATGGACAAGTAATTCTGCTTCATGTTGTTGATGACATTCATTTTTAGAGGTCAAATCATCCACTTCATCACCCATATCATACAAATATCTTTGTATTACGTGAGTAACTACAATCCACCCTTCATCCACAACATCATTCACATAATATACCATTTTTTCTTGCGATGCTAAGATATATGGATCATACATTTCATGATCACCAACATCCATCAAGCGATAGATGTTCACAGAAGTAAATTGCAATGAATCTCTTTTAACACCTCTGATAATATCGACCCATTTGAATTTGAATAAAACAACAGGATAATGTACATGGTAGTTTAATTCAATAATATCATGTAGCATTCCATAGTATCCCACTTCAGCAAATGTAAATATACCACTATTCTTTGTTTTCAAACCCACTTCTCGATCGACTGTAGGAAATCTAAAGCCATTCATATTATAAGAGTTCAACATTCTAACTTTCTTTATAGGACCTCTAGCAAGAAACGTCAAATCTTCTCACAAGTCTGCTCGAGTATCAGTATTCATGATCTGAAAAAAGAAATATAATTTAATAGATATACAAATTGTATGTGTCAAACTAATATTCTTATTTATTGCAATATTTATGAACATACACGTCGTGCAAACCATTCTACAAGCACTTTATTCACAGCTTTCGTTATATATTTCTCATTTCGTGTTCGGCCACTCATTCGTCTCTTTGTCTGTATCCTTAAGTCTTCAATAAATGGATCTGCAATTTCACTATTCAGAAGCACATATCTATGGGCCTGTAATAATTCCAATTCTGTTAGTGTCACATTTGAGGTCCTCCCAACTGATCGGCCAATAACAGGAAATATTTTTTCTTTCTGATGCATTTGAAATTGAGTTGATGTGATGTAAACACGTCCAAATCGATTAAATCTTGTCTCAATATCATCTAAATACCTAGAACAAAAGGTAAGACATTCCTCGGCCAAATAGCCTTCAGGAATAGAGCCTTCTAGTTGAGCTTTATTTCTCACATATGATTTCAATTGCCCATGATAAATGTGAAATAGAATAATAATATTATGAATTTATTTAAATATCAAAAATTGTTTAGCTAACTGGAAAAAATATAAATAAAATACCTCTCCATTGGATACATCCTTCAATAATGAACGGGGCCTCTTAATTTAGCTTCTTCAACCATATGCACAGTTAAATGCATCACGGTAGTAAAAAATGATGGAGGAAAGATCATCTCCATTGCACAAAGATTCAATACAAACCTCTCCTGGAGGTTGTCAAGCTGAAATGGATGTACAAATTTCTCACATAATTTCCTGGAAAATGTGCAGAATTGGAGTACAACAGTAGTAACTTTTTCATGTAATAATGTACGCAATGCCAATGGTAGTAACTGCTGTAACAAAATATGTGAATCGTGACTTTTCAATCCATGTAACTTATGATTCTTCAAGTCAACACACCTAGAGATGTTACTCGAATATCCATCAGATACCTTCACATTCTTTAAAATTCGATGGAATGTATCTTTATCCCTATTTATCATTGCGAAAATGGCCTAGGCATACTTTCCATTCTCATTTGGACAGAGATCGGGTTTTATGTTCATTACTTGTAAGTCTTTGCGAGCATTAAGATGATCCTTAGACTATACATGCTCATTAAGTAATGTGGAAATCAAATTATCACAGACATTATTTTCAATATGCATCAAATCAAGATTGTGGCGCAACAAATTAAATTCCCAATACGAAAGTATGAAGACTATTCTTTTTTTCTTCCATTGTTGCGTTCGGATTTTACTTAACAATGCACTTCAGACCCGTTTTCCGCTATCATTCAAATGATGAACCTTCCCAAATTCGGTTTCAACATTTTAAAGATATGTCAATATTTATGAATGGGTTAACAACATTGGAGGTGGTCTACGATCAATGAAACCATTAAATTTTGATTTGTTCAGTCGAAATCTATGATATGCATCGAGAAATCTTTGATGGCATAAGAAGCACCATTTTCTACTGTGAGGTATCCGTTTGGGCTCAAAATCTATGTTACAAATGGGACAAGCCAAACTTGTATAAGTGTTCCAACCAAATAAATTCCCAAGCCCAGGGAAGTCACTAATGGTCCACAGTACAGCAAAATTCATTTTGACCATTTTTTAGAAGAAACATCAAATGTATCAACACCGTTACTCTATAACTCCTGCAATTCTTCAATAAAAGGCTGTAAGTGTACATAATTATCATTTTCAGGAATTTGTTTTCTAGAATAATCATTGAAATGATAAAATATAATTGTTTCATACACATCCACGGAGGAAGATTATAAGGGATCAAAACAACTGGCCAAATGCTATAACTTGTACTCAAAGTCCCAAATGGGTTGAATCCATCGACAGCCAATCCCAATCGAACATTCCTAGGATCAGCTGATAAATCTGGATGTAATGAATCAAATTTCTTCCATGATTGGGAATCTCGTGGATGTCTCATTAACCAATCATTTTTATTATCTACAGAATGACACTTCATGTGTTCAACGGTTTTTGATGACATGACTAATCTTTGCAATCACAGCTTCAAAGGAGAGTAAGGCAAAACCTTTGCATGTGTGTTAATTTTCTTCTTCTTCATGAAATTATGTTCAATCAGACTTCCAACATTACCCTTTGACTGCCATCTAGTAGAAGAACATTTCTTGCAATTCTGTCTACTTTAATCATCTCCCCAATAAATCATACAATCATTGGGACATGCATGTATTTTTATTTAAATTAGACCATTCTTGTTAACAAATTTTTCATATCATAAAAAGATTCTAAGATTTTTTTATTCAGGAAATGCATCACAAATCAATTCAAATATCATGGACATTCCCTTATTTGAAATTCCACATAGACATTTGATATGGTACAACTTTAGCAGAAATGAGAGCTTTGAATATTTCAAACACCCACTATACACCTCTTGATTTCCATCGTCAACTAAATCATGAACCACATTTTTCTCAGTGATGTTTTCCGTTACATTTGGCTCTACAGAATCATTAGGAGGATCCAATGATATGTTCCAATCTTGATCAACTTGTGTTACAGTCTCTCAAACATCACTTGTCACGTTGCAATTTGTAACACCCTCTTCTGGTTGTTCTGATATGTTTTGATGATGATATTGGGGTCTTGCAGTGCCAAATACATCTTTTATGAGGTTTTTTATTTCACTTTCCATTTTCGAAGAACTTGGGACCTCATTCTGTGGATTAACATCAGTGTTCAATCTTTCTGTATTGTTCGATTCTCCATGACAAATACAACACAAATATTGACAAGGGAATTGCTTCAGTATTAAATGTTCATAAACTTCATATCTATTCAACCATGTTATAAATTTACATTTATGACATAAAAATCTTATTCACCCTTCAACGGATCGATTAGAAATCACAAAATCTATAAACTCATTCAAACCCTTAACATACTGAGGTGTGTTTCTCGGTAATGTGATCCAGCTTTTATCCATGTATATCACAATGTGCCTACACAAAATATATGATAGTGTAAGATTGCAGAATCATAATATAATAAAGATGACCCATTGATCATAAAGTATGCATAATATAATAAAGATGAATCATTGATCACATTTACCACTTACTTAGCATGCCCAGACAAACCAAACAAGTCAGGTCCCTAGGAGACAGCGTGAACACCTCATTGATGAGCAGTAAGAATATCTGGTTACATAATAATCATAACATTGTCGATCACACATTTATGTTTCCTCAAACAATTTCTATCCCCAATACATTAATGAGATACATTGGTCCACTCAGATTACTTCCACACCCTCACAAAAAATACTACAACTTTCTTGAACATCTCATATACTCACAAGCTTGGTCATCTCAATTAAATGTTTTATTTTATTTTCCATTTCATGAAATGGGATACCAGTCTGTATTTATAACATCCATCCAAAATCACAAATATAGAATACCAATGCATGGGTTCCAACAATATTTTATATTATATAGATTAGAATGATGTAAAAATTTATCAATCAATATTCATTGATTGTACACTTCATTCTCAAATTTCTATATATAATATAAGTGATAAAAATTTATAGCTTGGGGAATTCCATTTACTGTCGAAGAGCATTCACAAGAAATATATTCAAGGTCATATTCAACGTTTATATGTAGGAAAAAATCTCAAAAATATTCCACAAAGCACATTTATTGTCTATTTATATATAATTGTGCAACTGATAACAACTCAATCATATATATATAAATATATATATATATATATATATATTCTGTACGTTATTCTTTAGAACCTAATAAATTTAATTCAAGAAATATTTATTTTCTTAAATTTCATAATAAGTTGATCTTCTTCTACATCATCTTGATAATAATAAAATCATTCCTTAATGATATCCATAAATTGGTTCAAAAACTATTTATCATGAACCTACATAACATGCATCATCAAACTATCACTTTCATCCAAATTAATAAAATTCTAGTAAATAGAAATAAATTTACATAGGATCTATTCTATTTTTTAACCCATTAATATGTCCATATAAACATTAATTATCATGAATAAGTCATGGGTTACCATTACATAATTCTAGATTATATTTATTTAATTGTTGGTAAACTTTATATAGGTATTTATGACCTTTATATGGATATTAATATTACAATTTTGTTCTAATTATGAAATGAAAATCATGATTGTCATTTCTCATGTGCATTGATTTTTGGTAGAACATACGCCTATTGGTTTAACACCAAAATATATATACTAATAATACGCTTACAAATTTTACATGTAGGATAAATTTTTATTATCACATTTCAATGTTTATTTTTGAGAAACACACTAATTAAGGTGTATTTCACACATACACATAGAAAAAAATTATATATCTTGAAATGATATTTACAGTAAAAATATTCACTCACACGTACCTTATGAATTGGTATATTATCAATGACTTAAAATTAATGAATCACACAATGAACAAAAACAAATTCATTGATATTAATTGAAACATATTGGGATGGTATAAATGAATTATATGTAATCTAGTACATCCTATATTTATGAATTCTCTATTTATTCATGGTAAGGTTGGGTCAAACTAAGTCATCTCATGAATTCCCCAAATCTCTCAATACATGTTATAATATCATTTACATGATTATTTAAACATTTAACATGCTCAATAACTCTTTAATAGATTGTTAACCTTCAATTTGGTATCGTCCAGAAACATTAAACAATGAGAGTGTAGAAAAATGATTTTCTTTATTTGGTAGGAACATTTCTTCATCACTCTCAATTTCAAAATTTCATTAATTACATTGGATGTTGTATTGACATTACTATATGTTGATAATGAATATAACTGAACAATACTCTGAACTCTAATCTCCTTTGTTGATTCTTTTCAATTACAAATAAACTCCCTTTGTTAATATAGTTATGCCCCCATCTTGATAGAAAAAGAAAAATAAAATTGGAATCATCCCTAATTGAATTATATTATTGGAATAAATACATATGCTAATCCATTTAATAGATATTATTGGAATTTTCTTCCCATCATTTTCACAAAAAAACTCATATCTTCTTTCATTCCATAAGAGTTCAAAATATGCCAATATCACTTCCCATAAGTTACAAGTTAATATAAAATCAAAATTTTAAAAATTCAGTATAAATAATTATTGATTCATAACATTTCACTTTCAATATTATGACATTCAATAAATAGTAAGTGTACATCAGATAAAACATTTTTTAAAACACTTTCTTCCAGAATACACAATGGTTTTTTTCATAAACCATTATCAATGTGATACAACTTCTTTATTTTAAAACATGGGGGATTACAAGATATATTAGTATGATCGTTTAAGATATTTATTGTTAAATGATCATAATCATAAAAATATTTCAGGTTCCATATATTTCATTACAATTTTGTTATATAATCACTCCACATTGAAAGAATTAAATGGTTCTGTCACATTTATCTCATAAACCAAAGAAAAAAATTCATATATCCATTATCCATATATATATAACTATTAAATATTAACCTATTGTGTCATAAATCATTGAATCCATGTTCAAACCTCTAATGAAACGATCACCTAACAATCATTCTCAATATTATCACCATGCTTGAAGTCTATCAAAATTTTGTATATTTAAAACCTAGTTAAATGGATTCATACAGGGAAAAGATAGGTCACCAGAGATGGAGGTCGTGGGGTCGCCGGAGATGGAGGTCATGGGGTTGCCGAAGGTCGCGGGACGCCGGACGGTTGGGGGTCGCCGGACGGTTGGGGGTTCAAGGTTACGGGTCGCCGGGGGGGTTAGGGGAAGAAGGGAGGGAGCGGGGGTTTGGGGGACGATCGGGGTGGGGGGTAGGGAAGAGTCGACATTGTTAAAAAAATTACAGGTTTTGTGGCGGTTTATTAAAAACCGCCGTGAAACCTTTCGGCGAAAATGTTTTGCGGCGGTTTTGTGATCCACCGCCATAAAACCGCCGCTAAACCCAATTTTTATGGTAGTGAGTATTAGATGATGTTGTACATAAACATATAAGACCATTTTATCTATCTGGTAAAGTCAATGACATAAACATCCAACGAGATTTCATTGATAATGTCTGAGAATTCAACCTCATTCATATTCATACACTTCATCAAATAGGTCTCACCAAATATGATTTATCCCCTTCTACTTTGATGTTGCAAGGATATGATAAGAATAATCAAGAACCTCTGGGCGAGATTACACTCAAAAATCAGTTTGGAGGCCTTTTGTCTAAATCATGTTTCATGGTTGTTTGTCAGGACACAACATTCAACATTTTTCTTGTAATTCCTTGGCTACATCAACATGCGTCAATTCATTCATCATACCATCAATGTCTCAAATATTGTTTCAATGGTAAAATTGGGACATTTTATGGTGATAAATCTCCATTATAAACATTTTAATATCAATACATTGAGGCTTAATTCTATCACATGGATGGAAAAGAAAAATCCATGGAAAAAGAAGATACCAAAATTAATGCTCTAAATGGATTGGAAATGATTTCAGTAAACCCATTCATACATGTGATTATATATTATGTGTTTTATATCAGTCAAATTGACATGAAAGATCTAAATACAAACACTCTTATCGAAACATCCATAATTTCAATTACAGAAACCAAGCCAGATATCATGGTAGAAATTTTTGATTCACCATGCAATGATGAAAGCTTAAATGGAGATGTCTTCATTTCATCCAATAAAATCCTGCAATTTTATACTTCATCAAACAGGCTAGAAGAAGTTGTAGAAATATCAGAGGAAAACAATGATGTTGATTATCAATCCATAATCTCATCTTAATTACCCTAGGAAGAACCTTCATATTCAATAGGGTAAAAAATGGTAGCCTCTTCTTCAAGATGTTCAAATTGTAACTTCTCCCTTGATCATGGAAATTATACTACGTCATCTACTATGCAAGTAGAAATAGATGAAGTAACACATATTGAAGAAGAAGAGGAAGATCTCTAAGGTTCCCCTCCAGCATTTGAAGAGTTTATATCTACCACTGTGGATGAACTCAGAGAAATAAATTTGGGTATAAAAGAAGATCCACACCCCACTTTATTTAGTGCTGAAATGATACTTTAAGGGAAAGAAATATATAACTCATTTATAAAAAAAATGTAGATATATTTTCTTGTAATTATATAGAAATTACAGGTCATGATCCCAATATTTCCACTGATCATTAGGGTTTTCTAGAAGAACATCAAGGATTCAAGCAAGCCTCAAGAAGAACACACCCAATACATGCCTCGAAAATTGAAGCTGAAATTTCTAAGATTATAAAAGATAACTTCGTCAGAGAATTTCAATATCTCAAAGGTATGGATAATATTGTCACTGTGAAAAAGAAGAATGGAAAAATTAGAGTTTTCATTGATATCAGAGATCATTACGGGCATTGTCGTAAGGATGATTTTCTAGTTCTGATAACAAAACTCATAATTGAAGCAACATCTCTCTACGAAGCTCTTTTCTTCATCGAAGGTTTCTCAAGGTATAGTCAAATATGAATGGCCCTAGAAGATGAAGAGTCTACTGCCTTCAGAGCTCCTCAAGGTGTGTTGTGCTATCGTTTAATGTCCTTTGGCCTGAAGAATGTATGTGCAACGTATCAATGTTCCATGCACCATATCTTCAAACCATTTTTATGGAAATTTATTGAATTTTATGTGGATTATTTGTTGGTCTATTATATTCTATGTTTCAATCACTTTGCTAATATGGAAATCATATTCAACCAAGTTCGACAACACAATTTGAAGATGAACACCTTGAAATTTTCTTTTGGGGTAACCTCAAGAAAATTTATAGGCATTGTTGTATGCCATCGTGGAATCGAAGTTGATCCTGAGAAGTCAAAATCAATCCTTGACATGTCACCTCCTAGAAATTTGAAGTAATTGGGTGGACTTCAAGTACCCATTGCCTATATCCTGCGTTTCATTGCCAATTTAGTAGGAAAGTGTATACCCTTCACCAAATTAATGATGAAGGGATTCACCTACCAGTAGACTGGAGAATTTCAAGAAGAATTCAATATTATCAAGAAATATCTCTTGATTCCACTGGTATTAATGCATCTCATTGAATGAAGAACACTTATTCTCTATGTGACAAATTTAGAGCGGTCATTGGGTTCCTTCCTTGCCCAAAACAATGATGATGGGAATGAAAATAGCCTTTATTATCTTAGTCGGACTATGCCTAAGGATGAAACTCGATATTCAAGTATTGAAATGTGATACCTAGAGTTAATCATTGTAGTTCTGAAATTGAGACACTACCTGCGGCATCATGATGTCCAATTGGTATCTCACAATAACCCGCTTAAATTTATCATTAGTCGTCCAATACTTACCGGACATCTGGAAAGGTGGGAAGGTATTTTGCAGTAGTTTGATATCCAGTATGTGTCTCAAAAGGCTGTAAATGGACAAGATCTAGTGGATTTCCTTGATGAACTCCCATATGTAGAATATAAATCATTAAATATTGAGCATCTTGATAAGGAAGTTTTCTCAATTCATGATAATCATCAAACATGGGAAATGTACTTGGATGGTGCCTCCAGAAGTCCAATAGGGGTGTAAATGGAAGATCCTAAATTCTACAAATTTGTGTTAGGAATCATGCTTATTTACACCGAAAAGGTAGTTCTACCATATTCCTTCTTATTGTTTGAAGGAGGTACAAACAATGAAGCAAAATATCAAGCTATAATCGCATTATTGGAGTTGGCTCTTTAGGAACATGTGAATCACATGAAGGTAAAATGTGATTTAGATTTGGTAATAAAAAAATTAATGGGGACTATGCCATCAGAAAAGAAGAGTTAATCCCTTTGAATGATTACGTCAGAGAGTTAATTACTTCATTTTCCTTGGAACCAACATTTTCTCATTACCCGCGATCACAAAATTCCCAAGCTGATGCACTGGCTAATGTAGGCACAGCTCTGGAAGATCCAAATCAGGATGAAACAATCATCAGTATTTCCCATCGTTATGCAGTTTAACCTTATATTCAAATCAGAACAGAGGAAATCAATCAAATAAGTACCATTTCTGAACCATATGGAAATATTACAGGATGGATGACACCTATTTGGGAATATCTTCAAAATGGAACACTTCCACCAGATAAATCTGGGAAAGAACAAGTCTGGCGACATGTGGAAAATTTTACTCTTTATGATAGCCCGGATCACCAAACAATTCTCTACAAGAGAGGTTTTTATGGAATTTTCATCAGATGTATTGATGGTGAAGAGATAATGGCTATCATGAGTGAAGTTTATGTAGGTCTTTGTGTTGCCCACTAGTCTTTACATAGTCTTTCTGGTCAAATTCGAAGGCTTGGATACTTCAGAACTAAAATGATGCAAGATTGTGTCGATTTCACTAAGAAGTGTCATTCATTCCATGTATGTGCCAACATTATTCATCAACCCCTAGAGTTTCATCAAACAGATAATTACTCCTGTCCATTTTCCACATGGGGAGTTTATGTATTATGACCTTATCCTCCGGCTAAATCCATGTAGTTTAAGTATATTCTTACTGCTACTAACTTCTTTTCCAAATGGGCAGATGAAATACCTCTCAATGAAGTTAGTTATAAAGGAATTTTTATCTTCATCAAGTCTAACATCATTACCATATTTGGTGTCCCTTATGCCATATTGAAAAAACTGGCAACAACTTTTGTTCATCCGAGGTGGGAAAGTTGTATAATGAATAGAACATTAAATGCAACTTTTCATCTCGGTGTTATGCATTGGACAATTTCCAAATAGAACCCTTCAATAAGGATCCTTTAATCATACATCAAAATATGGTGGTTATGGATTTGAAATCAGGGCAGGATAAACATTTTGATGCTTTATGGGCTTATCGGACAACCACCTGCACTGCTACGTGGTCAACTCCTTATTCATTGGTATATGGAACAGAAGCAGTCTTGCCCATTGAGGTTCAACTACCTTCGTTCAGTGTATCCATTTGCGATCAGTCACCAATAGATGAATAATATCAGAAGCGATTTGATGAATTAGAATGATTATATGAAAAAATATTGTGCACCCTGCACCACATGGAAGTCTATCAGAATCGAATAGCACAAGATTTCAAAAAAATAGTTCATCTTCATTCATTCATTGAAATAGAATTGGTATTGGTCCTCAGAACTCCAACGATACCATGAAGGAAACCTCAAATTCTTCAGTCAAAGTGGGAAGGACCTTATTCAATATATAAGGTGTACTATAATAGATCATATTCTTTAATCTCAATGAATGTAGAACTCATCACGACACCAACCAATGACAGATTCCTGAAGAAGTATTTTCTGTAACAAAAATGTTATCATCCTGCATGACGTTAAACTGTGAACATTCCCTTATACTTACAACATGATGTTAAATTGTACTTTTTCATCCTATGAGTCGTTTAAAAGGTGAAAAGTCCCTTAATATGTCTTACATGATGATAAACTGTGCACAAGTCCTACAAGATGTAAAACTACACAACAATACGTCCTAACTACATGATGATAAACTGTATAGAACCCTTTGTCACACATGACGTTAAAATATGCATCATTAGGGTTCATGCTACCTCTTATTTCTCACACTGAGCATAACTCACATGAGCATAGAGTAAGCTTCAACCATAACACCCTCTCTAGGCCACTAACCACGCATAGGTCCCAACACGATCATTGGGCCATTGTCCTCAAGTACAACGCGATCACCAATTCATTCTCAATAGAACTATGAAAATTTTGATCCTTAACATCTAGGTAGGGTACGTAGGCAACCTCCCGAGGTTCATGCCCAAAACCAATATCTTCACGTCGATTCCCCTCCATCTCATACGATGTTGATCCATGAAGCCCCCCCAAACCAATATCTTCACATAGGTTCACCATAATTTTTTCTATATGAAGTTAAACTATACATTTCCCCCATTGTTCTCACTAAAAGACATTAAAATGCATAGCAATACATCATTGCTGCATGACGCTAAACTATGCAGCATCGATCCATGCATATGACATTGAACTATACACACTTTTGTCTTGTATGACAGTAAAATAAAATAGTCTGTAACACCCTCACCTGAGAGGGAATAATTATTGAAATTGATATCCAATAATTTCATATTAAATGGAATTTTTGCATACATGGCAATGCATGAATCTTTAATCTTTGGTCCAACCATCATTTCACGAAAGTCTCATTTCACACGTCACTTGTACAGACCAAATCTGTATAGAGGGTATTTCATGAACTATGTATGGCTTGATTCCCATCCCTATGGGATATGTAGGAATGTTTGAGCATCGCTCAAATCTAGCCCCAATTCTTTGGTCCTAACCCCATACTCCACTTTTAGTCCCTTGGCTGAAAAGACCCCCTGTGAGAACATAAATGTGGTAAGAAAACGCTGGTATTTATTCAAATCAGGTTTATAACAAACACACAATGTGTCTCCATCATTATTGTTTGAGCTCTATGAACCTAAACTATGATCTCCTATACTCTCATCCCACATGATGTTAAACCATATTTCAAGAACTACGTATGTCTTGATTATCATCCTAATGATATATGTAGTGAAGTCCAGCATCTCAATTCAGGATCCAGCCACAACATGATTATAATCAACAATGGTCTATGTATCTCTATTATGCATTGTAAAATACCCATTTTTATGTTTTATACTCCTATCCTTAAGACTTCCAGATATCCATAAACCTTTTCTTTACATCTGGTCACAAAATGTCTGATACCTGGGAATTCTTCTTCCTGACCATGCAGCATGTTCTCTTATGTGGATTTTCATAATTAGTCTACATAACAGTCCTTCATCCATAAGATTTTATTATTTGACTATGCATCCAATTCCCTTAAGTGGATCTGCATAATGAAACCCCCCTAACAGGTTATTCAAATAGTGGTATCTTCATTCATGGGGTGAAAACTTTTTTGTCCTTATTGGTCTTAACGACGATACTTAGGGATCCACAAAAAATAGGCATCCTGATCATATTTGTCCTGTACACTTTTTCATGATCTGAAAGTATTCAAGTCTATTGTTTATATTTCCCTTCCCTACATTTGGGATAGACCTTCTTAGGAGTGAAATTCATCCAATTATTTGACGATATTGATTGGTAATATCCTCTCTATATTCAAGTACCTCTAGCCATACAACAAACTCTATGCTTTGGGAAATTTGAATCTCCATAAACATTCATATTCTTTTAGCAATAGAAAAGTAAAATTTATGATATTTCTTTTGCCTGAATATTCAGTACGTGCACTTAGGTGGCCTTGCATAATTAGTCTACATAACGGACCAATCAGCCAAAATATGTTATTATTTGACTATGCAACCAATTCCCTAAATAGGCCCTACATAATTCAACCCCCTAACATGTTTGTCAAATATTATTAACTTCACTCTAAGGAAATAATTATTCTAATTCCTTTTAGTTATTTTTTCATATCATCCCTCAGATTCAAAATTCTTGAAGTCAAATTATACATGTTTTCCCCTATGCTTGAATGTGGTAATATGTTTAAAAAAATTATCATCGAATTGAGTCAATTTTAATCCATTAAATCAAAGTTATTTGACCTTAATCATTTGCCTTTTTTATTTTAGACATGAAATACTTTAAACAGCCAACAAGAGATAGGTAACTCATTAAATTGGGAACTTGTAAAAGGAACCCTAAACAAAATTCTAGTCTCAGCATGCTAAACATACATTTTGTATTATTTAGGAAATATTGAGCATGAAAAATATGCAACGTTTGTGGGGTAGTTTGTATAATCCTAGAAAAAATAAAACAATTATTAATAGGCCCATTTTCTTAGGTAAAATAAAATAGTTAGAAAGAGAATGTAGGTACAGATGATTTAATATGAAGTGACTTTTTCATTGATGCACAAGATTAGAAGAACATCTATAGATTGGAGTATCTTCTCCTTTTCAATAATTTCAAGAGGTTTTCAACATAACTTTTCATTTGATATACAGAATCACGAGCTTCATCAGCAGCCACTTGAAGTTCATTCGCTTGACCAGCCTCACTATTTTCAGCTCGAGGAAGTGCTTTCTTGGCATCTGTAATGGCCTTCATACCATATGTTTGGACTACTTCCAATGAATTGTTAATCTAGTCATGGTCCCCAGTAATGGAATCTAGTTGTTGCTAACTGTGCATTTGCTGGAGAACATTCTCTGTGATCTTATGCTCTAGCTCCTTCATATTTGCAGCATGATCAACCACAGCTCGGGACACCGCAACCTCAAAGTCGCCGATATTGTTCAGCAGCCTTACTCTGATCAGATCATCACGGAACTTTTTCTCCTTCTCCCTCATTAAGATGACTTGTTTCACCATGGTATGGATCACTTGATATCCAAAACCTCCAATCCCCAGCATGTCGAACACGGATGATAGTAGCGGGGTCTTCGAAGATAGATCTTTAAGAGGGACATCATATATTATCTTCCATATATTCTTCCATGGCTTGCAACGTTAGAATATGATCACCTTTCCCACTTCTGGGTATGATTCATCATTGCTATCACATGTGGGAATATTTTCCAGGATTAATGCACTTAAGGAAGTGTCATGTTCTCCTCCTTCCCCCTGACCATTGGTATTTCACTTTCTACCCCCATTGGGGCTGATGTTGAGGCTTCACCTCCAATCTGGCCACTAAAGTTGATGGCCCTACAATGTCAATTGAAAGCTTTGGTTAGTTTCACGTGATGAAAATGTTGATAAGTTGTCTTTCAATTTAAGTACAATGACAAATATTATCATCTTTTTCCCAAAGGTAGATCAGTAGCATGAGAAGGCTCCACCCCATCATTCCTAGCTTCAACAGGATTTTCAAGATGGGTTTTAGGAAGCTATATCGGGTTAAGCTCTACTTCAGCTAGCGTCTCTGCAATAATAGGGTTGTATCTACCCCCTTTAAGCATTAGTAGATCAACAACCTTCTCATATGAAACTATAAATTTCAACCAATCCTAGTCAGAGATGTAATAGAAAAAATTAGCAGGATAAAGGAGAACATTCACATCTAAAATCATCAAAATCACATAGTTATTGAACATTATCTCCATTTACATCAAAGGAAAGGCCATGTTTCATCATTTCATCCAATGATATCCAAGATTGCTGGTTTGTCTCCCAGTGGGAGCATTTGACATGTCTTTTTGGTGACCCTCCTCCTACAAACTCTGACCTTGGATAGCTTCCTCGGAGAAAATTACGTAGTCAGTTGCATTGGTCACCAAATGTTCTGGTGCAAGTGTTGAACCTAAAGCATCACATAATGGAATTCAATTTCTGTTTTCATTCAAAATTCTATGATATATTATTAATTTACTATAATCAGGCTCTTCTCTCCTTGCAGCTGCAATAGGAGCAGTACTGGGAACAGATGTTGGCTCAACTTCTGTCATCGCTCCTTCCGGAGTAGACATGTCAGCATGAATTTACGACTGTTCACCCGCACCCTCCATCGTCCTCAGAGGAGGGTCAGTCCTCTCCCTAAAAGGGTAAATAAAAGAAGCCCATGAAATCCCAAGAAGTATGAACAACCATTTCATGAGTTATGATTCATGACTATCCGGAAGATTAACCACTTCTGATAATGCGTCTAGATGTGGAAATATTCTTTAATTTTCGTTTCATCATTGATTTTTTAGGGTTTGTTGACATCGTCACCTCCAAATACAGGTATCGGAGAGTGTAAAACCATGTCTACTCCTTGTCCATAACTCACTAGACTGGAGATACTTGTCCTAGCTAATGAAGATATTCATGGACTCAAAGAGAAGTGCTGCCAGGGTTGTACTGCGGTGAAGGGACCTCAGTAGTTCCTTACATAAAAAGCTGAATGATGAAGAATGTAATTTCTTTGATTAATAATTCTTGAATAAAATCATGTTTCAATGAAAAAAAAGAAATTTTCATCTTCAGGAGCCACATAATCCTGCCACTCCTTATCTACTGAAGAAGCAATCCCCTTAGTGGTGCTATGATCCATCATTTCCTTCACTATATTAGTGATTGGAATGGAATAATCAGTGGAATATATGATCATTTCCGTCTCTCTGATGCAAGGCCACACCTCATTGGGGTTATCCTCAAAACAGATATCAGCAGAATCTCGGAGATCCCCCACTCTGGGGATATGTATGCCTTCACATATGTCCAATAAGGCGTTTTAAAAATCACAATATAATCTCTTCCATGTCTGGATATCCTTTAGTCATAAATATTCAGAATTTTCATCAGATGGCCGCGAGGAGGGTCTTACAATCTGGGACTTCAACTTCATACCATCTCCTTCAATCACATATAAAGGATAAAAAAATTAAACTTGTTTCTCTATAAAATGATGGGGACTAAATTTCTTCAATGTTATAACTCACCATGAGTCAAATGAGTAGGTCTCATGACTATGGAAGGAGGATTATATCTAGAACAAGGTTGTTTTAACGCATGTAGTGCCTCATCATCCCCATCATGGGAATCCAGTGAATTAGCCCTAGGTGAAGAACCCAGTGAATCAGCTCTAGGTGAGGAAGAGTCACCATCCAGATGAAAGGTTTATTTCCTTAAACATCTATTTTTACTCCCCACCTGGGAGACAAGAATATTCAATTCCCCAGTCAGTTATGAAGCTACCCAGTTCCCGGCATACCATGTAGTCAATTAACTCGCCGTTCCAGCCACTGGTATATCAAACATAGCCCCGGTCTTCTCCATATTTGTCTGAAACCATAGTTGTTGGGAAACCATTGTATACTGATCTAACCTGACATGCACGAGAGGGAATACAACAATATGTTTCAGATACTTGAATTGGCGTGCAAATCTATATGGATCCTTGGCCTCACATATAATCTCTCCGTCAATTCTGGTAGCCAAAAAACCATCTCTATAAGAAAGCATATATGACCTCAATTCCAAGATAGTTGTTCCATCGTAAACAAACTTCCTGATTAGCACGTTTCATTAAGGAAAGAAATTGAATTCCATGAACATTCTCAGCCTCACCTTCAGATCATATTAATTGAGGGACAATGGGGAAATTCCCGAAAATTCCTACACCGATGGCCTAAAAGAACATCAAGGAACATGTACATGACTCTGTACAGAGTATGACCTGAAGTGAGTGGTGATATATCACCACAAAACTTGGGATGGTCCCACTATTCTCAAAGGAGACATACCCATATAGACATGGAGTAATCTCCGGTGAATTATCTCAAAAAATGTGGTGGCCAACCCAGCCCATTTTCTATTATCCAACTTGGAAGCAACAACGAAGGTCCCTAGCCTGACGTCTCCCTAAAAAATCCAAACCAGTAGAAGATAACTGGTGATCCACAAGTCTAATAAGCCTTCCAGACGAGTCTTATCTGGGATTCTTGGGTCCACTTCATACCCCCACTTTTCAAACTCTCCCGCATTAAGAGTTGTCCAGAATGTGCCAAGAGCGCCCCTTTTCTCTTCTCTAGGGAAGGTGGTAGGACGTGTAAAGGTGGTACCCTTATCCATATTCTTGATGAGAAAAATATACTTCCAACCATCTGGATTAATATCCTTTTCATAATGAGTCTTGGTAGACTTTTAATTCTTGAGCTTAAAGAAAATATTCATAAATTCCCGAGCTAGAGCATATGTCTTCTCAGAATCATTCCACGTCGCCTTAGGAGGGATGAAATCGTAATACATGCCTCCCAGAATTGGATCCCCTGAGATCTTGTAGATATACCACATGCTGATGCCTACTTCTACATTAGTGATATGTAATGAATTGGTTTCTGGGCTCTAGCGCCTCATTTTCTCTAGCACAAGATTATCATTCTTATAGACATATGTGTGCCCAGCCTAGACGGAATCATATATTTCATCTCCCTTCAGATCCTTGACAAACTCTACATATTTCTGTTGCACCCAATATTCCCACATCCATGTCAGCTCCATACCTCCTCCAGGACAAAAATACAAACTGTTTTTACATCCCTTGGATTAGTCCATCAGAGAATTTCAGAAAAAAAGAGGGATAGCAATGCGGCTGCAGCACAGGCATTTGAGGCATCAGATCGAGAGTACATGGGCTATGATTCATTATGAATTCCATCTCTACTATTCCAGTACTGAAAAATGATTTTTCATGTGAGACATTTGCTAAAGAGAACTTGGTGTAAGTCTAAAACCAGGGATGAGGAATATAATTCTTTTCCTCTAGAACGTTTACTCCTTTTAGATGACCATGGCCATATAAATGAATATAAATAAACTATGGGAAATTTTCATTATATTTATTCATGTACTTATCCAAATCTAGGAGAGTGTTATTACACATAACATAATAATCATGGGTGACAACCTTCATCATGTCATCTATTCTCTTGTCGGCCAGCTCATCAGCTAATCTAATATTCCTTGGATCCATTGAATATTCCCAAAGATCAAAAAATTAACTTTTAAACTCCAGTGAATGGAAAAGGGGAATACCTTAAGCACAATAAGGGTAACCCTTTGAAGAAAATAAAAAAATGACATAAAGGAATTAAATAATAACCTTATTGGAGGGTGTCGTTCATGTTTCTTTTGCGCCATAGAGGTCACTTGTGTTCCACCTATAGGTTGCGCAAGTCACTTGAGTGCCCTATTATTTTTTTCGCCCAAGGTTCCCAGTGGACTATAAATAGACCCTATGGGCCCCCCATTTCAGGGATGAATTTTCCAAAACTCAGATTCAAGCTCTAGTCACCCAATTATTTGTCTGATATCTTACGAACACTTCTAAGGTAAATCTTTACCTAGAAATGGATCTCTAAATAGGAAGAATAAGTCCTAAGTGTTAGAACTCATCAGTAATTGTGTGCCTAAATATCCATCCCTTAAGGGAAAGTAAGACTCTTCCGTGCCTCCTTACCCTCTCAAGGGAACATCTGTGTCACCCTTCTGGAAGCCTTTAGGGATGATACTAAGGGCCTGAGTTCAATGTATCCCAAGTATTACCCTATATGTTTTTCATCGGCCATGGTGACTAATGTCGCATAAGCTTACTTGTGTGACCAGGACTTGTGTTCTAGAATGACACTTGATCTCATCCTTCCTAGTCACCTCTTTTCCTCAAATCCACCTCTCCTCTTCAAGACATATCCCTAAGACCCTCTTCAAATCCATTTATGACACGGTTCCTTTGTTGGATTCCTTATCGCAACAGAATTTTGTGAGAACCTCTCCCAAAACCTGATGACTTAAATGATTTTATTTCACTACAGTTAAAGGATACTTAAACATAAAATCATCTTTAAGATGAGAATTTCTTTTGATTTAGGCCTCTTTCTCAAGAGTAATCCCCAGTAACAAGTCAATTTAATTTAGGCCTCCTTCCCAGAAGTAATCCCCAGTCAAAAGTTTCTTTTATCATTGGGTCTCCTTCTCAGGATTAAGCACAAAGTTATATGTCCCTATTAATTTGTGTATCTTTCACAGGAGTAATCCCTAGGTTAAAACTCCAAATCTCCATAAAATACAAATACATTTACAGACCCTACTTTTGTTCTTCTTTCCTAAAGTAAGTCTTGGTCTTCATCTACATAGGTAGTCATACATACGTAATTCCCCAATCATTTATTATGTCTATATCATTCATGGAACAAACATCAGGTCTACTAGTACCTATTGTTTATCACACCGAGCTTGACTCACTTGAGATTAGAGTGTAAAATTAATCACAACATATCTCTTTGGGAAATTAATCATGCATAAACCTCATACTTCTTCACCCCAACTACGTGGAATTTTATCTCTTCCTTTAAAGTAGTGTACGTTGGAAGCCTTTCTAATGTTCAAGCCTATTTTTCATCAATTATTTTCCATCCCATATGACATTAAAGTTTATCATTCTTATTGAACTATGTAGGTTCTTATTCCTTTTTAACAAGGGTATGTAGGTAGCCCATCTTCGGGTACAATCCCAACACTAAAATAATCCCTGTCTTTTTGAATGACAATAAACTTCAAATGCCACACTGAGTGGAATTAAAACCAGTATGGACATCATTATGACCAATAGATATCTATATAATGTATTGAAGGTTACCATTGACTAAGAATCTATAATATATATGGAGTATTCTCCATTGATTAAGAACCTCAAAACATATAAAAGTTTCTCTATATCCCATACAATTCAATCATAAATTTCCAAAAATAAATGAAAAATCATTTTAATTCTTGGTTAATTAATAAGTATTCATGAACATAACATAAATCTATAAGAGATTCATGGTGTAGGAAATAATTCCCCACAAAATGGTGTGATGATCCGGACCATCCATCTTCTCGACCAATGAAAATTATTTATCCTCATTAGCCCACAACTAAAGTGCACCTACCATTGAAAAGTATGTCTAAATGGGTATATAATCATTGGGTGTTTCTGGTTCAACAAATAAACCCATTGGAAACCAATTAGAATTTTTGAACCTTAAACAAACAATGACATCCACATTTCTAGAAGAAATAAACAATTTTGTGCGTTTTTAAGGAAAACAACAAAAAGAATTTAGAATAGAAAAGGAAATAATCATTATTAGAAAATGATATGTTATTTATGAATTTTTTTCAAATTTAATAAATAGGTTTCATATAAAAATTGAGTCTTAAAACAAGTTTTCTATTGCACTTGAAATTGGGTACAGATTTAGGACGTCCCTGTAAAACGTGGTTTCTTTTTGGGAAGTATTGATGAGGGAATCATTTAATAATATGTCTATCCCCAAAAGATAATGATGAGTGGATCTTAAAACATTATTTTGGATAGTATACACAAAATTTATAAAATTTACATAAACAAAATAGAGAACATCATTTTGGTAGAAAGAATGATAGATCAACCAGAACAAATAAAGGAGGTTCTGGTAGAATATCTTAAAGAATATCGGCATGGCATCGAGTGTACATATGAGGGATTAATGATAGAAAAAGGGACTTCTTAACCATTATAAACAATTATTATTGTACGTTTAATGTGTAAAATCATACCCCAACATTATGAATTACACATAAAATGATATAACATAGAGGACATTCTTGAATAAATGTGAGGAAGTGAGGATCCATTACCTTAAGCCCGATGGTGTTCATCGCAAGATCTTAATGACATGAATAATAAAATTAGGTGCATTAATTTAGAATTATTAAACCTTCAATACATGTTATTGATTTATTTTAACCCTTCTAAGCACATTCACGTCTGTTTAGATGAGTTAAGAGGTTAGATTTCATTTTTCAAGTACATATATTCTTGTTTGGTTTACATATATACATGAAAGGATAATCATTTAAATAAAGATGGTCTTATATAATTGGAGTTGTATGTTATTATTGATCAACTAGAATGTTACATGGTTTTAAATTTCATTTTTTTATTTTGAGTGAAGGTGAATTATTAAATTAAACATTAATGGAAAAAGTGTGGATTAATTTTTCTATTTTGTTCACTATTAACTTGTTTTGTATTATTATTTTACATCATGTGTGAAAAAGGATTATAAATGATAACATAAGATTAAAAATATATTTAAATGTCTGGTTCAACCATAAAAATTTTTTCGCAGCCAGAATTTAATATGGTAATAGAAATTGATAACCTGACATCCTTGAATGATATAAATTAACAAATCATGGGCGGTGTTTTTATTTCTTTTTTGTAAAAGGGAGGGAAAGAATATATGATAATGAATTATTAAATTATAATAACAAAATTCTAGTACATTTATTATAATAGAGTTTCCATACCATTTGGATGATGATATCTTATGAACAATAAAAGAACAAAGGAACATGGAAATAAAATAAAATAAAATAAAAAATTATTTTACCTCTTCATTTTATATTCATTGAGATCCTCTTAAGGAGATGGGAGATAGTATTTTTGGGATAATAAGGGATTGCGGATATGGGATGATCTTCGGGAGATATTTCTGCATAATTTAGGGAAGTAAAAAGGCTTGAGTGGAGTGAGGAGAAGAGGGGAGTGTGGATGGTTTTTATAGTGGAGGGGATGATGGTTTTCGTAATATTTTAATCATTAGAAAAATATTTTTCCATAAGATAATACATACTGATGATTGCACGAAACAAAAAGTAATAAGTGCATGTAAATTCTAACCATTTTTTCTTACATCCTTCACGATTCTAGTAATAGTCCATTTAGATTATAATGTATATATACGATAAATTATTGTATATCAATATTCATCAAAAAATATTTTTTTTTGAAAAATACCAAAATTTCTCCATAACAATATTTCAACATGTAGAATCCAAAAATGAAATTAATTTCTCAAAAATAATTTTTTAATTATGATTAATTTATTTTTTATTTAAAATCCTATTTTAATTGATTATACAGATCTTAGAACTATGATTGATTTTATAATTCATTCAAAATTTACATAACGTTCATATTACTATTTATAAAGGGTCATATTACTATTAATAAATCTAATTGTACTATTCGTAAGGGAAATTTACTGTTCACAAAAAAATTAGGATTGTATTATTTTACTCCAAATAATTTACAAATTGAAACCATGTATACCATATGATTGAAATTCAAATAAAAAAAATCGACAATATTCTGTTTAATAGTCACATAGTACAAAATAGTTCATTGTGATGTGATTTCATATTATTATATGAAATAATTATAATATGGGAAGATCCATTGATAAACAATTTGGTCATTACATTATTCCACCCTTATGAATTTTTTTTTTGAATTTTCATTTTACATTCTAATCCATAAAAATGTGAAGGTACATTTCCATTATTGTCTCCTATAGTTACCATGATACATCTTTATACTTATGGTTCTGCCATAGTATTTTGACAAGGTGTGTAGTATTTTTACATATAACTTTTTATCTATGATAAATGAACTTCATTGTATGGTCCTTGCAAGAAAGATAATTATCTCCCTGTACCCCCTCTAAAGAGAGTACATGTGAAGGGTCTGTTATGTACTTCCTTAAGAGGGATACATGAAAGATATTGGGTACTTGGTAATTGATAGTTAGAATTTCTAGTTGATAGTTCATAACCCTAACACAAACAAGAATGTAGAAGGGTCCAATTTACATGGGACGTAACTTTCCTTTCTTCTCAAACACCATGACCTTATTCCACAGATATATTCATAGAAATACCATGTATCCATCTTTGAACAAAAGGTCTCATCGATGATTGTCTGCGTAATATTTTTTTAGTTTGGTATTCCTTGATTTGTTACATAATTTTGTTTCACCTTCTCCACCATTTCATCAACCATTTCGAGTTCTACCAGTTTATTCTCACCAAAGTTCTCCCAACATGGCAGTGTTCTACACATTTTATCTTAAAGTACTTCTTATGGTTCCATTCGGTCACTCAAGTGGAAACTATTTGCTTTTGGGAATTAGAACAGTGGAAGAATTTGGTCACATCCACCTATGATGTACAATGAACATGCTTTCAACAAATTATATAACTTATGAATATTTTTCTCATATTTTCGATCATTTTTAGGATGATATGCCATAATGAAATTCAGTTCAGTGCTTAGAGCATGTTTGATATTTTTCCATAACATAGTGTTGAATCTCGGATCCTTATAGTATACAATGGATAGTGGAACTCTAAAATGACTAACCACCACTTTTATATATATCTATGAAATTTTATCTAATGAAATGTCCTCTCGAATTTTGATAAAGTGATCATTATTTGTAAAATGATTTCCAACGACCCAAATAGCATTGTTTCTTCTCGATGTCATCAGATGTCTAGTGACAATGTCCATGGTGATGCTCTCCCACTTCCATGATCATATATGTAGCGGTTTCATAATCCCATTAGAATTCTACCTTTCAGCCTTCCCTTATTGGAATACCATGTACTTCTATGTATATGCATCCATCTCATACTTCATATTGACTCGACAAAAGTTCTCTTAGAGATCTCGCTACATCATTGTGCTTTATGGGTGAATACAGAAGGTTGAGTTGTGTGTTTCATTCAAAATATCATTCTTTATCATGGGATTTAATGGTAGACATACTTGTTTCCAAAATAATACAATTCATTTCTCATGAGTCATGAAATCATAGGATTTACCATTTCTAATGGATTCAACCCTTTTTTGAATTTCCACTTATTTTCCATTAGAATAATTTTTTAACCATGAGGGATGGTTAAGAAAACATTTGAGAATGGATTGATGATGTTATTCCATTACTGATTCCGATGAACATCATTAAAATATATTAGAAGATCAATTCCTTTTCAATTCACATCACAGACAAAGACACATGATCCTTTGTACTCATATAATACTCCACATTATTTTCCATACTTTGATGGTAGTGGATTGAGAAGTCATAATCCATAATGAGATATATCCATCTTCACTAGAACATATGATGCTCTCTTTGTGTGAATATATATTTGATACTCTTCTGACTAATATATATCACAATTTACCCCATAGAGATAATTACGCCAGATTTATAATGGAATGTTCAAAACCACCAACTCTAGATTTTTCATAGGATTTTTTGGGTCATATATTTTCACATGCATCAAGGTGTAGACTATGACATTATCATTTAACATCAGCATAAAGTCTATTCACTTATTTTAAGAATAAATGTACACCACAAATAGTTCTCCACATGTTGGGAGTGTGAGTACCGGTGTGGTGATAGGCTCTTTTTCAGGTCATTAAAACAATATTCACATTTCTGAGTACAAAAAACCATTACTCCCTTCCATTTCATCATGGTCATTGGGTTATAAAATCATGAATAGTTGTTCAAAAATCACCCATAATATTTAGATAGACACAAAAATATATTGATCTCCATTATAGGTTTTGGATTTGGCCACTCTTCAATAACATTTATCATGGAAGGGTCTATAGATATCCCTTTTTTTGTGATAACATGCTCCAATAATGATACTTCCTACATCTAGAACTCACATTTACTATAAATTTCAAACAACTTCTCCCACCACAAAGTATTTATAAACATTAATAAAATTCACTTCATATTTCCCCTTTCTATTTTATTTTATCAGAATATCATTTATAAATACTCCCATGAATTTATCGAGGTAATCTCTAAATACCCTACTCATTAAATCCATGTATGATGATGGAGAATTAGAGACACTAACGGGAATCACTATGAACTCATGGTTTCCATACATCTAACAAAATGTATTATGGGGAATATCATCATTTCTCACCTTAATTGCTGATATCCCAACTGAAGGATCACCGTTGGGAAATAGCTATTATAGCGACCCGAGCCTTTTACATAATTTATTTCATGATTTTATGCATAATTAATCATCACAGTACAAGTCAAGGATCAATCATTCTAGTGTCTTGGAAGGCTTGATACATATAACATAAAACATGGGGATAAAAAAATCTTTATTTAATCTCCATATAGAGCATCTAACATCCTTGAGCCCTTACATCTACATAAGGTACAATTGGGATCAAATGAACAAAGGGATGAGCTAAAAATAAAAGTAAGGGAAGGAAGATATGGATGCATCTCAAGCACATGTGTTAGGAGGCATGACATAATGAAAACCAAAGCATGAAACTTATAAAATACTTTAATATTGGAATTTTGTAATATAAACATGTAATCATATAAATGTGTAAGAATCATAAACCATTTCGTTAGTATGGTTCAAGGATAACTGCCCATCCCGTATCCCACTTCAGTATGGGTGAAGGCTAACTGCCAATCCCGTTTCACATCGCATCTCATGAGACATATACATACCCAATGCATTGGATAACTATCTAGGAAAAACCATCACAATATTTTCATAAATATTTATTCCACATAAATATTCTTACCACATATACAATCATACATAATCAACCTTAAATAAACATAAGGTTACCCATAGAAAGAATTGTGTACCACAATCATGACATAAATCATAACCAAATGGCTTATCATGAAAGTGTCCATTAAAGAAAAGGATTAGAACATAAATTGAAATTAATAAGGTATTATAGGAATATAACATAGTAGGTGGTAACAAATATTAGTGACATCACAAAAGAAATGTATTTGGGAGACATTATAATGAAAACATTTTTTGATGTTTTAAGGAAAACACTATAGAGCTTTTAAAATAGTAAAGAATACGTTATTTTTTATAAAACCATAATTGAGAAATGAATGTTTTCAGAATAAAAATACGAAATTTACAAAGACACTGGTGACATAAAACATGAGAAATAGTTCACTTGAAATTGGGTAAAAGTTTGAGAAGTTCCTTTAAAACAAGTGTGATTATTGGGAAGTATCGAGGAGCGATTCACTTAAGATCATGAATATTATAAGGCCTCGTCCTTAAACTGTACTTATTATTGAATTAAATGAATAATTCACATTGAGGATCTTTTCAGGTTTAGATTTTTAGATAATTATGACATAACTATTACATCTCAAAAGATTACAAAGTAGACACTTGTACAATGTTTCCATAAAATAAAAACTCTTAAAAAGAAACATGTTTAGTTCCTTGTTTTAGACAGCCTGACATTTCCTTGATCCCATCCCTAACCCTATTAAACTTTATGTCCGGTGAAAAAAATTTCAAAAACAAAAAAAACTTTGGATGATCATAAAAAGCTCAGTACGGGATACACAATGAAGGAAAACTGTTAGTTTTTTAAAACAACCTGTAAACCAGGAATATATTATCAAAGTAAAACTTTTCACCTATATGAAGAAGAAAATACTCTTAATTGAATAAATGTTCATTACATACCCTTTTATAACAAAATTATTACCATAAAACCTATTTAAAGATCACATAACATATAAAGGTAACTTGGAACATAAACATACTTAAATGG
Organism: Viscum album; assembly: GCA_963277665.1. Classification (NCBI taxonomy): domain Eukaryota; kingdom Viridiplantae; phylum Streptophyta; class Magnoliopsida; order Santalales; family Viscaceae; genus Viscum; species Viscum album. The sequence continues at coordinate 138,294,842 of OY728136.1, forward strand.
AATAACCAAACGGTCGACTTCCACACATATCACTTAATGGAATAGCCAAACAGCCGACTTCCATACCCAATGCATTAGAGTTTATAATGTAACCACCCATCCGGGTATTCACAGAAACACCCGTCATATGGTTTATCACGTAACCACCCATCAAATGTCCAAGTACCATTATAAAATCATAGGACATAAAACAAATATAATGGAAAGAAAACATTTCCAAACATTTATCATAATAAATCATTTCAATATATTGACAAAAAAATACATTATAAAAATCATTTTCAATAACAAAATACATAAAAGAGTATATGGTATTTATTTCATTTCAAAACCATTACAGCTTGTTGAGGAAGCCAAAGACCAAATAATACTCGCGACGGCGGAAATGGTCATTGTCACTGGGTATGTTAAAAGAATCATTCCTTTTTTCCGTTTAATAAAATTATTCATAGAAAAATATTCATTTTTTATAAAATTAAAAGTAAAAGGGGATTATACACCATATAAATGTAATCATTTGTTTTAAACAAAATATGCCTCAATGAAAGGAGATTGAGACGAAGCCCCGCACAAAGACAGTATCCTTGGATTAAGGATAAATCAATTACATAATTATGTGTGACAAACGAATACACCAAATATAAGTGGATATTATGTGTAAAACAATCAGATGTTATTCATACATATTCATATAACGACATATTCAAGGAGTACAAGTTTATCCCAAAGAATCAAAATTTGGTTAAGAAGTTCCCTTGAAAAAATTCGACAGCCTAACGACGTCACATCAAAATTAAGAAAATGAGTTGATGAGAGATAAAAAGGGTATCTCATCACTAGAAAATAAAATTTACATCAATAAGGACATATCATAACATATACCAACATAATAATATTATAATTAAAAGACATAACAATATAAGTCTTTTAAAAAGATGAGTGTGAATGGTTCGCTTACCGACTTGGGTAACTTTTGAAACGTACACCCCATTGAAGAAGGGTCATAAAATGTATATGTAAATACCCATAATTGAAATTATATTACACAAGGAGTAAAATAATGGGTAGTACATACACCACTCAATGGAAATGTGGAAATGTAGCATAAATCTCACGGGAATAAATGTGAGATGAAAAATCACTTACGAAAACTAGGCAGCCTAACAGCGCCACTTAAAACATCCAAAAATGGATTGATGAAATCAAATATGGTATCCCATAATATTAAAATAAAATTCAATGCAAGAGGAATATAAAATAACATCCCCCAACAAAACAAAGAGGGGATTAAAAGAAGTGACATTAAAGAGATTACTTAAAAAGAAAAAGAGAGGTTGAATCTCTTAAGAAAATTCGGCAGCCTATTAGCGCCACTCAAAACTTCCAAAATGGATTGATGAGAGAAAATAGAGTATCTAATCATATAAACATAAATATTACAGTACGATTAATATGAAATAACATCCCCAAACAAAATAAATATGAGAATAAATGAAATGACATAAAAGGGATTTCTTAAAAAGAAATAGAGATGTTGGATCTCTTATGAAAATTCGACAGTCTAACGGCGCCACTCAAAACTTCCAAAATGGATTGATGAGAGAAAATAGGGTCTCTCATCATATGAACATAAAATTTAAATTAATAGTAATAAAAAATAACATCCCAATCATAAGAAATACGAGCTTAAAAGAAATGACATAAAAGAGGGTACTTAAAAAGAAAGAGAGGGGTAAGATCCCTTACCTCAAGTCTGACTTGACTTGTTCGTTTCCTTATATTACATAATAATAAAATTTGGGAAATTTATAATTTCGTAAGGACCTCCATTAAATATTATTATTCAGTTCATATCACATATCATAATTTTATAATAATTGGTTAATAATGTGAGTTCATATCAAATGTTTTTGTCGATCTTCGACACATGAGTAAAAATTGAACTTGTTGGTAAAGAATTTTCAATGTAGTTATAAGTACATCATCTACAGAATAGTATTAATGATTTAATTATCATATATATCCAGTATATATTGATTTTATACTATTACATAACATTTGGAGATAATAAAAATGAAATGAACCGTTCATGGAGACGGTAGGATGTACGTACGCATGAACACTACATTCATTTTTTTGTCATATTAATGGAATTAAAACTAAATGGGAGATATATATATTATAATTACATAATGATATCCATAATTTAGATATAATATATGACATATATATCAATCATATATTTTTTCTTATAATAGTACATAACATTTGGAGATAAGAAATGAAATGTATCGTTCATGGAGACAGGAAGCCATATGTACTCTTGAATACTACTTTCATTTCATTGGTACATTAATGGAATTAAAACTAGATGATATATTTATATATATATTATAATTACAGTATTATATATATGTTATATAGGTCACATATGTTCATTAATTTCATTCTTTATACATTCCATGTATTGCATGAATGATTCACATCACTTGAGGGGCGGTAGTCCACAATTCCTCATATGAAATTATCTCATTTCCACAACATGAAAAGAATAAATGTATATTTTAAATATAAAATACAGAATAATATAGAAAAAATAAATACCATATATATCATATATAAAATATAGTGACAACATAATGGCCACCTTTATAGGTGTTAAAAGAATATTTAACAATCATCGTTTCGTGAGGCAGTAATTCACCATCCACAGAAAGAGTATGTTCTTTAACCATTAGACAGATGTGTGTGTAAGTGTAGCTCAAATACCTCTAATAAAAACATCCAAGAATATTGAATATACTGGTGTTTTCACAAATTAAACGAATAAAAAAAGTTTAGGGGGTTGGAGAAGCAAAATAAAACAAAAGACCACTAGAGAGGTCTTTACCTTTAAATCGGGGCACTCTTTTTTATTTGAGCTCAAAAGCTTCATTGGAAAGACTTATGCCCCATTTTAGGCTTCTAGGAGTAATATATGGATGTGGAGAGACAAAATGGCCAGGGATTGGCTGAGCCAATGTCTTGAGAGGTGTGGGTAAGGTGGTAGAGGTGGGGGCCTTTTATAAGAGGAGAGGATGGGCACTCTTGGAAAGTTATAAACAATTACTTTATTATAAGATGATTCTTAGGTTTTAAATGTCAAAAAAGGATATATTTCTAGTCTAAGGTGATAAGGTTTAGAAATACACCCATCCAATAGGTTTTTGAAAAGTTTAATACTTATATTCTACCCTATCTTCTCATTTTATTTAAATCGTTCATTTATGAGGTAATCACTGCATCATCACGGTGTCATAAATAAATTAATTTATTTAATGTCTAAAAATTATAAAAAATATATCATGATGTATGATGTCTTATTATATTTCTAATTAATATTTATAGTAAAAAATATGACTTCTATAACCCCATGTAAAAATTGTTTTTGTTAAACAATACATGTTTGGGACATTTTAATTTTAACTTTAAATAAAAAGGTATTAATGTCATTTTACTACCAAAGTGGATCCATGGGGTACCCAAGTTGACCCTTGTACTTTATTCTTCGGCCATGACTCACACAAAAAGGTTTGGACATGTTTCAAGGTCAATTCATATTATTAAAATATAATTTTTACCTTAAATTACACTGATTACCTCTAATCACGATTAAAAACTTAAAAGTTACTATTCACCAAAAAATTATTTTAATCCCATTGAACCAAATTTTACATCCTAATGACAACTATGTATGTTGGATTTTTTAAATTAAAATCACAGAAGTGGTAAAGTTTCATTTAAATGAAAAATGAGTTTCTAAACTACCACTTAGTAGTTTCACTATTCATCAAAAATTGATGTTTTTCTGAAAAATACCAAAAATACACCCTAAGCTATATTTGATAGTAAGAATTAAAAAATGATGTCTATTTTACATAATTAAAAATATATAATTTCCATTAATTAATTTAATAATTAATTCCTACTGTCAAAACAAATAGCGTGTTTTTAAGAAACAATATCTATTAAAAGATTGACAATAATTTAAGTCCAATTTCAAAGTGAAATTAATTCCAATGACCAATATTGGATAAATGGTATAAATATATTCTAATTTCACATTAAAAACAAATCAAATGATAATATAATAATATAAATAAATTAGATTAAGAATAGGTTTTTAATTAAAATACAACAGTTTTCACTATTCATTAAAAATGAACTTTATCGGAAAAATACCAAAAATTTACACAAAGTAAATTTTGATGTCCAGATTATAATGAAGAATTTTATTTTGTAAAATAAAACACATAAAATTATCAAAAAGTGGATTTAAAAGAGTTTCGCAATCAAAAGGTGGTTAATCGACCTTTTAAAGAATATTAGAATGTTTATGCTTAAAATTGGATTCATTCGCATTTTTAATCCTCTAACATTTATTGTAAAAAGTAAAAAATATTTACAAACATATATAATCATTTTTTAGTTAATTCTGTTCATTCTCGGCATTACAACGGCTAGACATTAACTACCATTAAAAATAATATTATTTTATTATTAGAGTGCAATGTAAGATTCCAATGAAACTCCTTGCTGCGTATTGGGTACGCCATCAAGCATAGTGTCCCCTTTAAAGTAATATTAATATTTTATTCAAAAATATTGATAGATTTGAAAATGTCATGTTCTTTATTTACGTGGGGTGTTACATCCTTCCCCCCTTTTGGGAATTGTGTCCTCGAAATTTTAAAATTGGGCTATGGAAACTTCATTGTAAATCCCACATCGGAATAAGAGTCAGTAAAACTATCACTTTAAAATAAAGAAAGAGAAGTAAAAAGGTCACCCGAGTTAACCCTTACTATGATTACATGTAGGAAAACATGGAAATGGAAGAAAAATAAAAGGGTCATGTTTTGCGGGAGAGTGAAAGAAAACATGTTTAGGAGAATGTTAACCACCAGAAAATCACAAACCGGTGATGTGTTAAATGGGATTTGATTCCCCAGTTGGAAAAGTTTACAGAAATGTTTTTTGTTTTTACGTTACTTTTCATTGAGGATTTTATTTATGAGCTTAACTAAATCATAAGGACACATACTTACTTGTCGTGTAGACTCTCATCTCCTACTAGATTTCTTACAAAAACTCATATTTTCTCCAAAAGACGAGTATTTAGGATGACTTTTTCATATTAAAAGCACTATAATCAACTTCTAGAGAATCACCTAATCCACAAAAGAGAACTATATATTTCCCCCTTCATTATACCTTAAACAAAAAAAATAAGGTTAGTATAAGATCAGATAATCCAAAAAAGGATAACCCTTTCTAAAAATAAAATATTTTCTTAATCTCCAAAATTTTTCCAACAAAACCCAAAGTTCAATGAAGACCATTTGATAAAAAATTTGTCCATAAAATTATTCAAATTAAACCAAACTAAGATTTAATCCCAAATATTTGATGGATTTAATCACACAGTCTTCCAAGGTTTAAATTAAAACATATCTCAAAATAACATCAGTTGCTCTTAAAGTCTCATAATGAAAAGTAATTAACCTAATCACATATCCTCTATGATAGGTTAATAATTTCCATAGATAACCCAAAATCAACTTACTCATAATTCATAAAATCATCTGACTAAAAATAATTAGTCCAACTAACTAGGGACTTCACGTATTCCAGTGGTAGGCGATAAATATCAGTCGCACTTTGGTTGTGGGTTCGATTCCCACATCTTTGTCCGACGCGACGGGTTGTCACATGGTCTGCGTGTTGTCCTTTTTCCAAAACTATATAATTCTAATAACATTCCCCAAAAAGTGATAAAATCAAAAAAAAAATTAACCACAACATAATTTAATCTCAATTTTATCTCAATTCATTAATATTCCATCATAACATATAGTAACCCATAATTACTTCAAAAGTAAGGATCAGATAAACCCTAATTGTTACCTTTATAATTATTACATGAACTTCCACATCTAGTTGGTTCTCTCGTACATGAGGCAATAGAGAACTCACCAAGGTTAAAGTGGTTGATCATGAATCCTGATAGTTGGTTTAGAATAACCATGATATTTCTCCTTGAATCCCCCATTTCATCCAGTCTCTTAATCAGAGAACCGCCATAGTTTCCATCAAACCCATTGTCACTTTGGTTCCTTCTAGATCCATCCATTTACTAAAACCTGAAATATCAGTGTGAGTATAACAACAAAATTATCTTGTACTAATGAGAATGATAAACTCTAAGATATACTTACTCATTCACTTTATCAAAAATCTATGACTCTATCTGAAATCCTAGCCAATATGGTAATGTCACTTATGATTAAAGAAAACCCTAACCTCCAATATTATCTAAATCGTCCTATGATACCAACTATAAGTCCCCTGCCTTAAACCGTACTTACTATTGAATTAAATGAATAATTCACATTGAGGAAACTTTCAGGTTTAGTGTTTTAGAAAATTAGGACAGAACTATTACATCTCAAAAGATTACAAAGTAGACTCTTCTACGAAGTTTCCATAAAATATAAACTCTTAAAAAGAATTATGTCTAGTTCCATGTATTAAACAGCCTGACATTTCCTTGATCCCATCCTTTACCCTATTCAAATTTATGTTGTATGAAAAACATTTCAAAAAAAAACTTGGTATGAGCATAAAAAGCTCAGTAAGGGATACACAAAGAAGGAAAACTGTTAGTTTTTCAAAACAACCAGTAAACCAATAATACATTGTCAAAGTAATAATTTTCACCTTTATGAAGAAGAAAATACTCTTAATTGAATAAAATATCATTACATTCCCTTTTGTAACCAATATATTACCATAAATCTCTTATAACGATCACATAACATATAAAGGTAACTTGGGACATAAACATACATAAATGGAATAACCATACGGTCGACTTATACACATATCACTTAATGGAATAGCCATACGGCTGAATTCTATACCCAATGAATTTGAGGTTATAACCTAACCACCCGTCCTGGTAATCATGCCACCATCAGTCAAGTGGTTTATCACGTTACCACCCATCAAATGTCCATGTACCGTTATAAAATCTAAGACATAAAACAAATATAATGGAAAGAAAACATTTCCACACTTTGATGAAAATATATGTATTAAATATATTGACAAAAAAAATCCATTATAAATACCATTTTCATTACCAAAATATATAAAAGAGTATATGGTATTTATTTCATATTAAAGACATTATGGCTTATTGAGGACGCCAAAGTCCAAATAATACTCACGGTGGTGAAAAAGGTCGTTTTCACCGCGTTTGTTAAAAGAAAAATTCATTTTTTTCATTTAGTAAAATCCTTCATAGAAATAAATTACTTTTGTATAAAATAAAAAATTCAAGGGGTTTATACACCATATAAAAGAAAGCCTTGTTTTAGAACAAAATATTCCTCAATGATAAGTGATTGAGATGATTCCCCTCACAAAGATGGTATCCTTGGATTAAGGATAAATCTATTAAATAATTATGTGTGACAAACGAATACACCAAATATATGTGGATATTAAGTGTAAAAAAATCAGAGGATATTCACACATATTCATAGAGTGACATATTCAAGGATTAAAAGTTTATCCCAAAGAATCAAAACTGGGTTAAGAAGTTCCCTTGCAAAAACTCGACAGCCTAACGACGTGACTTCAAAATTCATAAAATGAGTTGATGAGAGATAAAAAGGGTATCTCATAAATTGGACATAAAATTTACATCAATAAGGATATATAATAACATATCCCAATATAATAGTATGTGAATTAAAAGACATAACAAAAGAAGTCTTTTAAAAAGAGGAGGGTGAAAGGTTCCCTTACAGACTTGGGTAACTTTCGAAATGTACACCCCATTGAAGAAGGGTCATACAATAAAAATGTAAATACCCATAATTGAAATTATATTACACAAGGAGTATAATAATGGGCAGTACATACACCACTCAAAGGAAATGGTGGAAAATGTACCGTAAATCTCACTGTAATAAAAGTGAGATGAAAAATCCCTTACGAAAACTCGCCAGCCTAATGACGCCATTTAAAACATCAAAAAATGGATTGATAAGATCAAACATGGTTTCTCATCATATTAAAATAACATTTTACAGAAAGTGGAATATAAAATAACATCCCCCAACATAAAAAATAGGAGATTAAAAGAAGTGACATAAATGAGAGTACATAAAAAGAAAGAGAGAGGTTGGATCTCTTTCAAAAATTCAGCATCCTAACGGAGCCACTCAAAACATCCAAAATGGATTGATGAGAAAAAATAGGGTCTCTAATCATATGAAAATAAAAATTACAGTAATATTATTATAAAAGAACATCCCCAAACATAATAAATATGATCTTAAAATAAATTATATAAAAGATAGTGCTTAAAAAGAAAGAGATAGGTTTGATCTCTTACGAAAATTCGGTAGCCTAACCGCACCTTTAAAACATCCAAAATGGATTAATGAGAGAAAATAGGGTATCTCATCATATGAACATAAAAATTACAGTACGAGTAATATAAAATAGCATCCCAGTCATAATAATGATGAGCTTAAATGAAATGACATAAAAAGGTGTACTTAAAAAAAGAGGTGGGTAGGGTCCCTTATCTCATTTCCAACTTGTCTTGTTCGTTTCCTTATATTACTGAATAATACAATTTGGTCAATTTAATATTGATTAAGGACCTCCTTTAAAGATTATTATTCAGTTCATATCACATATTATAATGTTATAATAATTGGTTAATAATGTGAGTTCATATCAAACGTTTTTGTCGATCTTCGGTACATGAGTAAAAATTGAACTTCTTGGAAAAGAATTTTCCATGTAGTTATTTGTACATCATCTCCAGAATAGTATTAATGATTTTTAATATCATATATATACATTATATATTCATTTTATAATATTACAGAACATTTGGAGATAATAAAAATGAAATGCACCGTTCATGGAGACGGTAGGCCGTACGTACGCATGAACACTACATTCAATTTTTTTTCATATTAATTGAATTAAAACTAAATGAGAGATATATATATTATAATTAAAGAATTATATCCATCATTTAGATATAATATATGACATTTATATACATTATATATATATAATTATAATAGTACAAAACATTGGGAGATAAGAAATGAAATATACCATTCATGGAGACGGTAAGCCGTACGTACGCATGAACGCAACTTTCATTTCTTTGGTACTTTAATAAAATTAAAACTAGATGAGATATATATATATATTATAATTCCAGTATAATATATATGGTATATAGGTCACATATGTTCATTAATTGCATTCTTTATACATTCCATGTATTGCATGAACGAGTCACATCACTTGAGGGGGCGGTAGTCCACACTTCCTCAAATGAAATTATCGCATTTGCACAACATGAAAAGAATAAAGGAATGTTCTAAATATAAAATACATAAGAATATAGAAATCATAAATACCATATATATCAGATATAAAATATAGTGACATCATAATTCCACCTTTAATGGTGTTCAAAGAATATTGAACAATCATCGTTTCGTGAGGTAGTAATTCGCCGTCCACAGAAACAGTATGTTCATTAACCATTACACGGATGTGTGTGTAAGTGTAACTAGAATAATTCTTATAAAAACAACAAATAATGTTTAAGATACTGGTTTTGTTACAATTTAAAGGAATAAAAAATGTTTAGGGGGGTGGAGAAGAAAAATAAAACAAAAGAACACTAGGGAAGACTTTACCTTTAAATCGGGTAACTCTTTTTGATTTGATCTCAAAGGATTCCTTGGAAAGACTTCTTCCCAAAGTGAGGATTCTAGGAGTAATAGAGATATGTGGAGAGGAAAAATGGTCATGTGTTGGCCGAGCCGAAGGATTGAGATTTGTGTGTAAGGTGGTATAGGTGGGGGCTTTTATAAGGGGAGAGGAGGGGCACTCTTGGAAAGATACAAACTATTACTTTATTATAAAATGATTTTCGTACCTTAAAGGTCCCAAAAGGATATATTAAGTGTATAATGTGATAAGGTTTCTAAATCCACCCTCTAAATAGGTTTTTGGCAAGGTTATGACTTATATTTCACCCTATCTTCTTCATTTTATTTAAATCGTTCATTTCTGAGGTAATCACTGCATCATCACGGTGTCATAAATAAATTAATTTATTTAATGAATAAAAAAAATATCACGATGTAAGAAATATTTTTAGCTTTCTAATTAATATTTATAGTAAAAAATATGACTTTTATAACCCCATTTAAAAATTGTTTTAGTAAAATAATACATGTTTCTGATATTTTAATTTTTACTTTAAATAAAAAGGTATTAATGTCATTTACCAACCAAAGTGGAACCATGGGGTCCCCAAGTTGACCCATGGATTTTCTTGGTCGTCCATGACTCATCCAATAAGGGTATGACATGTGTCAATGTCATTTTTTATTATTAAAACATTATTTTTACCTTAATTTACACTAATTATCTCGAATCGCGATTAAATACTCAACTGATACTATTCACCAATAAATAATTTTAATCCCATTGATCCAAATTTTACATCCTAATGACAACTATGTATGTTGGATTTTTGAAATTAAAATCACAGAAGTGGTAATGATTCATTTAAATGAAAATTCTTTTTTTAAACTAGCACTTAGTGGTTTCACTATTCATCAAAAATTGATGTTTTTTAGAAAAATACCTAAAATTCACCATAATCTATATTTGATATTCCGAATTCAAAAATGATTTCTATTTTATAAAATTCAAAAAATATAAGTTTCATTAATTAATTTAATAATTAATTACCACTGTCAAAACAAGTAGTGTGTTTTTAAGAAACAATATCTATTAAAAGATTGACACTAGTTTAAGTCCAATATCAAAGTGAAATAAATTCCAATGACCACTATTGGATAAAATAGTAAAAATATATTCTAATTTCACTTTAAAAAAATTTCAAAATATAATATAATCATATAAATAAATTAGATCAAAAATAGGTTTTGAATTAAAATACAACATTTTTCACTATTCATTAAAAAATGATCTTTATCAAAAAATACCAAAAATTTACAGAAAGTAAATTTTGATGTCTTGATTCTAATGAAAAATTCTATTCTGTCAAATACAACACATAAAATTTTCAAAAAGTGTATTTAATAGAGGTTCTCCATCAAATGGTGGTTAATCGACCTTTTAAAGAATATTAGAATGTTTATGCTTAAAACATGAATCCTTCCCATTTTTAATCCTCTAACATTTATTGTAAAAAGTAAAAATATTTGAAAAACATATATAATGATTTTGTAGTTAGTTATGTTCATTCCCTCAATTACAATGGGTAGGTGTTAACTACCATTTAAAATAGTATTAATTTATTATTAGAGTGCAACATATGATTTCCAAGATACTCATTGTTTCGTATTGGGTAAGCTATCGAGAATAGCGTCCCCCTTAAAGTAACATTAATATTTTATTCACAAATATGGATAAATATGGAAATGTAATATTCTTTATTTACCTGGGGTGTTACATCCTTCCCCCTTTTGGGAATTTTGTCCTCTCAATTTTAAAATTGGGCTTGGAAACTTCATTGAAAATCCAACATCGGAATAAGAGTCAGTAAAACTATCACATTAAAATAAAAAAGAGAAGTACAAAGGTCACCTGAGTTAACCCATACAAGGATTCCATGTAGAAAAACATGGACATGGATGAAAAAGAAAAGGGTCATGTTCTGAGGGAGAGTGATAGAAAACATGTTTAGGAGAAAGTTAAAAATGATAAAATCACAAACTGGTGATGGATTAAACGGTATTTGATTCCCCAGTAAGAAAAGTTAACAAACATCATTTTTGTTTTTAAGTTACTTTTCAATGTGGAATTTATTTATGAGCATAACTAAATCATAAGAAAACATACTTACTTGTCGTGTGGACTCTCATCTCCTACTATATTTCTTACACAAACTCATATTTTCTCCAAACGATGATATTTAGGATGACTTGGTCATGTTAAGAGTGCTATAATCAACTTCTAGTGAATCACCTAATCCAAAAAAGAGAAATATCTATTTCCACTTACATTAGACCTTAACCAAAACCAATAAGGTTAGTAAAAGATCAGATAATCCAGAAAAATAAAACCCTTTATAAAAAGAAAATCTTTTCTTAATCTCCAAAATTTTTCCAACAAAACCCAAAGTTCAATGAAGACCATTCGATAAACAATTTTTCCATAAAATTTTTCAATGTAAACCAAACTAAGATTGAATCCCTAATATTTGAAGGATTTAATCACATAGTCTTCCAAGGTACAAATTAACACTTATCTCCAAATAACATCAGTTTCTCATAAAGTCTCATATTGAAATGTAATTAACCTAATCACATATCCTCTATGATATGTTAATAATTTCCATAGATAACCCAAAATCAACTTACTCATATTTCATAAAATCATCTAACTAAAATTAATTAGTCAAAGTAACTAGGGACTTCACGTATTCCAGTGGTAGGCGATAAATATCAGTCGCACATTGGTTGTGGGGTCGATTCCCACAGCTTTTTCCGACGCGACGGGATGTCACATGGTCTGCAGGTTTTCCTTTTTCCAAATATATATAATTCTTATAACATTCCCCAAAAGAGGTAAAATCTAAAAAAATATCCATAAAATAATTTATCCTCAAGTTTATCTCAAGTCGTTCATATTCCATCATAACATCTAGTAACACATAATTACTTCAAAATTAAGGATCATATAAACCCTAATGGTTAACTTTATAATTATTACCAAAATTTCCACGTTGAGTTTGTTCCCTCATACAAGATGCATTAGAGAAGTCCCCAAGGTTCAAGTGGTTGATCATGACTCCTGATAGTTGGTTTAGAATAACCAGAAGATTTTTCATTGAATCCCCCATTTCATCAAGTCGCTTAATCAGAGAACCACCACAGTTTCCATCAAACCCATTGTCATTGTGGTGCCTGCTAGATCCATCCATTTACTAAAACCAAAAATGTCAGTGTGATTATATCAACAAAATCATCATGTACTAATGAGGAAGATAAACACTAAGATATACATCCTAATGCACTTTTTCTAAAAACTATGACTCTATCTATAATCCTAGCCAATATGGTAATGTCACTTATTCTTAAAAATACCCTAAACTCTAAAGTAATCTAAACCGTCCTCCGATACCCACTATAAAGCCCCTTCCATAAACTATACTTATTATTGAATTAAATTAATAATTCACATTGAAGATCTTTTCAGGTTTAGAGTTATAGATAATTAGTACATAACTATTACACCTCAAAAGAATACAAAGTGGAAACTTCTACTAAGTTTCTATAAAATAACAACTCTTAAAAAGAAACATGTCTAAGTCCATGTTTTATAGAGCCTGAAATTTTCTTGATCCCATCCTTGACCCTATTCAACTTTATGTCCTGTTAATAACATTTCGAAATAAAAAACACATTGGATGATCATAAAAATATCAGTAAAGGATACACAATGATGGAAAACTGTTCATTTTTCAAAACAACCAGTAAACCAAGAATACTTTGTCAAAGTAATACTTTTCACCTTTATGAAGAAGAAAATACTCTTCATTGAATAAAAGATAATTACTTACAATTTTGTAACCAAAATTTTACCATAAAACCCATATAAATATCACATAACATATAAAGGTAACTTGGGACATAAACATACTTAAATAGAATAACCATACGGTCGACTTCCACACATATCACTTAATGGAATAGCCATTCGGCCGAATTCCATACCCAATGCATTGGAGGTTATAATGTAACCACCCATACTGGTATTCACGACACCACCCGGCATATGGTTTATCACATAACCACCCGTCAAATGTCCATGTACCATTATAAAATCAGGAGACATAAAACAAATATAATGGAATGAAAACATTTCCACACTTTGATCCCAATATATCACTTAAATATATTGAAAAAACAAATCTGTTATAAATACCATTTTCAATACCAAAATACATAAAATAGTATATGGTATTTATTTCATTTTAAAAACATTATGGATTTTTTAGGAATCCAAATACCAAATAATACACACGGCGGCAGAAAAGGTCGTTGTCACCGAGTATGTTAAAAGAAACATTCATTTTTTTAATGTAATAAAATGCTTCGTAGAAAAAGATTCATTTTATATAAAATTAAAAGTCAAAGGGGTTTTATACACCGTATAAAAGAAATCCTTGTTTTAGAACACAATATGCCTCAATGAAATGAGATTGAGACGAAGCCACTTACAAAGACGGTATCCTTGGATTAAGGATAAACAATTATATAATTATGTGTAAAAAACGAATACACCAAATATAAGTGGATATTAATTGTAAAACAATTATAGGTTATTCACACATATTCATAGAATGAAATATTCTAGGAGTACAAGATTACCCCAAAGAATCAAAATTGGGTTATGAAGTTCCCTTGCAAAAATTCGACAGCCTAACGAAGTCACTTCAAAACTCAAAAAAAGAGTTGATGAGAGATAAAAGGGGTATCTCATCACTTGGACATAAAATTTACATCAATAAGTATATATAAGAACATATCCCAACATAACAGTATGTGAAATAAAAGACATAACAAAATAAGACTTTTAAAAAGAGGAGGGTGAAAGGTTCCATTATCGACTCGGATAACTTTTGAAACGTACACCCCATTAAAAAAAGGTCATACAATGAATATGTAAATACCCATAAATAAAATTATATTACTCAAGGAGAATAATAATGTGAATTACATACACCACTCAAAGGAAATGGTGGAAAATGTCGCATAAATCTCACGGGAATAAAAGTGAGATGAAAAATCCCTTATGAAAACTCGGCAGCCTAACGACGCCACATAAATTATCCAAAAAATTGATTGATGAGATCAAATAGGGTTCTAATCATATTAAAATAAAATTTAAAGAAAGAAGAATATAAAATAACATCCCCCAACATAAAAAGGAGTATCTTAAAATAAGTGACATAAAGGAGATTACTTAAAAAGAATAAGATAGGTTGGATCTCTTACAAAAATTTGGCAGCCTAAAGGTGCCACTCAAAAATTCCAAAATGGATTGATGAATGAAAATAGGGTCTCTAGTCATATGAACATAAAAATTATAGTATTTTTAATATAAAATAACATCCCCAAACATAATAAATATGAGCTAAAAAGAAATTACATAAAAGAGAGTGCTTAAAATGAAAGAGAGAGTTTGGATCTCTTACGAAAATTCGGCAGCCTAACGGCGCCACTCAAAACTTCCAAAATGGATTGATGAGAGAAAATAGGGTATCTCATCAAATGAACATAAAAATTAAAGAAATAGTAATATAAAATAACATCCCAATCATAAGAAACATGTGCATAAGTGGAATGACATAAAAGAGTGTACTTAAAAAGAAAGAGAGGGGTAGGATCCCTTACCTCAAGTCCAACTTGTCTTGTTTGTTTCTTTATATTCATGAATAATAAACATTGGTCAATTTATAATTTCATAAGGACCTCCTTTAAAGATTATTATTCAGTTCATATCAAATATTATAATGTTATAATAATTGGTTAATAATGTGAGTTCATATCAAACGTTTTTGTTATCTTCGGTACATGAGTAAAAATTGAACTTGTTGGAAAAGAATTTTCCATGTAGTTATAAGTACATCATATCCATAATAGTATTAATGATTTAAATATTATATATATCAAGTATATATTCATTTTATACTATTAAATAACATTTGGAGATAATAAAAATGAAATGCACCATTCATGGAGACGGTAGGCCGTACATAAGCATGAACACTAATTTCATTTTTTTGTCATATTAATGGAATTATAACTAAACTAGAGATATATATATTATAATTCCAGAATGATATACATAATTTATATATAATATATGACATATATATCCATTATATATATTATCTTATAATAGTACATAACATTTGGAGATAAGAAATGAAATGTTTTCTTCATGGAGACGGTAAGCCTTATGTATGCATGTGTCACGACCCGCCCTCGGGGTCCGTGCCGTGACTACCCCAAGCCCGCCTTCCATAGGCCAGGGGCTGGCGACTAGCACCAAGGCGTAAATCCCAGTAAAAAGGGAAGGCATTGCCTTTGTAAAGTAAACAAACACCACAGAGTAAGCAAGCGGAAGTAAAACACTAAGTACAAAAAGAAGAGCTGAAAAGTAAAAAGGGGCCAGAAATACAAGCCCAACTGTAAAGTACAACTCGAAAGGGAAAACAACGACTGAAAAGTAAAGCTGCTATGCTGAGATGTCCACTGGAAATCCCACCTGAAGGGTGGGTACAGATAGCTTCTCTGCTCCTCGGGTCCCGCCGTCTTCTCCGAGTATGTCCCGCCCAGTGGTCTGCCTCTGGGTACCGCCTCGTCGTATAGTCCACCTCCAGGTACCGTCCAGTCCTCGAACACTCGGCCTCTGCCAGTACTGGCCATCGTCTGCAACCAACACAACGAGGTGCGGGCATAGCCCGTGCAGGGGTGAGTATAACGATACTCAGTAGGGACCCCGAGACCCTCAAGGTCTCACTAAAACCAACAAGGATAAACACAAGAAGATCTCAACAGATAAACCCTACTTAGGTATATGCCCATACATATACCTAAGTTATCAAGTAACCCATCTCAATCATGAGGAAACACAAGGATTGTGAAATTGACGGATAACCACTACCCGGGTATATGCCCATACATATACCAAAGTTAGCAAGTGACCCATCTCAATCATGAAGTAAACACAAGGTCAAAAGTCTCAGCTCAAACCAGGATTTTCATTATCGAAACCGTAACTGCTGAAGAGCTCCGTCTCTAGAGTGTACAGTGGTCCTGTAACGACTCCGAGGCCGCCGCTCACTACCCTAAGACTGCTGAGGTACTCCTCCTGTCGAGTACTGCGGGTTTGCGGCCAACTACCTGGCGCTCCGTCCGCTGAGGGTCTGTCGCCAAATACCGGGCGCTCGCCCAAATAGCCTACTGAGGTACTCCTCCTGTCGAGTACCGCGGGTTTGCTGCCAACTACCTGGCGCTCCGTCCGCCGTGGGTCTTCCGCCAAATACCGGGCGCTCCGTCCACTGGGCTAGTCGACTCACTCCAAGTCGAGTCGGTCAAGCAGTTGTCAGGTCTCAGCCGGCTACACGGTCTCCGTACTCTGCACGCTCGTCTCCGGGAGGGTCCTCTCCACAAGCTACTGGTCGATACTCCAAGTATCACAAAGTCCCGCAAAGAAGTATCTCAAAAGTCCGTCTCGTCACAGGGGTCTCAACGCAACAGACGGTGCGTCGTTCGGACGCCCGGTCTGTGAGTTATTAGCCTTTTCGTCTCAGGGGCCCGGTTGGTTTCGTGCGCGAACCAATCCCGGCCGTATCACAACTGTACCCTGAACTCCCATAGGGTATATTCAAGGGACCGTTACTCAACATAATCACCAACGCCACTGACGGTTCGTCAAACGGACGTCCTGTCTGAAAGATATTAGCTTTCCCGTTCCAGGGGCCCGGTTGGATTTCGGGTGCGATCCAACCCGGACACTACTAACTGTATCCAAAACTCGGGCGGAGTTTGTCAAAAGTTCCGTCTCATCAAGAGGAAGTCAACGAAACAGACGGCGCGTCAATCGGACGCCCGGTCTGTGAGTTATTGGGATTTTCGTCTCCGGGGCCCGGTTGGTTTTTAAGGCAAAACCAACCCGACCGTACTCCACCTGCGTCCAAACCTCGGGCGGAGTATGCCAAAAGATTCGTTTCACTAAGAGGAACACAACGCGACTGACGGCGCGTCAATCGGACGTTCGTGGCTCAAGATATGAGCGTTTCCGCTCCGAAGGCCCGGTTGGTTTCGTGAACGAACCAACCCGGCCGAACTCAAAGTAACCCGAAACCTTGAGTGCGATATACCGAAACGACCGTCTCGATCCAAGGATCGTGTTGCCGCAGACGGTTCGTCGTTCGGAGGTCCGAGGCTCAAGTTATGAGCCAAAAACCAAATCTGGTTCGAAACGGGGGGTCCGGGTCCGGGCCGACCCGGCCCGACCCCCCCCCCCCCTGGGCGGCGGCGGGCCGCGGTGGCGGCGGCGGCGGGCCGCAGTGGCGGCGGCGGGCCGCGGCGCACGCGGGGGGCTAAGCCCCCGCTCTTTCCAAGAGGCGGCGCGGCTTTGCCGCGCAGTTTGTTTTTAGGAAGCGCCCCCCCCCCCCCCCCCCCACGTGGGGGGCCTGCTGGAAACGAAACCGAGGGGGCCGGTTGCCCCCTTCCTTCAGAGAACCGCCCCCCCTCTTAAAGAGGGGGGTTTTCAAGGGGTTGGCCGGGGAATTAAATTCCCCGGTTTTTAAAACATCCGGCCGGCCAGCTGGCCGGCCGGTTTTTACCAACGGGACCGGAAATTCCGGTCCCGCCTTCGACTTCCGACGCCGGCGGCCCGGCCGCCGGTCCCCTCTTCCGCTGCGGCCCGGAACCGGCCGCGGTCTTCTCGTCCCGCCGCGGCCTGGAACCGGCCGCGGTCTCCTCAACCCGCCGCGGCCCGGAACCGGCCGCGGCGTTCGTCGTCCGGCGCGGTGCGACGGCACCGCGCCCCTCCGCCGCACTTTAATTTCTTTCAACGCGGCGCGACGGCATCGCGTTCTTGATGTTTCTTCCATGGAGTGCGCGCGACGGCGTTGCGTAAAATAAACGCACGATCAACCGCGTGGTGCGACGGCACCACGCCACTTGCTTCCACCCGCAAGAACAAACAAGAACGTTGGAGGGGGTTCGGCCGTGTTCGTACGGTCCGGCCCCCTCACGTTAAATTAATAACGCAACTTTAAATAAACAACATCCTCACGTTAGTCATACGAACCACGAGCAAGAATGAGATAATTAAATATTAAATCAACATCCCCTACCTTGGTATAAGGTTCGAAGATTTGACTATGTCCGCGGAAGTCGACGTCGCGGAGATCGGGCGTCGCGGTAGTCGTTCGTCAATTCCGTTGACGAAGAGACGCGTCCGAAGAGGCACGTCGTTGGCGAAACTTGCACGCCGACGAAGGTTGTCCGAAGAAGAGATGGCGTCCCCTTCGTTGTCACGGTGAACGAAGAAAGGAGGTGCGGCATTCTTCGTCGGAAAAAGAGCGTTCCTCGTCAATTCTTGAGGAAAGTCAAATTATGAAGAGAACAACGAACTCAAGAACCTCTACCTCGATAGTCGCACGTTGACGTAGTCGTGAAATATCGGTGTCGATTCCTTTGACGTCGGAGGAAGAGTCGTTGTCGATGGCTTTCGTCGCGGAAAAGATGATGCGGAAGAAGTACGTCATGTCGCGGATATGGCGTCGCGGGAAGACCGTGTTCTTTGGCGAAGAAGTTCTTCGTTGAAGAACGGCGTTCTTCGTGTTCTTCGTCAAGTTGAAGAAGAAGAAGAAAAGCTTCCAAAGCTCTCAAGAAATCCTCCCAAGGTGGTAGAAGAATCCCCTAGAATAATATAAGCTTTAACTTATATTATTACATAACTTAACCACAAGAATTTCAAAGGTTTGAAATTCAAAAAGGGTTTAACTCCCTTAATTAATTAAGTAACTCAAGTTGACAACATTAAATGAAACGAGTTAAAGGGGAGGTTTTGAGAGAATTTGAGGAGTTGGGGTTCGTGTGGACCCCACCTCACTTAATCCTTCCAAGGGAGGTTAAGTGGATGTGGGTCCCACTCCCAACTCCCTTTGGTAGGACTTAACTTACAAAAAAATAAAATAAAAAGAATTCACACTTTTTATTCAACTTTTTTATAAATCTCCCAAAAACTAACTTTTAACCCGAAACAAACGCAACTCCCGAAAAGGTCTCTTTAAGCGAATATCGGCGCTGCGAGTTCATCGGTGCCCTCGGATTTCAATTCCGAGCACCGGATCAAAAGTTAGGAAAATCCCGCTCGTTCATTCACTGAACGTACCCGAGCCAAACTTTGGAAATTAATTCCGGGCACTCCGGGCCTCGGAATCAGGTGCCGTCTGAAACCGCGCTCTTGTAAAATTCTAAAGAAAATTAAGAAAAAAATTCCCTTGAATTTTACGGGTCTTTACATTACTCCCACCTCAGGGATTTACGTCCCCGTAAAGATACAACAAAAACTAGGGAAACAAAAGAGGGTACTGAGCACGCATCTGAGCCTCCCGCTCCCATGTGCTCTCCTGGAGATTCCCGTGCCGCCATCTGTTGCGCACAAGAGGAATCGATCGCCCATGTAGGGCCCGCTCCTGTCGATCCTCTATCTCCACCGGGACCTCCGAAAAAGTCGCCCCATCGTCAACGTCAAGCTCCCCATGGTCAAAGATGTGCGTCGGGTCGTGCACGTATCTCCTCAGCTGAGACACGTGGAAGACGTCGTGCACCCGGTGTATCTGAGGTGGTAGAGCCAGGCGATAAGCCACCTCACCAACCCTGCTGAAGACCTGGAAGGGTCCGATGAAGCGCGGAGATAACTTGTCTCCTCGGGAAAATCTCCGAATACCACGTCGAGGTGAGACCCGCAAGAAGACGTGGTCACCATCCTCGAACTCTAGTGGCCTCCGCCTCCTGTCAGCGTATGACTTCTGCCGGCTCTGTGTTTTCCTCATCCGCTCCTGGATGACATGGACCTCTTCTGACGTGGCCCGGACCATCTCTGGTCCCACAAGAGCTGCAAGATTTCTTCTTTGCCGATAAGAGAAACCTGGTCTCATCCCCTGGATGAACCACATTCATTGCCTAAAACAGTCAATCCTAACATGGATGATATTAATCCATACCAAGGATGACGTCGTAAGGCCTCGACGCTACTACTAAGAGATCCAACCGTTACTCTCGCCTCCAAGGGTTGAGTCACACTGTCGGCATCAGTGTGTGGTAACTGGTCTCCTCCCGTAGATGTCTCACAAGTGAGGGTCAAGTCAACAGTCAACTGGAACCTCTTAGTAACATCACAAAAGAGGACAGGAAAGAAAACATCACAAAGGTATGCGTCTTTTATTATTGCAGCTCATATTAGAAGACGCTACACAAAAGCAACATCAACATGGAACTAGAAGTACAAAATACGTATCCACTAGTTCCTCCCCTGTCCACCTGCTCCCAGAGCTCCAGCATTTGTCGCTGCCTCAACCTCGGTGGATCCTCAAAAGCCTATGGATCGAGGAGTCGGACAGTCACGTGCCAGGTGACCCTTTCCGCCACAGGAGTAACATTGTCCGTTTCTGGCACGCCTGGCTCTGACCCCACCTCGGGTGCCCCGCACCACCGGTCCTAAAACCCGAGATCGCCCAACTGCTGGTCTGGTCCTCCTGGACCTCTGCATCATCTGTCTACTGCCCACAGATGACTCGGCTTCTGATCGAAAAACACGCGGCAAAGGCAGAATCTCCTGTACACGCTCGGGGTGTAGAGATACTGGCACAAACTCCACCCTGAAGAAGGTCTCGAAGTCTTCCCATGCGAAGTTCATCTCATCGCAAAACTGAAACAAGTGGCTCCACCACCTACCTGCTGCTGCCTGAAGGAGGCTGGTAGCAAAGAGCACCATGAAGTCTGCCGGCATCCCCACTAGCCTGAAGACTCTCACCACAGCCTCCAGCCAAACCTCAGCCGCCTGCGGGTCCGTCTCTCCCCGGAACCTGGGTGGCCTCTGGCGCTGGAACTCGTGCAGCGCGCTCAAGCGTCGTGCATCGCCTACTACTGGGGCTGGTGGCATCGGTGGCCCAACGTATGGTAGTACCGCTGGTGCCTCCGCTGGTGCCTCAACTACAAGAGGGCCCTGTACCGAAGCCTCGTCGCTCGACAGACTGTCAGCACGCTCATCCCTCCGGGCTCTAGCTGGTCGTCTGAGAAAAGACATCCTGAAAGAAACAACGTAACACGATCAAACAATTATACCTGGTGAGCTGACCTGGTTTGAGCTGTTTTAAGGGGAAAAACCTTTGAAAACACACACGCAATCAGTGTTTTCATGCACAAAGTCGGAAATCAGTTGTCAGGGTCCTGGTGTATGGATACGCCGGCCGCCCGCACCAACACTGGACTCCCTGAACTGAAAACCACACTCGGTACCCTTAACACTATTGCTTCACAGAAAGAAAGATCAGAGTTATAAGTTCTGCGGTAGAACCGAAGTCCTCTGATACCAATTTGTCACGACCCGCCCTCGGGGTCCGTGCCGTGACTACCCCAAGCCCGCCTTCCATAGGCCAGGGGCTGGCGACTAGCACCAAGGCGTAAATCCCAGTAAAAAGGGAAGGCATTGCCTTTGTAAAGTAAACAAACACCACAGAGTAAGCAAGCGGAAGTAAAACACTAAGTACAAAAAGAAGAGCTGAAAAGTAAAAAGGGGCCAGAAATACAAGCCCAACTGTAAAGTACAACTCGAAAGGGAAAACAGCGACTGAAAAGTAAAGCTGCTACGCTGAGATGTCCACTGGAAATCCCACCTGAAGGGTGGGTACAGATAGCTCCTCTGCTCCTCGGGTCCCGCCGTCTTCTCCGAGTATGTCCCGCCCAGTGGTCTGCCTCTGGGTACCGCCTCGTCGTATAGTCCACCTCCAGGTACCGTCCAGTCCTCGAACACTCGGCCTCTGCCAGTACTGGCCGTCGTCTGCAACCAACACAACGAGGTGCGGGCATAGCCCGTGCAGGGGTGAGTATAACGATACTCAGTAGGGACCCCGAGACCCTCAAGGTCTCACTAAAACCAACAAGGATAAACACAAGAAGATCTCAACAGATAAACCCTACTTAGGTATATGCCCATACATATACCTAAGTTATCAAGTAACCCATCTCAATCATGAGGAAACACAAGGATTGTGAAATTGACGGATAACCACTACCCGGGTATATGCCCATACATATACCAAAGTTAGCAAGTGACCCATCTCAATCATGAAGTAAACACAAGGTCAAAAGTCTCAGCTCAAACCAGGATTTTCATTATCGAAACCGTAACTGCTGAAGAGCTCCGTCTCTAGAGTGTACAGTGGTCCTGTAACGACTCTGAGGCCGCCGCTCACTACCCTAAGACTGCTGAGGTACTCCTCCTGTTGAGTACTGCGGGTTTGCAGCCAACTACCTGGCGCTCCGTCCGCTGAGGGTCTGTCGCCAAATACCGGGCGCTCGCCCAAATAGCCTACTGAGGTACTCCTCCTGTCGAGTACCGCGGGTTTGCTGCCAACTACCTGGCGCTCCGTCCGCCGTGGGTCTGCCGCCAAATACCGGGCGCTCCGTCCACTGGGCTAGTCGACTCACTCCAAGTCGAGTCGGTCAAGCAGTCGCCAGGTCTCAGCCGGCTACACGGTCTCTGTACTCTGCACGCTCGTCTCCGGGAGGGTCCGCTCCACGAGCTACTGGTCGATACTCCAAGTATCACAAAGTCCCGCAAAGAAGTATCTCAAAATTCCGTCTCGTCACAGGGGTCTCAACGCAACAGACGGCGCGTCGTTCGGACGCCCGGTCTGTGAGTTATTAGCCTTTTCGTCCAAGGGGCCCGGTTGGTTTCGTGCGCGAACCAATCCCGGCCGTATCACAACTGTACCCTGAACTCCCATAGGGTATATTCAAGGGACCGTTACTCAACGTAATCACCAACGCCGCTGACGGTTCGTCAAACGGACGTCCTGTCTGAAAGATATTAGCTTTCCCGTTCCAGGGGCCCGGTTGGATTTCGGGTGCGATCCAACCCGGCCACTACTAACTGTATCCAAAACTCGGGCGGAGTTTGTCAAAAGTTCCGTCTCATCAAGAGGAAGTCAACGAAACAGACGGCGCGTCAATCGGACGCCCGGTCTGTGAGTTATTGGCATTTTCGTCTCCGGGGCCCGGTTGGTTTTTAAGGCAAAAACCAACCCGACCGTACTCCACCTGCGTCCAAACCTCGGGCGGAGTATGCCAAAAGATTCGTTTCACTAAGAGGAACGCAACGCGACTGACGGCGCGTCAATCGGACGTTCGTGGCTCATGATATGAGTGTTTCCGCTCCGAAAGCCCGGTTGGTTTCGTGAACGAACCAACCCGGCCGAACTCAAAGTAACCCGAAACCTTGAGTGCGATATACCGAAACGACCGTCTCGATCCAAGGATCGCGTTGCCGCAGACGGTTCGTCGTTCGGAGGTCCGAGGCTCATGTTATGAGCCAAAAACCAAATCTGGTTCGAAACGGGGGGGTCCGGGTCCGGGCCGACCCGGCCCGACCCCCCCCCCCCCCCCTGGGCGGCGTGGCGGCGCGGCGGCGGGCCGCGGTGGCGGCGGCGGCGGGCCGCGGTGGCGGCGACGGGCCGCGGCGCACGCGGGGGGCTAAGGCCCCGCTCTTTCCAAGAGGCGGCGCGGCTTTGCCGCGCCGTTTGTTTTTCGGAAGCGCCCCCCCCCCCCCCCACGTGGGGGGCCTGCTGGAAACGAAACCGAGGGGGCCGGTTGCCCCCTCCCTTCAGAGAACCGCCCCCCCTCTTAAAGAGGGGGGTTTTCAAGGGGTTGGCCGGGGAATTAAATTCCCCGGTTTTTAAAACATCCGGCCGGCCAACTGGCCGGCCGGTTTTTACCAACGGGACCGGAAATTCCGGTCCCGCCTTCGACTTCCGACACCGGCGGCCCGGCCGCCGGTCCCCTCTTCCGCCGCGGCCCGGAACCGGCCGCGGTCTTCTCGTCCCGCCGCGGCCTGGAACCGGCCGCGGTCTCCTCAACCCGCCGCGGCCCGGAACCGGCCGCGGCGTTCGTCGTCCGGCGCGGTGCGACGGCACCACGCCCCTCCGCCGCACTTTAATTTCTTTCAACGCGGCGCGACGGCGTCGCGTTCTTGATGTTTCTTCCATGGAGTGCGCGCGACGGCGTTGCGTAAAATAAACGCATGATCAACCGCGTGGTGCGACGGCACCACGCCACTTGCTTCCACCCGCAAGAACAAACAAGAACGTTGGAGGGGGTTCGGCCGTGTTCGTACGGTCCGGCCACCTCACGTTAAATTAATAATGCAACTTTAAATAAACAACATCCTCACATTAGTCATACGAACCACGAGCAAGAATGAGATAATTAAATATTAAATCAACATCCCCTACCTTGGTATAAGGTTCGAAGATTTGACTATGTCCGCGGAAGTCGACGTCGCGGAGATCGGGCGTCGCGGTAGTCGTTCGTCAATTCCGTTGACGAAGAGACGCGTCCGAAGAGGCACGTCGTTGGCAAAACTTTCACGCCGACGAAGGTTGTCCGAAGAAGAGATGGCGTCCCCTTCGTTGTCACGGTGAACGAAGAAAGGAGGTGCGGCGTTCTTCGTCGGAAAAAGAGCGTTCCTCGTCAAGTCTTGAGGAAAGTCAAATTATAAAGAGAACAACGAACTCAAGAACCTCTACCTCGATAGTCGCACGTTGACGTAGTCGTGAAATATCGGTGTCAATTCCTTTGACGTCGGAGGAAGAGTCGTTGTCGATGGCGTTCGTCGCGGAAAAGATGATGCAGAAGAAGTACGTCATGTCGCGGATATGGCGTCGCGGGAAGACCGTGTTCTTCGGCGAAGAAGTTCTTCGTTGAAGAACGGCGTTCTTCGTGTTCTTCGTCAAGTTGAAGAAGAAGAAGAAAAGCTTCCAAAGCTCTCAAGAAATCCTCCCAAGGTGGTAAAAGAATCCCCTAGAATAATATAAGCTTTAACTTATATTATTACATAACTTAACCACAAGAATTTCAAAGGTTTGAAATTCAAAAAGGGTTTAACTCCCTTAATTAATTAAGTAACTCAAGTTGACAACATTAAATGAAACGCGTTAAAGGGGAGGTTTTGAGAGAATTTGAGGAGTTGGGGTTCGTGTGGACCCCACCTCACTTAATCCTTCCAAGGGAGGTTAAGTGGATGTGGGTCCCACTCCCAACTCCCTTTGGTAGGACTTAACTTACAAAAAAATAAAATAAAAAGAATTCACACTTTTTATTCAACTTTTTTATAAATCTCCCAAAAACTAACTTTTAACCCGAAACAAACGCAACTCCCGAAAAGGTCTCTTTAAGCGAATATCGGCGCTGCGAGTTCATCGGTGCCCTCGGATTTCAATTCCGAGCACCGGATCAAAAGTTAGGAAAATCCCGCTCGTTCGTTCACTGAACGTACCCGAGCCAAACTTTGGAAATTAATTCCGGGCACTCTGGGCCTCGGAATCAGGTGCCGTCTGAAACCGCGCTCTTGTAAAATTCTAAAGAAAATTAAGAAAAAAATTCCCTTGAATTGTACGGGTCTTTACAGCATGAACGCTACTTTCATTTCTTTGGTACATTAATCGAATTAAAACTATATGAGATATACATCTATATATATTATAATTACAGTATAATATATATGTTATATAGGTCACATATGTTCATTAATTTCATTCTTTATACATTCTATGTATTGCATGAACGAATCACATCACTTGAGGGGGAGGTAGTCCACACTTCCTCATATGAAATTATCGCATTTGCACAACATGAAAAGATTAAAGGTATGTTTTAAATATAAAATAAAGAACCATATAGAATACACACATACCATATATATAATATATAAAATACTGTGACATCATAATCGCCACCTTTAAAGGTGTTAAAAGAATATTGAACAATCATCGTTTCGTGAGGCAACAATTCACCATCCATAGAAACAGTATGTTCTTTAACCATTAGATGGATGTGTGTGTATGTGTAGCTGAAACAATTCTTATAAAAACATCCATGTATATTTATGATACTTTTTTGTTACAAAATAATTGAATAAAAAAAGTTTAGGGGGTTGGAGAAGCAAAATAAAACAAAAGAACACTAGGGAAGACTTTACCTAGAAATCAGGTAACTCTTTTTTATTGGAGCTCAAAATCTTCCTTGGAAAGACTTCAGCCCAATGTGAGGCTTATAGGAGTAAGAGATGGATGTGGAGAGACATAATCGGCAGGGTTTGGCTGAGCCAAAGGCTTGAGAGGTGTGGGTAATGTGGTAGAGTTGGGGGCCTTTTATAAGAGGAGAGGAGGGGCACTCTTGGAAAGTGATAAACTATTACTTTATTATAAAATGATTTTCGGATTTTAAAGGTCCCAAAAGAATATATTTTGAGTCTATGGTGGTAAGGGTTCGAAATCCACCCATCCAATATGTTTTTGACAAATGTAAGACATATATTTCACCCTATCTTCTCATTTTATTTAAATCATTCATTTATGAGGTAATCACTGCATCATCACAGTGTCATAAATATATAATTTTATTTAATGAATAAAAATTATAAAAAAAATCATGATATAAGAAATCTGTTTATCTTTCTAATAAATATTTATAGTCAGAAATATGACTTTTATATCCCCATGTAAAAAATTGTTTTAGTAAAAGAATACATGTTTGTGACAATTTAATTTTAACTTTATATAAAAAGGTATTAATGTCATTTTCCTACCAAAGTCGCTACATGGGGTCTCCATGTTGACCCTTGGATTGTCGTGGTAGGCCATGACTCATCCAATAAGGGTAGGACATGTGTCAAGGTAATTTCATGATATTAAAACATTATTTTTACCTTATATTACAGTAATTACCTCTAATCGCGATTAAAAACATAAAAGATACTATTCACCAAAAAAATTATTTTAATCCCATTGAACTACATTTTACATCATAATGACCAATATTTATGTCATATTTTTGAAATTCAAATCACAGAAGTGGTGAAGTTTATTTAAACAAAAAATTAGTTATTAAACTACCACTTAGTGGTTTCACTATTCATCACAAATTGATGTTTTTCAGAAAAATACCAAGAATTCACCCTAAGATTTTTTTGATATTATGAATTCAAAAATGATGTATATTTTAAAAAATTCAAAACATATAAGTTGCATTAATTAATTTAATAACTAATTCTCACTGTCAAAACAAATAACGTGTTTTTTTGAAACAATATCTATTAAATGATTGACACTAGTTTAAGTCCAATTTCAAAGTGAAATTAATTTCAATGGCCACTATTGGATTAAATGGTAAAAATATATTCTAATTTCACTTTAAAACCAATTCAAAAGATAATCTAATAATATAAATAAATTATATTAAAAATAGGTTTTGAATTAAAATATAACATTTTTCACTATTAATTAAAAAATTAACTTAATCTAAAAAATACCAAAAATTTACACAAAGTAAATTTTGATGTCCTCATTTTAAATAAGAATTTTATTTTTTCAAATATAACACATAAAATTGTCAAAAAGTTGATTTAAAATAGGTTCTCCATCAAAAGGCGGTTAGTCGGCCTTTTAAAAATATTAGAATGTTTACGCTTAAAATTGGATTCATTCGCAATTTTAATACTCTAACATTTATTGTAAAAAGTAAAAATATTTGATAAACATATATAATCATTTTGCAGTTAGTTATATTCATTCCATCCATTACAACAGCTAGGCGTTAACTACCATTAAAAATTCTAAAATTTTATTATTAGAGTGCAACGTAAGATTCCTAAAAAACTCGTTGTTGCATATTGTGTACGACATCGAGCATAGCGTCCCCTTTAAAGTAATATTAATATTTTATTCACAAATATGAAAATTACATATTCTTTATTTACTTGGGTTGTTACATCTATCCCCGAAGAGAATGAGAGATTGATCTTAGAACATGGTTTTGGAGCATATAAACAGAATGTTTAGGTTCTACATTAAAAGGAATAGAAACTATTTTTTTTGTAAAATGAATGATAGAGACCCCAAAACAATAAAGGATGTTCGAGAAGAATCCATTATGGTTTATTATCATTATATCGAGTATAACTAAGAGGGATTGATAAGAGAGATAAAGGGTTTCTCATCACATATAAAAAATTAGGTAAGTGTGGTGAAGTTGTATAAACATACCCCATAACATGGTATTACACAAAAACACATAGCATAGAGAACAATCTTGATTAAGAGTGAAAAGAGGAGGATC
Organism: Viscum album; assembly: GCA_963277665.1. NCBI lineage: Eukaryota > Viridiplantae > Streptophyta > Magnoliopsida > Santalales > Viscaceae > Viscum > Viscum album. Next base: position 138,323,896 of record OY728136.1, read on the forward strand.
CCTTACATTAAATCTAGTTGTGTTCTCCACTTTTTATTAATTCCCAAAATAAAAATATTATGATTATTAATCCAGAAGTTTAGAACCACTTATAAATAAAATTTATTTATTATAACCATTTTTATTTCATTCAAATCCTTTTTTATTATTTATAAGGTTCAATTTCATTGTTCGAGCTCGTTTTTTTACTTGGCTTTAAAAGATCGGTTCACTTATATTCAAGATTGGATTATATGAAAGATGAAAGTGGTAGTCCAGAATTGAAGTAATATTCTTTACTTCATATCCAGGATATTACATGGTTTTAATTTTAATTAGGATAATGAAAGTGATGTCGAATTATTATATATATAACTATAGTGATAACCGTTTTTGTTAATCGATAGATTTGATTACAATGAATTTGTTTTTCTTTATAACATAATTCCATTTGTACAAAAGTATTATAGAACAAAAAATACGACATATATTACATAATAATCTGGTTTAACCATAACATAAATGGTTTTAGGACCATAATTAAAGATAATAATAGATATTGATAAACGGTTGTCCTTGATTGTGCTAAATTTGCACATCTCAAACGGTGCTTTCATTTCATTAAAATAAAAGGGTTGGTAAAGTAAAGAAGATAATGAAATATACCAGTAGCATGAAGACATTTCAGTACATGTATGTTAATTGATTTATCATACCATTATGGTGAAGGGAGGGGAGGAATGAAATTAAAAAAAAGACATGAATGTAAAGAATAAATTGGTTAGAGGAATTAACCTCTAGAGACATCCTCTTATGAGAACCTCTTAAGGAGAATGTTTTTGTTATTTTGAGGAGTCTTAGAGCTTTTGGACGTGGAGGAGGACATTGGGTGATATTTGGGAAGAGTAATGTCAAAGAAAAAGGCTTGAGAGGAGTGGAGAGAAGAGGGAGTGATGGAAGGTTTTTATAGTGGAGGAGAAGAGAGATTACATAATATTATAATCATAAATTTATTATTTCAATCCAAGACAAGGAATAGTAAGTATTCAATGACCATGAATAGTGATTTCATCATGTAATCCTGAAACACGGGGTCTCACATCAGTAGAACATCATCAATGACTCAATTAATCAATTATTTTTCATTTATTGTGAATTATCTGATTCTACTATTCATAAAAAATTCAAGTATTTCAGAAATATCCCAAAAATTTACCCTAACCATTTTCAGACATGTACAATCCAATAATGAAGTCTATTTTTTAAAAAATAATTTTATAAATATGATTATTTTAATATTTAATTAAAAATAATAATTTATTATCCAAACCAGTTTTAAAACATTAATTAACTTATTCTAAAATATAGGTATATCGTACTTCCAACATTAATATATTTTTATACCACCATAGGTGAGGTTCATATTAATTAGGGTTTATCACTATTCATAAGGGTATGTTAATATTAATTATGGTATGTTACTATTAACCAGAAATTATTTTTTTCTTATCAGACTCCAAATAACATAAAGATTACAACTGTGTATGCCCGATTTTCGAAATTCCAAACACAGAAGTGACAAAATAATGTTTAAAAGCCACTTATCACATAATATTTCATTATGTTGTGTTTTCATGTCAATTTATTACATCATTATAAAAAGTAAATTTCCATTGAAAAACTATAGGTCGTTACATTCTTCCCCCATTAAGAAATTTCACCCCCAAAATTTCACTTTACACAAATTGGTTAGGGTGTTTCTCCATCATTGCCTCTTCTGGTTCCCATGTTGCTTCCACAATATTATTATTCATCCACAACACTTTGAAAATATGGTTTGTCTTGATGCGTAGAACCTTATCTCTACAATACATTATTTTTACTGGATGCTCCTCAAAAGAGGAATCATCTTCCAGTTGTACCACATATGAGTTTAGTACATTTGAGGGATCAAGTATATACTTACTCAAGAGTGATACAAGAAAAAAAATATAAACATGAGCCATATTCTGTTGAAGTGCATGTTGATAGGCCATGGGTCATATGTGATCAAGGATCTCAAAGGGGCCAATATACATTGGGCATAACTTCCCTTTCTTCGCTATTTGCATGACTCTCTTCCATGGAGATATTCGAAGGAAGCCTTTATCTCCAACGTAAAACACCAAGTCACTTCGACGGTTGTCAGCATGGCTCTTTTCCCAACTCTGAGATTCTTTGATGTGTTTCTGGATTACTAGAACCATCTCTATTGTCTCTTGGACAAGATCGGGTCCATATAGATTTCTTTCTCTAACTTCATCCCAACAGGTTGGAGTTCTAAATCGCTTTCCATACAGAACATTATATGGATCCAACTGAATTCTTGAGTGGATGTTATTGTTGTATGAAAACTCAACCAATGGGAGATGCTGATCCCAATAGCCTTTGAATTCAACATGGCAAGCTCTTAGCATATCTTCAAGCGTCTGAATATTCCTTTCAGATCGTCTAACAGTTTGAGGGTGATAGGAAATGTTGAAATTTAATTTAGTACTCAATGCATGATGAAGACTCCTCCCGAATATAGTTGTGAACCATTGATCTTAGTCAGAGACAATTGAGAGTGGACCACCATGCAGTCTCACCACTTCCCTCCCATATATCATTTCATGTTATTCAAGAAAGAGATCTTCCCAAATAGAAATGAAATGGGATGTCTTGTTGAGTCAGTCAACCACAATCCGTATCACATTATTTCCTTTCAACATCTTCAGGAGACCCATGACAAAGTCCATAGTAACATTTTCCTATTTAAACATGGGTATAGGCAATGGATTCATCATACCATTGGACTTTTGTCGCTCAGCTTTAACATGCTGACATACCAAGAACCTTGATATATATTTTACAATCTCTTTTCATGTTATCCCACCAGAAGTGTTCTTGGAGATCACAGTACTTTTTTTTGCTCCCAGGGTGGATTGAGAATGTCGAGATATGTAAATAATTAAATAGCTCCTTCTTTATCTCTGGAACAGATGGTACACATAACCATGTTCCAAATCTTACACCTCATTCCTTATCAATTTTTAAATTGGAGGATTTCCCATTTTTAACAGCTTCCACCCTTTTCTGAATTTCCATATCCTTTCATTGAGCATCCTTTATTTTATGCAAGTGTGATGGTTGAGAAATCATGTGAGAAAGGATTGATTATGTTCCTCCCTTAATGATTCCCATGTCCACCCTTTTCAAATCAAGGTAGATCAGATCCATTTTAATTCTCATAATTGATAAAGATACAAGGTCCTTTCTACATAGAGCATCTTCCACATTTTTTTCCTTACCGGGATGGTAGTGAACTGAGCAGTCATAATATTTGTGAGATTTATCCATCTTTGCTAGCGCATATAAAGCTCATTCTGTGTGTATATATATTTGATACTCTTGTGGTCAGTATATATGTCACATATTTCCCCATTGAGATAACACCGCTAGATTTTCAACGCAATGATCATAGCCGCCAACTCCAGATCATGCTTGGGATAGTTTTGCTCATGGATTTTCAGATGCCTTGATGGATATGATATCACTATATTGTTTTACATTAGCACATAGCCTAATCCATTCTTAGAATCATCACTATAAACAACAATGAGTGCCATACGTGAAAGGAGTGTGAGTACCGGAATACTTATAAGCCTCCCTTTTAACTCCTTGAAACAGTGTTCAGATTCTTGTGTCCAGAAGTACTTTACTCTCTTCTATGTAAGCTTGTTCATTGTGTTTTAAATTCATGAAAAGTTCTTCACGAATCATCATTAATACCCAGCTAGACCTAAAAAGCTATGGATCTCCGTTACAGAATTTGTCCTCAGCCACTCTTCCATTTCCTTCGTCTTGGAAGGATCCAAAGATATCCCTTTCCTGGTGATAACATGCCACAAGAATGATACCTCCACCATCCAGAACTCACATTTACATTAATTTTCATGCAACTTCTCCCTTCGCAATGTCTTTAACACAGTTTCCAAACGCTCCCTATGTCTCTCATTTCTCTTGTAGTATATCATAATATCATCAATAAAGACCACCACAAATTTTTCAAGGTAATCTCTAAAGAACCTATTAATTAAATCAATAAAAATTACTGGAGAATTAGTTAGTCCGAAGAGCATCACTATGAACTCATATTGTCCATACCTCATTCAAAAGGCAGTCTTGGGAATATCATACTTCCTCACCATTTTTTGGTGATATCCCGATCGAAGGTCCACCTTAGAGAAATAACTGACCCCACGAAGCTAATGGAACAAGTCATCTATCTGTGGAAGGGGATACTTGTTCTTTATAGTGATTTAATTGATCTCATGACAATTAATGAAGAGGGGCATTGATCCATCCATCTTCTTGAAGAAGTTGACTGGAGCACCCCATGGTTAAGAACTTGGGAATATAAACCCTTCCCTATATTCTCCTGTAACTTCTTATTCAACTCTTCTATCTCTATGCTCGCCATTCTGTAAGGTGTCTTTGAGATTGGTAGAGATCCAAGGATATGTTCAATTGAGAACTCAACCTCTCGTTCAGGAGGAAGACGTGAAAACTCTTCAGGAATACATTAGTGTAATCCCTCAATATGGGCATGTATTCAAGAATTATTCTATCCTTTTCCACAATCATTTGAGAAAGATATACATTCTCACAAGGTAGAAATATCAAATCATGAGATGAAGATAATAAAATAGACTCATCTTCCTCCTTAAACTTATAATGAATTGGAGGATTCTTCGGGATGTGAAAAGTGAAATCACATTCCCAACAATTGATGTTGGCCTTGTAAATAGATAGGCAATCCATTCCAATGATAGCATCGAACTCCACTAAAGGAAGTATGACAAGATTTTCTAGGAGGTTCAGTCCACATACATTAACCGGGGTGGAATTATAATCCATGGATGCAATAATTTCCCTATTATTTCTCCTCACAGATAACTTCCCCTCCAAATTTTGAGGTGGTGTTTGAGTAGTTCTACTGAACTTGTAAGATATGTAAGAATTCATAGAACCATAATCAAATATATTGTTCACTATTCATGAATGAATAACAAGCATACCTATCACCACATCATTTTCCAGCTCCATGTATGCAATAGTGATGGAATAATCCATTCCCTATTGCATTGGAGGTTGTTTCTTACTGCCTCCGACAACCCTCGTCTTAGGGAAATTGTTCGCATAATGCCCAAGCTCTTTGCAGTTATAACACCACACTGTCGGCTAAATGTGGATCTAAATATTCCTTTCTTCTTCACCATTAGTATGAATTTTTCATATCCCTTCGGTAGTTCTTGGATAGATAACCAAACTTTACGGATTTGAAGCAATTCCTGGTTCCCTTGAGATTGTCACCAGGATTCTTATTCCAAATAATTTTGAAAAGGGGAAAGTGAGGCTTTTATCTATCATAGGATTTGTTTGATGAACGACCCATGTTTTTCTCCATTTTCCACTTCTTTTCACTAGGCCCATGAGACCACTGAGCATTTTTAATATCCATTTGAACCTTGAGGGCACAATAGACACTCTTCTCATAGCTCTCAAAGTCTCTAATCACCAACACTCTTCATATAATCAGCTTTAGTCTGCTAAATAAGCGATCAACCTTGCTGTCGGTGTTCATGACAAAGACACAGGCGTACCTTTCATGCCCTGTAAAGTTCGCTTTATACGCCACGATGAACTCATATTCATTCTGCATGATTCCAAGGAACTCTCTTTCCATTTTGAGATGGAGGGTTCAAGGAAAATATTTGTTGAAAAACAGCCTCTTGAAATCCTCCCAATCAATGGAATCAACTTCCTATTCGGACATTGTATTATTGATCAGTGTCCACCACTTATCAGCTTCCCCTTCAAAACGATAGACCGCCAGTACAACATTCTCTTCTTCCGAGCACTATAGGATGGATAAAATCATTTCAATGGAGTTAATCCATTTTTCTTCTAGGAGGATATCATAATACCCTCTAAACATGGGAGGCCTTTTATACATGAAGGATTCTATGAAAACATGCTCTTTCCTTGGAGGAGGGGGATGTTCCAGCTGATTAAAGTTATTATTCATAACTCGATCCAGTTGAGCAAGTACTACCCTAATGTTTTAGGCACTCATTTCCATCACATGAGGCATATCATAAGGGAAATCATCACATTTATTATCACATTGGGTGTTGGAATGCATTATTCTATTTCCTTCCATTAACTAAGAAAATGAACGTATAATTAGAGGTCTTGAATACATATCTATTGAGAATAAAAAAAACATCAAATATAATAGTATGAACTTATAAATAAGAATTATTTCCAGAATTGTGATTCCTTATTTTTATATATAGTTTATCCTAGATCTATTTCATAGAAAATATTATTATGGGCTTATTTTTGTCCCTTAATAAGGGTTAATACTATGCTCGTGAATCTACCAAAGCATATCCCCCAGGAGTGTCATAACCACAAGTGCGGAAAGACCCATTATTGTGCACCAGTTCCCATTCAAGTCTAGCTCAATGTGGTGTTTTTAGGATTTACCCCTAGATTCATATGTGCCAGAGTTTCTTCTACCTGCTCATATCCAGACAAGGGTGTATTTTCTTGATAAACCACTTACTCTATTCTCATAAAAATTTAGGATTGTTTTATTATACATAGTCTCATGCTTAAAGTTCTCACTAAGTTTCTCTATTCCTAATCTACAAATATAATTACACCATACTCTGATACCAACTATAGTAAACCATGTCTTTTACATAAAACATTTCATTATTTTAAGAAAAATTAATCATCAGAGTACAAGCCAAGTATTGATAAGTCTATTGTCTGGGAATACTAGATACATATAACATAAAACATTGGGCTAAAAAAACTTCTTTATTTAGTCTCTATAAAGAGCTTCTAACTTCATTGAGCCATTATATCTGCATTGGGTACCCTTCGGAACACATGAACAATGGAATGAGCTAAAAAGCCTAGTAAGGGAAAGAACATAAGGATACATCTCAAGCACATAAGTTAGGTGGCATAACATAATGATATCCAAATAATGAAACATATAAAATCATTTAATATAATCATTGGATCATATAATCATGGAATCATATAAATTTGGAAGAATCATAAAACATTTCTTTAGTACGGGTCAAGGCTAACCGCCAATCTCGTTTCCCATTTCAGTACAGGTGAAGGCTAACTGCCAATCCTGTTTCACATCTCATCTCATGAGACTTATCCTTACCCAATGCACTGGAGAGCTATCTGGGTGAAACCACCTCAACATTTTCATTAATATTCATTAAAAATAAATATTCTTACCACATATACAATCATACATAATAAACCATACATAAACATAAGGGTACCCATGTAAATAATTGGGTACCACAATCATGACATAAATCATAACCAATGGGCGTATCATGATAGTGTCTATGAAAGAAAAGGATTAGAACATACATGGATGGTCATAGGGTATTATAGGAATATAACATGGATGGTGGTAACAAATTGATGTGACTTCACATATGAAATGTATTTGAGAGACTTTAGTATTAAAACATTTTTTACAGTTTTAATGAAAACGCTATAGAGATTTTAAAATAATAAAGAATACATTATTTTTTATGAAACCATAATTGAACCATGAATGTTTTTAGAATAAAAATACTGAATTTACAGAGACATTGGAGTCATAAAACCGGTGATAGAGTGAACATGAAATTCGGTCAATGTTTGATAAGTTCCATTTAAATGAGTGTTCTTAATGGGATGAATCGGGGATAGATTCACATAAAAGAATGTATATGCACAAAAGATAAAGAGATATGGATATTAGAACATGGTTTTGGATCATATAAACAGAATTTTAAATTTCTAAATAAAAATTAAAGAGAACTGTATTTTGGAAAAAAGAATGATAGAGAAACCTGTAGGAATAATGGATGTTCGGGTAGAATATATTAGGTTTTATCGTCATGGTATCAGGTGTAACAAAGTGGGCTTGATGAGAGAGATAAGGAGGTTCTAATCACCTATAAAACAATAGGGAATTATTTTGAAGGTTTATAAAAATAGTCTATTATTTATAATTACACAAAAATGCATAGCATAGAGAACAATCTTGATTAAGAGTGAAAAGGGGAGGATCCCTTACCTTAAATCTAGTGGTGTTCTACACTTGATATTAATGTCCTGAATAAAAAAATTAGGAATATTAATCAATAATTCCAGAACCTCTTATATATGTAACTTATTTATTATAACCCTTTTTAGTTCATTAAATACCATTTTTATTAGTTATAAGGTTCAATTTCATTGTTCGAGCTCATTTGTTTACTTGGCTTTAAAAGATCGGTTCACCTATATTCAAGTTTGGATTATATGAAAGATGAATATGGATGTCCATAATTGAAGTTATATTAATTTTTTAATATCCAGCAGATTACGTGGTTTTAATTTGAATTAGGTTACCTAGAGTGAAGTCGAATTATTATATATATAACTTTATTGATAACCAATTTGGTTAATCGGTGGATTAGATTACAAAAAATGTGTTTTGATTTATAACTAAATTCCATTTGTAAGAAATTATTAAAGAACCCAAATTAGGGTGTATATTAAATAATAATCTGGTTCAACCATAACAAAAATTGTTTCAGACCAGAATAATAGATAATAATAGAAATTGATAAACTATTGTCCTTGAATGTGCTAAATTAGCGCATCTCAAACAGTGCTTTCATTTATTTCAAATAAATTAGTGGGGAAAGGAGAGAAGATAATGAAAAATACCACAATAATGAATAAATTCTAGTAAATTAATGTTACTAGATTTATCATACAATTATAGTGAAGGGAGGTGATGAATGAAATAAAATAAGAACATAAAAGAAAAGAGGAAATTGGGAAGAGGAATTTACCTATTGAGACTTCTTCCTTTGAAAACATCTTATGGGGAGACGTTTTGGTATTTTGAGAAAGTTGGGAGATTTTGGACGTGGGGGAGGACCTTGGGGAGTGATTTGGGAAGATTAATGGCAAGGAACAATGCTTGATATGAGTGTATAGAAGAGGGAGTGAAGGGGGGTTTTTATAGTGGAGGTGAGGAGGGATTTCATAATATTAAAACCATTAATTTATTATTTCATCCCAATACAAGGAATAATAAGTATTATATAACCAATAATAGTTATTTTATCATGTTATCATGAACCAAGTGGGCTTACATCAGCATAACATCATGGATGACTCAACAAACCCATCATTTAGCATTTATTGTGAATTATCCGAATCTACTATTCCTCAAAAAATTCATGTATTTCAGAAAATTCGCAAAAATTCACCCTAAACATTTTTTGACAGGTAGATTCCATAAATGAAGTCCCTTTTTTAGAAAATAATTTTCTAAATATGATTAATTTAAAATTTTATTAGAAATAAAAATTTAATATCAAAACCAGTTTTTAAAAAATCATTAAATTATTAAAAAATATTGGTATATCCTACTTCCAACATGAATATTATTTTTATACCAACATGGTTGAGGTTACTATTAATTAGGGTATATCACTATTCATAATGTTATGTTACTATTATTTAGGTTAGGTAACTATTCAACAAAAATTATGTTTTTCTTATCGGACTCCAAATAACTTACTGATTACAACATTGTATGCCGGATTTTTGAAATTCCAAACAAAGCTGTGACAAATTTATGTTTAAAGGTCATTTATCACTTAGTAGTTAATTATGCTGTGTTTTCATGTAATTTTATTATGTAATTATAATAATTTAATTTCCATTGAAAAACTTTTGGTCATAACAACTTTCCCCAAAATGCAGATCGAACAAGTCATCTATTAGTGGAAGGGGATTCTTGTTCTTTATCGCTGTTTATTTGAGCTCACAATAATAAATGTATATCAGCATAGATCTATACTTGTTTTGAAAAATAGAACAGTCTCACCCTATGGATAATCACTCATTCATTTAAACCCCTTCTCTCAATTCTTTTATAACTACTTCTTCAGCTCAACCAGATCTATGGTGTCCATTCTATAAGGTGTCCATGATATCGGAAGAGATCCAAGAATAAAATCCATGGATAACTCAACCTCTCATTTAGGAGGATGACCATACAAATATTTGTGGAATACTTTAGGTTAATTCATCATGATGGGCATGTATTCAAGTATGATTATATTATTTGTCTCAATTACTTGCCCTTGATATTCTTTCTCATAATGAATTAAAATCTACATTTCAGATAATGATTCTAAAAGAGATTCACCTTCCTCCTAACACTTGTAAATAATTTGTGGAATATTTGTGTTGTGAAGAGTGATCTCCCTATCCTATAATTTGATGATGGATTTGTATAAAGATATCCAATAAATCCAAAAAATATCATAAAACTCCAATAAAGGATGTATGAAAAGATTATATGGGAGGTTCAGTGAACAAACATTTACTAGAGAATAATTAAAAATCATAGATGCAATAATTTCATCATTCATTATTTCATAGATAACTTATCCCCCAAATTTTGAGGTGGTGATTGAAAAAATATAATATAATTACAAGATATTAAAAAATATGTAGATTCAGAATCAAATAGTACATTCATTATTAATGAATGAATAACCAGAGTACCTATCACCATATAGTTGTCTGGCTCCTCCTCAACAGTATTGATAGAATAATCCCTTCATTTCTTCCTTTGATGTCTTTTTATTACCACTGGGAACCCTTAGTTTTGGGAAATTTTTTTCTTAATTATCATGCAACTTTTAAATACAATACTACAAGAAAAGCTGAGTTTGGATCTGAATATATCATTCTTATTCCACATTAGTGGGATATTTTCATATCTCTTCGGATTTTTATCCATATTTTCCAACATTCCACATTTGATGTAATTCATAGTTACCTATAGATATATCCCAGGAATAATTTTCTTACAATTTTTTCACATGGGATGATCGTCCTTCTTTCCATCAAAGAATTCTTTTTTGTAATCGCCAACATTAGATTCCATTCTCCATTTTTTGTCACTGGTCCCACGATAACACTAAGAGTCTCTAATATCCATTGATGGTCACAATAGAAAATAATCTTATTTATATCAATGTCTAAAATCACCAAATCTTATCGTATACACAGCTTCAGTCCTCTAAATAAGAGATTCACCTTACATTTGAGATTTATGAAAAAGACAAAGGTGTACCTTTCAAGAATTGTATTTTTTCTTATTATGCCTCGATTGACTCATTTTCATTCTTCTTGAGTTAGATGAATTCTATTTTATTCATAAGATGGAGGGTTTTTGGAATCATTTTACTGATAAAAAGTATCTTGAATTCCTCCCAATCCATGGAATCAATTTCTTCACAGGGCTTCATATTCTTAATTTGTGTCCAACACTAATCATATTCCATATAAATAAGATAGAATACATGTACAACTTTATATTCTTTTTAGCATAGGAGGAAAGAGAATATATTTCAATTGAGTTAATCTCTCATTTTGTGAGGAGGGGAACATATGATCCACTAACAGGGGAATACTTTTCCACCTAATGAATTAAATGTAAAAATTATCTTTACATGGAGGAGGATGGGTTTACACATGGCTGAAGTTATTATTCATAACTTGATCCATCTATGGAAGCACTTTCATGATGTTTTGAGAACCTTCTCCTTTCATATCAGGCATATCATTAGGAAAATCATCACAATTCCTATCACAATTAATGTTAGAATGTGTTATTCCATTTCCCTCTATTAACTATAAAAATAACATACAATTATAGGTATTAAATACATATCTATTGACAATAAAAAAGGAAAATTTCAACATAAGAGGATGAAATTATTATATAGAAGTATATCCTAACTTGTGATTCCCTATGTTTCAATCTAGGTTATCCTTAATATATTTGTTGAATAATATTCTTATGGGATTTTTTTTCACTCCCTTAATAATGTTATGTACCAAGCTCATGAATATAACAAATAATATCCCAGGGGTGTTCCAAACCATGAGTGTAGTAATGCCCATTTTCGTGCACTAGTTTATGTTCATGTCTATGTCAAAGAAGTATTAATGTTTTTTACCCCTTCAAACATATGTTCCATATCCACCTTTACTAGTTTGTAACAAAACATGAATAGATTTCTTTATAAACCACTGACTCTATAATTACTAAAATTTAGGGGTTTTTCCTTATTCATAATAAAATCATTAATGTTCTTACAAAAGGGATATATTACCAATATAAAAAAATAACTATAACATCCGATAAATCCTACTATAATGACCATAACCTTTTAATCATAAAATTATTTGATTTTTTGAATAATTATACATTAGAAAACAAGACAAGGATCCTGATTTCTAGTATCTTAGAAGACTGGGTACATTAAATTTTAATCATAGGACAAAAAACCACATATTTATGTAATATCTATAAAGTGATCCTAACATAATTTTGACAATCTAATTCTTAAATGGGTACCCCGGGGATCTCATGAGAGAAGGGGTGTTATAAAATCACATTAAGGGAAAAATAATTGTAAAAAAATATAACACATGGTTTAGAAGTCATTCATAATGAAAATAAAAGTCATAGAACACATGGAATCATAACCCGTAAAAATGAAATTATATAAATATGAATTCATAATAATGTAGAAGAAATATAAATATCTACAATATCATGAGTCAAGGCTCATTTCACATTGAGTAGAACAAGTGAATGTTAACCTCCAAGACATTTTCCCATGGTGGCATGAGTAAAGGCTAACCGCCAAGACGATTGCACCTAATGTCTCATGAGACAAAAATGTATATAATTAATTGGAGAGTTATCTGGGCTTACCCATCATAAAATGTCCACAAATATTATTTCCACATATATAATCATATATAAACAATCATAAACATATGTTCACCCATGGAATGAAATGGGTATCATAATCTTGTCATAATGCTTAATAAATGGGTGTATCATTAAACTGTCCATGAAAGAATGTATTAAGAACATTCATAGAAATAGATTCGGTAAAATAATCATGTATCAGGGTATGTGATGTCAAATAGATGTTAAAACATGTGAAATGTGTTTTTAATATTTTAAGCGTTAATGTATTTTTGTGCGTTTTTAAGGAAGACCCTGAAAAAAAATAAATAGAAAAGGGAATAATCTTCTGTACACAAGAAGAAGTGACCCAAAATGGTTTTTAAAATAAAAAACTATTTTTATAAAAATATCGGTTGATTAAAACATATGGTTGAGTGAACTTGAAATTTAATATGGATTCAGGATGTTCCCTTAAAATATGTTTTCGTATCAAGAAGTATTGATGAGGGAATCAATTAAAAACACATATCTCCCCAAAAAAGAATAATTAATGGATCTTAATTCATGCATTTGGAGATTATACAAAAAATATATATGATTTACATAAATATAATACATAGATTCATTTTTTTATATTGAATGATATATTTTCCTGAAGGGATAAAGGAGGTTCAGGTAGAGTCCCTTACGGAATATTGGCATGGTATAAGGTGTACTTAGGAGGGCATAATGAGAGAGAAAAGGGGTTTCTCATAATTTTTAAATCATGATATAAGTATAGGGAAGGTGATAAATCATACAATGTCAGTAGTAATTATGCATAAATGATCATAACATGGAAGATATTCTTGAATAAATGTGAGAAAGAGAGGATACCTTACCTTAATCCCGACGGTGTTCTTCAAAATACCATAATGACCTGAATATTCAAATTAAGTTAAATAATTAATAATTCATTAAACTTAACTACATATTACTACATTATTATAAACTTATTACGTTTATTCATGTCCTTTTTTTAGTTAACATGATCAATTTTGTTGTTCGGGTACGTTTGATCCATGTTTGCTTTACTTATATACATTAACAGATTATCATGAAAAATGAAGATGGTTGTCCAGATTTGGAGTTTGATGTTATTATTGAACATCTATATGGTTAAACGGTTTTAAATTTCATTTTTTATTTTTATTTATGGTGAATTTTTATAAAAACATTAATGATAAATGAATGGATTAATTTGGCGATTTTGATCACAATTAACTTGTTTTGTATTGTTATTTTATATCATGTTTGAAAAAGGATTCCAAAACATCACATAATATAAAATATGTATTTAAATGTTTTTTTAAAACATTATAATTGTTTTTTTATAATAATTTAAGGCTGTAATTGATATTGATAACTTGTCATCATTGAATGAGACAAATTAATACATCTGAGACAATGTTTTAATTTCATTCGTATAAAAAGACATGAAAGGAGATATTATAATGAATTTTACAATTATCTTAACAAAATTATAAAACATTTATGGAACTATATTTTATATAACCATTGAATGAGGATAGTTTAGGAATGAAAAGAGAACAAAGAAACCTGAATAAAAATTGAAAGAACAAAAGAGAAATTTCCTTCATGATGTAATCTTCCTTGAGTGCAACATAAGGGGATATGACATTGAATTTTGAGGATAAAAATTTCTTAAGGACATGGGGGAGGATTTTGGGGAGTGTTTTGAGTATAATTTAGGAAAAAACATTGCTTGAGAGGAGTTAAGAGAAGAGCAGAATGTGGGTGGGTTTTTATAGCGGATGAGAGGATAGTATTCTTAAAATTTTAATCAATAGTTTATTATTTTTCCATAAGTCATGAAACTGTGATTATTTGATGACCAAAAATAGTAATAAATCCATGTTAATTAGAACCAAGTTTTCATACATCATCCATGATTCTAGGAATATCCCATTTGGCATATAAGGTTTATATATAGTAAATTACAAAATTTCACTATTCATCACAAATTCATGTTTTTTAGAAAATTACAAAAAATTCACCCTAACCATTTATAAATGTGTATAATTCATAAATGTAATCCCTTTCTCAAAAATAACTTCCAAATTATTATTAATCTAATTTTTAATTAAAATCATAATTTACTTGAAAAATACAGATTAAAAACAATGACTAATTTTATAAAGCGTAAATAAAATACATAAGATCATAAAAAAGTATTTTAAAAACAATATACATATTATTGTTAATATAGGAGCACCTTATAAGAAAATAATTTTTTTTAAATGAATTTATTCATTATAATTAATAATTTATTATGTACAAAAATTCCAATCATTTGACAATGTTCATATTATCACTTCAATGTTCTCTGTGATTAATTTAATTATTCATGGCTGAGGTTACTATTATCTAAATATATTTACAATTCATAAGATTCATACTAATATTAGTAACGGTAAAAGCACTGTTCATAATTTTCTGATACTTTTCGCCACAAATAATTTTTTCTTATCAGACTCTAAACATATTACTAATAGAAACCGTGGATATAAAATTATCAAAATTTTTATCAGAAAAGTGAAAATATTATTTTTAATGGTCACATTGTACATAGTAATTCATCGGGTTGTGATTTCATGTGATTATATGAAGTAATCATAATAATGGAATTTTTATTGATAAAACATAGGGTTGTTACAAAATGTCTAACTTCAAGCTATACAGGTTGAAATATATGGTCAATACACGATTCTTTCCTACTCATTATAGTTACCCACCTCTTCTTGATCACATAAACCTTCTTAGATGTCTCCTACATGAGACTAGATCAAATAGGTGCTAACACCCTTTCCTCTAACCAACAAATTGGTTAAAATAATGGCTTTCTAAAAAATTCCTCATAAGTTTCTATATAGATTGATTCCTAAAATCTATAATTAGATGAAAAATCCATAGGTTCTGTTTTTTTCCTTCCTTGATCCAACAAAATTTAAAATAAAGGGACAAAATATATCCTCCCATCCTTTAATAGTATTCATAAGATGGCCACTTTAACATGGATGATATGTTGAAATCATAAGAACACGATATTCTAGATACTTCTAAATACCCTTCACGAACTATATTGTGTTATGAGAATCTCTATTAAAAACAAAAATCATATGAACAACTTGTAGTCAATCAACACCATGCATATAAAGAAATCCCGATCATCAACCATGTATATATCCATAATACGAAAAAATTGGGATACATTTAGTAGTTGAACAATTATTATCCAAGAAACATTATTAATATTTATGGACCTTGGTAATACGGACAAAAACTCCATATTTATGTAATCATATTTCAATTTTGAAATAGGAAGAGGATTCAAAATCAACTTTAACCTCTAATGCTAAGATATCACCCTGTGAAAAGTGAGACATGAAACCATAAATCCTTGTATTTGTTTCTTCATTCCTAACTTCCAGTAGTGTCTACAGATTTCATGATAATTTTTTAAAAACTAATACGTAACACACATCTGGAAGAATGAAACTCTCTCATAATCACCTCATACAAGACCATATGGACCAAAACATGGACATTGAGAATAATATAATTGACTGTACCAAGACATCATATAGATAGTGTTCCCTGACATATATGCTACCCCTTAGGACTAAGACCTCTAGATCAGATATCCTATCCATTATTATCTCTTCTAAAAGAATGCATACAACATATGTCAATGTTAGAGTTACACATAAAACAGAATCTTGATCATCTAGCATCAGGACTGAAAATTGTTGCATCATTAGCCACATGATAAAAGACTCTTGAACCTTCATTATCTTCATTGTTAAAATCAAGTAATAAGAAATTAATTCTCCTATTCTCGGTGTTTAATCCAACTCAAATTTAAATTAATACATAAACTTGA
The DNA here is from genome assembly GCA_963277665.1 of Viscum album. Taxonomy (NCBI): domain Eukaryota; kingdom Viridiplantae; phylum Streptophyta; class Magnoliopsida; order Santalales; family Viscaceae; genus Viscum; species Viscum album. The sequence continues at coordinate 138,340,716 of OY728136.1, forward strand.
CATGGACCCGATGCTGAATGATTAAGTCCAACAAAGTGAATATGTACCTAGGGATCTTATGGTCTATGTATTCCAAGAACATTTCACCCATTAGATAGTACCTCCAGAAGTTCAGTTCATGTATCACCACGGATAACTCGATGTTATGATAAAGATAATTCCCATCATGTGGTCCCAAGTGTCTCGATATATTAAAAACCACTTGATCCTCCTGCATTTAGACTACTCTGAGTCCATCACTAGATGTGTCTCAGTACACGGTATATTATTTACCCTTTATAGGTAATTTTTAAATAGTTTTTGGGATAAGCCTACATTTTAGCTCATGAATGTCCCTCTTGTAAGAATTTGACCAAACAAACCTCACCACACTCATGGCTTGTCTTGACATCAATGCAGCTAGATGTGTGAATTCTGGAATAAAGCAACAATAATAGTATGATAAACTGAGAATGATTAAAATTTTAAATACATTCATAGGACACTCTTAAAATAAAATGGCTATATCTTTCTCTAGGTCTAATAAAACCCAAATATCTGAGATAAAATATCCCAAGAAGTTCACTTTATAAATCAAAAACTATTTTTTCCATGGAATAAAATTAATGTTATCTTGGTGTACTCAAGATTATTTCATGATATTCGGCATGATAATATGATGAATGTTACTAAAATAAGATATCACCAGAAAAAACCCACCCCAAAATGATCCAGAATGGGATGAATTATCTAATTCATTAAGGTGATGAATACAACCAATTTATTGGTTAATTAAAATTTCATCTCTAGGAATTCATAAAATAAATACCTTATCCTAAAAGAATATTTTTGTGTATCTATTGTTATCATCCTCAAATAAAGGTATCATTATAGAAAAATATTTTAAATGATATTAATACCACTAAAATAATCAAATACATCATTGATACATGGAATAAGATATCATTACTTAACCATCATCTTCATTTAATCTTAGATAATCAATATATATTAAAAATGACCCATCATTCTCATTTTTGAAAAGTATTTTAGAACACCATGTTGATGAACTACGTCATAAGTATCCCTTAGTTTCTATATCTTCTAACATAACATTCAACTCCGAAAGCTCAACTGGATCCATCCAAGACGGCATGACGCAAACTAAATCTACTAACAGAATCAATCATGAACATAATCTCTAATTGAGGTGGTGATCTATATTACTAATAATGAATGAAATTAAAAAATGTTTTACAAATATTATAAATGTATCCTGATAAATTAAAAAATCGTCTAGATAAATACTATATATTTAACCTGTTAAACAATATAATCTACACTAAATTTTCCCTCCATGAAAAGGAGAAGATCCCAATATCAATAGTGAGAATAGATAACACCTAATGATAAAAAGGTAGCAATCCTCAAGTAACAGTTCATATTATCTGGGTATGGAATGATCCAATCCATTCCAGTAATCAAATAGAATAATATAATTTCAAATCTAAATGGTTTCCTAAAGAAATTGTGACCACTAATCTATATAGAACACACATTGATGCATTTGATATTCTCTATCCACACTCCCAAAGATTTATCGATGGTCAATACACCATATCATATTTCTACCAAGAGGCCTAAACTATTTATAAAATGAGTGTATAAAAATGAATGGTATTACACTATATCAAATAATGTAAGAATGTTTTGATGAATGAATAATATTAAATTTGATAGTATACATTTTTATATCCATAATAGATAGAGTATTCTGAAAATTATGCAGCTAATTAGGTCCTCTTCCTTATTCTCGAATCTGAATTCCCTATATTGTCACCTCTTCTATGTACATTCAATCATACACTAAGGTACCATGTCCCATACCTCAACCTAAACCTCAAATGGAAGTCCTGCTATCTATCTGCTCAGGAGTAGTTGGGTCCATCCCAGACACTAGTACCATACTTGATCCCCTGCCTCACCACTTCTATTGAGTTCCCCTAAAAAAGCCTATATGTATCCCATCATTCAGTATGATCGACACTCCAAATTGGGGTACGAAAACTATGAAAATATGTGGACCATCATTCAACACTGATAACATATAAATAATAAAGAATCCTAAGATTTATTTACACTATGAGGACTACTCATTATATTGTTTCCTTGGAAAACAATATTAATAATTATTCTTTATAATAGATTAATACTTCCTACTTCTCCCTACTCAAATAGAATTACGGCTACTTGATGCCTCTCTCAGATTCATTTCTATGATAAGTCCATGATTCACCACAACCCTGATACATCTATGAAGGAAAATTTTAACTTATAACAAGATCTCATTGTTAATACCATCCAAAAAATGTATCTCGTTTGAGGTATCATTAGCAGCAAAACATTTTTCAAATATATATAGGTTAATGAAGAATTCGGTGTAGTCCAGCACTAACATTCCCTTAGGTGACATGAGAATGAAATCAAGAGGGCTCTCATCCCACGACATACTATGAAATAAATTTATTAGAAATGTCAACTCACAGTCCTTCAAGGATAACTCATCTTTCTCCCCACCCTTCTATTGAATGTCCCACCAACAGTTGGCTGGTCCTTGAATCATATATGCAATAATCATCAGCCTCCTATCTATGGGTGTCTTTAGATGTCTAATGATATTCTAGACTAATTCAATATAGAACATAGATACCTAGGGGCCTCCCTATACAAAGAACAAAAGAAAATGCTACACTTGGAACTCCCTCATCATCTCAAATATTAAATGGATGGGGAGAATAGTATCCATTTCCATGAATCTCATAACCCTTAAGAATTTGTCACAAATCTGAACATCCATCTGATCTACCTAACAAATAGGATGATATAGCATATCGTGGTAAATGGAATTTTAATTTCCACTCTCCTAATAGTAAATTGAAGATGATGTGGAGGCATTATATTTATAAGAAAAAAATCTCCTTAAAATAAATTCTATAACAAGTTCATCCTCAACATGCGACAACAAAATAGAAACACAAATTCCTAACATCTCTAATGATAGATTACAATGGATTTGGAATGAATTATAAGATAAATTATTTCACTTCTAATATAAAAAATGTATGTTATGTTATAGTTAAAATATAAAATTATATCTAAGATTAAATAAATATGTCTTTATCAAAATATTACTATGTACCTATAATGAAGTGTAAAGACCCGTAAAATTCAAGGAAATTTTTTTTCTTAATTTTCTTTAGAATTTTACAAGAGCGCGGTTTCAGACGGCACCTGATTCCGAGGCCCGGAGTGCCCGGAATTAATTTCCGAAGTTTGGCTCGGGTACGTTCAGTGAACGAACGAGCGGGAATTCCTAACTTTTGATCCGCTGCTCGGAATTGAAATCCGAGGGCACCGATGAACTCGCAGCGCCGATATTCGCTTAAAGAGACCTTTTCAGGAGTTGCGTTTGTTGCGAGTTGAAAGTTAGCTTTGGGGGTTTTCAGTTGAGTTAAATAAAATTTGTGTAAGACAAATTTTATTTTAACTTTTTAAAAACCTACCAAAGGTGGTTGGAAGTGGGACCCACACCCACTTAACCTCCCTTGGGAGGATTAAGTGTGGTGGGGCCCACACGAACCCCCACCTTTTCAACTCCCCACTCTCCCTCTTAATGACTTGACAAGTTAACTTCTATTTAATTATACAATTCATGTATATTAAATAAGTGAGTTAAATGTGGAGTTATCTCTTTTGAATTTCAAACCTTTGAAATTCTATTGTGTTATGTGATAATAAAATAAGAAGTTGTCTTATTTTATTTTGGGTTGATCGTTTGTTTTCTTGAGAGCTTTGGAAGCTTTTCTTCTTCTTCTTCAACTTGACGAAGAACCTTCGAAGAACGAAGAACGCGAAGAACGTCGTTCTTCAACGAAGAATTTCTTCGCCGAAGAACACGGACTTTCGGCGACGCCTTATCCGCGACGTGACGTTCTTCTTCCGTATCATCTTTTCCGCGACGAACGCCATCGACAACGAATCTTCCTCCGACGTCAAAGGAATCGACACCGATATTCCACGACTCCGTCATCGTGCGACTATCGAGGTAAGGGTCCTTGAGTTCGTGGTTTCCTTTTAATTTGACTTTCCTCAAGACTTGACGAGGAACGCTCTCTTTTCCGACGAAGAACGCCGCAACTCCTTTCTTCGTTCACCGTGACAACGAAGGGGACGCCATCTCTTCTTCGGACAACCTTCGTCGGCAAACGAAGATCCGCCATCGTCGTGTCTCTTCGGGCATAGCACTTCGTCAACGGATTTGACGAACGACGACCGCGACGCCCGACTTCCGCGACGCCGTCTTCCGCGGATCGTAGACGATTCTTCGAATCTTAAAACCGAGGTAGGGGTTGTCGATTTTCTTTTGGATTCCTCATTTTATTCTTGATCGTGCTTTTAGCAAGATTAACGTGTGACATGATCTTCCTTAAGTTGCGTTATTATTATTAACGCGAGGGGGGGCCGGACCGCACGAACACGGCCGAACCCCCCTCCAACGTTCTTGTTTAATTCTTTCGATGGAAGCAAAGTGGCGTGGTGCCGTCGCACCACGCGGTTTACCGTGCGTTTAATTTACGCAACGCCGTCGCGCTACGCCGAGGAGAATCTTCAAGAACGCGACGTCGTCGCGCCGCGTTGAAAAGAATCGAAGCACGGCGAAGGGGCGCGGTGCCGACGCTCCGCGCCGGATGACGAAGACCGCGGCCGGTTCCGGGCCGCGGCGGGACGAGAAGACCGCGGCCGGTTCCGGGCCGCGGCGGAAGGAAAGACCGGCGGCCGGGCCGCCGGCGTCGGAAGTCGAGGGCGGGACCGGAATTTCCGGTCCCGTTGGTAAAAACCGGCCGGCCAACTGGCCGGCCGGATGTCATAAAACCGGGGGAATTAAATCCCCCGGTCGGTCCTTTAAAACCCCCCTCTTAATGAGGGGGGCGGTTCATGAGGGAAGGGGGCAGCAGCCCCCTTGGTTCACCGCCAGCAGGCCCGCCCACGTGGTTGGGGGCGGTTTAAAAAAAAAAAAATAAACGGCGCGGCCAGATTGCCGCGCCGCCCTTCAATCAAGCCCCCACGTTGGGGGGGGGGGCGGTTCTTACAAACCGGCGCGGCTAATTGCCGCGCCGCCTTCCAGCAAAGCGGGAGCTTTGCTCCCCGCTAGCCGACCGCCAGCGCGGCCCGCTGCCGCCGCCGGCGCGGCCCGCCGCCGCCGCCAGCGCGGCCCGCCGCCGCCGCCGCCGCCCAGGGGGGGGGGGGGGGGTCGGGCCGGGTCGGCCCGGACCCGGACCCCCCCGTTTCGAACCTGATTTGGTTTTTGGCTCATAACTTGAGCCTCGGACCTCCGAATGACGAACCGTCTGCGGCAACGCGATCCTTGGATCGAGACGGTCGTTTCGATATATCGCACTCAAGGTTTCGGGTTACTTTGAGTTCAGCCGGGTTGGTTCGTTCACGAAACCAACCGGGCCTTCGGAGCGGAAACGCTCATATCTTGAGCCACGAACGTCCGATTGACGCGCCGTCAGTCGCGTTGTGTTCCTCTTAGTGAATCGGATCTTTTGGCATACTCCGCCCGAGGTTCGGACGCAGGTGGAGTACGGTCGGGTTGGTTTTTCCTTAAAAAAACCAACCGGGCCCCGGAGACGAAAATGCCAATAACTCACAGACCGGGCGTCCGATTGACGCGCCGTCTGTTTCGTTGACTTCCTCTTGACGATACGAAACTTTTGGCACCCTCCGCCCGAGTTTTGGATGCAGTTGGATAGTGGCCGGGTTGGATCGCACCGAAATCCAACCGGGCCCCTGGAACGGGAAAAGCTGTTATCTTTCAGACAGGACGTCCGTCTGACGAACCGTCAGCGGCGTTGATGATCACGATGAGAAACGGTCCCTATGAGTATACCCCATGAGAGTTCGGGGTACAGTTGAGATACGACCGGGTTTGGTTCGCTCACGAAACCAACCGGGCCCCTGGGACGAAAAGGCTAATAACTCACAGACCGGGCGTCCGATCGACGCGCCGTCTGTTGCGTTGAGACCCCTGTGACGAGGCGGACTTTTGAGACACTTCTTCGTGGGACCTTGTGATACTTGGAGTATCGACCAGTAGCTCGTGGAGCGGACCCTCCCGAAGACGAGCGTGCAGAGTACGGAGACCGTGTAACTAGCTGAGACCTGACGACTGCTTGACCGACTCGACTTGGAGTGAGTCGACTAGCCCAGTGGACGGAGCACTACTTTATGAGGTGTAGACCCATGGCGGACGGAGTACGTGTGTGACAGTGCAGACCCGCGGTACTCGTCCGGAGAGTACCTCAGCAGGCTATCTGGGTAGCGCCCGGTATTTGGCGACAGACCCTCAGCGGACGGAGCGCCAGGTAGTTGGCCGCAAACCCGCAGTACTCGACGGGAGGAGTACTTCAGCAGTCCTAGGTTAGTGAGCGGCAGCCTCGGAGTCGTGACAGGACCACTGTACACTCTAGAGACGGAGCTCTTCAGCAGTTACGGTTTCGATAATGAAAATCCTGGTTTGAGCTGAGACTTTTGACCTTGTGTTTACTTCATGATTGAGATGGGTCACTTGCTAACTTTGGTATATGTATGGGCATATACCCGGGTAGTGGTTATCCGTCGATTTCACAATCCTTGTGTTTCCTCATGATTGAGATGGGTTACTTGATAACTTAGGTATATGTATGGGCATATACCTAAGTAGGGTTTATCTGTTGAGATCTTCTTGTGTTTATCCTTGTTGGTTTTAGTGAGACCTTGAGGGTCTCGGGGTCCCTACTGAGTATCGTTATACTCACCCCTGCACGGGCTATGCCCGCACCTCGTTGTGTTGGTTGCAGACGACAGACAGTGCTGACAGAAGCCGAAGGTTCAAGGACTGGACGGTACCTGGAGGTGGACTATACGACGAGGCGGTACCCGGAGGTGGACCACTGGGCGGGACATGCTCGGAGCGGATGGCGGGACCCGAGGAGCAGAGGAGCTATCTGTACCCACCCTTCAGGTGGGATTTCCAGTGGACATCTCAACGTAGCAGCTTTACTTTTCAGTCGTTGTTTTTCCCTTTCGAGTTGTACTTTACAGTTGGGCTTGTATTTCCGGCCCCTTTTACTTTTCAGCTCTTCTTTTGTACTTAGTGTTTTACTTCCGCTTGTACTCTGTGGTGCTTGTTTTCTTTATAAAGGCAATGCCTTCCCAGTTATCGGGATTTTACGCCTTTGGTGCTAGTCGCCAGCCCCTGGCCTATGGAAGGCGGGCTTGGGGTAGTCACGGCACGGGCCCCGAGGACGGGTCGTGACATGAAGCATGTATACTCATATCATGCCATACCAGGCCCAGAGTATACATAACAATAATGAATAAAATTCTGAAATAATATCATCCAATAATATATAAATCTCCCATGGTGAAATGGAATCCACAATAATAAAAGAACTATATAATTATCAATCTCAACCCATGTAACTCGGATTTCTCATATACATGGTCTAGTGAATCCAACTCACAAGACCATTACAAAGTCTGAAGATATCCGAGTATCCTCTTAAATTTTTACAAATAGTAAGGAATTTAAAATAAACCAACTCTGATATGAAACTCTCTCATGTGGCCAAAAAGGGTTGATTATAGGACCTATTGCAATCATCACCATATGAGAGAGGCTGGTGACTAAAACCTAGGATTTGGTAAGTATAGTGGGTAGACTATACCCACATGTAAATAGCTACCAAAAAGTATAATAATCATATGATAAAAAATATATGGTTAACAAAAAAAGAATAATACAAAAAATATTGTGGATAAACTAATCAATAAAATCAAAGTGACTAATATAATAACTAATAACGAAATAATGAAATGATAGGATGGAAGGAATATAAATTTTTTAATGGATGTAATATAAAATAAAATAATAATATACTCAAATATTCATAGTCATGAACCCCTTGTTAGTCTTATCTCAAAATTACATTCCATATAGTAATAAAACAATCTACATCATAGTCGATTTCCATTGTATGATCCCACATCCATGTAATATTATTGAGTACTGAAGGGCAGATAGAGTATGGAATGAGTAAAACTCAATAGATTAGCACCACAATGTACAATTATAACATGTATTAAAATATGTTTATGTAATAAAGTAGTAAATTTTTGTATTAGTTAATCAATTAAAAAAACAAATCAATCATCCTACATTGGAACTATATTGAAATTTCTCTTTTCATATTACACAACCATGAAAAATAAATCCTTATATACAAATAACCTACTTTAGAACCATGAATGATTATAATTGGGCATGTACCAAAACCATGCCAACAAGAAAAATATATCAATTTAAAAATCACAGTAACATGGGACAATCCTAGTATATACTCATTTTATCATGTATCCTGGCATAACCCGATATCTAATGATTTCAACATGTTCCAGGCTATAACATGTTGTATTATTTATTTACCATGACTCATGGAATAACCTGGTATATAATATTTTTATCACATGTGAGAGAATAACCTACTATATAAGCATTACATGATGTGTCAAGGCATAGCTCAGTATATAAGAATAACAACAATTTTCATGGAATTACCTGATATATAAGAATTACAACCTGAAATAAACATGTCACAAGAATAGAATATCACAATATCACATTATTATCATCAATGGTGAATTAGGATTATTACAATTTTTCATTCAATTTCACATTAATTTATAAATTATTGGATCCAAATACATTTTCATAAGAAAATATTCTATTACCTTGGGATTATGTATCATGCAAACAAAGATGGATTAATGTCATTTCAAACACACATTAGACAAGTTTACAAGTTCTTATTATTCAAGGTTCTATCACCCTATTGGTAACTATAAACTAGATATCATCTAAAATTAAATAGAAATGGATACTACTAATATTATAATCCATGATTATTTATTTACCAATAAACATATTAAATAAAAAAATATGTTATATCTTCCGAACCACAATATTGAAAATACATAACAATTTAATAGACCATACAGTTAGGTTTCGACCCCCCTAGCATTAACCATATATTAATTAAAAACATCTAAAATGTAACTCCAACATCAAATAAGTTTTTGAATTTTCCATGAAGAAACTAAATCAACTACGGTCAAGATAACATCCAAATGATGTCCAAGGATTCTACCACCAAAACAGTGAACAACAAAAGATTAGGGGAGATGAAAATGTCATGGAATACTCAGGAGAAATTGAAAATTTGGGATGTTCATAATGTAGTTAGTGTTTCCAAAATTGTATACAATTCATCTCAATTTCACAAGAGGAAGGTTGAATTGAAGTATAATGGAAATTTCATCATCCAGATATCCTTAAAACCACTTATTTTGATAAATTCATAGCTTCCAACATCCTTTCACATTGTGTATTTATCTCTTAAGAGCTACATAGCCAAAACATGTCACCATGGGTTAATATTTATCCCACTCGACTTTTACATTATTTTGTTCAATGATTCCATTGGGAACCACATTCATCGCCACACAAATTCATGTGCACAATAGCTATTATAGCCCCACCTTCCCACATCCCAAAGTAGATAATCATTCACCATCATCAATAGTGATGTATCCTTTGTGATCAAAATAGGATGATGGTTTATAACTTCCTCATTCCATGTAATAATCCATAGAGATCATTTCATAGTCTTGGAATACCTCATATATTTAAGTTATCATTTTGTATCTCATTACTAATTTTATCTCTTTGAGTAAACTAGTTTATTATGAAGCTTATATTTGTAAGGGAAGAAAACTTCATTTATGATAGTATTCATGTGGGGCCTAATTAGGGATGTCAATATGTTGGGTTAATTTTTCACCTATGAATAATCCTCATTGGAGGGAATCTCAGTTTAGAAATTGTATGCACAAAATCCTAGGCATCATATATTGATCACAAGGTAATTAATTCAATTATCATAATTCATCTAGGTTTAATTACATAAGTAATCAACCATTTTATTGGGATATTTATTATGGGATAGGCCACATGTATAATTTCATCTGGATGTGTATTGAAACATCTGGTTGAGATGGATAAAGGTATAAGTTTAATGTATTAGGAAGATGGTTTGGGTACATATTTAACACAATTCAAGGATAGGTCAGGTGTAGGTTTAACATCTTATAGGGATATTTTGAAAGTATCATAAAGCCACATTGAGGGAGATCTAGGATGATTGGATCAGAAATCCACTTAAGTCATATCTATGAGGTCTTCCACTGGGAGGGATTATGTCACACTTAATACTTTAATGATGGATGGATTAGAATGACCCATGAAAAGGATCTGAGATGGTTGGATCAAAATTCACCTTGAAGATGATCTAATATTTATGTATTATAATTCCCTTTGATAGAAATCTATGAAGTCTTTCCCTATGATAGAAGATTTCACACTTGAGGGTTTACCAATGGATCTAATAACATATTGAGGTAGATTTAGAACGTTGATCAGAATTTCCCTTTAGGTGGATCGGGATTGAGGGATAGAAGGCCCCTTAAGGTGGACCTAATAGGTTGATTATAAATCCCCTTATGGTGTAACATAGATTTACATCCCTCGGAGTGAGGATGTCACACCTGAGAGTTTACCAATGTCAGGATTCCCTTTAAGGTGGAACTAGAGTAGTGGATTTCAACACCTGTTAAGGATTATCTGGAAGGTGTCTCTATGGGGGAAAACTATGTGTTCAACATTAAAAATAATGAACATCAAAGATTAATCCTACATCCCTTGTTTGTAAAATAAAGATAAAAAACTATGTTGTTTAATTACAATGTTTAAGGTCATGTGGGAGGACTGATCCATGCAGTTTAAAGTCATGTTGTAAGGATGCTCGTGTCACAAAAGGATCATATATGAGGTATGCTGTGATGATTACACATATTGGATTCGATTATAAATATGATTTAACTTTGTTGGAATGGAGTGGGACATACACATTGAGCTACACAAGTACATCATGGAGAAGTAATGATGTTGTAAGGTATTACGTGTAGAAGCTGCCTAGAGGATCCCAATATATATGTGTTTTACATGTAAAATATTGAGTTTGTTTCATAAGGTATGATGTGTGGGTGGTTTTTGGAACATCCCATTCAACTCATACATGGGGAATCCTATGTTTATCATAGAAGGTAAGGCAACAGTTTTATGCCCCATGTTTTAGAAATTGTAATGAAGTTTAATATTGTATGACTAGAAGGTGGAACAAGGAATATTTATGTCTTCCATCCAAGTCATGGGTCGAATAACTCTTAAACATTAGATTTTACATGACACCTACTCATGATCCATTGTTAGGGGTGTGGCACTGAAACTACCTTTGATGAGCGTGAAATCATAGGTTATACATTACAATCCATCGCTAAGAATCATCATGTGTTCTGATACACATGAAAAGAAGAAAATAGATAGGTAATTGATGCACTAAAGGAATATGGGATATCAAGAGGGGGAACAATTGATTTTTTATTCCATTATTATTAGTGTTTCACTCCAGACATGCATGATCAAGGTCCTCTTTCGAAAAGGTTGTCTATAAAGTCAAGAAGAAATTGTACCCATATGTTTGGGGTTCTTTACAAGATCAGAGTGTATGCTAGAAGATTCCTTTCATGAACCTAGATTTCTTGGGTGGTGTTTATTGAGGATATATAAAACATGGGAGAGGAAATATTTTTGACGTTGTGTGGAATTTCATGTAATATCCTATAACATTGTTGATCTATGTTGCTCATTTTTGTGAAAGAGAAGTACTTATCTGTCTTGGAATGAAGTTCGCTCTTTCGGAGAGCCTCTACTGATAGAGGGGTAACATTATACCTATAGATGAAATAATTGGGGTTGGGAGTTAATTTTATTGATTTTGAAATAGATTAGTGCGAGACTTATATCTTTTCTATGGGGGCTAGGTCACACAACATGTTGGTTGGAGTCTCCTATGGCATGTGAAGATGGTTTTTGCACACTGATTCCATTTCATAAACATAGACCTTATTTCCTGTAAGCTCCATCATTAGAAATCCAATCATCCATTTTTTATGGGAGGTAAAATCTCATCACCTTTGGAATGAAAATCCTTTGGATGTGGAATAAAGGAATTTCCTTCACTTGTGTAAATAGGCATGCACCATGCTCATTTCCCCAATAATGGTACTTCGGTATTGGAAGTGTTTCTGGTTTACAAAAAAATATCACCTAAGGCCATTGATGATATTTTAGCACAAAAAATACCCCATTGTAATATGATATGATTTTGGATTAAGTGTAGGGTTACATGGGCGATGCCGAAGTGGGTGGTTCCTTCTTGTGGGTGCACAAAACATTCATGATTAGACATGCAATAGGTTTGTTCATTTTAAATCCCTTTGTTCACAACTATACATGGGTTTGGGGGGGGGGCTCTGTATGGTCCCATTACTTCTTGTGTTATAGGTTTTCTTTCTCTCATTCATGTAATTCAATATCCTACATGTAAACTTGAGCATCATCTGCATCTTCCACACAATTTTTCTTTTAAACATATGTTTTTGCAAAAAAAAAACGAGTTTTCCATGAACTCTTCCAAACATGAACTCCACCTCTCCTATTGTGTGCCCAATTTATACTCTTTCATTAACCTTACATGAAATATTTTAACTCCTCATAATTGGTACATCAATAGAACAATGATAAAAGTGATCCTCTAGATGCCACTGTATGGTAGGAAATGGCATGGAATCCGGAGATCCAACCTGACAGGTGGGATATTTTAGTTAAAATAATGCTCATTTTCATAGTAAACAAGGCCTAATCAAACTATACATTGATTTATTACCCTCCACTTTGTAATTTTGAAATGTATGGTGAGTTGATCATCCTAGTCTATGAGGTCAATATGAATTGATATTGGTTTATGTGCAAGGATTACCTCTGCCACTTGATAATCTTTCTGTATGGTAATATATCAACATAGTATGGGTACAGGTCTATCAACATTATGAATTTGTATAAGAATTTAACAATTGGGGAGGCACCATATGGTGAATAATTCGTCACTCACTACACCAACATCATTCAAAGTGTCATGCAATGCAACTATAAAGAACTAAATATTATCTCTATAAATACCATAAAAAATACATGATCGTGACATTTTCTAAAGGTTGTTATTTATCCCCACAGTTTGGCCCAAGTTCATGGGTATCAAAAAACAATAATTGGGAATGAGTAACCTATGTTTATAAACATACAACGACAAACAAGTCCAATAAAACCAAATTAAAATTTTCAAACAAAACCTTCTTGTACAAAATTTCAGAACCGAATTATAGAGTTTTAAACAACTCTAAAATAAAATAAAAAATGAATAAAATCAATAAAGGGTATCCCAAGAACCTCCACATGGCTATAGTCACTACCCTCAAGCCATCTCAACAATACATCATCACAAAGGACCCCTAAAAACCCTAATTGTTTTCCCAAAAGCTGTACACCATCCATCGGAAAAAATAACTAAGACTACTTACAACCAAAGGTGTATGTAGTGTGTGATCCAATGCCCAGTTGGATACCACCACTAAAATATAACATGTGATTAAAATTAAAAGGAGAAAAGAATGCCAATTTTCATGACTTGAAATGTTGGTCACAATTTTTAAAGGATGAAATATAAATAAAAGCAGTTTTCTAGTGGCCTATTTTAATGAATCAAAACTTTAAAAAATAATGTTAATGCTACTGAATTTTCCAGCCAACCATAACATATTCTGATGTGAAGCACAAAGTAACTAATGGGAACAAGAAATCGGAATTTAACCAATATTAACTAGCTTGTTGTGGGTCCTATGTACCTTGTATCTCGGTTAGAGTAAGCCTAAAAATATCCCTTCTCATGCACAAGATCCACTAGTAGGGAGCATAACCTTAAAATAGTGGTCCCCAATCATCATCATAATTATAGTTTATTTAGTGTTGTAAGAATCAAACTTTCTACGTGAAACCGAGGACTAACCCCACGAGATAACTAGCATACTAGTACACGTCCACCCACTGAGACACTCAGGTTTCCCTCTTGTGATGAAACTAGGTAAACAAGTCATGAAATATAATTTTCACATGAAAATACTACATCCACATAACACATTCACCAAACAGACTACATTTATAACATGCATGACACATAATCCACTTTTTCAATCAAATGTATTTTGAACTCATACACACAAAAAAATAGCTAACAACACTTTACATATTTCATTAACACTTCCAAAAATCTTTTAAAAAATTTTATAAAACCTTTATAAGATATCTCAACACACATAACATCCCACTCACACATCTCATAATACTTCTTTTATAAAAAAACATTTTCCCCATCACACTCAAACAAAACACCCCACTAACGTGTTTCACCACCATCCATTTTATAAAATATTTTTGCAATTTATAAAACATTATGAAAATGTTTCTCATCATAGATCACAAATTTAACATTTAAAAACACATATTATTTTAACACACTCAACCAAAATAAACATATACACCATTTTCCAACTTTTTATCCAAATATAACATTTACAATTTTCATAAAACAATCCCAAAGTGAATAACTATGTCTTGTACACAAAACCCATTTCAAAACCCACATTCAAGGCTAAAATCACACCAAGACCCTACCAAAGACTAATTTGAAGACCTTTATACATTTACTAAACCATTATTAATAATATAAAACCACCTCAAATTATTCCACTAAAGAAACACATTAAAAACTGCATTTCATAAAACACTTTCAAGGAGTGAAACAAGGTTTTACACATAAATCATATTCAAAAACTCTATTTTAATCCTAAAATCACACCAATACACTACCAAGTCATTATTAGAATCCCAAAAAATATTTAAAAACCCACTTGAATGTGTTATAACATCAACCCAAAAATTACCACAAGGTTTACAAATATAAAAAATGCTGGATTTGAATAAAATTGAAACTATAAATTTAACCTCTTAACAAACTCCATCAAAAATGATTTTTTTCACAATGAACATATTATGGAAAAAATTAAATGTAATTAAATCAATCATTATAACTCCTAAAAAAATTATTATAGATGGAGTCACCTACATTTGGAATCAAAACCCCCAAATCTTACTGTGAAACATGAACCGCACCACCACCGCCCCACAAGGTAGTGAAATCCAACCTAAAAAACCAAATATTTAGCAAAAAGGTCCCCAAATATAACCCTGTGGACAATCCCTAACTTTTGTAAATTTTCAAACTTCATGAATGAGGGATTAAACACTAAAAAGAAGGAATTAAATGAATAGAGAAATCCATACTTGTAAAAATATTGAATAAATCATCATAAATCCACCCATAGTTTTATCATGAAGAAACCAAAAAAGGTAAGGAGTTTCTAAGGAGTCATAGTAAGTCAACTAGGGACATAATTTGGGTAATGAGTTAAAATTTATGTAGTTTTTATAGAAATATTTTACATCTTCATATCTAGGTGATTTCAGAATGATTAATAATGATTTCTCTAATCTGCATGTGTTATGATCTCCAATGAAGGAGAGGAGAGAATAAAAAAGTGACTTGGGTATGTTTGATAATGTGAGAGTTGTAATCACCCAATACCATAACAATTAAATGAGATATTAACGAATTAAAAAATATTTTAAATATGGAAATAGAATTTCAGGATGGCCCATCACCTTAATAGAAAACCCAAATCCATAATTATTATGATCTACTATAAGGTCCAAATTTATATTATTGTTTTAATATACTAGGAGAAGCCAATTGTGAAATTGAATGAGTTTAAAATTTTAATAATTTAAGGAGTTATAAAAGATAAAAAAATAATTTATAATTCTAGAAATGGGCTAATGGTTTGGATCAATATTTTTTAAATCCACCATTTCCACCAAAATGAATGGGAAACCCCCAAAACAATGAATTAATGAAAATTAAATGATTAATAACATTAAATTAATTCATGTATTTGATAATGGTCCCCAATATAAAACTTTATAGCCTCTAAAATCCTCAATAATGTCAACAACAAAAACCAAACCCAACTGAATTGAAAAAATGCACTCCATTGCTATGTTTTGCCCACCCCCAAAAGTACAAAACAACTCCAATTGATCAATAATGGAATAAATAATCTCACCAACCAATAAATAAACCACTTTCGGAAATTATCAATTATGTTTAGATTTTATTCCAAAAAAACACCACAAACTCTATCTGAACATGATTCTAGCAATTTACCCAAACAAACAACAACAACGAACAAGGTTACACTTACCTTTCATTAACCAAACATTTGGGTGTTCTCCATTCACAATGTATACCCAATGAATGTTTAAGTAGATATATAGCTCCAAATAATAATACCTACCACCAAAAAAATACCATCAGCTAATCTATGTTACTACTATGGGGAGACCCAAATGGGTACCCCACCATAAGAGGCAACTCAATTTTTCCTGAGACAGGATCAAGACACTAACAAGGGGATCCCCGAACAGACTCCCCGGTACAAGTGGTATACCTCCATTGTAAATATCCAAAGGAACATACATGATAATAATTGTGGGTCTCCCCACCATAACAATAACCATCTTAACTGACAAGCATGGACTGGCATAGGGAGAACCCAAATTTAAAGAGTCGGGATGGTCACACGATTAATCCATATAATTTGAGAAACCATACGCTAACTGTGTGGAGCCTTCTACATTCTTGGGTTTTTAGCATGGTTACTTCTAACTATGCCCAAACCATGCAATCAACTACTCTATCTAAATTCCCAACCTATTCTTAAAAATTAATGGAATCCAAAGTGGAATAGAATGACATTGGTCAATTACATGTGCACGAGGCCCTCCCCCTCTTTCCACCGAACAGGAAAAATAGAGGCATGGTGATGACACAAGAGGATTAAACTATTATCATCTTTTATAATAAGGATAGGAATTTCTAAAATTGTTTCAACAACCCTGGGACTTCTCCTAACTATGTACCAGCTTAACATCGGGGCCTATTGCTTGAGCCCAAAAAAATGAAGCATCTTCGACATCATAGTTAGGATTTTGAAACCCCAGTATAGAACCTCTTCTTTTTATGTCACAAAAAACTACACCAAAATCCCAAACAATTTTACCAATACATAACTAACTCCAAACTCTCCTTGATGTAACCTGGGATTTCACTAAAACGAGGGATTAAAAGATGCATAAAAGTCACCCTTTTTTCCATGGATGAGAAAAAAAGGAGGAAAGGATATATAGAAACGCCATATTATTAACTAAATATTTATAGATTCCTCAAAATGATACACACTTCTGAAAAATCAATAACCCACAAAACATTGTAACACATCACCTTTACAGTCTAACAACCAAGAGACATAACAATTTGTCACCTAACATGACCAATGTGACCGACAGAAACCATACATTGAGGGGGGACCTTACGCAATGTCCCTAATAATACACAACTCCAGAAAATTTCCATAACAGCCTCTCATGACCAGATTTCCCACACTAGTGGACTAATGTAAAACCATGCTTTTAAGAGAATATTAAGGACCCATAGGCTTTCTTAGAAACCATCTAGATACTCAACCCCACGAACAACCCCATACTCCTTCCACCTTCGATGAATCAGGTAACTAAATAAAGTGAGGACTCTTTAAACCTTCCTCCAGAACTCTCCTTCTACAATATGATCAACACAACCAAACAGTAATGTGTGTAGAATCATTATAGAATGCTAGAGAAAAGACTTCTTATATAGATAAACTGGTGGATTTTCAAATTGAAAAACAATCCAGGATGCACATCAGTAGTATAGTAACCCATAATGGGGGCGTACCTTATCCAATGAGAAAACCGAAGGACCCAACCAATCTGATCCAATGGTCAAGGCGTTCCATAATCTAGGTCCAAAAACATAAATGGAACCACCGTAAAGGCATCCTAAAACCTTTCTCAGAAGGGACCACTAACCGGCCTGTCAGCCTATCTTACCGACCAATCCCAAACCCAAAACAAGGTTCAAACTATAGGGGTTCTTGGACTCAAAACATCGGACAACATAAAATTTTTCAAATACACATAATACACACCATCCCAAAACATTCATCAAGATATCTTATTTTTCATTAAAAACATTTCCTTGAAAACCAATAGTTCAATTTCTTGCGTATCCACCAATGGTACCCCATGTGCATCACACATGCATGTTTTTGTGACACACCAGGAACCCTACGCATATCCATATCGGCAGTCATCCAATTTTCCATTAACCATCCATCATCCCATATAACACTATGCATGAGGTCTCTCATAGAGATACCAATGGTTAAAACAAAAAATATTTTCACTTTTCAAAACCAAAACAATCAACTAATACATCCTTTTTCTCAAGACTGCTAACCAAAAAATCAAAATCCTAATCATTAAAATGAAAACTCACTTTCAATTCATATAAACCAATTTCAAAACATCTCATCCCATTACAAAACCTTTAAATAGTTTATAAAACAAAATTAAAAGTAGTTTTCCAATACTAACATTACCATAATTTATTTCTTCCAACATTTTTGTGGAAACACCATTTTCCATTTCAAAAAAATTATAAAAATTCAGTTCCTCCATTTCACAATTAAAACCATTCCCTATTTATTATAAAATAATTTCACATAAACTTTATGTTTCTTAAAACAAAGACATTTTTTAAACCAAACTTCCATGATTTCTAAACTAAAGAGAATAGGACAATGCCAGAGGAAACTTGTATCAGTGGATGACATGGACATATGGTTAGCAGCCATATTCTAATCACTAAATCATAACATATAGTGTTAATAAAACACACTCCAAATGTCTTTCCAGACCTTGTGAGCTCAGTGAGAGAGTTAATAAAACTAATTTTCATTTCCACTTATCATCATCAAACATAGAAAACCAGAGGACTCCAAAAAATTCTTACACCCCCAAGCATCTCAAATCCCATCATGGGGTTTTCTGTCCAGTCACACTACCCATAACCAGATTTTCATGTCTTGACAGTCCTAACTCCAAACTATCCTGACTGTTACCCAAATAACATGACCCAAAAGATCAAACCTCCTTTGATACCATTTTTTCACGAACTAAATCTGGTAGCCATCTAAATCGTCGCCAAACCTGGACTGTGACAAGGTCTGAAGGTATTTCCTAAACCCCACCTATAGGAAATACTACTCGGGTATCATTAAATAAATATTGGGAATTATTTACCGGAGTTTACATTCATAGAATGGCAGAAAAGTCCAATAAAACAATATGGATTTTTAAAACAAAACCATCTTTTAAAAACTTTTAGAACTGAGTTACATTGTTTTATACAACTCTCAATGACTATAAGAAATTAATAAAAAAAATAATTACATCGTATGAGATTCCACATGGTGAGAGGCATCGACCTCAATCCATCTCCAAAACACCGCATCACAATGGACCACTGAAAACCTGAAATGTTGGCACAAAAGTTGTACCCAAACTTGCGGTAAAAATATCCAAGTATACTTATAACCAAAGGTGTAATTAGGTCATGATTCAAATCCTAGTAGAATAACACCCCTAAAATATTCCATGTGATAAACATTCAATGTTAAAAATCATGCATGTTTTCAAAACATGAAATTCTAGTAACAATTTCTAAAAGAAGCATCTTAAATAAAATCAGTTTTCTAGTGGGCTATTTTAATGAATCAATAAATTTAAGAATAATGTCATTGATACTGATTTTTACTACAAGAAATAATTTATCTAGATGGAAAGAAAAATGTAACAAATGAGCACAAGAAATTGGAATGTAACCCCAATGCCCTAGATCATTGTGGGCCCATGGTACCTAGTATCATGGTGAGAGAAACAAACACAATATCCCTTCTCGTTCACAATATCAACTAGTAGCGAGCATACCCATATCCTAGTGGTTCATCATCATCATAATCATCATCAAATATTAGTTAGTGGTGTAAGCGTCAAACATGCTATGTGAAACTGAGGCCAAACCCCCTGATATCACTAGCATTCTAGTACTCATCCACCCTCCTATATACCTAGGTTTTCCTATTGTGCTAAAACAAGTTTTACAGGTGAATAAATATAATTTTCACATGTAAATAAATCTTAAAAATTAAAAATTAACCAACAATCCACATATATATCACACAAGTCATATAATCCACATTTTCATTCAAATGCATTTTTTAAATCACTTGCACACCAAAATCACACACAACACTTCTCACATTTTTTTAACACTGTTAAAAATCCTTTAGTTTTTTAAAAATCCTTTCTTATATAGTCCTACTCACATAACAGACCACACACAAATCACATAATACTTCTTTAATCTACAAAATTCAATTTTCACATCACACTCACACAAAACAACCCTCAATTGTGTTTCAACCCTCTCTATATATTTGGTAAAAAAATTTATCAATTTATAAAACAATTTGAAAATTATTGACATATTAAATAACAAAATTACGTTTCAAAACCCCATATTTGGTGATCCTAGTCACCCAAACTGTATATATACACTCTTTTCCCACAATTTTCATCAAAATAAAACATTTTCAATTTTCAAAAAACAATCCTAATGGGTATAACTATGTACAGGACAGAAAACCCATTTCAAAACCCCCTTTCAAGAAAAAAACCACACAAAGTCCCAAAAAAAGAATACTTTTCATCCCTTAAAACATTTATTAAACCATTCTCATGTACTATAAAATCACCTCAAATTATACCACAAAAGATAATAATAAAGAACGCAGATTTTCATAAAACATTTTCAAGGTGCGAAATAAGGTTTTACACATAAAACCTATTCAAAACCCATATTTTAAACCCAAAATCCCACCAATACCCTACAAAATCAGAATTGGAATCCAAAAAAATAATTAACAACCCACTTTAATATCTTATAACATCAACCCAATGATTACCACAAGGTTTACACATGGAAAAAATACCATAATTGAAACAAAGAGAATCATTAAAATTAAATTCTTACCAAAATCCCCAAAAATGGTTTTCACATAATGAAAATCAAATTAGAAACATTCAAAATTATTAAATAGAGCATGATAACTCATAAAAATATGATTACACATGGAATCTCCTACCATTTGAATCAAAAACCACAAATCATAGTGTGAAACATCAATCGCACCATCGTTGCACCTCATTAAATTGAAATCCAACCTAAAACCCAAATATTTGACAAAAAATATACCAAATAAAACCCATCATTAGAACCCTAACTTCTAGAAATTTTAGAAAATCATTAAATATGTAGGAAACGCTAAAGAGAAGGAAGGAAATGAAGAGAGAAACACATACATGAATAAATCTTGCATAAATCAGCCCAAATTCACCAATTGTTGAATCTTGAAGTAACCAAACTAGGTAGGGAGGCTCTAATGAGTCATATTAAGTAAATTAGGGATTGAATTTGGGTGAAAATAGTAAAATGGATAGAGTAATGAAAGATTCATTTTACCTCCTCACATATGGGTGAATTGAGAATGATTACGGATGATTGTCATAATCTGCATGGTATATGATATACAATGAGGGGGATGAGGGCATGGGATCACTCCTTATTTATGTGGTCTATTCAATAGTTTGAATCATTAAAAAAACATCAATATGGAATGAGATATTAAAAAAATTATTAATGATGGAAATGGGATTTTTAGCTGGCCCAACACCTTATTAAAAACACCAAATCCATCATTATTATGGATTCATAAGTGGTCCAAATTGATTTGGGTGTTTCAATATACCAAGGGATTCCAATTTAGATGTGTAATGGAAGTATAATGTGGAAAAATAAAATAATAACAAAAGAAACTAAATTTATTTTTAAATCTAGAAATGGGCTCACGGTTTGGCCCAAATATTATAAACCCACCATTTCTATAAGGCCCCAGCCATAAACCTTACTTAATCTTGAGTTATTACAAGATTACACAATGAGGATCTTTTCAGGTTTAGATATTTAGAGAATTAGATCATGAAACTTGCATTACATTCCACATTTAAACAATGTGGTTACATAAAAGACAGTATTCATTCTTCCCTTCAACGGAAACATATTTAAAATAAAACATGGATTCTTTCTTGACAAATCCTTGAAAATATCATCACATCATGTAACTTTCCCTTGACTTGTGAAAAACATTTCAAAATCTTGTGATGAGCATAAAAAGCTCAGTAAGGGTTATAAAAATATGTAAAGGAAACATGAGTTCATATATACATAAGAATGAAATCATACTTTACCCATAAAACATAGGCACTTTAACATACCTCATCAAATCATGAATAAATAATAGAAATCATAAGACATAAAAGGTAAATTGAGGCATTTATAACATTCTTACGTAGGGATTAACCCTCTTGGTTACATTTGGAATACCCACCACAGTATATTCCCTAAATCTCTTCGGAGAAACCTTAACGTTTCACTCCTTCGCGTTACCCAATGCATTGGAGAGCTATATCGGCCTCACCTGGCCTTAGTTTATCATGGAACCACTCGTCTTCATAACAATTCCCAAGAACCATAACATAATCTTATCATATAAAACATGCATAAAGGAAACATAACATTCCCACCTTTCAATAACAAGAAATCAATACAACACATTGATATAAATACATTATGAAAACCATTTTCAATACCAAAATAAAATAAAAGTAAAACATGTTATTTATTTTTCTTTTAAAAAGAAGTTATGGCTTTTAGAGGAAGCCGAAACTCAAATAATGGTCATGGCGGCGGAGAAGTCATTGTCACCGCATACTTATGACAAAAACATTTCCTTTTGTCGTTTAGTAAAATGCTTCGAATAAAATGATTCTTTTTGGATAAACGTAAAAGTCAAAAGAGTTTATACACCGTATAAAAGAATGTTGTGTATAAAACAAAATATGCCTCAATGAAAGGAGATTGGGATGAAGTCCCATACAAAGATGGTATCCTTGGATTAAGGATAAATCAGTTATATAACTATGTGTGACAAACGAATACACGAAATATAAGTGGGTATTAAGTGTAAAACAATCAGAGTATATTCACACATAATAATATAAAGACATATTCAAGGTGTACAAGTTTATCCCAAAGAATCAAAATTGGGTT
The DNA here is from genome assembly GCA_963277665.1 of Viscum album. Taxonomy (NCBI): domain Eukaryota; kingdom Viridiplantae; phylum Streptophyta; class Magnoliopsida; order Santalales; family Viscaceae; genus Viscum; species Viscum album. Next base: position 138,364,037 of record OY728136.1, read on the forward strand.
AAGATGTTCCCCTGAAAAAATTAGACAGCCTAACGACGTCACTTCAAAATTCAGAAAAAGAGTTGATGAGAGATAAAAAGGGTATCTCATCACTTGGACATAAAATTTACATCAATAAGGATATAGAAGAACATATCCCAAAATAATATTATGTGAATTAAAAGAAATAACAAAATAATTCTTGTAAAAAGACGAGGGTGAATGGTTCCCTTACTGACATTGGTATCTTTCGAAACATACGCCCCATGAAAGAAGGACAATACAACATTGATATAAATACCTATAAATGAAATAATATTACACAATGAGTAAAATAATTTTCAGTACATACACCAATCAATGGAAATTGTGGCAAATGTATCATAAATCTCACGGGAATAAAAGTGAGATGAAAAATCCTTTACGAAAACTCGACAGCCTAACAGCTCCACTTAATACTTCCAAAAATGGATTGATGAGATCAAATAGGGTATCTCATCACATTACAATAAAATTTACAGCAAGAGGAATATAAAATAACATCCCCCATCATAACAAAGATCAGCTTAAAAGAAGTGACATAAAGGAGAGTACTTACAAAGAAAGAGAGATGTTAGATCTCTTACGAAAATTCGACAGCCTAACGGCGCCACTCAAAACATCCAAAATAGATTGATGAGAGAGAATAGGGTCTCTCAACATATGATCATAAAAAATTACAGTAATAGTAATATAAAAGAACATCCCAAAAACAAGAAATATGAGATTTAAAAGGAATGACATAAAAGAGTGTACTTAAAAAGAAAGAGAGGAGTAGGATCCCTTACCTCAAGTCCAACTTGACTTGTTCGTTTCTTTATATTCCATAAAATCGGGTAACTCCATTTGGTTTGAGCTTAAAGGATTCCTTGGGAAGACTTCTTCCCAAAGTGAGGCTTCAAGGAGTTATAGAGGGAAGTTTAGAGACAAAATGGGCAGGGGTTGGCCGAGCCAAAGGCTTTGGGAGTGTGGGTAAGGAGGTAGAGGTGGGGGCCTTTTATAAGAGGAGAGGAGGGGAAATCTTGTAATGTTACAGCATGTTACTTTATTTTCAAAAGAGTTTAGGATTTTAAAGGTCCCACATTGATTTATTTGGAGGATAAGGTGATAAAGCTTCGAAATCAACACATCCAATAGGTTTTGGACATGTGTAGGTTTTAGATATTACATTATCTTTCCATTTTATTTAAATCGTTAAATAATGAGGTCATTGCTGCATCATTATGATGTCATAAATAATTTAATTTATATATTGTATAAAAAATAAAAAAAATACTATGATGTAGGAAATCTTTTTAGCTTTCCAATGACTATTTATAGTAAAAACTATTACTTGTATAACCCCATGTAAGATTTTCTTTAGTAAAACATCTCATGTTTGTGTCATTTTTACTTTAACATTAAATAAGAATATATTTATGTCATTTTACAACCATAGTGGCTCCATGGGTTCCCCATGTTGACCCATGGATTTTCTAGGTCTGCCATGAAACATCCAATGAGGGTAGGACATGTTTCTAGGTTATTTCATTTTATTAAAACATTATTCTTACCAAAAACTACACTAATTACCTCTAATCGCAATTAAAAACTTAATAAGTTACTATTCAACAAAAAATTATTTTTATCCCATTGAACCACATTATAATTCTTAATGACAACCATTTATGTCGGATTTTTGAAATTCAAAACACAAAGATGGCAAAATTTCATTTAAACGAAAAAATCAGTTTTTATAAGTACCACTTAGTGGTGTCACTATTCATCAAAAATTGAAGTTTTTCAGAAAAATCCCAAAAATTCACCCTAAGCTATATTTGATATTACGAATTAAAAAATGAAGTCTATTTTACAAAATTCAAAACATATAATTCACATTAATTAATTTGATAATTAATTCCCGCTGTCAAAGCAAATAGCGTGTTTTTATGAAACAATAAGTATCAAAAGATTGACACTAGTTTAAGTTTGATTTCAAAGTGAAATTAATTTCAAAGTACACTATTGGATTTAATTGTAAAAATATATTCTAATTTCACTTTAAAACCAATTCAAAAGATAGTCTAATCATATAAATAAATTTTATTCAAAAGAGGTTTTGAATTAAATTACAACATTTTACACTATTCATTAAAAAATGAACTTTATCGGAAAGATACCAAAAATTTACACAAAGTAAATTTTGATGTCCTGATTCTTAAGAAGATTTTTACTTGGTCCAATAGAATGTATCAGAGTTAACAAAACTATATTTAATGACGGTTCGCCATCAAAAGGCGATAAGTGAACCTTTAGTGAAAACTTGGGCATATACGCCTAAAATTGTATTCTTTCAGTATTTTAAGCCTTTATCTTTTATTGGATAAATGTAAAAACATTTAAAAACATATATAATCATATTTTAGTTATTTATATCCATTCCTGCCAATACAAAGGCTACATGAAAACTACCATTTAAAATAATATTATTTTATTATTAGAGTGCAACGTAGGATTTCCAAGAAACTCGTTGTTGCGTGTTGGGTACGCCATCGAGCATAGCCTCCCCTTTAAATTCATATTAATATTTTATTCACAAATATGGATAAATATGAAAATTTCATATTCTTTATTTACCTGGGGTGTTACATACTTCCCCCCTTTTGGGAATTGCGTCCTCGCAAATTTTAAAATTGAGCTTGGAAACATCCTTGAAAGTCCCACATCGGAATAAGAGTCGGTAAAACAATCACTTTAAAATAAGGGAAGATAAGTAAAGAGGTCACCCAAGTTAACCCATACTAGGATTCCATGTATAAAAACATGTACATGGAAGAAAACGCAAGGGGTCATGTTCTTGAGGGAGAGTGATAGTAATCATGTCTAGGAGAAAGTTAACCATAAGAAAATCACAAAATTGTGATGGGTTAAACGATATTGGATTCCCCAGTAGAAAAAGTTAATAGACAACATTTTAGTTTTAAGTTACTTTTTATTGAAGAATTTATTCTTAAGGAAACATAATCACATATCATGTTAACTTTCAACTTTTACTAGATTCCTTAATCAAAATCATATTTTTTTCCAAAAGATGAGTATTTAGGGAGACTTGTTCGCATTAAGAGTACTATAATCAACTTATAGAGAATCACCTCATCCAAAAAAGAGAACTATATACTTCCCATGTCTTTATACATTAACCAAAACCAAACCAAAAAGGTTAGAATAAGATCAGATAATCCAGAAAAGGATAACCCTTTATAAAAAAAATCTATTCTTAATCTCCAAAATTTGTCCAACAAAACCCAAAGTTCAACGAGGACCATTTGATAAACAATTTTTCCATAAAATTCTTCAAAGTAAACCAATATAATATTGAAACCCAAATATTTTAAGGATTTATTCACATATTCTTCCAAGTTAAATCGTAACATTTTTCTCCAAACAACATCAGTTGATCCTAAAGTCTCGTATTGAAAAGTAATTAACATAATCACATATCCTCCATGATAGGATAATAAATTTCCATAGATAACCCAAAATCAACTTACTCGTAATTAATAAAATCATATAACTAAAAATAACCAGTCAAACTAACCAGGGACTTCATGTAGTACAGTGGTAGGCGATAAATACCAGTCGCACTTTGGTTGTGGGTTCGATTCCCGCAGCTTTGTCCGACGCGACGGGTAGTCACACGATCAGTGTGTTGTCCTTTTTCAAAAACTATATAATTCTCAAAACATTTAACAAAACGAGATAAAATCTTCAAAAATAAACATAACATATTTTAACCTCAAGTTTATCTCATGCCTTTCATTTTCCATCATAACATATAATAACCCATAATTACCTCAAAAGTAAGGATCATATAAACCTTAATGGTTACCTTTATAATTATTACCTGAACTTCCACATCGACTGGTCATCTCATACATGATGCATTATAGAACATACCAAGGTTCAAGTGGTTGATCATGACTCCTTGATAGTTTGTTTAGAACAACCACGAGTTTCCTCATTGAATCCCCCATTTTATCCAGTATCTTAATCATAGGACCACCACAGTTTCCTTCAAACCTGTTGTCTCTTTGGTGCCTGCTAGATCTAGCCATTTACTAAAACCAAAAAGGTTAGTGTGAGTATATCAACATAACCATCATGTACTAATGAGTAAGATAAACACAAAGATATACTTACTCATTCACTTTATCTAAAAACAATGACACTTTCTAAAATCCTAGCCATTATGGTAATGTCACTTATGGTTAAAGAATACCCAAACCTCTAAAGTTATCTAAACCGACCTTTGATACCAACTATAAGGCCCCAGCCTTAAAACTTACTTATTCATTATAGGATCTAAATATAATATGAGATGCTCAATATACAAGAGGGGGGTGAATTGTATACTTTAAAAATTCCTTTGGAACCTTTAAAGTTAGTTAAGAATAACTTAGTTTTTTTAAGCTAAGGAAATGACTAAGTTTAACAAAGTTAAACTTAAGTAAATTCACAACACCTCTAACACCGAACTAAACTTGGAAAGAGATTCCAAAAGTAGGTTCTGGAATTATGGTTCCAGAGATTGAAACTTAACAAACAATTACAATATGAGATTCTACCTTAAAGCGTATAGAATCTAAATGAATCAGAGTAAGTAAGGAAGTATAAGAAAGTTATACTTTCCTTAGGATACAAATTGCAGCGGTATAAAAACAAGTAGTAAAACTACTAGTAACAAGATAATAGTCTTTTAACCCAAAGAGAAGGGTATCCAACAACCTTGGATAAAGGTCCCTTGATTTATACTTTCAAGCAAGTCTGTCTTACCCACACCAGGGTAAGCCCTCGATATGAAGATCAGAGTCTCTGTCTTGCTAACCCCGCAAGCCCTCAACTTCAAGGTAGTTGGCAACCTATGTCTTCCTCATCAAGGAAGCCCTCGAACTTTGAGGTAGTCGGCACCTCTGTTTGCCTATCCCCGGAAGCCCTCGAATGTAATCACCAACATTCGGAGTCGCACGAAGCTTTGAGAGTTAATAAGAGACTCTCTCTCTAGAATTCACTTCAACAGCATGTATGCACAAAGCCAAGTTGTTCATCTGTCATTAGTATTCATCCGCACCGAGCTCTTTCAAATGAGCTCCTATTTATAGGTAAGGTAGGCTCCTCTCCAACGGTCATATTTTCCTTAAAGATCGGAGGGACCTGTACACGTGTCACTTAGACAACGGTTAGTTTATAACAAAACGGACGACGTCGTTTTATAACAAAACAAGTGTAACAGAATGTACGACATCGTTTTAAACTCTAACAAAAAGGTTCGGAATGAAAACATCGGAGTGAAGGTTCGGAGTGAATAAATTCAGAGTGTATAAAACAATGATAATCAGATTCTGTTTAATAGGTGAATTCGGAATGAGAATTCGGAATAGGAATTCATCATTAGAAATCGTAATGAGAATTCATTATCAGAATTCGTAATGAGAATTTGTCATCAGAATTCTTAATGAGAATTTATCATCAGAATTCGTAATGATAATTCTTTATCAGAATTCATAATGAGAATTCGGAATGAGATTTCTTCAGAATTCGTATCCTGAATTTGGAATAGAACATAGTCAGATTTCATATCCGGAATTCGGAATGAGACTTTCTTATAGTTCTTATCCAGAATCCGAATCCTAAAACAGAATGCTTTATATCAATGTTTCAATTATTCCGAGAAAATGAATCTGAATCTCATACTTATGAAAAATATGGATGAAAATATGATAAGGATAAATTTTCTTATAAAAGCGATTTTCCTTAAGAAAGCATTTTTCCTTATAAAAGCAATTTTCCTTAAGAAAGAAATTTTCCTTAAGATATGTTGTTTGTGATTTTCAAAACAAGAAGGAATGGAAAAGTCATAAGGAAAACCTTATTGACTCAACAATCTCCCCCTTTTTGGAAAGCACAAACATCCTTACGAAAAACAAAAATTCTAAGAAGAAAGATACATATTAATGCTTATCTCCCTTGTTTTAAGGATATAGATAAATACGACTAACTCCCCCTTAGGCTTTGAAACTCTAAGGATCGTATTCAGATTTCCAGAGTGACATTTCATAATAAGGTATTCTTTAAGAAAAATTCCCCTTAAACAAACTCTTATTAGAGTTCTTTTTCCTTGGGTATTTTTTCTTTCTCCCCCTTTGATAAACTCTTATTAGAGTTCCTCTTTTTCTTAAGGATCTTTTCCTTCTCCCCCTTTTTGATTTTCAAAAAGAATTGGAGGGAATGGGAAAAAAATAACAAAGTACATGAAAGCTTAGTAATTACAACAATAGAAACAACAAGTATGACATTCATTAAATTTGAAATCTCGACAACAAAGAAAAAAAACAAAAAAAAGATCGTATTAGGTTATTTCGGATCTTTCTCCTTCGACATGAGCCCTTTAAGAATCGTCTTGATCTTTTTAAGTATTTGTGATCTTCTTCTGCTTGCTTTTCTAAGGCAACTATTCTTTCGGATTGGCCTTCAATCTTTTCTTCCTAAGCCTTCAGTTTTTCTTCCTGAGCTTGGATTTTCTCTTCCTGAGCCTTCATCCTCTTTTCAAAATCGATCTGATGATCCCTTACAAATTTCCAATTCTGAGAAACAGAATTCAACTTCCCATTCAGATCCCTGACTTCTTGAATCCGGAAGTTCTTTTCTTCAGTCAGATTTTCTTCAAAGGAAGAAGTCAGCTCATTAATCTTCTTGCCCTCGGTCTCAAAGGCATCTTTAACATTTTCTTGAAACTCATCAAGCAACCTCATCTCTTCCACATTCTTCTTCGACCAGCTTGTCATCCTCTTACAAGATCTTTAATGAGCTTCGTAACCAACAAAGAAGGTTTTGAACTGAGCTTCAATCTCAACGCACTTATCCATAACCATAGATACGGAGTTGGTTTTCTGATTCAACGCATGTTGGAGCATCTGGCATCTAGAGTCGATTCTAGAGAAGGTCGGAATGGTTCCTACCAACTTTTTCAAAGATTGAACAACAAAATCATGCCCTAGAGAAGATGACTCCAAATCTGAAATCTTTCTCGGAGAGTTTTCTTCCTCAATAAGATCTAACTTTCTCTTTGAAGAACTACCAGCTTCCTTTCTCATCCTCTTTTCTGAACTCGGAGTATCAGCAAGAATTTGTTTCCCCTTATCTTTTTTCAGAATAGAATCTTGTTCCGGAGTTTTCTTCTCACTATCAGAAACTTGTACAATATTATCTTCCTCATCAGCAACTTTCTGAACAGTATCCTCTACATTTTCCATCTGAGAAATATCTCATAAAAGTTGTTATTCTTCTGCATGATAGGAAACTTCTTCTTCCCCTATCTCTTCTTCCATTGCAGGAGTAACTAACTTCGAAGATTCAGCTTCTGAAGTCCGGAGTGATAAGTGTTCCGAAGGAGTTCCCTTGTACTCATCTACTTGTTTTAGCACATCTCCTGTCTCACCACTTCCTTCAAGAGCCTCTTCAACTTTTTACACTTGCTCTACTTCCTCAGTATTAGTAGCAACAGCCTCTTCCGGAGAAACTAGATTTCTTCCTGGAGTCTCAGGTAGAGATTCCAGGGAGAAAGATCTCGGAACTGGAATAGTTGCTGAAACCATTTCATTGAACTTTAACAAGGCCTGAGCTACCTCAGCCTCAGACATCTTCTTCTTGAGCTTCTTTTTCTTTTATTGCCTTTCAAGCACATCAGCAGTCTTCTCTTTCGAATCTTTAGCTTCCGCAGGGTACAATCCGAACTGCGGATCCCCTTCTTTCCACTTCTCTTTATCAGCTCTCCACTTTGCAACGACCTCATCAGGATATGTCTTCTTCTTCTTTGGTTTGGGAGCTGCGGAGTGAGCTTCCATAGACTTGGGATCTTCTACAACATCTGCAACTTCCTTCAACTTCCTTTTCTTCACTGGATTGGATGATTCCGGTTCAGCAACATTCGGAACCGTTTCTTCTTGATTAGGCAGGTCAACAAACTCTCCAATCTCCTTGTTGAAGGCCACACTCATCCTCTTAAGAGTGTCATCACTTACCAACAAGATTTTACACAACCTTGGTTTAGATTTTCAAGCTACCTTGAAAGATTCTAGGCACCGAACTATGAGCTTTGATAATATTGCTGGGTACATAACGATCTGAGCTCTGAGATTTCCTTTCTTAAGGTTCTCAATGGTTATAAGGATGTGCCTCATGAAGTTAAACTTCCTTAGATTTATCAGAAAATATAAGATATAGATCTCACTTTTCTTCAAGCTGTCCTTATCACCTTTTCTCGATACGATAAGTCCTTGCACCCATAATTCTAGAATCCGAAAATTAGTAGAAAGACTTGCAATTTTCGGAGCCTTATCATCAGCCAGTCCGAGAGTATCTAAGGCTTTCTCTTTGTTGAAGCTTCCATTGGAATCCGGCAATACGTGAGAAACAAACTCAGCTTCAAATTCATAAGATAACCCTACCAAGCTTGCAGCCTTGGTGTAAGAAAGCATATATGTCTTGCCATACGATTTGAAAGAAAACTTCTGTCTATCATCTTCCTTAAAGAAAGAAACGGATTCATAAAATTCGACAAGTAAATCAGAATAGACTTCATCTTGATTCTTGGTTTTAGATACCGCAACATCCTCCCAGCCATTCAACCTGATATTCTTTGAGATAAGGGAATCATAATTGTTGAAGAAATCCAGATGGAGTAACATTTCCCTGTATACTAACCACTGAGAAATAGTCTTGGTTGAAGACATTTCTTGACAAGCTAACTCTGCAGACATTCGGATCTGAAGTCCTCTGAGAAATTCGGAACAGAGAAGTCTGAAGTTCGGAGCGGAGAAAAACTGTGGTTCGGAACGGCCTTAAATCGGAGATTCAGAGCTTCAAGACGCAAGAGCTTGAAACCGATGTGGGACGAGAAATTATGATCCCCTTTATATAGGCATTGGGATGACGGTTCACCTTCCAAGGTTGATCTAACGGTTTACAATGAACTGAGATCAAATCTGACGGTTGAAAGCTTGAATCCGATCTTTTTGAGGTTTTATTAAAACAAAGATTTAAGAAAACTATAATCCGAAAAAATAATATAAGAAAATGCCAGCATGTAAAATATGACTACGAGAATATGAGTAAGGAAATCATACCTTTCGGATTAGCTTAGGAAAGTTATTCGTAATGGGTAAAATAAAGATGACTACGAAAAACTCGATACGAAAAACTAAATACGAAAAACTCAATATGAAAAACTCAATTTGAAAAACTAAATACGAAAAAGTAAAAACGAAAAAGTAAATACAAATAACTCAATATGAAAAACTCAATACGAAAAAGTAAATAAATAAAAAAAACTTGGAACGAAAATCTGGTTATGAAAGTACCAGTACGAAAGTTGTCCATTCCAGAAATTTTCAATACGAATACTTCCATTTCAGAAGTATTCTGTACGAAAATATCTATTCTGGAAAATGGTAGTTCCGGATGTTTCATTCCGGAAATCTTCGTTCCGAAAAGTTTGAAAACAAATTTTGAAATATTTTTTCCAAACAAACAATCAAATGTACTCCCCCTATAAAAAGGAGTTTATTATTGTAAGGAGACTTTTTCAACAGAAAGTTAATTAAGAAATATTACCTTATGGTTATCATTCCTAACTTCTGTTTAATATATTCAAATATATCAGAAGGCAAAGATTTTGTGAATATATCATCAAGTTGATCTTGTGTTCCGATAAATTGAAGAATAATATCTCCTTTAAGTGTGTGATCCCTAAGAAAGTGATGTCTAATATCTATGTGTTTTGCACGGCAGTGATGTGCAGGATTCTTACTTAGGGAAATGGCACTTGTGTTATCACACAAAATTTGAGTTTTAGTAAAACTCAAGCCATAGTCTGTGAGTGTGTGTTGCATCCACAACACTTGTGCACAACAACTTCCAGCTGCTACATATTCAGCTTCAGCAGTGGAAACTGCTACAGAATGTTGCTTCTTGCAGGACCAAGAAACTAATGAATCTCCTAAGAAATGACAAGTTCCGGATGTACTTTTTCTATCCATTCTACATCCACCAAAGTCAGCATCAGAAAATCTTTTTAGAACAAAATCATTTCCAGAAGTATAAAATAATCCTAGATCCATGGTTCCCTTAAGGTAGCGAAAAATTCTTTTAACTGCCTTTAAGTGAGATTCCTTAGGATTGGATTGATATCTTGCACATAAGCATACTGAAAACATTAAGTCTGGTCGACTAGCTGTTAAGTAAAGTAAACTTCCAATCATACCTCTAAAAGATGTTTGATCTACTGGTTTCCCAGCTTCATCAAGATCTAACGTGTTCGAGGTACCAATGGGAGTACTTATACTTTTAGTGTTGTCATAACCATACTTTTTATGAAGATATTTAACATACTTATGTTGAGATATGTAGGTTCCTTCTGGTTTTTGAGAAATTTGAAAACCAAGGAAAAATGTTAACTCACCCGTCATACTCATTTCAAACTCAGATTTCATTAGACTAGAAAAAGAATCAGTCAGAGATTGCTGAGTTGAACCAAATATAATGTCATCAACATAAATTTGAACAATCAAAACATTTTTATTATCTTTCTTTATAAAAAGGGTTGGATCTGCATTTCCCTTAACATAGTTATTTTGAAGCAAAAATCCAGTGAGTCTATCATACCATGCTCGTGGGGCTTGTTTAAGGCCATACAAAGCTTTGGTAAGTCTAAAAACATGATCAGGATGTTTTGTATCTTCAAAGCCAGGAGGTTGTTCAACAAAAACTTCCTCTTAAACATAACCATTAATAAAATCACATTTCACATCCATTTGAAAAAGTTTGAAATTAAAGAATGCTGCAAAGGCAAGTAGAATACGGATAGATTCATGTCTAGCTATTGGAGCATAGGTTTCTTCATAGTCTATTCCTTCTTGATGATTATAGCCTTTAGCAACAAGTCTAGCTTTATTTCTAACAATGATTCCATTTTCATCACATTTATTTCTAAAAACCCATTTTACTCCAATAACAGACGTTTCCTTAGGTCTTTCAACCAAGGTCCAGACTATATTCCTTTCGAATTCATTTAGTTCATCTTGCATGGCTTTAATCCAATCATCATCACCTAAAGCTTCATCAGTGCTTTTAGGTTCTAATTGGGAAAGAAATGGTAGATGTTCTACTTCATTTCTTAAGGAACTTCTTGTCCTTATTGGTTGATTTACATCACCAATAATACTATCACTGGGATGATTCTTAAGAAACAACTGATTTGGGTTTTGTAAAACCTGTTTATCAATATAGGGTAGAAAGTCTTCTGGGGTAAATGTTTCAGAAGTATCTTCTAGAACAATTTCTTTATCAGAAGGTTCTTCTATCAAAGGTTGATAATCAGTTTTTGAAAACACATCCGAAGATGTAAGTTGAGAAGGTTTAAAAACAAAAGGATCTGACTCATCAAATTTTACATGTACTGTTTCCTCAACAGTGCAAATGTTTTTATTAAAAACTCTATAAGCCTTAGAAGTTGTGGAATATCCTAAGAAAATTCCTTCATCAGACTTTGGTGTAAATTTATTTAAGTTATCTTTAGTATTCAAAATGAATACTTTACAACCAAAAACCTTGAAGTAGGAAAGTCTAGGTTTTCTACCATTCCATAACTCATAAGGAGTTTTTTTAAGAAAAGGTCAAATCAAAACTCGATTTATAGTATAACAAGCAGTACTTACAGCTTCAGACCAGAAATGTCTAGCAATAGAATATTCACTCAAAATTGTTCTAGTTATCTCTTGAAGAATTCTATTTAATCTTTCAACTACACCATTCTGTTGAGGAGTTATAGGTGCTGAAAAATAGTGAGTAATACCTTTCTTACTACAAAAAGTTTCAAAATCAGAATTTTGAAATTCTCCTCCATGATCACTATGAATAGTTTTCAATGGATGGTTTTTCTCATTTTTAACTTGAGCTCTAAAACTTTTGAAATAAGAAAAAACTTCAGATTTCTTTGCTAGAAAATAGACCCAAGTAAATCTGGTGTATTCATCAACTAGAACAAACACATAGTATTTTCCTCCAATGCTTCCAGTTTGTGTTGGACCAAAAAGATCCATGTGCACTAACTGTAATGCATCAGTTGTTGAGACTTCACCAATTGACTTAAAACTAGATTTATGTTGCTTGCCATATTGACAAGGATCACAAACTTTAGAAGAATCAAATCTAGGCTCCGGTAGATACTTAACAAGTTTCTTCTTAGAGAGTTTACATAGGTTCCTAAGATTACAGTGACCTAGTCTTCTATGCCATAACCAAGAGTGATCTTCCATTGCACTTAGGCAAGGTAAATCTTGGCTTCTTAGGTCTTCTTGGTTCAAAGTGTAAACATTCTCTTGCCTGTTGGCTGAGAGAATAAATTCTTCCTTGGAATTGTGAACTAAGCATTTATCATTCCTAAAATTCACAAGGTAACCTTCATCACATAACTGAGTTATGATAATGAGGTTGTGCTTAAGACCTTTAACAAAAAAAAACATTTGAAATCAAGGTTTTACCTAAAAGAACAATATTACCAATACCAACAATCTCTCCCATAGCATTGTCTCCGAAAGTTACCTTTCCTCCTTTCGTATTGATAATCTTTTCGAAAAATATTTTGTTACCAGTCATGTGCCGGGAACATCCACTATCCATGTACCATGTGTTTTTGCTGGTACTTTCTTTATTTTCCTGAAATTAAGAACAAAGTTAGATTTTTGGAATCCAAACTTGTTTGGATCCGAGATTTCCAGACAATAAAATTTTTGGAACCCAGATTTTCTTAGAAAAATAAGCTTTATGAAAACCTAAGGATTGGGTTTTGTTTAAGGAACAATTCTTTGCCCAGTGACCACCACATTGACACTTAGTACAAAATGGGGAACTTTGAGGAACAAAATAATTGTTACTGAAAACTGGTTTTGCATGGGTATAACCAAATACGGAATTATTTCTTAAAGGTCGTATTTGGGAATACATCTTGTCAAAATTTTCCTTACAATGGGTAAAGTTTGAAAAACATTTCTATAAGGAAAAAATTTCAGACTTGAGTTTTACAACAAAGTTTTTATCCTCAAAATCATTAGTTTTTGAACTAGAGTTAGGCTCGAGAATATTTTTCTTAGAAATTACTTTTTCTAATTCTTTAGAAAGTTTAGTCTTCTCAGAACTTATTTCCTCAAGATTTTTTGAAATATTTTCAAAATCAGCATTTTTCTTATCAAGATCTTTAGAAAGATCCGATATCTCTTTAGTAAGAATAGAATTCCTAGAATTTTCCTTGTCAAGTTTCTTGTTGAGTTTCGAATTCTCAATCTCAAGAAGTTCAGCAAATCTAGAGACTTCGTCATAAGTAGGTAAAGTATTTTCCTCATCAGAAGATGATTCTTCATCAGAAGAGTTATAATACTTATTATCATTAGGATTTAAGGAAACATTGGTCAAAGATTCAGCATTCTGTACCTTAGCCATAAGACAATGATTATCAATAGGTAATCTGGCTATAAGACCAAGATTCTTCTGTCCTGAAGATTCATATTCAGAAGATTCATCTGAAGAGTCACCACCACTGGCACTCCAGGTGTCATTAGCTTTCAGAACTTTCTTAGCTTTGGCTTTATAATACTTCTTTCTGTTCCTGTCTGAATGTCTTTCCTTCCTTTCTTTCTTTTTGAGCATAGGGAAATCTGGTCTAATATGTCCAGCTCTTTTACATTCATAACAAGTAACTTCTACAACTTTCATATCTTTCCTATCCTTCTTCTTATACTTGGATTGAAAATTTCTCTGTCCAGCTATCTTGTTCATCCTTCGAGCAAGATTGGCTAATTCATTTTCTGAGACTTCACTCTCACTAGATTCGGATTGGAAAATAACTTTCTTAGACTTGGATCTTGTTACTCTCTCAGGAGTCTTAGCTTTCATCTGATTTGAAGTTGTAGTAAAAGCAACAGTACCATTTCCATTCTTCTTCTTGATGTTGTCAGCATCTCTCTTCATTCTAGTTTCATGTTGTATAAGAGTTCCAAAAAATTCATCAAGAGTAATTTGAGTGACCTTCTGGTTCTCATCTATAGCTGTTCTCTTGGATTCCCACTCATTGGGAATATTGTAAATTATCTTCTCCACAAGAGCTTCATCATCTAAACCTTTCTCTCCCATAGATTGTAGACTGTTGACGATAGTCATAAATCTCTGTTGAACTTTACAGATAGGTTCTCCATAAGGAAAATTGAAGTCATGATATTCAGCTCTAAGCATAGCTCTTCTAGTCTCAATCACCTTAGAAGTCCCAAAGTGTGTAACCTCTAACTTCTTCCATATACAATTAGATACTTCACAAGAAGAAATTTGGATATATATATTTCTAGTCATTGAACATAGTAAAGTGTTGCGTACCTTATAGTTGAGTTGATATTCTTGCTTTTCCTGGTTAGTAAAGGTTCTGACTTCCTTGTCAGGAATTTTATAATCACCAGTAAGCATAACAAAGTTATCTACTCCAGTATTGATAACAATAGTCTTCATATGATCTCTCCAGTATTCATAGTCATTACCATCGAAGATTGGTGGCCTTGTAAGATTCAGATTGTCAATCAAACCAACATTAATTCCTGCCATACTAAAAATAACTTTGCACACAAACTTGTTAGTAGCAAAGATTTGTAATAACAATGTTCGGAATGAGAAAAGTTCGGAATGGAAAATTGATCAAGAAAAACTTGTATGTGAGTACGAGTATTTCAGAGACCTGCTCTGATACCAATTGTAGGATCGAAATATAATATGAGATGCTCAATATACAAGAGGGGGGTGAATTGTATACTTTAAAAATTCCTTTGGAACCTTTAAAGTTAGTTAAGAATAACTAAGTTTTCCTTAATCTAAGGAAATGACTAAGTTTAACAAAGTTAAACTTAAGTAAATTCACAACACCTCTAACACCAAACTAAACATGGAAAGAGATTCCGAAAGTAGGTTCCTGAATTATGGTTCCGTAGATTGAAACATAAAAAACAATTACAATATGAGATTCTACCTTAAAGAGTATAGAATCTAAATGAATCAGAGTAAGTAAGGAAGTATAAGAAAGTTATACTTTCCTTAGGATACAAATTGCAGCGGTATAAAAACAAGTAGTAAAACTAATAGTAACAAGATAATAGTCTTTTAACCCAATGAGAAGGGTATCCAACAACCTTGGATAAAGGTCCCTTGATTTATACTTTCAAGCAAGTCTGTCTTACCCACACCAGGGTAAGCCCTCGATACGAAGATCGGAGTCTCTGTCTTGCTAACCCCGCAAGCCCTCAACTTCAAGGTAGTTGGCAACCTCTGTCTTCCTCAGCATGGAAGCCCTCGAACTTTGAGGTAGTCGGAACCTCTGTCTTCCTATCCCCGGAAGCCCTCGAATGTAATCACCAACATTCGGAGTCGCACGAAGCTTTGAGAGTTAATAAGAGACTCTCTCTCTAGAATTCACTTCAACAGCATGTATGCACAAAGCCAAGTTGTTCATCTGTCATCAGTATTCATCCGCACCGAGCTCTTTCAAATGAGCTCCTATTTATAGGAAAGGTAGGCTCCTCTCAAACGTTCATATTTTCCTTAAACATCGGAGGGACCTGTACACGTGTCACTTAGAGGACGGTTAGTTTATAACAAAACGGACGACATCGTTTTATAACAAAACAAGTGTAACAGAATGTACGACATCGTTTTAAACTCTAACAAAATGGTTCGGAATGAAAACATCGGATTGAAGGTTCGGAGTGAATAAATTCAGAGTGTATAAAACAATGATAATCAGATTCTGTTTAATAGGTGAATTCGGAATGAGAATTCGGAATATGAATTCATCATCAGAAATCGTAATGATAATTCATTATCAGAATTCGTAATGAGAATTTGTCATCAGAATTCGTAATGAGAATTCATCATCAGAATTCGTAATGAGAATTCTTTATTAGAATTCGTAATGAGAAATTGGAATGATATTTCTTCAGAATTCGTATCCTGAATCTGGAATAGAACTTAGTCAGAGTTCATATCCGGAATTCGGAATGATACTTTCTTATAGTTCTTATCCAGAATCCGAATCCTAAAACAGAATTCTTTATATCAAAGTTTCAATGATTCCGAGAAAATGAATCCGAATCTCATACTTAAGAAAAATATGGATGAAAATATGATAAGGATAAATTTTCATATAAAAGCGATTTTCCTTAAGAAAGCATTTTTCCTTATAAAAGCAATTTTCCTTAAGAAAGCAATTTTCCTTAAGATAAGATGTTTGTGATTTTCAAAACAAGAAGGAATGGAAAAGTCATAAGGAAAACCTTATTGACTCAACATTCTTCAATTATTACAAGATTACACATTGTGGATCTTTTCAGGTTTAGAGTTTTAGAGAATTAGATCATGAATCTTTTATTACATTCCACATTTAAACAAAGTGGTTACATAAAAGACAGTATTCATTCTTCCCATCAACGGAAACATATTTAAAATAAAACATGGATTCTTTCTTGACACATCCTTGACACTATCATCAAATCATGTTCCTTTCCCTTGACCTGTGAAAAACATTTCAAAAACCTAGGATGAGCATAAAAAGCTCAGTAAGGGTTATAAAAATATGGAAAAGAAACATGAGTTCATATATACATAAGAATGAAATCATAATTTACCCATAAAACATAGGCACATTAACATACCTCATAAAATCATGAATAAATGATAGAATTCATAAGACATAAAAGGTAACTTGAGGCATTCATAACATTCTTACGTAGGGAGTAACCCTCATGGTTACATTTGGAATACCCACCACAGTATATTCCCTAAATCTCTTCAGAGAAACCTTAACGTTTCACTCTTTCGCATTACCCAATGCATTGGAGAGCTATATCAGGCTCACCACCATTAGTTTATCACGGAACCACCTGTCATCATAAAAATTCCCAAGAACCATAATATAATCTTATCACATAAAACATGAATAAAGGAAACATAACATTACCACCTTTCAATAAAAAGACATCAATACAACACATTGATAAAAATACATTATGAATACCATTTTCAATACCAAAATAAAAGAAAAGTAAAACATGGTATTTATTTTTCTTTTAAAAATAAGGTATGGCTTGTAGAGGAAGTTGAAACTCAAATAATGGTCACGGCGGCGGAGAAGTCGTTGTCTCCGCATACGTACGACAAAAACATTCCCTATTGTTATTTAGTAAAATGCTTCATATTAAAAAAATTCCTTTTGGATAAAGGTAAAAGGAAAAGGGGTTTATACACCATATAAAAGAAAGTTTTGTATAAAACAAAATATGCCTCAATGAAAGGAGATTGAGACGAAGTCCCATACAAAGACGATATCCTTAGATTAAAGATAAATCAGTTACATAACTATGTGTGACAAACGAATACACGAAATATAGGTGGGTATTATGTGTAAAACAGTCAGAGTACATTCACACATAATCATAGAACTGCATATTCAATGTGTACAGGTTTATCCCAAAGAATCGAAATTGGGATAAGAAGTTCCCTTACAAAAATTAGACAGCATAACGGCGTCACTTCAAAATTCAGAAAAAGAGTTGATGAGAGATAAAAGGGTATCTCATCACTTGGACATAAAATTTACATCAATAAGGATATAGAAGAACATATCCCAAAATAATATTATCTGAATTAAAATACATAACAAAATACGTCTTTTAAAAAGAGGAGGGTGAAAGGTTCCCTTACCGACATGGGTATCTTTCGAAACATACGCCCCGTGAAAGAAGGACAATACAACATTGATGTAAATACTCATTTATTAAATAATATAACACAATGAGTAAAATAATGGTCAGTACATACACCACTAAAATGAAATTGTAGCAAATGTAGCATAAATCTCACGGGAATAAAAGTGAGATGAAAAATCCCTTACGAAAACTCGGCAGCCTAACGATGCCACATAAAACATCCAAAAATGGATTGATGAGTTCAAATAGGGTATCTCATCACATTACAATAAAATGTACAGAAAGTGGAATATAAAATAACATCCCCCATCATAACAAAGAGTAGCTTAAATGAAGTGACATAAAGGAGAGTACTTTCAAAGAAAGAGAGAGGTTAGATCTCTTACCAAAATTCAGCAGCCTAACGACGCCACTCAAAACTTCCAAAATAGATTGATGAGAGAGAATATGGTCTCTCATCATATGAACATAAAAAATTATAGTAATAGTAATATAAAAGAACATCCCAATAACATGATAGATGAGCTTTAAAAGGAATGAAATAAAAGAGTGTACTTAAAAAGAAAGAGAGGAGTAGGATCCCTTACCTCAAGTCCAACTTGTCTTGTTCATTTCTTTATATTCCTTAAAATTGGGTAACTCCCTTTGGTTTGAGCTCAAAGGCTTCCTTGGGAAGGCTTCTGCCCAAAGTGAGGCTTCAAGGAGTTAGAGAGGGAAGTGGAGAGACAAAATGGGCAGGCGTTGGCCGAGCCAAAGGCTTTTGGAGTGTGGGTAAGGAGGTAGAGGTGGGGGCCTTTTATAAGAGTAGAGGAGGGGCACTCTTGTAATGTTACAACATGTTACTTTATTTTCAAAAGAGATTTTGATTTTAAAGGTCCCACATTGATGTATTTCGAGGATAAGGTGATATGGGTTCGAAATACACTCATCCAATAGGTTTTGGACATGTGTAGGGTTTAGATAAAACATTATCTTTCTATTTTATTTAAATCATTAAATAATGAGGTCATCGCTGCATCATCATGATGTCATAAATAATTTAATTTATTTAATGTCAAAAAATTATAAAAAAAACACTATGATGTAAGAAATATTTTTATCATTCCAATGACTATTTATAGTCAAATATATGACTTGTATAACCCCATGTAAAAATTGTTTTAGTAAAACATCTCATGTTTGTGTCATTTTTACTTTAACAATAAATAAAAAGATATTTATGTCATTTTCCAACCAAAGTGGCTCCATGGGGTCCCCAAGATGACCAATGGATTTTCATGGTCGGCCATGACCCATCCGATGAGGGTAGGACATGTTTCTAGGTCATTTCATTGTATTAAAACATTATTCGTACCAAAAACTACACTAATTACCTCTATTCGCGATTAAAAACTTAATAAGTTACTATTCACCAAAAAATTATTTTTATCCCATTGAACCAAATTTTACCTCTTAATGACTACCATGTATGTCGGATTTTTGAAATTAAAAACACAAAGATGGTAAAATATCATTTAAATGAAAAAATAAGTTTTTATAAGTACCACTTAGTGGTTTCGCTATTCATCAAAAATTGAATTTTTTCAGAAAAATCCCAAAACTTAACCCTAAGCTATATTTGATATTATGAATTCAAAAATGAAGTCTATTTTACAAAATTCAAGACATATAAGTCACATTAATTAATTTTATAATTAATTCCCGCTGTCAGGGCAAATAACGTGTTTTTATGAAACATTAAGTATCAAAAGATTGACACTAGTTTAAGTTTGATTTCAAAGTGAAATTAATTTAAACGTACACTATTGGATTTAATATTAAAAATATATTCTAATTTCACTTTAAAACCAATTCAAAATATATTATAATCATATAAATAAATTAGATTAAAAATATGTTTTGAATTAAAATACAACATTTTACACAATTCATTAAAAAAATGAACTTTATCGGAAAGATAACAAAAATTTACACAAAGTTAATTTTGATGTCACGATTCTTAAGAAGAGTTTTATTTAGTCCAATAGAATGTATAAGAGTGAACAAAACTATATTTAATAATGGTTCTCCAACAAAAGGCGATAAGTGATCCTTTAGTGAAAACTAGGGCATATACGCCTAAAATTGAATTCTTTCCATATTTTAAGCCTTAATATTTTATTGGATAAATGTAAAAACATTTTAAAACATATATAATCATATTTTAGTTTTTTCTATCCATTCCCGCCAATACAACGGCTATATGTTAACTACCATTTAAAATAATATTATTTTATTATTAGAGTGCAACGTAAGATTCCCAAGAAACTCATTGTTGCGTGTTGGGTACGCCATCGAGCATAGTGTCCCCTTTAATGTCATATTAATATTTTATTCAAAATATGGATAAATATGAAAATTTAATATTCATTATTTACCTAGGGTGTTGCAATTTTTTCCAAAATGAATGGGAAACCCCAACCCCCAAAAATAAACAATGGAAATTAAAATAAAAATACCTTTAAATGAATTTATGAATGTGATAGAAACAAAAATGGATGGATTTTGGATATAGACCTATAATATGGAGGTAGCATCACCAACTAATGGGATTAAGAACACTTGTTTCTCTATACATCCATTGAATATGGGTTTGAGCTACACAACCTCAGGTTATTTGAGGAAGTGTAGACATCTCAATTCAATTTCAACCATAAATAGGATATGGTGTTGGATCTCCTAATCATATTTCCTAGAGACAAGCTCCTTCATTCTTCACCATAATCAGGAGAGAATCAGTTTGTGGGATTTTCATTATGTTGGTTAAATCCAACTAGAGGGATTTCATTATGATGAGTATCTTCTTTCGCAAAATACATAGAAGGATAGGAGGTGAAATCAACTCCCAGTGAAACTTCTTCTACAGGAATTGATGAAAATGTTTCATTCATATAATTTATTTAACATGGATGCTTCATTAAATGAGGGGATTCATATTTTTCAAAGGAATATCCAAATCCTGAGGATGTCGGGGTAGTGAAAAAAATTCCATATATTTCCACAAAGAATGAGGCCATTATCATATTTTTAGATCCTAAAGGAGGGGAAATATGACTAGTGGTGTGAAATAATGGTGGAATGATGGGTTATTATAGTTAACTACCCCATGTTTCTTACCAAATTCCTTACCATATGGTTACTTCCAGTTATGGATGAATGTATGGGCATACTCTCGAGCATGCATTCTATGAATGAAATCATAGAAATTTTCAATATGATGAAATAGATTTACCCATTTTGTCCATGATCTATATCACTCTAATATAAGTGGAAAGGGGAGAAACATCGAGCATGATCTATGACCCATTCCAGTTTTTTAATGGCTATATTGTAGTGCACTTTAGGGGTTATAATTGTCTGAATTCTATCAGCTTCCAATTGTTGGATTGAGAACATATTTTCTCAACATTTTTTATATTCAACTATTTATTCATGATGAAACAAGAATCAAAATTTGAATTGAAAACAATTGGAACATAAAAATCCATCCCTTTTCTACCCCAGTAAGCCCATTCATATACAACATGATTGGGAAATGTTAACAGAATTAGAATCTATAATGATTTTGGGGAAGAACATAGGTGGAAAATATTGAAAACCAAATCTCATATAAACCATATACATCGTCCATGTACTCCAGGTATTTTGGGATCCATTATCATAAAGAAAAAATAGTATACTCATGGTTTCATAATGAACAAAATGACATTATCCATCATCATATATAGAATATTATGATTAGCATGGACTCTATAGAGACTGTCATTCTTCCACAGACCAACATCAATGTTTTCTTATCAAAGGATTATACTAGAAACAGGGTGGTAGTGTATACAGAAGAAATATTTTAGTAGTGTATTATGATAAATAATACAAGGACTGATGCATCATATCAACAATGTAGTGGGTGGGATACTCTATGAGGATTAATTCAAATGACTAAAGAGGATTTGGTTGGGGATATGGTGGGATCATTGTGAGGCTCTATTTAACCCCTCCCTCCTATAGAAGAGGAGTCTTGAAATACATGTTATTGTAAAGTAGGGAGATCATGGGATAATGATTACAGATCAATGGAGTCTATAAAGAAGAAGAGTAACTTTCTATAGCTGGTTGCTATTTTTGACTCTCCCAATCTCTGGATTTCTTTGAGAGTGTTGTGAAAAACCATGTCAAAAGAGAATCTTGGGTGAATGTTGGTCAGTGATGGAATGTTTCTTCCATAGGTTATTCTTCTTCGTATCATGTCCATGGTGATATTTCATGATAGGTACATGTACCTGATATCCATGGATTACTATGGATGCTAATGAGGGGAGAATGATCCTCATTCTGCCCAAGTATTGGTGATGTTCAAAAATTATCCATGGAAGGGGGAGATACTACTGGTCGATTACTTTCCAATTGTGGAATAAGTGTAAGAATTTTCATAAGGATCTAGTAATAGGGAATCCTCTAGATCAGCATCCAAGTAGAGGGGTTCACTTGAAGAGTGGGGAAATTATAGTATATATTTATGATTTGGTTGAACTTGTAGAGGTAAATCAATTAATTTAATTTCCACCGTTGAACCTCAGCCATTAGTATTTAGGATCTATAACTAAATAATTTATTATATTTGATTGACATTGTAACTATTAGGTGATCCCTATTGAATGCGGTGAAGAGGCATCACTAGGTGTTTAATATAATTCCAACAGGCAAATTCTTAATGATGAAGTAGTTAGAGGACCAATTGAGGATGGCATAGTGGTGAACTCGAAGCCTCAAGTCCACCTTATAGTCTACGGGGGACCAAACCCTGGTATTCTAATATGGTAGATCTCTATTAGTTAACAGGTTTTCCTAAGGAGGATCATCATCAATATCTATCTTCCTAATGGAAAGAGAATATTTCAATTCACTTTGGACCTTTTCAATCATTCATGGAACATTTACATCAATATGTTCATTTTTTCATCCAACTAATGCTTGATCATTGTAAGTGGTGCAGGTGCCAGCCATTATTGTATTGTCTACTATTGAGGGTTATCCTCTATTGGTGCTCCTTGCTGAGACTCAAGGGCTCAATCTATAAATTCTCATCCCCTATAAGTCTCTCGCTATCACTAGAGATAAACTAGTAATATTTTGGTCAAATTGAATAATGTGTTCCTATTCTATGCAGTGATCAAATTGATACATTCATTGCAAGTGGATATATCTATACCACCTATAGTTCTATCACTTATAGATATTTTTACCCTTGATGTGCGATTAGAAATGGTTATTTGACCTTGGTATCAACAGAACAATTCGACAGGCTCAAGGGTGACACTACTAGTTGGTAATAACATGAGTATAGGATATAAATGTCTATCGAGGAATGGTCAATTGAGGATCACCACCATCTTAACATGGGTTTGATCTATCTATGATGATCCAGTAATAGGTCCTTGATGCATGCATCCATGATGATTTACATGGCTATGAGCATGGAACTACTAAAGAGAATGAAGTCTCAAGGTCCATTGTCACTATATAAAATCACATAGTTCAACACATGGTGCGAAAAAGCCTACAATTCTTCATAAAACTATCCAAGGAACAATACAATGTGATTAGTAAGGGGTCTGTCCACCACTTGTTTTGAAAAATGGGTATCGGTGCGTTGGACACTCTCACGACTATTGTTCTAGTCAATGACTTAAAAGCTGGGTGACGACATGAGGAAAGCCATCATCTAAATGTTATCCATAATTAGAAGAGGTATGACAACAACAAAAATTTCTAAGATACCATTTATGAGATCAATCATCTATAAGAATAGAAAAATTACCATGCTACCTTCATCAATGCTCAATAAATGTTTATCATCTATCTGAGGTCTGGGATGGAGGTAAACAAGAAGCAAGCGAAGCATAAAACTGCTCAAGTATTCGACTTCCATGATATGTGAATATAAGTGAAGATCATGGATGATGAGATTCATAATATGGAATATGAATGGAATCATATATTTGGAGGTGAAATCTGTTCCTTGATGTCACACACCCGAGGTGGCTAGAGATGGAGTGCTCTATTTCTATGATGGATCCATAGGTTCATTTTTTAAAGGAGATGCTACAAGACGTTGATGAACCTCTAAAACTTTTTGTTGTTTGGTTTTCAACTAATTCATGAATGAACATTGTTTAAAATATTAGTATTTCACTTCAATCACATTTCTGAGACAACCCACAAAAAATCCAAATGCTCAAGTGACATACGATCAGTGTGAGAATCAGTAGATGAAAAAATGATTTCTCATTCATATGAGAGAATTATTCAATCATTGAGCACTCATTGGTATTAAATTGTTTAATAAACACTTAGAGTGTTTAGGATTATAGAGGGTATGGTGGTATAATGGGGTACTATGAATAGCCTACTTTCTGTTCCAATGTGATCTGCTGCAAAAATTGGATAATTCCAAAGGCATTTAATTTTTCCCAAATAGTGGAAAATTAAAAGTTTTAATCATGATTCCAAAAATCTACAATAGAAAAAGAGTTGTGTGATGATATATAATAACTTCTGACCATGTATGAAACACATAATCTGTGTTATTTTGATGGGATTGGGGAAAAACAACTGATGTTCAACCATTTAACATGTTCAAAACATGGAACATATCTCAAATTTTTTTCCAGATTCCTTTAGGATGATGGCCCATGTCAGTAAGTGAGCCATTTTTTACATAAACTATACCATTTTGGGGGATTAACACTATACATGGACAAGGATAATAATCCAAATAAGGGGAATGTAATGCATGGTGTTGATGTGTAGGAATGTTCAACTTGATTCCATCACTCATATAATTATTCCATCGTGCCATAAATTACATTGGTTTGGGTGTATTAGTCTACCAAAGTTCAAAATCATATTATAGAGGGATTATTTTCTTGGATTTTGAGATATGGTAAAATAACTTGAATGATTTGGTAGGTTAATAGAACTAGAGGATGTTACTACTTGGGTGAGATCCTAATATTCCATTCAATCTTACGTCAAGAAATATCAATGATCAAAATGTTGTTCTATATCATACAGTGAAATTGTTTTACACATATTTTAGAGAAAAAAAGTGTGGTATATGAAATATACAGTTTAATTTCATGTGATTAGGATGTGTCTCAAATATTTAAATCATGTGACCAAGTCATGTAATATGGGGATTATGAAATAGGTGAGCAAACTTTTATTCCTCATGTGATTTCAAGAGGAAAAATTATGTTTATATAATTGTGTGGATTTATAGTTTGGTGTCATAAAAAATCGATGTGAATGAACAATGTTTAAGGTCATGATGCTTGGACCTTGGATTCCTATTTGATATACTAATGCTCGGTCCTATAATAAACAGTTTATGTTCACATTTCATGGACCATGAACTTGTTGTTTCAAATGAATTTCCACAACATCACTTGATGATTATCTAAAATTAATGGAGGGGCCTAGGAGGAAACCTCATTCTGCATAGAAAATACCAATGAAAATACAAACACACAATTTACAATCATTGTGTTTGTTCAATGAATCTAATATGAGTTTTAGGTCATTTATTTTCGACCATGTGGCACTGTAAATTGTTTGTCATTCCCTAAATGGTAGAAATCCTAATATAGATGATCCATGGGGGGTCATTATGAAATGAGAAACATATTGTTTAAGTGTAAAATAGTTTAATAATATGTCTTTTGGACCATTCATTTATAATTAAAGGCCATAATGTTTGGGACATAATATTTGGTAGAGAAAGGGACCACTGATGATTTGATAATGTAGATAGACATATGATAAAATATTTGGGAATCACTTTATATACCATGAATATTTCAATATATCCCCTTGTAATTAAGAACCATGGTGTGTTAGAAGACTATCACTAGAAGTGGGTTACCCTCATGAATGAGAGTATTGAATCTTCTAACACATAGATATAATGAATCCCAAATTTATGAGGGGTAAGTCTATAGATTATCACATTGTGATGAGCATGTAGTTTTATCACATATTTTTCAATCCTTGAATATTAGTTTGATAAAAGGTAATATCATATGCTATTATGATGCATCATTATTTTTTAATAGTTAATGCTAGGCTTTAAAGTCATGAAGAGGAGAAATTAGTGAGCCTGCAAATAAAGTAAAGATCTGTCTCATTACTTGTGTCGGGATGAGAAGGTAACATGTCAGACTCACGTTTCAAGGTAATTTAATGGTTATTATACCAATAAGAAGTCCCATGAGACATTTTGGTGTGATCAAACCATATAAAATTGATGGTTTTCTGGTGGATCTACAATTAGTCTCAGATACGGGAAGTCTAGTTGTAACTACCTATCCCATAAGGATTGGAATAATCCCACATATAGTTTATGAGGTAAATTAAATATTATTATGGTCATTTGGTCTGTACGAAGAAAATTTATCACTAAATGTTTTTCACAAGGTTTATGATTTAAAAATTTATTTGAAGAATCCTTGGAATCTATGCACCACATGATGTGATCATGAACCTGGTGGAAAAATTTTTAATGTTATTTGACCTAGAACATGGAAAATTGTTTAGATTCACATTTCATTGACTACAGGGAATGGGTTTAAAGTCTCTATGTTTGAAATATATTTTCTTGTCTCATTAGTGGTTGTGTGGAATGAAACTGGTAAAAAAGGATGTGAATGAGGAATAGGATTACAGTGTACTAAAAAATTATCAAGAGATAAACCAAAAAAAATTTAAGGTCATATTTCTTGGACTGAGGAAAATGAATAAAATTATTTATCATCATGATGTTTTTATAGGGTCAAAAGGGTTAAAGGGTTGATGAATTTGCAATGGGTTCCAAATTTTAGACATCCAAGAATAATTATGTATCCCTTGGGGATGGTAATAAAGACCAAAATAGTTCTAGAATGTTGTATGTTATGTGGCCAATACTGATTTGGAAATCATCCCTCATGAGGGAATTTGAAGAATACCACATTTATCATGGGGAATACAATATTTGGGGCATGGGTATGGATCATATCTTACTCATAGGAATCATTGTTTCAAATGTGGTAAGATTATAGCTTATCATTT
This sequence comes from Viscum album, assembly GCA_963277665.1. NCBI lineage: Eukaryota > Viridiplantae > Streptophyta > Magnoliopsida > Santalales > Viscaceae > Viscum > Viscum album. The sequence goes on from OY728136.1 coordinate 138,391,030, forward strand.
TTCATTGAGGATGTCTATATTTGTAGATTATTGTTTTAAAACATAGAATATAGGTGCTACAAAATATTTTATGGTCATAAATATTTGATTGTCTCAGATAGTTTATAGTCATGTTTCATGGACATAATATGGTCATTTGTTTATGGTTGTAGAGTTGTCTCCATGAGTGGGAATCTTAAAGGGGTTTTTATAGTTTTGTGAAATGACAATCCAAACAAGAATGAGGAACAACGTATCCCAACCCATCATCACATAATCATGAGGAGACTTTCATATGTTTTCCTGTTGTTCTTATTTAAAATCATCGCTTAGATTAAGGTAATAGAGTTTAGACCATGGAAATGGGATTTTTAAATACATAACTATTGTGTGGTGAAGTAAAACCCCCAACATGAATGAGGATCAAGGACGCCCAGTTCCATACGACGTGTTCTAAAGAAGACTCACACACATTTAAATTTCAGGATTCTTGGGAAGGATCTCATAGTTTAATATCATATTGTCTAGATCCACGAGGATTCTATTTGTAGGTCATGTGGTTTAGACTATGATGGGAGTATTCCAATTGGATATTGATGTTGAAACATGAACAACACCATGTGAATCAGGACCAGTGAGGCCCACATGACACAACACATTCCTGGGGACGAAACATAAACGATTTATTGTCTTGGTGCTTGGACAATGGGAAAGCTATTAGATTTATGCCTTAATGCTCAAATAATGGAGTGAACTCTACCAAGGGATATGTGTAGTGTTGAAGGAACAACATGACATTAATTAGGATTATGTAGGCCCAAAACTACACTATTTATTCAATTGAAAATAGTCATATATGTTAACGTCATGATTCATGGTATGAGACTCATAGATTAAGGTCTTAGAGTTTTGAATAGGCAAGATCATCTCAAACAGTTATGCGTAGTGTAACATAGTGACAACCCCTATTTGAATAGAGGACTAAGGAGGTCTAATTCCAAAAAACTAATATTTCTGAAAACTATATCATAGTTCAGATTCATGGTTCCCATCCTTGGAAACATATTCTAAGGTCATAGAGTTTGAACCCATCTACCATTACACAATGAACTGCTTGAGATAAATGGATTTCATAGGAGGTGTAGTATGCCCAAATTAGATAGTGATCAAAGTCTATACATCATTGTAATAGACCTTGCGAATGATGTAAGAACCATCTGACTTGGTATCCGACATTTTTGGATTGTTTAAAATTATCATTCGCATTCAGAGAGGCAATCCATTGACACTATAGTGAAAATAGCTGAATGAAACCTTCTAGATGAACACTCTCTCTATCATAATCTAGTTCCTCTATATAAATTTATTGGTCTAGTGCCTATTCAATTTTATGGCCTATAGATCATCAGTATGGAATAATGTCATTTTTTAGGAATCTTTTTGGGATTGACATATTTTGGAGTGAAGATAATTGAAAATTGAGGGGCAGGGTTGCATTTTCACATATAATATAAATATGGAGTAGTTTTGATGGAATTATGAGTTGACATCATACTATCCTATAGGTAATTGGGGATCTTTTCTGGCCAAAATTTCTAATTATGTACAAGAATATTTTATAAAATTTTAGATATTTTCTTATTGAACACATCAATATTCTCATTTCTCTACATATGTTAGTGATTGGTATGGTTTGTCTAAATTTTGTACATGGAATACATTATGTTCTTCATGCATGACTGGATGTTGGTTCTCTTATCAAAGAGAATAGTGTGAGGGATTATAAATTGAATGATGATTTGGATCTCATTATTTTGATCATGGGTTGGTCATTCACATCCTTGATGGAAAACATATCTACCTACATGGAAAAGAAATCTCTCATGCTGAGAATAAACCTTCACTTGTGAGCTTTTATTGGTGGGTATGGTCCATTAAAATTTATTCACCAAACTGAAATGGGCCAAGAATTAATGGTGTTGTGTAGGATCCTTTGTGGTTGATGGACAAATTTTGAATTTATCTGACATTCTTAACACCTATTTTCATTCTTGATGTAGCCATGGACTATGGTGGGCCCAAAGAAGACCAAACACTGAATATAGTGGGAGTGCTACTATCCTACATGATGATCACCATAAAAAATGTATGATATTATTACATAAAATGGGAAATACCATTTCCATGGATTAATTTGTTGATAATTCCATCAATACAACTTATTTAGATATCTAATTCAAGGTTATTCTCACTCTAAAGGGTAAACTACATCCCGATCTAATGGATTCCCTCACACTCAGCTCGATTTGATGGAATAATTCAATGTTGGATGTACTAAAAAATGGGGCTACCTAATTAGTGGTCTATAATATTATGGGGGAATCACAGGGTATTGATGTGTATGCATCGAAGTCTAGTTGGTTTACTCGTTTTTTTTTCATCATCATTTTCAATTCAAAGAGTGACGAATCACCAATGCACAACATCAATTTGTTGGTATCCCTATTTAGGCCCTACAAGAGACGTATCTAAACATTCCTTGGCATCCGCATGAACATTATGTGACTAAGGTTCCTGATTCACCTTGAGATGAAATGGGAACTGGTCCCTTAACTAATTAGTGCACTCCAATATGGGGTTGAGATCTATATTTTTTATGAAACAATCACCATTAATTTATTTGATGAATAATTCAAAATCCCCAATTAGATGAAAGTAGAGGAAATTAACCCTGAGGTCAATATCAAGAACTGTAAATAGATTATGAAACTCTAACTCATTGTTTCTTTATAAAATATGACAACAATAATTAATATGGTGTAACAAACTATTCCAGGATAATGATGAGGAGCTGTGGAACAAATATGTTTGTTTTGGGATTGTCGATTATTCTAGAAGTGGAGTTCCTTAAGGCAACATTGAAATAAATCTACTAACATAGAATATTTTGTTCCACTAGTAGGATGGATTATTCATAAATATCAACATTCAGGGGTACTTCTTTGAGGTTCATATGGGAATCAAAATGTACTCTAATGCCTACCCCTGCCAAATTTCTTCAAAATGAAACTGATGGAGAACAGCTGACAGATCACTGCCCAACATTCCTAATGGCCTGTTAAAATTTGGAGATTTACGATATACATTAGTGGGTCTATATTGGATACTAGATATATCTCATGAAACCAAAAATTATGCCAATACTTTTTCACTATAAAACCCAGCACGAGGAATGTCTTCTCGATAGGGGGTATCTTATCTCTGTGTCAAAGAGAATGCGATATGTATAGTACATATTATTAAATCTTCCCTTATAATTCTTCAAGAATATAAGGGAACCAGTGGATCATTCCAGAAAATTAATTTATTGGTCCCTAGTTACCCAGGAGATAGGAAAAATCATATCTGTATGTTGTAGCAGATACATCCGACCTTCCTAAAATGTGTTTTAATACTCTTCACCCTTCTCATAGATGGATACTTTCATCATTATCATTGATAAGGGATTACACTTACTAGTCATATTCATGATCAATTTTAATTTATAGACAATGTTTCCTTGGGCATCTCATATCTCCCATTGGTTTCTTGGTGGAGGCATCTCACTGATAGATTTTCTATTCTACAGGTTGATCTTGATGCCTCTGTTTCTTATGAAGAATCCTAAAACATCTCAATGCATCACAAAAAATTCAATTCAAGTGGTTAATTATTATATTTTGGGATTGGAGTAAGAAAAAACATGATCAATGTCATTGAGATGGTCTTTCCACTGGTTTTATTTTTTCACATATCCATCCGTGTAGGATTCTACAATCAACTAGAAAATTACATGAATTATTATGGACATGGACAACAGATAATTGAATCCTATATTATATAGAAAAAAAGTAATCACCTAGATGTATAAGGTCCCTTAGGGAACCCTAACGATTGTAGACACATCATCCATAGGGTTCATCCCAATCTATTTTCTTTAAATGTATCCATCCATAAAAAAGAGTTCCTAGAACCCAAATTTAGAATTGATCAATAGCTATTTCACTAGATGGGGAATATAATCCTTTTGAAAATAGTGGTTGAGGTCCCATATTTTAATAAATAACATTATCATCCCTATATTATTCTAGAATTTCATGATGTTATCCATCTATTTGATGTATTAGTCCTTTATAAGGATGATAAATTTGAAAAACATATCAACCATTCCCTTAACCATGGAACCAAGGGAGCGGTTCATTATCTTGAAAGGATGATTGAAAGAACGATGAATCAATGGGAGACATTTATGGTTGATGTAAACCTTAGGATATAGTCTTGGAAACTCATTATAACTCTGGGAAAATAAAATATGATGGTTATTCAAAAAAATCACCATACCATTATTTATCCCCAAAGGGAATGACTGAACTAATCAGTGTCAACCTATGATGTTCCTCAATTCCAAGGTTCACCTACACCAACTCATTGATGATGGTGGATATTACCTCTTCAAATGTGGTAGGAGAAACCTAAATATTCTATTTGTCCTTTGAGGGAGTAGAATCGGAAGGATTAGGTTTAGCCAAGCCTTCTGACTCATGGGGAGGAATGGTGACTACTTGGGTGGGAACAGAATCACTAATGGGGGTTTCCTGCTATTTTGAAACAATATCCAATGTGTATATTAAAAAAATAGTTGGTTGAAGACCATGACCGTGAGGCATGTGTTTAATGTAAATACAACAATGATGAGTATTCCATTGTATATAAACCCATTAATTGTGGAAGATGTGTAAATACTATGAAACATGGGTCCTGGGATAACCTCTTGGTACTAAAATGTCTGTGGGATTATAGTACCACATTGTCTCATCTTATGTGGGAGTACAAGTTATTCCATTTATGATCTACAATGTGAGGGACGTGATTACCCTTATCTTCATAATGAAAAAACTACCCATGTTTATAATTGATGGTTCCACCTAATGAATTGGGATAATGAAGTCATACTACAAGTATTCCAATGGAATGGCCATAGTGGTTTTGTGGTAAACTTCAATGATCAGAACATTCTCCCCCTCTCTCTTATAGTAAACAAAATCTATATATTTATGTTCACAGGAGTCAGAGGTCGACAATTCACCATGTGCTACCCCCGCTTATGTTTGACGGCCTATTTGAGTCTCTGGTGATACAAAGAGGTGACTTACACATGTATATGAATCTAGGTCTTAACTAGGAGTGTATTTAATGTGTTATAATGTGAGACTACCTTGAATTTAGTGCTTTCTATGAACCCTGTTATTTGAGTCTTCAACTATTTACGGACACATGATCTCTAAATCTTTCTTTTATACCCATAAATATTAATGATGAAGGGATTAAAATATGCATCATTTAGTCCCATCTTTTGGAGAGTCTGGGTAATGATGAGCTTAATCCCAGAACCAGTATCCACTATGTTACCATAACACTATATTCCACAAAACTATATATTAATTTACAAAAAGTGAATGGGACCCTTCATGAGGGTTACCTAATCCTCTCTAAAGAAGGAGATGATTGCATATAATTCCTCTCTCTCAGCCTCTTCTTCATATTTGTTATTTACAACATCAAATTTTTCTCATATTAGAGGGGGATATAAAATTATTTTACAAGGTCCTCAGGAATTTCATTAGATAGAAGGAGATCCAAAAAGACATATATCATCATGGGTATATTGGTTAGGTTCTTAAATAAAAATTATTTATGTTCTATTGGCATGTTTGAACTAGAAGGGGGTGCTCAATCGCATGTGGAACAACGAGCATTGCCGACTGTACCATAGGATTATAGATGGTATTTTTAATACCCTTATATTAATTAGATGAATCATTAGAGACAACTTTTTGATGCATATAGGCTATATGAGTCTTAGCTCATGATGGGAATTAAATACCATAATTTTTTCACGGCTTGGGTACACTGTTAGCTAACATGATCAGTTGTGGATGATCATAACAATCAGATTATATGATCACATATGGTGTTGTATTTTACATATTAGGATGGGAAGACTGTTCTTGCATCTCTTCACCGCCACCTACATCCTAGTTTTGGTAACATGTATATCTCAATCAGGAACATATGACTAAAAATTCTGGTGGCATGCATTCTTTTAAACTCTAATACGATGAATTTTTTTAATGAAATATAGGGAGTTTGAAGGGAATTTCATAGTGATGGGAACATTGTATCTATCTTATAAAAGGATATCATCAATGGAAGTGAACCCTTTCTCATAATAAGTGGTGTATTACAATGCAGTGTAGACCATGGGAAAAATTACCCAATCAGGTTGCATGAAATTTCCATGTGTGGGGGACAACATTGGCAGTGATATGGGAAAAAAGTTTACTATATTTATTCAACCACTTATCTTCTAAGATATGAAATGTCATGATGTAGATGTAGAAGTATCCTTTTTGGAAAATTTTCTATTCAAGTCTATTGGGTATTACAATGTGAGTGAGGATGAAACCATATGTGTGAGTGACTTATTAATAAGAAAACCACAAATCAAACATCTTGGATCCATGGATGGAAACCTATTTCCATTCACCTAAACCCTTACTATCACTGCCTGGATCATATGAGATATAGTTTACCCGCACCTGTACATTTTCAAAAAGTACAAAACAATTTTCCATGTCACCATAGAGCCAATACAATATCACATATTATTCCTTTATGGTATTCTATATGATCTTGTGGTAAGGTAAACATTCATGGTGGTTGTGTGTCCACCTTCCTATGTCCTTCTACACTCTAGAATATTAATATGTTCATTTTAAAAGAAATAAATGGTGTATCCCAAAACATGTGCATAATTAAAATAATAGTTTTGGTTTCTTCTCTCTTAAAGGGTAACATTGGGATCCTCACAATGACGAGGGCCTAGAGCTTTGCAATGGGATATAGACAGATTCTATCATCTAGGAATTTGTTTGTGGTAAGGATATTCTAAGAGGATTGGTTATAGGTTAGGATTTTCAAGATAAGGATGCACTCTGTGAGGCTCCACTTGAAAATGGTCAAAAGATTCCAGTTTCCATGGGGCCAATTCCTATATGGAGGAGGGCTTCACTTCTTCTGAAGTGATCCTTGTGGGGGATAGGGGAGGCAATGGACATGATTGTTTAACCAACTATAAATATTACTATAAACATTGGTTCTTATCAGAAAACAATTTGACCCGTCTTGGAAGGTTATTGGTGATTAGGGTAGGAACCAACATTGTATTATTATTCTACACACATGTCATTAGTAGCTTCTCTTTAGTCAGTGGCATGTTGAGTGAGTAATCGAGGCCATTCCACTGTATGAGAAAATATGTTTCTCACTCATCAGGACATTGTTTTCAGTTGATGACATCAACAATATTATTCATACACATAGTAGATCTGAAAATCTAGTGTAACCACCTAATAAGTTCTTCTAGACCTACGATGGACCCTATACAAAACTAGTTGTAACAAAAAAACAGAGTTCCTTCCAATTTTTGTATAAAACACTAATTTTTGGTAGCCTCATACTATACTGAAGTTCACATCATAGGCCGGCACCATTAGATGGTGTGGTCCATGTGGTGCAACGAGTCATTTGAACCATTTATTGATCTGAATCTTAGTTTCCCTTACTCCACGTGTTCTCACATGTCATTCACCCAAACTAGGTATAATTGTTTTTCAGGTGGTTTTTCCATTGGTCGGGTCCCCATGGCCTCGAGGCAAGTGGTTTTAGTTGATATCACGTCTTCCTAGAGGGGGTACCTTTTAGGACAGGGTTTCTAGAATACCAATGAATTTTATGTCTCATAAAATTAGAAATAAATCTTTGTGGATCATATTGCAACTAGATCTTGATATCAAGGAGGGTAGTTACAATTCGTAGGTGGTTTTAGTGAATCATACGTTGATCGTGTTTCATAAACTCTTTTTCCTAATCTATATGTTTGCATGAGGTTTCTGAGAATGACTAGGGGAATCTTGAAGAGGATCTCTTATTTTTTTCCCTCAAAGGATAATATATGGCCACTCTTATATTAGAACCTATATATAAGCATCAACCAACCATGTAATCGGTAGGGAGCTTCTAGTTCCACATAATCATTGGATTTAATAAGTCCATGAGTTGATATACCTCTATATTTTTTCTAAACTCTTGAGGGTAAGATTATATGACATTGTAATTTTCCTTTTTTGAGATGGATTCCAGGGGAAATTCCACCTTGGGGGGATACCCAAGACAATCTACATGCCTCTTCTAGTAGGTATGGAATATGTATGATGGTCTTTGTAGTACTGTTTCATCCCTTAGAGTGGGTTTTACCATTCAAATTATTTACCAGTTCCTATGTTTCCATATATCTCAATAAATAACATGTTCACTGTAAGGATAAATGGAAAGGAACCCTTATCATTGAAATGTATATTAGTTTGCCAAAATATATTGATAATGTCGGTGAAAACCTACTCTCCCCATACCTTGATAGGAACAAGAGGAAATGTCTCTTCCATAATTCAGTTGAACACTGTGAGTCTCTTAATGAATATCTATTGGAGGTTCTATTGGTATCCAGATATAGCGGGTCACTAAATCACTAAATGTGCTTCAAAATTAACCCTTTAGAACTATTTTTCATGGTCCTAATGGTTCCCCAGACTAACATAGAAAGGAATATAATGATCAAAAAGGAGTTGAAGCATCAGCCAAATGTTTTATTGGAAACAAATGGCATGGGCATTCATATTGGATAGTAGGTTATTGATGATGGAAGTTTCTGATGGAATGAATACAATTGAAAACATATTAGAGTAAAAAATCATCCCATAGGCCCTGCTTCCAAAGGATAGGCCCCTCTTCCTTGTCGTCACATACATTGATCAGTTCTTACATCAGTATTCATTTATGCACAAATATGAATCATTTCAATGGCTATCTAGATAGATGATGGGTCACTACACATGTCATCTTATCACTTCACACTACATCATCTCTATGAGGTGGTGCTAACTGCATCACCACGTCCATATATTAAGATATTTTTTCCATTAGCTCATGCTTAAGGGAGGAAATTATCAACCATGGGTTAATAGATTACTTAAAATTTGATGGAGTCAACCTAGACCAAAATAAAACTCTTATTACTTGAGTAGATGGAGGAATGATGAAAACTAGAGATGATGAGAATGGAAGAATCGTGGGCCATCAGAAGAGTTGTAGAAATTCCACCACAGTTATATATTTGGTGAGGGATATTATGATCCGATGTATCTCTGCATCAAGAATAATAGATTTTATCATTTTGGATCATGGGTAAGACTATGATAGTCACTATGGTGGTGTTATTTTAGAGTATTTGTTTTTCTTATAATTTTAGCAATTGATTATTTCGATGATAACATCATGCATCCTAGGATTTCACCTTCTTGAGTGACATTTATGCCTTCTACGAGGGGACAATTCTTTCTGGTAGGGTACATCATCAACATGGGAAGGACTTATAAGCTTGTTGGATGGAGGAAAAGGTGGTCCATTAAGCGGGATGAAATGGGAATGGGTAGGAACGTCCTGATGAGAAACAGAGTGTTTAGAAGCCATTAGACCAGCTGCCAAATTATTGGGAATGATCTCTTCAAGAGTTGATAATGGTTTAGAAAGGACTTATTCATTATATGTCTTCACTATGGGTTTTATTATAATGGCTCTTAGTGGTGACAAAGATCAATGGGGTCAACCCAGACTATCAATGATGTGTATGGGGTCTCAATATCAATCATATGAAAATGGACCCCCACACATATTGTGTAGGGATATGGCCATATAATCCAGTGTTGGAAGGGGCCATTTGAGCTGTAGAACATGATTCACCATGTCGGTAATTCTCCTTATCCTTCCCTCATCATTAGCATTGGGTGGCTCAGACCTAGTCTAGAAGAGTGTTGGTAAATTCCACTTATTTTTCAACCAGAGGGAAAGATCATTATTGAAATTAACACAGCCTGATGGGATCCTTCTTTGGAAGATGTGAGGTATTTATCATTGTATGGGTTACTCAATCATCCCCCTCATCTTCTTCATAGTGGATAGAGTCATAGTGTCCCTCCAGGGAGATACACTACGGAAAAAATCGCTTATTGTGACAGGCTTTATTCTCGTCACAACAACTCCTAAGAAAAGCGTATTTGCGATGGGAATATATTCCCATCGCAAATGGTCAGTTATTTGCGGTGGAAATATCGGACCTGTCACAATAGCTATGGCGCGGTTTGCGCGCCAAAACACAGGAAGCCTATATACGACTGTCGCCTACTACCCGTCGTAAGTACCCGGCGGTGGTAAATACTATTTGTGATGGGTAAATTGTCCCATTGCAAAAAATTATTCACCAGGTGTTATTTACGACGGGTCCCGTCACCAATACCGGTGGCGATAAAGCCTATTGTGACGGTCACCTTCTACCCGTCACAACTACCCGGCAGTGGTAAATACTAATTGTGACGGGTAAATTGTCCCATCAAAAAAAATTATTTAGCATGTGTTATTTGTGATGGGTCCCATCGCTAATATCGGCAGCGGTAAATAGGAATTTGCGATGGGGATATCTGCCCGTCGCTAATGTTGTGTCGGCAGGCAGCCATTTGCGACGGGTCCGTTGCAAGAACCATTTTAACCGCCACCCGTAATTAATACGGGAGAAGGTATTCGTGATGAGGCCCGTCTCCAATACCGGCAGCGGTAAATATGAATTTGCGACGGGCATATTGGCTAGTCGCTAATGGTGTGTCGGCAGGCAGCTATTTGCGACGGGCCCGTCGCAAAAACCATTTTAACCGTCGCCTGTAATTAATGCAGGCAAAGGTATTTGCGACGGTATCCCATCGCAATACCTAATATTTTGCGACAGTATCCCGTTACGTATATGACCATCACAAATAATATACCCTATATATACACCCCACCCATTTTTTCCATAACATTCAAATATCTCTTCCTCTCTCTCTCTCTCTAACTTTTAGTTCTAAGATGGTTTTTTTTTTTAATTTTTTCTTTCGTGAAGTGGAGAGGAGTTAGAAGGCACATATTACTTCAAAATATCAATGGTATTTATATTTTTTTATTTTTTCAATTATTTTTAATTGTTAAATTATTTTTAATTGTTAATTTTAATACTTTTAATAGAATGTTTAGTAGCTATATAGTATAATTATATTAAGTGGTTGTACCAAATAATCCTTGTATGGATACGAACAAGTAGAGGTGGCTCTAGCACAGATATACCTAGGAGTGAAAACTCTGACAAGGTGTTTCGAGCTTGACTCGTGGTAACCTGGTATACGACAACGGGCCTTGATGCACTTTTGGTTCGACACTTCCGGAGGATACTTTGGTAATAATTATAAATAAATATATAATTAAAAAATAATTAAAAAATAATTAGATTTAATTAGATTAAATTAAAATAATTATCAAATAATTATGAAATAATTAGATTTAATTGATTATAAATAATTATGAAAAAATTAAAATAATTTGGAAACAATTAAAATAATTAGAAAACAATTAGATTTAATTAAGAAATAAATAAAATAATTAGGAAATAATTCGATTTAATTAGGAAAAAATTATATTTAATTAGGAAAAAATTATAATAATTAGGAAAAAATTATAATAATTAGGAAACAATTAGATTTAATTAGGAAACAATTATAATAATTAGGAAACAATTACATTTAATTAGGAATCAATTATAACAATTAGGTAACAATTATAATAATTAAGAAATTATTACAATATTTAAGAATGAATTATAATAATTACGAAGTAATTATAATAATTATGAAAAAATTATAATAATTAGGAAATAATTATAATAATTAGGAAACAATTAAAATATTTACGAAACAATTATAATTATTAGGAAACAATTAAAAATAATTAGGAAACAACTAAAAAAAATTAGAAAACATGTAAAAATAATTAGGAAACAATTAAAAATAATTAGGAAACAATTAAAAATAATTAAGAAACAATTAAAAATAATTAGGAAATAATTAATAATAATTAAGAAACAACTAAAAATATTAAGAAAAAAATTTAAAATAATTAGGAAACAATTAAAAATAATTAGGAAAGACTTAAAAATAATTAGGAAAGACTTAAAAAGAATTAGGAAATACTTAAAAATAATTAGGAAAGACTTAAAAAGAATTAGGAAAGACATAAAAAGAATTAGGAAAGACTTAAAAAAATTAGGAAGGACATAAAAAGATTTAGGAAAGACTTAAAAAGAATTAGGAAAGACTTAAAAATAGTTAATAAAATTATCAAGCGTTATTGACCTTTCATCTAACTCAATTTTATTTTCATTTGTGTGTTGAGTCCTGACAGGAATCTTCTGCCTCCACATGTAATATTTGCTTTTATGGTCAATATTATCAACCTCCTTGCCAACATAGAGGTGAGGAGGTTTATTATTTTGACAATAATAGCAAATATTACATGTGGAGGGAGAATTTTCCTGTCAATCTCAATACACAAATGAAAAGAAAATTGAGGTAGATGAGAGGTCAATAACGTTTGTTTTTCTAATCAATGATTGATTAACCACCCGATCTGTATGCATATCTTCGCATTTCTAATTAGTAACATAATTAGTAACATAATTAGTAATATAATTAGTAACAAAAATAGTAACATAATATAAAATATTATATTACACTAATATTTATAATTAAATAATACTAATAATATAATTATTTTATTAATATATGTTTAATATTTTTTAAAAAATATTAATATTATTAAAATTAAAAAATATTTATAAAATATTACAATTATAAATATTTTAAACAATTTTTTCTTTATTCTTAACATGTTCAAATCTTAAAGGGTCCCCAATTTTCAGGTCATGCCCAATAAAAAGTTTGCATCAACCATGTCCAATGTAAACACTATAATTGTTCTTGGTGGGGCCTAGAATTGAATTTCTGAATATGGTTCCACACTAATATACTAATTAAACATATTTTATTAACACCAACATTGAAGAGAAGATATTTATAGTAGGTTCTCTATTTTATTAGTTAATCATCACACCAAAAACATCAAATTCATTATTTTCCCAAATTTTGTGTCTCGCATTACTAGTAACCAGGGTTTAACGAGAATATTTTCCTATTGCATTCACCATTTCTATTTTTCACACTTTCATTAGGGTCTTCCTACACATCAATACAGATTCATCTTTTCACTAGCTGATGTAGTCTTAAATTCCCTCTTTCAAAAGGTTATTGTCTTTCATAACATTCTCTATAGATGACATCTCCTTGGTTGAAATGGGTTCATATTATACATGTTTCTCTTTCAATGGATTCCTCCTTGGATATCATTACATTTTTTGAGACTCTCTTCTTAATTCAAGTTGGTTCCTTGGAACTCATTCTTAGGGAAGTATTTTTGTAAGTACTGGTATATTTTTATACTTT